>CM022301.1:317282261-318482261 GCA_011799875.1 Thinopyrum elongatum
TTGGAGTTCAGTTCAGATTGCATCATTGTGAAGGAAGTACCCTCATACTGATCAAAATGAGCTGAAACTTTTCCAGCTATCTCTTATGCTCATATAATTGCTGCCCTCCAAAATTCAGCTTAGGCAAGCTATCCAATCCCTCAGACCATCCTATTTTGGTTTCTGTCCATCTGCAAGGTTGTGAAGGAAGTGCTAGCTAGACCTGTCCATTTGTGCTGAATTTTTGCCAAGAGGATCACCTTATTAGATGACCAACTCCTGCCCAAGATCATGCCAGAGGTGCAATGTGGTGGCCACACCACTGTTGGTTGCTGTTTGACCAAGGTGCGTCACATCAGAACTCTCCCATGCCCTCTAGCTGCGCAAGTCATCTACTTGAGGATTGTAAACCCTCCAGACATGTTTTGGCGGCGAGAACAGCGTGGCAATGCCGTGGCCATGTGGTGACCACGCACAGAGCGCGCCAAACCAGTGCACTGTGCACTGGATCCTTTGGGAGCCGTCTCCGCAAGCCGCAGCTCGCCGGCGCCGACGCGCTGCCCACCGCACACGTGCATTCTGGAGCCCTCTCCCCTCGTCCTCTAGCCTGTGGATGCTGTGCCGACACAGATTCGCCGTCGGAATGCCGCCACCTTGCCGAGCTCTCGAAGCTCCGGCCGCCGTCCCGCTCCTTCCCGAGCCCTCCTCCCCGAGCCTATTTAAGCGTGTCCGAGCCCTCCTCTACACCAGCACCTTCCAGCCCCCTCCCTCCCTCGAGCTCGGAGAGCTCTCTCCTTGCCCACGGCCGAGCTCGGCCTCCGCCCGTTCCCTCGGGTCGTTCCCTGCCCGTGGCCCTTCCCCCTCTAGTTCCACTGTCCCAGCTCTCCCTGAAATTACTGAGGGAGTTTGGCACAATGGAATGGGCTTGTTTTTGGTGTCCAAGGGTAATATATCATAATGAATCACTCTACAAAATTTCAGCCCAAGGAGATCAAGGAATCAAGCACTTCCTTTGCAAACAGGAAATCTGGACAGAATTTGCAAAGGTAGGTTGTGCTCAAATTTTGAATTGTGGAACTTGAGATTTTGATGGAAATGGTGAATATATGGATTGGGAAAGCTCCATAAATTATTTGGGATTCTTCCTAGCTACCAAAATGGTGGTTCCTTTGGAAAGGCCCCAAATTGAAATATTGGCTTTAAATAGGAAAATGCAATTTCCCTTATTTAATTATGGCCAATATTTTTATGAGAGCTCAATATGATCACAAAGAATTTCCCTTATTTAATTATGGCCAAACTAAATTGTCCCAAACGGGGACTCCCGGGTTAGACAATCAACTGGGCTCACAGGGTTATCGCCGCCTACCTGATCAGGGTAGCACGCACGCATAACCCTCCCTGTCTGGAGGTACTGGTGAAAGAGCACGGAGCCAGACCAAGTCAAGGCCGTCCCATACCGGCAAATGTGGCTGCACGGATAAGCCCGGACAGGTGACTCTAGATCAACCGACCAAGTTTAGTTTATAAATTCAATTTAATAGCTCCGTCAATGCACCGTTACATCGACAATTATAAGTGCGAAGAATCACTTAACAACATAGTAAAATCATAGTACTGATAATCATGGCATGGGATCAAATCATAGGACTAACAAGATAATATTATTAACAATGTTGTTACTAGCATGGCAAACTATGGCGTGAAAACAAATCATGATATTAGATGAAAAGTAACGCTAGCATCTAATACAGATGTCATAACAGGTGTATGCAAGTGCAGACTAACAAGTGATCTAGATGTACTATGAACACACAGGGTGCAAGCAAAGTCATCACGCAAGTCCGGAGCTCATGATAAGAGGTTGGCTTGCCTGGGGGGTCGATAAATATGCCGGGAAGAAGTGCGATAAAACTCCGGAAAGATTTGCCGGAAACGTTTCCCTCTCGAAGAGGCTGATCGAAGGGCAAGGAAAAAATGGTCATTTTCACAGTGTGAAAACATTATGAAAATTATGCCATCGGAACGGGCTCGACGATCTGAAGACGTGGGCGTTGGTTTTACCTCAATCGGAGTTACGGTCGCGGAGATATGCCCGTTCATTCGTTAAGCGGTAAAACAAACAAAAACTGTTCGTTTTAGCTCTTAACTGATGAACGTTCATAATATAGTGGTTTCGGCGACGACTGAAAAAAATGAAAGCGCCTTTTCAGAAATACGTCTTCGGCAAAGCGAAAACGCCTTTTTTGAAATGCACCTCCACTTAAACTGACGCGTGGGCCCGGTTAACTTTTCCTCTGGCTGACGGGCGGGGCCTGCCTTATCTCCTCTCTCTCCCTTTGTCTTTCCTCCTCCTCTGGTCGCTTTCCTCCTCGACAGACACAGGGGAGGCTAGGGACCAGTGGAACTAGAGGGGGAAGGGCCACGGGCAGGGAACGACCCGAGGGGAACGGGCGGAGGCCGAGCTCGGCCGTGGGCAAGGAGAGAGCTCTCCGAGCTCGAGGGAGGGAGGGGGCTGGAAGGTTGCTGGTGTAGAGGAGGGCTCGGACACGCCTTAAATAGGCTCGGGGAGGAGGGCTCGGGAAGGAGCGGGACGGCGGCCGGAGCTTCGAGAGCTCGGCAAGGTGGCGGCATTCCGACGGCGAATCTGTGTCGGCACAGCCATCCACAGGCTAGAGGACGAGGGGGAGAGGGCTCCAGAAGGTGCACGTGTGCGGTGGGCAGCGCGTCGGCGCTCCCGGCGAGCTGCGGCTTGCCGGAGACGGCTCCCAAAGGATCCAGTGCACAGTGCACTGGTTTGGCGCGCTCTGTGCGTGGTCACCACATGGCCACGGCATTGCCACGCTGTTCTCGCCGCCAAAACATGTCTGGAGGGTTCTACAATCCTCAAGTAGATGACTTGCGCAGCTAGAGGGCATGGGAGAGTTCTGATGTGACTGCACCTTGGTCAAACAGCAACCAACAGTGGTGTGGCCACCACATTGCACCTCTTGGCATGATCTTGGGCAGGAGTTGGTCATCTACTAAGGTGATCCTCTTGGCAAAAATTCAGCACAAATGGACAGGTCTAGGTAGCACTTCCTTCACAACCTTGCAGATTGGACAGAAACCAAAATAGGATGGTTCTGAGGGATTGGATAGCTTGCCTAAGCTGAATTTTGGAGGGCAGCAATTATATGAGCATAAGAGATAGCTGGAAAAGTTTCAGCTCATTTTGATCATGTATGAGGGTACTTCCTTCACAATGATGCAATCTGAACTGAACTCCAAATAAATTACTGAGGGAGTTTGGCACAATGGAATGGGCTTGTTTTTGGTGTCCAAGGGTAATATATCATAATGAATCACTCTACAAAATTTCAGCCCAAGGAGATCAAGGAATCAAGCACTTCCTTTGCAAACAGGAAATCTGGACAGAATTTGCAAAGGTAGGTTGTGCTCAAATTTTGAATTGTGGAACTTGAGATTTTGATGGAAATGGTGAATATATGGATTGGGAAAGCTCCATAAATTATTTGGGATTCTTCCTAGCTACCAAAATGGTGGTTCCTTTGGAAAGGCCCCAAATTGAAATATTGGCTTTAAATAGGAAAATGCAATTTCCCTTATTTAATTATGGCCAATATTTTTATGAGAGCTCAATATGATCACAAAGAATTTCCCTTATTTAATTATGGCCAAACTAAATTGTCCCAAACGGGGACTCCCGGGTTAGACAATCAACTGGGCTCACAGGGTTATCGCCGCCTACCTGATCAGGGTAGCACGCACGCATAACCCTCCCTGTCTGGAGGTACTGGTGAAAGAGCACGGAGCCAGACCAAGTCAAGGCCGTCCCATACCGGCAAATGTGGCTGCACGGATAAGCCCGGACAGGTGACTCTAGATCAACCGACCAAGTTTAGTTTATAAATTCAATTTAATAGCTCCGTCAATGCACCGTTACATCGACAATTATAAGTGCGAAGAATCACTTAACAACATAGTAAAATCATAGTACTGATAATCATGGCATGGGATCAAATCATAGGACTAACAAGATAATATTATTAACAATGTTGTTACTAGCATGGCAAACTATGGCGTGAAAACAAATCATGATATTAGATGAAAAGTAACGCTAGCATCTAATACAGATGTCATAACAGGTGTATGCAAGTGCAGACTAACAAGTGATCTAGATGTACTATGAACACACAGGGTGCAAGCAAAGTCATCACGCAAGTCCGGAGCTCATGATAAGAGGTTGGCTTGCCTGGGGGGGTCGATAAATATGCCGGGAAGAAGTGCGATAAAACTCCGGAAAGATTTGCCGGAAACGTTTCCCTCTCGAAGAGGCTGATCGAAGGGCAAGGAAAAAATGGTCATTTTCACAGTGTGAAAACATTATGAAAATTATGCCATCGGAACGGGCTCGACGATCTGAAGACATGGGCGTTGGTTTTACCTCAATCGGAGTTACGGTCGCGGAGATATGCCCGTTCATTCGTTAAGCGGTAAAACAAACAAAAACTGTTCGTTTTAGCTCTTAACTGATGAACGTTCATAATATAGTGGTTTCGGCGACGACTGAAAAAAATGAAAGCGCCTTTTCAGAAATACGTCTTCGGCAAAGCGAAAACGCCTTTTTTGAAATGCACCTCCACTTAAACTGACGCGCGGGCCCGGTTAACTTTTCCTCTGGCTGACGGGCGGGGCCTGCCTTATCTCCTCTCTCTCCCTTTCTCTTTCCTCCTCCTCTGGTCGCTTTCCTCCTCGACAGACACAGGGGAGGCTAGGGACCAGTGGAACTGGAGGGGGAAGGGCCACGGGCAGGGAACGGCCCGAGGGGAACGGGCGGAGGCCGAGCTCGGCCGTGGGCAAGGAGAGAGCTCTCCGAGCTCGAGGGAGGGAGGGGGCTGGAAGGTTGCTGGTGTAGAGGAGGGCTCGGACACGCCTTAAATAGGCTCGGGGAGGAGGGCTCGGGAAGGAGCGGGACGGCGGCCGGAGCTTCGAGAGCTCGGCAAGGTGGCGGCATTCCGACGGCGAATCTATGTCGGCACAGCCATCCACAGGCTAGAGGACGAGGGGGAGAGGGCTCCAGAAGGTGCACGTGTGCGGTGGGCAGCGCGTCGGCGCTCCCGGCGAGCTGCGGCTTGCTGGAGACGGCTCCCAAAGGATCCAGTGCACAGTGCACTGGTTTGGCGCGCTCTGTGCGTGGTCACCACATGGCCACGGCATTGCCACGCTGTTCTCGCCGCCAAAACATGTCTGGAGGGTTCTACAATCCTCAAGTAGATGACTTGCGCAGCTAGAGGGCATGGGAGAGTTCTGATGTGACCGCACCTTGGTCAAACAGCAACCAACAGTGGTGTGGCCACCACATTGCACCTCTTGGCATGATCTTGGGCAGGAGTTGGTCATCTACTAAGGTGATCCTCTTGGCAAAAATTCAGCACAAATGGACAGGTCTAGCTAGCACTTCCTTCACAACCTTGCAGATTGGACAGAAACCAAAATAGGATGGTTCTGAGGGATTGGATAGCTTGCCTAAGCTGAATTTTGGAGGGCAGCAATTATATGAGCATAAGAGATAGCTGGAAAAGTTTCAGCTCATTTTGATCATGTATGAGGGTACTTCCTTCACAATGATGCAATCTGAACTGAACTCCAAATAAATTACTGAGGGAGTTTGGCACAATGGAATGGGCTTGTTTTTGGTGTCCAAGGGTAATATATCATAATGAATCACTCTACAAAATTTCAGCCCAAGGAGATCAAGGAATCAAGCACTTCCTTTGCAAACAGGAAATCTGGACAGAATTTGCAAAGGTAGGTTGTGCTCAAATTTTGAATTGTGGAACTTGAGATTTTGATGGAAATGGTGAATATATGGATTGGGAAAGCTCCATAAATTATTTGGGATTCTTCCTAGCTACCAAAATGGTGGTTCCTTTGGAAAGGCCCCAAATTGAAATATTGGCTTTAAATAGGAAAATGCAATTTCCCTTATTTAATTATGGCCAATATTTTTATGAGAGCTCAATATGATCACAAAGAATTTCCCTTATTTAATTATGGCCAAACTAAATTGTCCCAAACGGGGACTCCCGGGTTAAACAATCAACTGGGCTCACAGGGTTATCGCCGCCTACCTGATCAGGGTAGCACGCACGCATAACCCTCCCTGTCTGGAGGTACTGGTGAAAGAGCACGGAGCCAGACCAAGTCAAGGCCGTCCCATACCGGCAAATGTGGCTGCACGGATAAGCCCGGACAGGTGACTCTAGATCAACCGACCAAGTTTAGTTTATAAATTCAATTTAATAGCTCCGTCAATGCACCGTTACATCGACAATTATAAGTGCGAAGAATCACTTAACAACATAGTAAAATCATAGTACTGATAATCATGGCATGGGATCAAATCATAGGACTAACAAGATAATATTATTAACAATGTTGTTACTAGCATGGCAAACTATGGCGTGAAAACAAATCATGATATTAGATGAAAAGTAACGCTAGCATCTAATACAGATGTCATAACAGGTGTATGCAAGTGCAGACTAACAAGTGATCTAGATGTACTATGAACACACAGGGTGCAAGCAAAGTCATCACGCAAGTCCGGAGCTCATGATAAGAGGTTGGCTTGCCTGGGGGGGTCGATAAATATGCCGGGAAGAAGTGCGATAAAACTCCGGAAAGATTTGCCGGAAACGTTTCCCTCTCGAAGAGGCTGATCGAAGGGCAAGGAAAAAATGGTCATTTTCACAGTGTGAAAACATTATGAAAATTATGCCATCGGAACGGGCTCGACGATCTGAAGACGTGGGCGTTGGTTTTACCTCAATCGGAGTTACGGTCGCGGAGATATGCCCGTTCATTCGTTAAGCGGTAAAACAAACAAAAACTGTTCGTTTTAGCTCTTAACTGATGAACGTTCATAATATAGTGGTTTCGGCGACGACTGAAAAAAATGAAAGCGCCTTTTCAGAAATACGTCTTCGGCAAAGCGAAAATGCCTTTTTTGAAATGCACCTCCACTTAAACTGACGCGCGGGCCCGGTTAACTTTTCCTCTGGCTGACGGGCGGGGCTTGCCTTATCTCCTCTCTCTCCCTTTCTCTTTCCTCCTCCTCTGGTCGCTTTCCTCCTCGATAGACACAGGGGAGGCTAGGGACCAGTGGAACTGGAGGGGGAAGGGCCACGGGCAGGGAACGGCCCGAGGGGAACGGGCGGAGGCCGAGCTCGGCCGTGGGCAAGGAGAGAGCTCTCCGAGCTCGAGGGAGGGAGGGGGCTGGAAGGTTGCTGGTGTAGAGGAGGGCTCGGACACGCCTTAAATAGGCTCGGGGAGGAGGGCTCGGGAAGGAGCGGGACGGCGGCCGGAGCTTCGAGAGCTCGGCAAGGTGGCGGCATTCCGACGGCGAATCTATGTCGGCACAGCCATCCACAGGCTAGAGGACGAGGGGGAGAGGGCTCCAGAAGGTGCACGTGTGCGGTGGGCAGCGCGTCGGCGCTCCCGGCGAGCTGCGGCTTGCTGGAGACGGCTCCCAAAGGATCCAGTGCACAGTGCACTGGTTTGGCGCGCTCTGTGCGTGGTCACCACATGGCCACGGCATTGCCACGCTGTTCTCGCCGCCAAAACATGTCTGGAGGGTTCTACAATCCTCAAGTAGATGACTTGCGCAGCTAGAGGGCATGGGAGAGTTCTGATGTGACCGCACCTTGGTCAAACAGCAACCAACAGTGGTGTGGCCACCACATTGCACCTCTTGGCATGATCTTGGGCAGGAGTTGGTCATCTACTAAGGTGATCCTCTTGGCAAAAATTCAGCACAAATGGACAGGTCTAGCTAGCACTTCCTTCACAACCTTGCAGATTGGACAGAAACCAAAATAGGATGGTTCTGAGGGATTGGATAGCTTGCCTAAGCTGAATTTTGGAGGGCAGCAATTATATGAGCACGTCAAAAACATGATTCAGCAATTCTAGGCACAAAAATGGCTTATTATATGAAATGGAGTATTACAATACTGTTGCTTACAAAAATATTACATGGCTCCAAGGCTAACTAAAATGGCAGCGAAGGTCTTGGTTCAGCGGCAATGACGTCTCTGGCTGGGCTCCACAACTCACAGGACTGGCTGGGTTATGATCTAGCTCGATGGATCTTCTCCTGCAACTGGCCACGTGCAAGGCCAGGTGAGTACTTTGAATGTACTCGCAAGACAACCAAATACATAGCATCCAAACAAGCAGATGACAAAGCAAGCCCTATGCTTATATACGATTTGTTCTAAACATGGCATGGAATTAACAGGAGAACATGGATCAAGCATGGCATAACATGGATCAGGCATATCAACTACATAACATAGCATGGCAATGATCACATTAGGTGCTTAAAGTGCTTACTGTTACCGAATACCAACTTACTCTCTTCTGGGTTGTCCCACAACCCTCGGAATACTCATGATCCACTGAGCACTTTCGAACATAAGACAAGTTCTTCCATCATTATTATCCTTGTTGCGGTTGACCGCCTAGTGAGGCCTGGACGGACTGTCCAATACCATGGACGCGGCTATTCGAATAGATTCTTACACTCTGCAGAGGTTGCGCACTTTACCCACACCATGGAGCACCTGGCCTCGTGATCCCATTCGGGTGGACCAGTGTTGCTCCAACGAAACCAGCCTGACCCGTGACTCTCCCATCGTACCACCAGCAATCATCCTACCCCGGAGTCCTGCCCTGGGTGGCCCCTGTGTCACCTCGTGACACCTGCCGCCGTCATGGCCAAACTAAATTGTCCCAAACGGGGACTCCCGGGTTAAACAATCAACTGGGATCACAGGGTTATCGCCGCCTACCTGATCAGGGTAGCACACACGCATAACCCTCCCTGTCTGGAGGTACTGGTGAAAGAGCACAGAGCCAGACCAAGTCAAGGCCGTCCCCTACCGGCAAATGTGGCTGCACGGATAAGCCCGGACAGGTGACTCTAGATCAACCGACCAAGTTTAGTTTATAAATTCAATTTAATAGCTCCATCAATGCACCATTACATCGACAATTATAAGTGCGAAGAATCACTTAACAACATAGTAAAATCATAGTACTGATAATCATGGCATGGGATCAAATCATAGGACTAACAAGATAATATTATTAACAATGTTGTTACTAGCATGGCAAACTATGGCGTGAAAGCAAATCATGATATTAGATGAAAAGTAATGCTAGCATCTAATACAGATGTCATAACAGGTGTATGCAAGTGCAGACTAACAAGTGATCTAGATGTACTATGAACACACAGGGTGCAAGCAAAGTCATCACGCAAGTCCGGAGCTCATGATAAGAGGTTGGCTTGCCTGGGGGGTCGATGAATACGCCGGGAAGAAGTGCGATAAAACTCCGGAAAGATTTGCTGGAAACGTTTCCCTCTTGAAGAGGCTGATCGAAGGGCAAGGCAAAAATGGTCATTTTCACAGTGTGAAAACATTATGAAAATTATGCCATCGGAACGGGCTCGATGATCTGAAGACGTGGGCGTTGGTTTTACCTCAATCGGAGTTACGGTCGCGGAGATATGCCCGTTCATTCGTTAAGCGGTAAAACAAACAAAAACTGTTCGTTTTAGCTCTTAACTGATGAACGTTCATAATATAGTGGTTTCGGCGACGACTGAAAAAAATGAAAGCGCCTTTTCAGAAATACGTCTTCGGCAAAGCGAAAACGCCTTTTTTGAAATGCACCTCCACTTAAACTGACGCGCGGGCCCGGTTAACTTTTCCTCTGGCTGACGGTCGGGGCCTGCCTTATCTCCTCTCTCTCCCTTTCTCTTTCCTCCTCCTCTGGTCGCTTTCCTCCTCGACAGACACAGGGGAGGCTAGGGACCAGTGGAACTGGAGGGGGAAGGGCCACGGGCAGGGAACGGCCAATATTTAATTATAGCCAATATTTTTATGAGAGCTCAATTTGATCACAAAGAATATCTCCACAAGTTTTCATGAACTTTGGAGATGGATAGATATTTTTCTGGATTTAATTCCTCGGAAAGGTAGAAAGAGGAATTAATTCTAGATGAGAAATATTGCATATGACTTAGCAATATTTTTGCACATGTAGGGTTTATGAGTGAAGGAGGATCTCTAGAAATTTTGGGAGAATCAACAGAGCAAGAAAGATGATAGCACCTTTGTAAACACAAAGGCGGGATTTCTAGTTCCAGTATTTTGGAACTCGGGTTTAAATGAGATTCGGGGTTCACTGGCAGGAGCTTGACTGGCACAAGAGCCTGGGAAAGGCACTAAGAGGTTGGGAATTGTCTAGATTCACCTGGTCACTAACCAGATTCCAGAGGAAAAATTTAGGAGAGGAAAGCTAGGAAGGAATAATAGCACAAAAATCGATAACCTGATTTTTGGGGTGTTACAAACCTTCCCCCCTTAAGAGAATCTCGTCCTCGAGATTCCTAGGGTTAGCTCAGAACAAATATTACGCCTCCTGGAAAACCTCTGGGCTGGGTCTTAACCCTGTGGTTGAAAACAACCGAGTTAAGAGTACCAAAAACTGGTACACCCGGATCGAGATATGGATATCGCGGGATCTACTCCACAGGTAGGGGCCGCTGGGTTTCTCTCATAGCCCTGACATTTTTAGAAAAAGCAGAATTTCCCTTTTCTCCAAAAATGCTCGGGGCAGCACAATGAACAGTGGCCTCGCCCGCTAACAAGTGGGCCCAGGGCCCATTGGCAGCCTTCTTCTTCTTTCTCCGGCCAACGGTTCTCTCTCGGTCTTGCGCTGTCCTGAGTGCGGCTAGGCACTGCGCACGCCTAGCTCCTGGGTCATAAAGCTCCCTACGACGATGGTGCGCAGCGTGCACGAGGCCAATGCAGAGAGCACTCCCATCGCGGGCCAGCGCCGAGCGGCACTGCTCGCCGATTCGCCTCCTGGATGCCCATGATCAAGCGACGTGCAGTTCTCCTGGACCTCACTCACAGTCCACCGGACTTGGGCTATAAAATAGCCGCAGTTTTCTTCTTCCCTCTACCTTGCACCCTACCTCACCTCTTCTTCTTCTTCCCTTGGTTGCAGGAGCGCGAGGCGAGGCGTTAATGGCGGACGTGGGTTCGGAGCTGATCACCATCCTCTTGGTGAGTCTGCTGGCGACATTGATTGGTTTCTCGCTGCTGCTGTGTGCGATGATCCTCGATGATCGCCGGGATGCCGCTACCCGAGTGGTGGCTCCCCGAGGCGGCGGTGATCATGAGGACTAGGCATCAATCCAGAGACCATGTTGCTGGTAACTCCTCGTTGAGCAACGTCCACAATGAGTGAGTGTTGGGATAGAATCGGGGTTTAGATCTTGGACTCGAGGGGTTGCAACGGTTTATGTTGCAATAAAATTTCTTAGAATTTCTCGAGATTGCAACCGGGTGCGGAGAAAAAGATTTTGGGACCAGGGAATTATTGGATAGAGCTGGTTTTCCAGAACACTGGGTTTGGGAAACTGGCAAATGGAGTAAGAGCATCTTCAACAGCCGCGCTATATAAGCGCCACGCCGCAAATTTGTGGTCTTTAGCGCGCGCGCAATCGCTAACCGAGCTCCAGCGGAGGCGCAATAACAGCGTGCGCGGCATAAAGAGTTCAACGCGTGGTCCGAAATGCCATCGCGCGCCGTTTATTTGGTGCGCCCGCTTCCGCGCGCCGCACACTCAAGCGCTTGCGCCGCACTCTCTCCGCCGCGCCACTTTTGCCCCGCCCGCGCCGCCGCCGGCGAATTGACCCGATGGACGGCCACGCCGGCACCCCCCTCACCCCTTCCTACACCCGCGACCCCTCCGCCACCGTGCGGGCGAAGAAGGGCAAGGTATCCGTGAAGAAGAACAAGGCGGCGGATGGCTCCTCTAAGCCATCGAGGAAGAAGCTTGCAGGGCGTGCGATGGACGCGACGGCTACCGAAGCGCCGGCGAGCTCACTTGTTGAGTCGGCGGCCAATGCGCACAAGGTGTTGATCAAAGTAGAGATGCATATTGGCTCCGGATGAAGGAACACTTTGATGTGCACAACAAAAGTGGAATTGACCGCTCCGGAATATCTCTTCGCTCCCGGTGGTCGACAATCAACCGAGATTGTCAAAGGTGGGCGGCCGCACTTAAGGCGGTTGACAAGTTGAACCCAAGTGGCACTAATGATATAGATAGGGTAAGTGCCATTTCTTCCATGTTCATCATGCTTCTTCTTGGTGTTTGTAGTGCTAACTTGTTTTTTTTTGTATGTAGCTCAATATTGCACAAAACTTGTTCAAAGGAGAGGAGAAGAAGACCAAGAAAGGGAAGATCAAGAAAGGGAGACCATTTACCTTGCCTCATTGCTATGAAGAATTGAAGGATGATGAGAAATGGAAGCCCCGTGATGCTATCGATGATGATGATGATGAGAGCAACAAACGCAAGCGAACTATTGATTCGGATGATGATGATGAGGAGGCATCAAGTGATGACGGCAAGAGAAGCCCTACACCAAACTCGGTTTCATACTCCAAACCAAAAAGACCGGATGGATGAAAGAAAGACGCAAAAGAAAAGAAGAAGAGGAAAGGAGATGATGAGCTCAAAAATGCTATGGAAGCTATTGTGAAGGCAAGAAAGGACGCGAACGATGTGAGGAAGATGACAAGGAACCAAGATGCCACGGCCGAGGAGAGGAGGTTGGCGGCCGAGGAGAGGAGGGTGGCGGCCGAGGAGAGGAAGGTGGCATTGGAGGAGAGGAAGGTGGCCATGGAGGAGCGAGTTAGGTTGTTGGAATGGGAGAAGTACTTGTTCTTCATGGACACATCTACTCTTGATGAGAAGCAAAAGGAGTACGTCAATCTTGCCCGTGAAGAAGTCTTGGTCCAAAAAAGAGCCATGGTTGGCGGTGGCATGGGCGGCATGGGTGGTGGTGGCATGGGTGGCGGTGGCATTGGCGGCATGGGAGGCGGTGGCATTGGCGGCATGGGAGGCATGGGTGGCTTCGGAGATACCATGGGCGGCATGCGTGGCATGGGTGGCTTCGGAGCTACCGTGGAGGCCATGGGAGGCATGGGTGGCTTCGGAGCTACCATGGGAGGCATGAGCTTTGTGTCTCTCATGGGAGGCATGGGAGCACCTCCGGGCGGCATGTGCGGAATGTCTTCCGGTGTGCCTCATCACACACCTTCCGTTGAAGATCTTGCCAACACCTTCCGAGATCCACATGATGATGCGGCATGCGACAATGAAGAGGAGGAGGAAGAATCGTCTTCGGATGAGGAAGATGAATCGGAGGAAGAGGAGGACGAAGACGAGGATGAGTCATGATTGTTGAGATGTGCCATTCGTTTGTGTGAACTTTGTCATGAACTTCGTTCGGATTTTAAACTTGGTTGGATGATGTTGTGGGCATGAATTTGAACTTTTATGTCATGAACTTGTTTGGGTGATGTCTTTGTTTTCATGTTTCAAATATCATCATCATCTCCAAAATGCAACATATGGCAAGCGTCGGCTGCTCGCGCGCGCTGCAGTTTAGCGCGTCTGCTGGAGTGGCTCGCGCGCTCTAAACTTTGCAGCGGCCGCTGGAGCAAGCAAACCGCACCGGGCAAAAACTCGCAAACGGCGCGCTGCAAAAGCTTTTTTAGCGTGCCGCGCGTAGCGCGGCTGTTGGAGATGCTCTAAGCATAGATGGGCATGGGTATGCGGCTTTGCATTCTACCCGAGAACTGCTACAAATGTACTCAGGAGAAAGAACTTGGTGTGCAGACATTGCTCACACGATACACATGCAATCTATTCATACTAATATGCAAGCACATGCGGAATGCACATCGTAGCAAAATGCAGACAAAGGAAAGAAACATATCGAGCAGATTACACTGAGGTGTTTTAATGCTAGTGGGTGTATGTACTCCTGGTATACATACACCTACACCAGCTCGCATTTCATTAGGGACTCCGGGCGAGTCCATTGTTATTAGGTATAAGTGCTCTACTGACTAACATCTTGTTAAGAACCCACTGTCAGCTCTGTTAAACATTTCTGCTTAACAGGGTGACAGATGAACCAAACACACAGAGCAAAAAGACATACACAACATTACAACAGCACACAAGCACGAGCAGTACAAGCAATACAAGCATACAACAACGCACAACCTTATTAAGCAGCTAACAGCAACAACTCACTCTGAACTACAGGGTCCTAATTCTAGACGAGGGCGAAGAAACTGTCTTCGCAACGCACATACTCGCGGTATCTCCTGGCTTCGCTCACTGCCGGAGCCACAAATGGGCCTACTCTTGCTGGGGCTCTCCTGGGGGACGAAGGCTGAGCCAACTTCCGTCTTCATCGTCGGACACCTCTATGGGTTGGGGCGCAACTGGCTGGGTTGCGGCCGAAACCTGACGGAACACATCCCGACGACGAAGTCGCCGAATAGCTCCTTGAATGGAATTTGGGTGGATGATGCCGGGTAGACATGGGTTCACGGATTGCGAGGGTGGTACTAGCTACGAAGGTGGCACTGGGTTTGGCGACAGGGAACTGGTGGCCTGGGATGCAGTTTGACGAGCCTCACGGTATGCTTCCGTAACAACCCGAAGGGTGTCACGATCAACGGATTTGAACTCTCCAAGAATGACGGAGAGCAGTAGACCCTGGGTAGCAATGAACTGAACTAGGCGATCTATTGCTGGGTCAGCGTCTTCGACTGTGCTGAAGAAATCACAGCCTGTGCTGGTTGCAGAGGGAAAATAGCGAAACTCCCGCATCTTCGCTACTTGCGGGCACTGGAAACGAAGACGAGCGATGGCTTCCGCAGCAGCTATCTGGACAGCCAATGCAGGGGTGGGCATGGGTTTGCCCTGAAAAATCATGGGCTTCCCATCCTCTGCGGCACCTGGGCAGATATGCACCTTTGCATAGAATCGGCAAAGGTAGGGAACGGGTTCCGATTGGAACACCAGATACACCGGAGTAGCACTACAGCCAAGGGCTTGGCTGAGCATACTCGAAAGGATGGGCGGAAAGCCGGGATAACCATTAGCCAAGGTTCAGCTATGGAAAGTGGGTGCTTTGGAGGAACTGGCCATGGCCGCTAGTTTGGGCATACTAGTCTGGGTTCTCTTGCTGGGATCTAGCTTACTGAATGGAGAGAGCTGCGACTCGCAGGTGGGAGGGGTTTAATAGGCAGTCGGGCCGGGACACACCAGCATGGCGTAGATCCTTCTCGTGCCAGGCAGAAGATACACCGGCACGGCCGACAACTGGGTAGGGTCGCTGTCCAATCCAGGGTGGCTGGGTGGGCGGACAGCTGGGTAGGGACGCGTCAATTCTGACTGCACCGCCTGTTGATCAACAGTGGCCATGTCGGATACCAGCGATGGGTCACCTCTATAGGGCTCACTACCGGTTGAAAATAGGGGTGGTTTGATGCTAGGGTAACCTACAGCCAGTTTGGCTGCTCTGATACCAGGTCCTGTGGCACCCCGATAGAGGGCCGACGCATGCCAGTCCCCAGGATAAGACCTGGCGCACGTCAAAAACATGATTCAGCAATTCTAGGCACAAAAATGGCTTATTATATGAAATGGAGTATTACAATACTGTTGCTTACAAAAATATTACATGGCTCCAAGGCTAACTAAAATGTCAGCGAAGGTCTTGGTTCAGCGGCAATGACGTCTCTGGCTGGGCTCCACAACTCACAGGACTGGCTGGGTTATGATCTAGCTCGATGGATCTTCTCCTGCAACTGGCCACGTGCAAGGCCAGGTGAGTACTTTGAATGTACTCGCAAAACAACCAAATACATAGCATCCAAACAAGCAGATGACAAAGCAAGCCCTATGCTTATATACGATTTGTTCTAAACATGGCATGGAATTAACAGGAGAACATGGATCAAGCATGGCATAACATGGATCAGGCATATCAACTACATAACATAGCATGGCAATGATCACATTAGGTGCTTAAAGTGCTTACTGTTACCGAATACCAACTTACTCTCTTCTGGGTTGTCCCACAACCCTCGGAATACTCATGATCCACTGAGCACTTTCGAACATAAGACAAGTTCTTCCATCATTATTATCCTTGTTGCGGTTGACCGCCTAGTGAGGCCTGGACGGACTGTCCAATACCATGGACGCGGCTATTCGAATAGATTCTTACACTCTGCAGAGGTTGCGCACTTTACCCACACCATGGAGCACCTGGCCTCGTGATCCCATTCGGGTGGACCAGTGTTGCTCCAACGAAACCAGCCTGACCCGTGACTCTCCCATCGTACCACCAGCAATCATCCTACCCCGGAGTCCTGCCCTGGGTGGCCCCTGTGTCACCTCGTGACACCTGCCGCCGTCATGGCCAAACTAAATTGTCCCAAACGGGGACTCCCGGGTTAAACAATCAACTGGGATCACAGGGTTATCGCCGCCTACCTGATCAGGGTAGCACGCACGCATAACCCTCCCTGTCTGGAGGTACTGGTGAAAGAGCACGGAGCCAGACCAAGTCAAGGCCGTCCCATACCGGCAAATGTGGCTGCACGGATAAGCCCGGACAGGTGACTCTAGATCAACCGACCAAGTTTAGTTTATAAATTCAATTTAATAGCTCCATCAATGCACCATTACATCGACAATTATAAGTGCGAAGAATCACTTAACAACATAGTAAAATCATAGTACTGATAATCATGGCATGGGATCAAATCATAGGACTAACAAGATAATATTATTAACAATGTTGTTACTAGCATGGCAAACTATGGCGTGAAAGCAAATCATGATATTAGATGAAAAGTAATGCTAGCATCTAATACAGATGTCATAACAGGTGTATGCAAGTGCAGACTAACAAGTGATCTAGATGTACTATGAACACACAGGGTGCAAGCAAAGTCATCACGCAAGTCCGGAGCTCATGATAAGAGGTTGGCTTGCCTGGGGGGTCGATGAATACGCCGGGAAGAAGTGCGATAAAACTCCGGAAAGATTTGCTGGAAACGTTTCCCTCTTGAAGAGGCTGATCGAAGGGCAAGGCAAAAATGGTCATTTTCACAGTGTGAAAACATTATGAAAATTATGCCATCGGAACGGGCTCGATGATCTGAAGACGTGGGCGTTGGTTTTACCTCAATCGGAGTTACGGTCGCGGAGATATGCCCGTTCATTCGTTAAGCGGTAAAACAAACAAAAACTGTTCGTTTTAGCTCTTAACTGATGAACGTTCATAATATAGTGGTTTTGGCGACGACTGAAAAAAATGAAAGCGCCTTTTCAGAAATACGTCTTCGGCAAAGCGAAAACGCCTTTTTTGAAATGCACCTCCACTTAAACTGACGCGCGGGCCCAGTTGACTTTTCCTCTGGCTGACGGGCGGGGCCTGCCTTATCTCCTCTCTCTCCCTTTCTCTTTCCTCCTCCTCTGGTCGCTTTCCTCCTCGACAGACACAGGGGAGGGTGCTGCAGTGGCTCGGTCGCCGGCATAGCCGTCGCCCCGCTGTTCCCCAGGGCCGGCCATCGTGCGCAGGGGCACCGCCCGCGCACGCCGCGCCCGTAGGTGGCCGCGGGACTGGCTGGGGCTGCCCACAGCATTAGCGCCATGGGACGGCCGTGATGGCGGAGGTGAAGTAGGGGAGGCCGCGCCGGCGAGGCTTCCTCGCCGGGGTTGAGGGCAGCGGCGGCTTTCGGACTCCAAGGGGAGGCTAGGGACCAGAGGAACAGGAGGGGGAAGGGCCACGGGCAGGGAACGGCCCGAGGGGAACTGGCGGAGGCCGAGCTCGGCCGTGGCCGAGGAGAGAGCTCTCCGAGCTCGAGGGAGGGGGCTGGAAGGTTCCTGGTGTAGAGGAGGGCTCGGGCACGCCTTAAATAGGCTCGGGGAGGAGGGCTCGGGAAGGAGCGGGACGGCGGCCAGAGCTTCCAAAGCTCGGCAAGGTGGCGGCATTCCGATGGCGAATCCGTGTCGGCACAGCCATCCACGGTCTAGAGGAAGAGGGGGAGAGGGCTCCAGAAGGTGCACGTGTGCGGTGGGCAGCGCGTCGGTGCTCCCGGACGAGCTGCGGCTTGCTGGAGACGGCTCCCGAAGGATCTAGTGCACAGTGCACTGGTTTGGCGCACTCTGCGCGTGGTCACCACGTGGCCACGGCATTGCCACATTGTGCACGCTGCCAAAACATGTCTGGAGGGTTCTACAATCCTCAAGTAGATGACTTGCGCAGCTGGAGGGCATGGGAGAGTTCTGATGTGATCGCTCCTTGGTCAAAGAGCAACCAACAGCAAGGTGTTTATGCTGTGGTGTGGCCACCACAGTGCACCTCTTGGCATGATCTTGGCCAGGAGTTGGTCATCTACTAAGGTGATCATCTTGGCAAAAATTAAGCACAAATGGACAGGTCTAGCTAGCACTTCCTTCACAACCTTGCAGATTGGATATAAACCAAAATAGGATGGTTCTGAGGGATTGGCTAGCTTGCCTGGGTTGAATTTTGGAGGGCAGCAATTATATGAGCATAAGAGATAGCTGGAAAAGTTTCAGCTCATTTTGATCATGTATGAGGGTACTTCCTTCACAATGATGCAATCTGAACTGAACTCCAAATAAATTACTGAGGGAGTTTGGCACAATGGAATGGGCTGGTTTTTGGTGTCCAAGGGTAATATATCATAATGAAGCACCCTGCAAAATTTCAGCCCAAGGAGATCAAGGAATCAAGCACTTTCTTTGCAAATAGGAAATCTGGATAGAATTTGCAATGGGAGGTTGTGCTCAAATTTTGAATTGTGGAACTTGAGATTTTGATGGAAATGGTGAATATATGGATTGGGAAAGCTCCATAAATTATTTGGGATTCTTCCTAGCTACCAAAATGGTAGTTCCTTTGGAAAGGCCCCAAATTGAAATATTGGCTTTAAATAGGAAAATGCAATTTCCCTTATTTAATTATAGCCAATATTTTTATGAGAGCTCAATTTGATCACAAAGAATATCTCCACAAGTTTTCATGAACTTTGGAGATGGATAGATATTTTTCTGGATTTAATTCCTCGGAAAGGTAGAAAGATGAATTAATTCTAGATGAGAAATATTGCATATGACTTAGCAATATTTTTGCACATGTAGGGTTTATGAGTGAAGGAGGATCTCTGGAAATTTTGGGAGAATCAACAGAGCAAGAAAAATGATAGCTCCTTTGTAAACACAAAGGCAGGATTTCCAGTTCCAATATTTTGGAACTAGGGTTTAAATGAGATTCGGGGTTCACTGGCTGGAGCTTGACTGGCACAAGAACCTGGGAAAGGCACTAAGAGGTTGGGAATTGTCTGGATTCACCTGGTCACTCACCAGATTCCAGACGAAAAATTTAGGAGAGGAAAGCTAGGAAGGAATAACAGCACAAAAATCGATAACCCGATTTTTGGGGTGTTACAATTAGTTTACAATTAATAATTCCAGTATTACACAAATTCACATTTCATATCGAACAGTTGTTTGCCAATTTCATATCAGGCACATAAATATATTTTAACATCACAGTACGATAGCTACCTGAAAATTGCACAGTACAGCATATAGCTAGTTCAGATTCATAAGAAAAATATTAGAACAATATATTCATTTCCCTAATCGAGATCATCCAGGCTCGTCTTATACACCTCTGCTTTCAGTTCAGTAAGAACCTGTTTTGCACTGGCCAACTGGGAAAAATGCCTCCTCCTTCGCCAACACAATCTAAGCAAAGTTTGATTTAAAAAATCTGTGCTCATTCTCCACCTTCCTCTTTTTATCCCGCATCTTCAAATATTCCTCAGCGTTGAAAACACTTTCTCTAAGCCTACCTCTGTTCTCTTCCTCATGCATGCTCCAGAGCTTTGCTAGGCACATCTTCAAAGACTGTGGCCACTCTTGATCAACCCACTCCAAGTAAGAACACTTCCGCTCATCCTATAATATTTAAAACTAGATTAGTAACAATTGTATGGGGAAATGGGTTTATAGCAACATAGAAAATCACCAATACTTATTTTGAAAAACTGAAGAAACAGGTTAATTATGACATATCTTCTCAAAAAGATCAATGTGCAAATGAATTAATTGCTACTGAGACAACAACCAAATTCTGAAACATCACAAGCTATAATTAACTACAACAACGCTAAAAGTTCTTACTCATTTACTATAAATAACAAATTGAACATTTTATGAGGAAGCTAAATATAACTGCAACATCATAGCGACAGTGTTTGGATAATAGCAAATTGATACTAACAGGTGTGTACATGCACAAATTTAGTAACATAGAACTAATAGCACTAAGGCCGTCCACTATGTATGCCAAAACCGGTGTAAAGACAACTGTTGCTACATTTCACACCAGTGCCCTGCACTGGCGAGCTGATGCAGCGGAAAAAAATCAGGGACCCGGACTCCGGAGCACCTAGTTGCTCCGATGCCCAGTTCCTTCGTGCCATAAAGATTTAGTATTTTACTGCTTTGCTGCTCGGATGTGTGGACCAAAGTTGGCTGCACAAACTGCTAAAGCAGTGCCAAATAATTTTCTAATGGCACCGCTGATGAGATGGCAACATTTTTAGATACTAGGTACAAACTGTGACACTGTCCTAGGATGCGTTTGGTTGAAGGTGTGGTATGAATGGGTTGGGTCGGTGATAGTGTTTGAATCACATCTAACAAATGATTTGTAACAACGAAAGAGGGGCTAACCTTCTCTGCACATGCCAGAAACTTCCTCCCACTGTCCACAGATACAAACGCAACTAGCTTCACGCATGGAGATTGATGGTGACAATGAGCAGACAGGTCTTCAGCCACCCCGCTCCATTCATTGCAACTGATGGTCCTAGGGAGCTACAAGAGGAAGAAATGACTCAAATAGACTGCCGGGTTAAAATCCTTCATTCCAAGTCATGGTCCGAGAGAGAGAAGAGAGGCATACCCGGGTGGTGAAGGATTCATCGTCGGAGGAGGAACCGCTGGAGAGGTCATTGAAGAAGACCATGGCGACCCCGGCGGTAGGATGCGAGACGGCGAGAGCGAGGAAGCGGCTATAGCTTCGGAAGGAAGGAGGAAGCAGGGAAAATGTGACTTGTGGTCGGGGAGAAAAGGGGGTGGGGAAGGGGGTAGATATTTTGGCGGTAGGCCAAAAATTTCGAAATGTGGAGGGAAACTTTTCGCGCGGTGCTGCTGGACACCATTCACTTTGAACGATTGTGTGCATCGCAAACGATTCTTCTGCTTTACGCGCATGGGATGAGATTGATAATTCAAATTTTGGTGGAAATTTCCCCGGGTACTGTCCTCATCCACGTCATTGCATAATTTAACATCGCTTGGTAATTTGGGGACACAAAAGAGCGTATAGCACACAGACCACACTTACTGAATCGAGCAATTTTAGTAATTAAACAGAGCCAGTTGACCTAAACATTGCTCTAACAAAAGACCAGCATTAAAAACAAAGCCTAAGTACGCATAATTTTAACAAATTCGCCGCCGCGCCGGCCTATGCATCGCCGGTGTGAGATGAGACGTCGATGACTTGTCCTGGCGACATGCCGCCATTGGTGGACTCCGCGTCCCCCTGCTGAAGTCGACCGCGTCCTCATCCTCGTCCTTGCCCTTGTCCTCGGCACCGCCCTCAAGGTTGTAGTACTCATAGTAGTGGCCGCGCCAGAGCTTGCATTGGTACTCCACAGCCGATTCCTCGATAGACAAACTCTTCTCTACCTCAACCTCGGCCACACGCAACTCCTCCTCCCGGCACTCCTCGATCTTCGCCGCCTCCTGCATCTCCAGCTCCCGCTCGACGATCTCATGAGGAAGCAGGTGCTCCATGGCCACCGCCGCCTTTTCGGACATGGGCTGCATGCTGGATTCCGAGGTGGCCTGTAATATCTTGGCGTGTGCGTCCTCGATCTTGGCGTGGATGGCCTTGACCCGGGCCAGGGCGACATCAGCTGCACGGACGACAGCTCGAGCGCTCTCGGCGTTTGCAGCCACCATCGCAGCAGCAGCCGCAGACGCCCTCTTGGCGGATGCGGCGGCACTCTCAGCGTAGGCGGTCGCGCTCTCGGCGCAGGCGGCGGCGCTCGGGGAGGACGCGACCACCGTACGGGCCTTCACGAAGCGTTTCCACGGCGTCATCTTTGCAAGAAGGGGTTGCGGGAATGGGGATCGGGATTCGTGGATTCGGGGGTTGCCGGCACTGGAGCAGACGAGCCGGCGAAGCTTAAGGAGGAAGACTTAAATAGACCCAGGAATTTTCATCGCAAACGGTTCCTACAAAAAACTGTGTGTGATGTTGTTGATATTTTTTATTAGCTGTGAAAGACGAATTTGGAGTAAAGTGGCAATGGATGGTGTTTTAAATGTACGAGAAATTTTGTAGTACTAATACAACTGTCATGTCAAATTTTGGAAAATTTCAGGGGTCATTTGACCTTTTAAGACATTTAAGTGATTTTCTAGCCATTTAATGACCGTAATTCAAATTTGAACTACATGTACATGCAACAGCTAACCATAACGGTTTGAAGAGTCATATTTTGTGTACTTGTGTGCGAGTTAATTCCATGTGCAGTAAATTGGAAGGAATTTTCAAACATATTGGTCTCACGGCTATGACACAATTAAGCATGGAGTGCCATGGCATTTAAATTCAAAAAATTAAAAAAAGATCAGAAACACATGAAACCTTGCTTGATGTAATGTCATGCCACCAAGATGATGTGGTAAAAAATTTGGAATGTTTGACGAAAGTTTGGACACACACCCCTCACAAACTGAAACAACTCACTAGAAGGCTCGTGGTTCCGAGAGGGAACAATGCATGTTTGATGACGAACGGGAGATAGCTTCCTCTTATGGCCTTCAATTTTTTTCTACATTTAACGTGCACTAATACAACTGTCATGTGAAAATTTGGAAAATTTCAGGGGTCATTTGACCTTTTAAAGACATTTAAGTGATTTTCTAGCCATTTAATGACCGTAATTCAAATTTGAACTACATCTACATGCAACAGCTAACCATAATGGTTTGAAAAATCATATTTGTGTATTTGTGTGCGAGTTAATTCCATGTGCAGTAAATTGGAAGGAAATTTCAAAAATATTGGTCTCACGGCATGGACACATGCATGGAGTGCCATGATATTTTAGTTCCAAAAAATAAAAAAATGATCAGAAAAACATGAAACCTTGCTTGATGTAATGTCATCCACCAAGATGACGTGGTAAAAAATTGGCATGTTTGACGAAAGTTTGGACACACACCTCTCACAAACCGGAGCAACTCACTAGAAGGCTCGTGGTTCCGGGAGGGAACAATGCATGTTTGATGACGAACGGGAGATACCTTCCTCTTACGGCCTTCAATTTTTTTATACATTTAACGTGCACTAATACAACTGTCATGTGAAAATTTGGAAAATTCTAGGGGTCATTTGACCTTTTAAAGACATTTAAGTGATTTTCTAGCCATTTAATGACCGTAATTCAAATTTGAACTACATCTACATGCAACAGCTAACCATAACGGTTTGAAAAATCATATTTGTGTACTAGTGTGCGAGTTAATTCCATGTGCAGTAAATTAGAAGGAATTTTCAAACATATTGGTGTCACGGCATGGACACATGCATGGAGTGCCATGGCATTTTAATTCCAAAAAATTAAAAAATGATTAGAAAAACATGAAACCTTGCTTGATGTAATGTCATTCCACCAAGATGATGTGGTAAAAAAATTGGCCTGTTTGACAAAAGTTTGGACACACACCCCTCACAAACCGGAGCAACTCACTAGAAGGGTCGTGGTTCCGAGAGGGAACAATGCATGTTTGATGGCGAACGGAAGATAGCTTCCTCTTACGGCCTTCAAATTTTTTCTACATTTAACATGTACTAATACAACTGTCATGTGAAAATTTGGAAAATTCTAGGCCCCATTTGATCTTTTAAAGACATTTAAGTGATTTTCTAGCCATTTAATGAACGTAATTCAAATCTGAACTACATCTACATGCAACGGCTAACCATAACGGTTTGAAAAATCATATTTTCGTGTACTTGTGTGCGAGTTAAAAAATCATCAGACGATGTAAATATCTGGTGTTCAAAAAAGAAAATGTAAAGATCTGGCAAGACAACCGGCCCCCACACGATTGGCACTCTATTTCGCGCCTCGAGGTTTGGAAGGTGAGTGGCGTGGGTTATTAATCAGACACGGTTCTGTATTGGAAACCGTCAGCTATTAAGTTCACACACGGATTTTGCTGCGGGAATCGTGTGTAATTCAAACTACAGTACTCGTAAATTCTGGCGACCGGTGTGTGTACT
The DNA here is from genome assembly GCA_011799875.1 of Thinopyrum elongatum. Lineage (NCBI taxonomy): Eukaryota > Viridiplantae > Streptophyta > Magnoliopsida > Poales > Poaceae > Thinopyrum > Thinopyrum elongatum. Next base: position 317,306,617 of record CM022301.1, read on the forward strand.
ATTCCCGTTGATCTAGATTCTGTCCGCCAATAAATACTACCTTGCTCACGTCGTCCCGCCTGTATTCTCATCTACATTCTCCCCTCGCTCGCCCTCTCTCTCTCTCTCTCAAATCTCTGCCATGGCGCCGCCAATCTGCCCACACGCCGACGAGGAGTCACCGCCCCCTGAGGACGCTCAGTCAAAGAGCAGTGACGAGGAGGACCCCTACGCGCCACCGGACGAGGTTGCGCTAGACCCCCCAACTTTGGATTGGTTTTGGGGCCAGTACAATCTTTGTCTGTGGAAGTCACTGCCGCCGGCTGAGAAAGCCAGGCAAGTGGCGTTCAAGAAGGAGATGGCGGAGGAGGAAGCCAGGTACCAGGCAGCCTGTGAAGCCCGTGATGCCGCCTGGAAAAAGGAGGCGGTGGAGCTTTGGGGGCGGGCGCGTCATCATGCGGAGGAGGTGTACGAAGACGGGTACTTCGCGAGGAAGGTCAAAGGCGCTAGGCGCCTCATCGCTGCGTGGAGGTGGGCTGATAAGCTCCAGCGTGCCACCGACGAGGAGCTCCGGTGGGCGCCCAACGAAATGGCAAGATTGTTCGCACTCGTCCGCCAGCAAGATGCAGATCGATACGTCAAGCGCTGCGAGGCGGAGAAGGCGGAGTACTGCCTCTGCACTGGGAAGACGCCGCGCACCAGGGAGCTGCTGGCGAGGGGCTGCCGGAATACTGCCCCCAGGAGAGATTATTAGTTTTAGTATTGTTCGTTTTCAATTGTATGCATTGTACCTAGTAGTTAAGTATCATCACGTATATGTGATGATATTATATATATATTCTGTGATGAACTAATGAACAATTAATATATATATATATTATGAATTCCATTTTCTATCTGTTTTTGTATACTAATTTGTATCTAGCTGTTATCATCCACATATACAGAATGGAAAGCATATACACACACATTGAAACAGAACATATAAGAACGGAAAACAGAGTACACACATTGAAACAGAGCAATTTTATGATTGCTGTGAATACATAGCGATCCACGTCGAAACAACTCAACAAAATAAAACGCGTCCATGAGACCATGACCAGCAGCCCTTGCCTACGGTAGCTCTTGGCTCTGCCTGAACTCGTGCAGGCGTTCGTCCAAGCGGTCGACACGCTCGCGGTACATCTGGAGCGCGATCTCGAGCTCCAAGTTGGCTATTTCATCGGAGATCACCAGCTCGAGGATGCGACGGCCATGTTCCTCTACTGCGCCCAGGTGGACATCTGGGCCAAGGAGGAGGTCGAGCCTAGCGACCAGCGCGTTGGCATCGAGTGGGCTGCGGACAAGGCGAACGGCGCGGCGGGCGTCCGGTGCAAGTACGGCGCGGCCGGCCTCTGGTGCAAGTACGGCGCAGAGGGCCTCTGCCCACTCCTGGCGAGGAATGGGGGTACTGACGGGACATGTACCCAGCTGCGACGCCCTGTCGATAGCAGGCAAGCGCCGATGGATCCGCTCTTGCTGTGCGGCGTCATACGTCTCCATCGTATCTACTTTTCATAATGCTTTTCCTCTTGTTTTGGACTCTAATTTGCATGATTTGAATGAAACTAACCTGGACTGACGCTATTTTCAGCAGAACTACCATGGTGTTGTTTTTGTGCAGAAATAAAAGTTCTCGGAATGGAATGAAACTTCGCGAGGATTTTTCATACAATAAAAGATAATTTCTGGAGCCAAGAACCATCGGAGGGGGGCACCTGGGTGGGCACAACCCACCAGGACACGCCACCCCCTCCAGGTGCGCCCAGGTGGGTTGTCCCCACCTGGTGGCCCCGCAGACCCTGAAACCGACGCTATAAAATCACATTTTTCTAGAAAAAAATCAGGGAGAAAGAATTATCGCATTCCACGAGACGGAGCCGCCGCCACCTCCTGTTCTTCATTGGGAGCCCATATCTGGAGTCCGTTTGGCACTCCGGAGAGGAGGATCTTCGGTATTCGTCATCACCAACCCTTCTCGATCGCCAATTCCATGATGCTCCCCACCGGGAGTGAGTAATTCCTTCGTAGGCTCGCTGGTCGATGAGGAGTTGGATGAGATTCATCATGTAATCGAGTTAGTTTTGTTAGGGCTTGATCCCTAGTATCCATTATGTTCTGAGATTGATGTTGCTATGACTTTGCCATGCATAATGCTTGTCACTTTGGGCCCGGGTGCCATGATTTCAGATCTGAACCATTTATGTTATCATCATTATATCCATGTTCTAGATCTGATCTTGCAAGTTATAGTCACCTACTACGTGTTATGATCCGGCAACCCCGGAGTGACAATAGTCGGGACCACTCCCGGTGATGACCGTAGTTTGAGGAGTTCATGTATTCACCGTGTGTTAATGCTTTGTTCCGGTTCTCTATTAAAAGGAGGCCTTAATATCCCTTAGTTTCCAATATGGACCCCGCTGCCACGGGAGGGTAGGACAAAAGATGTCATGCAAGTTCTTTCCATAAGCATGTATGACTATTTATGGAATACATGCCTACATTATATTTATGAACTGGAGCTAGTGCCGTATCGCCCTAGGTTATAACTGTCCCATGATGAATATCATCCAACAAATTACCGATCCAATGCCTACGATTTTCCTACATATTGATCTTGCTAAGTTACTACTGCTGCTGTTACTATTGCACTTGCTACGAAACTGCTGCTATCACTATTACCGTTACTGTTGCTGCTGCTACTATTATCAAAACTATCATACTACTTTGCTACTGATCACTTTGCTGCAGATAATTAATCTCCAGGTGTGATTGAATTGACAACTCAGTTGCTAATACTCTCAAATATTCTTTGGCTCCCCTTGTGTCGAATCAATAAATTTGGGTTGAATACTCTACCCTCGAAAATTGTTGCGATCCCCTATACTTGTGGGTTATCACGGCGCGCCGCACCTCTCGCTCTGCGGCGCTCCAACGGTCTCGCCGTGCGGCGAGCCGCAGCCTATCGGCGCGGACGCGCCTAGCTTGCTCTGCGGCGCGCCATCGATCATGTTGTGCGGCGAGCTGCAGCCTCTCGGCGCTGATATGCCTATCTTGATCCGCAGCGCTGAAGCACCATGCGCCAAGGGTCTGCTCAACCCTGGCGATGACGCGCATCACGGCGTCGTCCATCGCGTTGCCGGGGAGCGCCTCGGCCTCGATGAGGTATGGCGCCTTCTCGTTTTCCTCGTCGACGAGGTTGATGGCAGAGGCGGTGCTTTGGTGGGTTGGCATGCTTGGAAAAGGTGGATGTGCTACAGGCTGCGCTTGTTGCCTCCGCGCATCGCGCGCCGCCTAGGTTTATGCGCAATATCGCTGCGTGGCGGGAAACCGGTGAGGAAATGGCGGGAAACGGAGGCGTGTTCATAAAACGCCATCAATTAATGGAAACTTAGCATAGAAGGAACATCGAGCTAGCACAAGAAGTAGATGATGATCAAATGATCGTTTATCCTAGTTAATTATGCATGTAATAGTTTACTTTGGTGTGTGGAAATGTCATGTGTGTACTAGCCACCTATGTAATTGGATGTTTGCCGCGTATTACACACATCTTGTTTATGTGTAACGTTTATGTTCTCTTGGCTCAACACAAACAGTTTAACGCAATGAACCGTATGCCGTATATCGCAAACACCTTGATCTGGCTGACCATTTCTTTTGTGTTGCCTAATCACAAACAGTTCATCCAAGTGAACTGTATGTCGTATATCACACACACCTTCATCTGGCTGCCCGTTTCTGTTGTTCCGCCTCATCACAAATAGTTCATCCAAGTGAACTGTATGCCGTATATCGCACACGCCTTCATCTGGTTGCCCGTTTCTTTTGTTCTGCCTCATCGCAAACAGTTAATTGAACTGAACAGTATGCCCCGCATCGCACACGCAACTAAAATCGGAACTGTGTTTGATGGCTCCGCCATCGCAAATGTTTTGCATCTTTTTTGACAGTTTTTTACATCACCGTTTGCGATTAATGCATCGCACACAGTTTCGTCAAAGGGTCTCTGATCATTGTGTCGCGTTAGCAGCATCCTGCAGTAGTGCTAGTGAGCCTCTACTAGACTAGCTCGTTGATCAAAGATGGGTAAGGTTTCCTAACCATAGACATGAGTTGTCATTTAATAACAGGATCACATCATTAGGAGAATGATGTGATGGACAAGCCTCAACCGTAAGCTTACCATCAGATCGTTTAGTTTATTTGCTATAGCTTTCTTCATGTCAAGTATTTGTTCCTTAAACCATGAGATCGTGTAACTCCCTGACACCGGAGGAATACTTAGTGTGTATCCAAACATCACTTTGTAACTAGGTGATCATAAAGGTGCTCTATAGGTATCTCCGAAGGTATCTGTTGAGTTGGCATGAATCAAGACTGCGATTTGTCACTCCGTATGACGGAGAGATGTCTCCGGGCCCTCTCGGTAATACAACATCTTAAAGAGCTTGCAAGCAATGTGACTAATGAGTTAGTCACGGGATCTTGTATTATGTAACGAGTAAAGAGACTTACCGGTAACGAGATTGAACTAGGTATGGAGATATCGACGATCGAATCTCGGGCAAGTAACATATCGCCGGACAAAGGGAATTGCATACAGGATTAACCGAATCCTTGACATCATGGTTCAACCGATAAAAGATCTTCGTGGAATATGTAGGAATCAATATGGGCATCCAGGTCCAGCTATTGGTTATAGACCAGAGAGGTGTCTCGGTCATGACTACACGATTACCGAACCCGCAGGGTCGCACGCTTAACGTTCGTCGACGCTAGAGTAGTATTGGGATATTTGATGATTGGTAACCAAATATTGTTCAGAGTCCCGGATGAGACCCCGGACATCACGAGGAGTCTCGGAATGGTCGAGAGGTAAAGATTTATATATGCGAAGTCATATTTTGGGTTCCGGAAAAAGATGCAGTTTTTTTGGTATTGTACCATGAAGCTTCTAGAAGGTTCCAGAGGATTCGAGAGCGGTCCGAAAGACACAAGTGGGTCCACCACAACCCAAGGGCTGGCATGGTCTGAGGGGAGGCGCCCTGGCCTTATTGGGCTAGGCGCACCAAGTCCTCAAAAGCCCTTGTGGCTAGGGAAGGAAAAAAAGAGGAGTCCTAGTAGGAATAGGATTGGACTTGGAGTCCAAGTCCTCTCCCCCTTGGCTGCACCCTAGGGCTTGAAGGGGCTGTTCTCCACGCCCCTCCACCTATATATAGACGGGAGGGGGCGCCCCAAGAGCACACACCAAGCCCTTGGCGCCCCTCTCTCTCTCCCGGTACTCCGTAGTTCCTCCGTCCTCGTTCTAGTAGCGCTTGGCGAAGCCCTACTGAACTAGATCCACCACCACCATCACCACCACGCCGTCGTGCTAGTTGTGATCCCATCTACTTCTCCGCCTTCTCTTGCTAGATCAAGGAGGAGGAGACGTCATCTAGCCGCACGTGTGCTAAACTCGGAGGTGCCGTCCGTTCGGCACTAGATCGGTTGGATCGTGATCGGATCGCAAAGAGTATAACTACATCAACCGTGTTATATATGCTTCCGCTTTCGGTCTACAAGGGTATGTAGACACACTCTCCCCTCTCGTTGCTATGCTTCTCCTAGATAGATCTTGGGTGTTCGTAGGAAGTTTTTTGATTTTCATGCTTTGTTCCCCATCATGAAGACATTGAAGATAATGGTGGTTCGCGAAGACATTCGTGTTAAAAACAATGAAACCCGAAGATATAGCCTTTTGGTAGTTTCATTTTCTTCTTTCCTGAGTCGTAGGAACCACCGAACTATTAAGTGGGGCCGGCAAAAAATCACTGATTCAAAAAAATGTTCACTAATTCAATTTTTTTCAGGAATTCAAAAAATGTTCATGCATTTCAGAAACAAGTTCATAAAACAAACAAATGTTCATGAATTAAAAAAATCTTCAAAATTCAGAAAATCTTCGTCGCTTCCAAAAAATGCTTGCAAATAAAAAAATCACAAGTCGCAACAGAACTTCACAATTTCAAAAAATGTTTGAGAATTAAAAAATGTCCACGATTTAAAAAATGGTCACAGATTAGAAAAATGTTCACGAATTCGTAGTTCATGAATTTGAAAGTCATGACTTCAAAACAATGTTCACAATTTAAAAAAATAACTAATTTGAAAACATATTCGCAAAATGAAAATGAAAAAGACAAAAATAAATAAAAAAGGAAAATGAAAAGAAAAGAAAACAAAAAATGAATATGAAAAAATAAAAAATGAAAAGAAAAAACAAAAGTGCAAAAATAAGGAAAGAAGAAATAAAAAAAGCAGGAAAAATATCCCGAAAGAAATAACACAAAAGTGGAGGAAAACCGGTCTAGGAGGGACCTAAAACCTACCTAAAATCGGGAAGTAGCTAGTTGGGCTGGCCCAAAGTGTATGTAGCGGGAGCAGGGGGACATGTGCCCGGTCGCTAACTAGCAACCTATGTGCCAAATAGGATTGGCCGTAGGGGAGCGCATATGAGAGCTCCTAAACGGCGCTCTCAATGACGGTTAAACCTAGTGGCGCTCGAAGGCGTGCCTAGCATGTCGTCCCATTAAAATCTTCGCTCTATCGAACAAGATGCTCGCAATGCCCACTCGCTTGCTCGCATCTCACCCCTTGAAAAAAAACATCGCTAGTTGGCTGGTTGACCGACAGACCGTTTCATAGTTGATTGTTGACTTTTGAAAAAAAAACCATAAAAGTTGGAAAAATCATAAATATGAAGAGTTCACAAAAAATTGAGAAAAAACACAAATATAAACATGTTCATAAAAGACCTACAAATTCACACTATAAAGCAATTTTTTTGGAATGCAAGTTTTCTCTCTTTTTTTGTAAACACTTTAAAAGTTGTACTAAAGGTTGTCTTAGCTAGAGAGATATTATTTCTGTACCAAGTACATACCATATACACATCATCAACATATTATTGAACCCGCCATAGTATGGTACACACATTCGATAAAATAAATAAAGAAGAGTGTGAATTATTAGGTAGCAAGCTTCTAAACATCTCGTGTACTCCAGATTTTTCTTTTCGCATATATCTAATCATAGGGATAACTATGAAGGTATATTTGTATGCCACACACTTTAAAGTATTTATTATGTTAGTTAACGACACACACAGACATATATGCCACTTTAATGCAACATTAAAAAATATTCAAAGAAGACATGTATTTTTCTTATTTCTTATTTAATCACATTTAAGTCGAATTGATTTGAATATGTTTTAAGGCATATTTTATTGAGAAATGTAATTTTTATTATGAAATATGATAAAATTTAGCATAATAGCTATGACTGTAAGTTAAAAAAATACAAACAACTATTAAAGTTTAGTATAAATAGTGATATTAATTTAACTTGCACCGAGGCCTAATATTTGTTGGACGTCGGTGCGAGTTAAATACACTTGCCGCACGACTCATGTTCATTCATTTCCAATGACCGATCTTTCTCGGTATCAAAAGTTTTCAAGATACAACTTGCAATATTCTGTGCATTATGATTGTTGTTTCATGTGAGACAAGTCATTGATTATATATGTCTATATATACACTAGTAAAGTGTGCGTACTTTGCACATCATATTAGATAGGGCTCAAATCTCTAGAATCTAGATTGTTGTATTTTATATATTAGAGAATCTGATTCTTGGTATGGGGAAAATATGCTTCTAGAACATTGAGATGATAGAGAGGGAGTTCAATTAAAAGACTAGTGGCAAAATCTTGTGAGATGAAATGTTTATCCAATGAATGTTAGTTTTCAATTAAGATTAGTTATCTCTCAACCATTGGATAGAGCATATCCAACGGATGATATCTAAATTTATGGTGACACTATATATTGGTGTAAATGTATAGCTAAGACCTAAACAAATTTGTCTTATAAGAAGAGTTGTGCAGTTAACACACATTAGATGTGATGTTTCCTTATAAGTGAGCATAAACATGTCAATCTGGACGAAATGAAAAACACAACTGTGGATTGGAAAAGCACTAGCTTCCCTAGTTTTACTGATCAATGCACCAACCTTGGAAACATCTCACAATATTCAATGTAAAGCTGAGGTTTTTCAGGTGTAGAACAACTGAATAAGTATGGACATCCCTACTAAATCAAAATAAAGAACTTTCAACGCCGCATACATTTTCAAAACATACTTGACAATTGTCACCCGATTCGCACAGAAGAATAACAAGGATTCATCCATGAAAAGAAGATGAGATATCGCCGGTGCGTGTCGAGATAGAGTCACCAGTTCGAACCTCTATTCCATAAAAGTCTTGTTCACCAAAGCAGAGAGAGCATCAACAACAAATAAGAATAAAACAGGGGACAACGGGTCACCTTGCCGAATACCTTTCGAGGGAGAAAATTGTTCTAGGAGCTTCCCAATAAATTTGAGTGAATATTTGACCGAAGTCATGCACACCATGATCAAAGAGACCCAAGCTTGGGAGAAACACCACTTGAGCAGTGCTTTCCCAAGAAACACCCAATCGACACAGTCATATGCCTTACAAAACTCCAACTTGTAAGAACAAAAAGAAGTGTTTTTATTCCGAAGTGAAACAATGAAGTACATACATTCTCTTTTTTTGCGAGAAGAAATGCATACATTCAAAAGCAATGATATCTTTTTCAGAAACAACCCATCCAGAGAAAAAGGCGCTTTATTTCTCCGAGATCATTCACTTAAGAGAGGCCTTAAGTTATTTACCAAGTAGTTAGAAACAATCTTGTAGATGACATTGCATAAATTGATTGGGCGGAAGTCCTTCAAATCCACCGGATGAGCCACTTTCGGAATCATAACAATGGAAGTAATATTAACACCCGATGGCATAAAACCTGTATCGAAGAAGGCCAAAATAGCAATAGTGATTTCAGCTTTGAGACAAACCCAATTCCGTTGATAAAAGCGGCCCAGAAAGCCGTCAGGCCTGGGCCTTCAAGGGGCCAATCTGAAACAGTGCATCCGCCACCTCCTATTCAGATTTTTTTTCACATAGATTATTATTCATTCCCTCTATTATCTTAGCCTCGTTGTAATCCAATAGAATGTCTAGATTCACCGACAGATCCTTCATATATACCTCTTCAAAATAAGAGGTCGCCATCCTCTTCATGTCCGTTGGGACCGTGCACCAAGAGCCATTAGCCCGCTTCAAGTGCTTAATGTGATTTTTACAGGCACGCTAGACAGCCCGACGGTCAAAATACTTAGTATTCTAGTCCCCTTCCTTCGGCCAGGTAATTTGTGACCTTTGTAGCTATAGCATCTCTTTGCGGTAAAGAAGTTAATAAATCTCAAACATTTTCGGGCGGGCTGCATCGCTACCAGCATCACAAGACTATAGTTCCTCTAGTTCCTTGAGGAGCCGCTCAATATCCCAAAGGACATTCCCAAACTTTTTGGCGCTCCATTGTTTTAGATCTATCATGACGCCACTAAGGGATGTGGGACCGAGCCCAAGCTAGCCCGAGATTGTCTCTTGGTCCATGCTTTCTCACTACTGACACAAGAAACACATCTTGCTCCCACAATTTTTAGCTTTTCTTATCGAATAAGGTTTAGCAACAAATAGGTTGTCTAGATGTGCAACTAGGTGAGCAACCTATATGATGCTAGCAACTACAACAACACAAGCAACCAAAGGATACAACACAAATATAGCTTGCACAAAGTAAAGGTAAGAAGTAACCACAAGTGGAGCCGGTGAAGACGAGGATGTGTTTCCGAACTTCCTTCCCTTTGAGGGGAAGTACGTCTCCGTTGGAGCGGTGTGGAGGCACAATGCTCCCCAAGAAGCCACTAGGGCCACCGTATTCTCCTCACGCCCTCGCGCAATGCAAGATGTCGTGATTCCACTAGTGGTGCCCTTGAAGGCGGTGACCGAACCTTTACAAACAAGGATGGGGCAATCTCCAGAACCGAATTGGAGGCTCCCAACACCACCATGGAGCTTCACCGCAATGGAATGTGGCTCCAAGGTGACCTCAGCCATCTAGGGTGCTCAAACACCCAAGAGTAACAAGATTCGCAAGGGATTAGTGGGGGGCAATCAAATTTCTCTTGGTGGAAGTGTAGATCGAGGCCTTCTCAACCAATCCCGAGAAAATCAACAAGTTTGATTGGCTAGGGAGAGCGATCGGGCAAAAATAAGCTTCTGGAGCCACAACGGAGTTTGGGGAGGAAGAGGTAGATCTTCTTGGGGAAGAAGACCCCCTTTATATAGTGGGGGAAAAACCAACCGTTTTCTGCCCTCAGCCCGTAGCTAAGCGGTAGTACTGCTCTCCTAGGGGCAGTACTACCGCTTAGGTGGTACTAATAAACAGAACATGAGAGTAAAGAGGGGGCGGTAGTGCCGCTGGAGAGGTACTGCCAGAATCCTCAGCAGTACTACCGCTATAGTGTTCTGAGCAGGACTAGGAAGCAGTAGTAGAGGGTGCTAGGGCGGCAGTACCGTGCCAAGCGGTACTACCATTCTAGTACCGCTCTACTACAGCTTAAGGGAACGCGAAAACAGGAAGTAGCGCAGGGAAGGAAAAGCAAGCGGTACTGGCAGCGCTAGTAAGGGCGATAGTACCGCCTAAACGGTACTACCGTGTGCAACTTCTTGAGCTTGCGTTGGTTTTTCCCTTGAAGAGGAAAGAGTGATTCAGCAAAGTAGAGATAAGTATTTTCCTCAGTTGAGAACCAAGGTATCAATCTTGTAGGAGGAACACACAAGTCTCCAATAGTTGTACCTGCACAAACAAACAAATACTTGCACCCAACACGATAAAGGGGTTGTCAATCCCTTCACGGTTACTTGCAAGGATGAGATCTGATAGTGATAGATATAAAAGATAAGTAAAAGTGCAAAATAAAATAAAAGTAAATAAATTGCAGTGAGGTATTTTTGTGTTTTTTATTTTGTAGATCTGAAAATAATATGATAAAAGATAGACCTCGGGGACATAGTTTTCACTAGAGGCTTCTCTCTTGAATGAAAGCATACGGTGGGTAAACAAATTACTATTGAGCAATTGATAGAAAAGCGCATCTTTATGACGATTTCCAAGGCAATGATCATGTATATAGGCATCACGTACGAGATAAGTAGACCGACTCCTGCCTGCATCTATTACTCCACACATCGGCCGAGACAAGTAGACACACTCCAACATGCATCTAGTGTATTAAGTTAACAAGAACGGAGTAGCGCCATAAGCAAAATGACATGATGTAGAGGGATAGATCCAATCAATATGAACAAACCCCATCTTTTTATCTTAATGGAAACAATACAAATACGTGTCATGTCCCTTTCTATCACTGGGATTGAGCACCGCAAGATTGAACCCATTAAGCACCTCTCCCATTGTAAGAAAAATCAATCTAGTTGGCCAAACCAAATCAATAGATCGGAGAGAAATACAAAGCTATATAAATCATGCATAAAAGAGTTTAGAGAAGACTCAAATAATATTCATAGATAATCTGATCATAAACCCACAATTCATCGGATCTCAACAAACGCACTGCAAAAGAAGATTACATCGAATAGATCTCCAAGAACATCGAGAAGAACATTGTATTAAAGATCAAAGAGAGAGAAGAAGCCATCTAGCTACTAGTTTATGACCCGTAGGTCTGTGGTAAACTACTCACACATCATCGGAAGGGCAGCAAGGTTGATGTAGAAGCCTTCCGTGGTCGAATCCCCCTCCGGCAGAGTACCGAAAAAGGTCCCCAGATGGGATCTCACGAAGATAGAAACTTGCGGTGGCGGAAAAGTATTTTTGGTGTGCCCCTTGGTCTTCGGGGAATATTTGGGTATTTATAGAAGAAGAATTAGGGTTAGAGGAGCCATGGGGGGCCCACAAGCTTGGGGGGCGTGCCCCCTGAGCTTGTCGCCGCCTAGTGGCCCATCTGGCCTCCTCCCGAAGCTTCCAGGGTGTCTTGTGGTCCAAGAAAAATCGTCAAAAAGTTTCGTTCATTTGGACTCCGTTTGGTATTAATTTTCTGTAAAGACAAAAACAAGGAAAAAACAACAACTGGTACTGGACACTAGGTTAATAGGTTAGTCCCAAAAAATGATATAAAATAGCATAATAATGCATATAAAACATCCAAGATTGATAATATAATTGCATGGAACAATAAAATATTTATAGATATGTTGGAGAAGTATCGAGCATCCCCAAGCTTAATTGCTACTCGTCCTCGAGTAGGTAAATGATAAAAACAGAACTTTTGATGTGGAATGCTACCTAACATGTTTATCATGTAATATTTCATTATGTGGCATGAGTATTCAGATCCGAATAATTCTAAACAAAAGTTTAATATTGACATAAAAACAATAATACTTCAAGCACACTAAAAAGCAATCACATCTTTTCAAAATATCATGGCTAAAGAAGGTTATCCCTACAAAATCATATAGTCTTGTCATGCTCCATCTTCTTAACACAAAGTATTTATCATGCACAACCCCGGTGACAAGCCGAGCAATTGGTTCATACTTTTTAATGCGCTTCAGCTTTTTCAACTTTCATGCAATACATGAGCGTCGGAGGTTGTGTTGAGAAGACAAAAAAAGTCTCACATTGACGAGGCTAATCAACGGGCTATGGAGATGCCCATCAATTGATATCAATGCAAGGAGTAGGGATTGCCATGCAATGGATGCACTAGAGCTATAAGTGTATGAAATCTCAAAAGAAAACTAAGTGGGTGTGCATCCAACTTGCTTGCTCATAAAGACCTCGGGCATTTGAGGAAGCCCATCATTGGAATATACAAGCCAAGTTCTATAATGAAAAATTCCCACTAGTAATATATGAAAGTGACAAAATAGGAGACTCTCTATAATGGAGAACAAGGTGCTACTTTGAAGCACAAGTGTGGAAAAGGATAGTAACATTGTCCATTCTCTCTTTTTCTCTCATTTTTTCTTTTCCTTTTTTCTCTTTTTTTATTGTGTTGGGCACTTTGGCCTCTTTTTTCTTGGGCTCATTTGGCCTCCTTTTATTTTATTCATCACATGGGACAATGCTCTAATATTGATGATCATCACACTTTTATTTACTTACAACTCTAGAATAACAACTTGATACTAGAACAAAAATATGACTCTATATGAATGCCTCCGGCGGTATACCGGGATGTGCAATGATCTAGCGTAACATGTATAAAAAATATGAACGGTGGCTGAACCACAAATACTATGTCAACTATATGATCATGGAAAGCAATATGACAATGATGATATGTGTCATAATAAAACGGAACGATGGAAGTTGCATGATAATATATCTCGGATTGGCTATGAAAATGCAATAATAGGTAGGAATGGTGGCTGTTTTGAGGAAGATATAAGGAGGCTTATGTGTGATAGAGTGTATCATATCACGGGGTTTGGATGCACCGGCGAAGTTTGCACCACAACTCGAGGTGAGAAGGGGCAATGTACGGTATCGAAGAGGCTAGCAATTTGCGGAAAGGTAAGGGTGCGTATAATCAATGGACTCACATTAGTCATAAAGAACTCACATACTTATTGCAAAAGTTTATTAGCCCTCAAAACAAAGTACTACTACGCATGCCCCTAGGGAGATAGATTGGTAGGAAAAGACCATCGCTCGTCCCCGACAGCCACTCATAAGGAAGACAATCAATAATAAATCATGCTCCAATTTCATAGCATAATGGGAGACCATACGTGCATGCTTTGGGAATCACAAACCTTAACACCAATATTCTTACTAAACCACAATTACTCATTAGCATAACTCTAATGTCACCATCTTTATATCTCAAAACAAATGCAAGGAACCAAACTTCTCATATATTCAATGATCTTCATGAAAGTTTTTATTATATCCCTCTTGAATACCCATCATATTAGGACTAAATTCATAACCCAAGAAAATTGCCATACTATTTATAAGACTCTCAAAAATATATAAGTGAAGCATGAGAGTTCATCAATTTCTTTAAAACATAAGCATCGCCGTGCTGTAAAAGATATAAGTGAAGCACTAGAGCAACTGCCGAGCTTAAAAGATATAAGTGAAGCACATAGAGTATTCTAACAAATCACGAATAATGTGTGTCCCTCTCAAAAAAGGTGTGTCCAGCAAGGATGATTGTGGCAAACTAAAAATAAAATAAAGCAAATACTCATATAATACACGACGCTCCAAGCAAAACACATATCATGTAGTAAATAAAAATATAGCCTCAAGTAATTTACCGATGGATTGTAGACAAAAGAGGGGATGCCATCCGGGGCATCCCCAAGCTTACATGCTTGGTTGTCCTTGAATATTACCTTGGGGTGCCATGGGCATCCCCAAGCTTAGGCTCTTGCCACTCCTTATTCCTTAGACCATCGAAACCTCACCCAAAACTTGAAAAGTTCACAACGCAAAACTCAACAGAAAATTCGTGAGATCCATTAGTATAATAAAGCAAATCACCACTTTAGGTATTGTTGTAAACTCATTCCAGTTTTATATTTGAATTATATCTCCTATATTCTAACTTTACCATGGTTCATACCCCCCGATACAAACACATAGATTCATCAAAACAAGCGAACAACACATTGAAAACAGAATCTGTCAAAAATAGAACAATCTATAGAAACCTGAATTAAACTCATACTTATATAACTCCAAAATTCTGAAAACTTAGGAAAATGTGTGAAATTTCTATATCCACCTTGCATAAAAAATTCAGAATTTATCCACATTCCAACAAATTTTAACAATTCTGCTACTGGACGCAAAAGTTTCGGTTAATGCACAGAATCAAATCAACAATCTTCCAAATCACCCCAAAGGTCTTACTTGGCACAAACACTAATTTAAAACATTAAAACACAATCATAACAGTAGGACAATGGTATATTTATTGAAAAACAAAAACAAAAAATATTGGGTTGTCTCCCAACAAGCGCTTTTCTTTAAAGCCTTTTAGCTAGGCACTGATAATTTTAATGATGCTCAGATGAAAGACAAGAATTGAAACATAAATGGAGCATCATAAAACATGTGACAAACACATTTAAGTCTAACATACTTTCTACGCATAGGCATTTTATAAGCAAACAAATTATCAATACACAAAATATCTAGCATATCCAAGTAAGAAGAAATAAACAATAACAATCTCAACATGAAAAGAGGTAATTTAGTAACATGAAGATTTCTACAACCATCTTTTCCTCTCTCATAATAATTACAAGTAGGATCATAATCAAATTCAACAATATAGCTGTCATATAAAATTTTCTCTCCGTGATCCACATGCATAAAAGTTTTACAATCTTCCAAGGTAGTGGGATTAACATCAACGAAAGTCATGACCTCTCCAAACCCACTTTTATAAAAAAAATCATAAGATTGAACACTCTACAAATATGTGGGATTATTTTTACCTAAAGTTGATGCTCTTCCAAACCCACTTTCAATATTATTGCAAGAATTATTATCAATATCATTTTCATCATGAGGCTTAAACAAAATTTCAAGATCATAAGAAGCATTATCACCCCAATCATAATCATTACAATAAGTAGTGGACATAGCAAAATTAGAATTCCCAAGCTTGGGGTTTTGCATATTATTAGCACAACTGACATTAATAGAATTTATAATAACATCATTGCAATCATGCTTTTCTTTCAAGGAGCTATCGTGAATCACGTCATAAATTTCTTCTTTAAACACTTCATCACAATTTTCAGATTCACAAATTTCAAGCAAAACTTCATAAAGATAATCTAGTGCACTCAACTCACTAGCAATTGGTTCATCATAATTGGATCTTTTAAAAGGATTAGCAAGTGGATGAGGATCCATATCAATAGATTTTTAACAAGCGAAGATGCAAGAAAATAGAAGGCACATGGCAACACAAGCAAAGATAGCAAACAAGCAAAAGGCAAACGGAAAATAGGCAAAAAAAATTGTGTTGTCTGAAAACGTTTTAGAAGTGGGGGAGAGGAAAACGAGAGGCAAATGGCAAATAATGTAATTGCGAGAGATGAGAGTTTATGATAGGTACTTGGTAGGCTTGATGTAGATCCTCCCCGGCAACGGCGCCAGAAATTCTTCCTGCTACTTCTTGAGCTTGCGTTGGTTTTTCCCTTGAAGAGGAAAGGGTGATGCAGCAAAGTAGAGATAAGTATTTCCCTCAGTTGAGAACCAAGGTATCAATCCAGTAGGAGGAACACACAAGTCTCCAATAGTTGTACCTTCACGAACAAACAAATACTTGCACCCAACGTGATAAAGGGGTTGTCAATCCCATCACGGTTACTTGCAAGGATGAGATCTGATAGTGATAGATATAAAAGATAACTAAAAGTGCGAAATAAAATAAAAGTAAATAAATTGCAGCAAGGTATTTTTGTGTTTTTGATTTTGTAGATCTGAAAATAATATGATAAAAGATAGACCCGGGGGCCATAGTTTTCACTAGAGGCTTCTCTCTTGAAAGAAAGCATACGGTGGGTAAATAAATTACTGTTGAGCAATTGATAGAAAAGCACGTAGTTATGACAATATCCAAGGCAATAATCATGTATATAGGCATCACGTCCGAGACAAGTAGACCGACTCCTGCCTGCATCTACTACTATTACTCCACACATCGACCACTATCCAGCATGCATCTAGTGTATTAAGTTAACAAGAACAGAGTAACGCCTTATGCAAGATGACATGATGTAGAGGGATAGATCCAATCAATATTAACAAACCCCATCTTTTTATCCTTAATGGCAACAATACAAATACGTGCCATGTCCCTTTCTGTCACTGGGATTGAGCACCGCAAGATTGAACTCATTACAATGCACCTCTCCCAATGCAAGAAAAATCAATCTAGTTGGCCAAACCAAATCAATAGATCGGAGAGAAATACAATGCAATATAAATCATGCATAAAAGAGTTCAGAGAAGACTCAAATAATATTCATAGATAATCTAATCATAAACCCACAATTCATCGGATCTCAACAAACGCACCGCAAAAGAAGATTACATCAAATAGATCTCCAAGAACATCGAGGAGAACATTGTATTGAAGATCCAAGAGAGAGAACAATCCATATAGCTACTAGCTATGGACACGTAGGTCTGTGGTAAACTACTCACACATCATCGGAAGGGCAGCAATTTATGTAGAAGCCTTCCGTGTTCGAATCCCCCTCCGGCAGAGTACCGGAAAAGGTCCCCAGATGGCATCTCACGAAGACAGAAACTTGCGGCGGCGAAAAGTATTTTTGGTGTGCCCTTGGTCTTCAGGGAATATTTGGGTATTTATAGAAGAAGAATTAGGGTTAGAGGAGCCATGGGGGGCCCACAAGCTTGGGAGGCGCCCCCCTAGGGCGCGCCCCCTGAGCTTGTCGCCGCCTCGTGGCCCATCTAGCCTCCTCCCGAAGCCTCCAAGGTGTCTTGTGGTCCAAGAAAAATCATCAAAAAGTTTTGTTCGATTTGGACTCCGTTTGGTATTGATTTTCTGTAAAGACAAAAACAAGGGAAAACAACAACTGGCATTGGGTACTAGGTTAATAGGTTAGTCCCAAAAAATGATATATATAGCATAATAATGCATATAAAACATGCAAGATTGATAATATAATAGCATGGAACAATAAAAAATTATAGATACGTTGGAGACGTATCACCGTTCTACCACCGGTCTAGTACCGTGAATTAGAAATAGGCAACCGAGAGTTGCACAAAGCTGGGATCCCCTAAGCGGTAGTAGCCCGGTAGTGACCAGCGATAGTACCCCCTCTTAATAGTACGGATTCCCTATGAATCAAACCACCGAAAAGAAATCGTCAGGAAAGAAACTGTCTTCACTCTTAGCCACCGAGGGGAAATAAACCATCTCGTGCCACCTAGGATATTCTCTGAAATAATCAATGCACACAGTTAGTCCACAAAAGGTATTGTCATCAATCACCAAAACCACTAAGGGAGAAATATGCCCTAACAATCTCCCCCTTTTGGTGGATTTATGACAACACAAGGTTTGCACAAAGATAATGCAAGAAGGAGTAAGCAACCCGACAATTTACAAAATATAGAAGGGAACCCCCTAGATGTGTGCACTATTCGAGTATGCTTTTGGAATGCAAAATGCACACACTAGGATCAACATTCCCCCTATATTTTAGAGACAACGCATTTGTTGCAACAACAAGATATACATAACTATGCTTGGATGCAGGACAACAAACATAAGAGCGAGATAATAGGACATAGGGTACAATAAGCATGATCTCACACATAAAGACATAAATAAGATAATAAAGGTATCATATGTCTCACACCATATGATAATTTCTCATAAGTCACACCGACCAAAGCAAATGAAGAAAAAGAGTTCACAAGCATAAAATGCAAGGCAAATAAAGCAAGCTTGTGACTCGGCAAACCCTGCAGAAAGCAAATGCAAATCCTCGGTCCTAGACTCTCTCCCCCTTTGCATTGAGACACCAAACGGGGCAAAGAGTGGCACTATGTAGCGCCAAGTGGTAGCTCTAGTCTCCTCCCATGGACTCGTCAGAATCCTCAGAATCAGAACCACCGTCAGCAGACTCCTGCTCCTGAGACTCCTCGGACGCCTTAGACTCCTCGATCTCCTCAACTTGAGCAGGTGCAGAGGTGGCAGCATTGGACTCCTTAGAGTCCGTACAATGCGAGTAAGAGGAGATCCACTTGTTCTCTGGAGTGATACAGTCCTCAGAACCACTCTGAACAGGAAGGTCAAGCTTCCTCATGATGGCCTTCCTCTCCTGACGCGCCTTCTTGGCATCCACATGTGCCAAGTACATCTTGTGCTGAACATCCGTCTGGAGAGACAAAAGAGCTTCTTCACCTTGAGCTTGAGCTTCGCAGCCCATCCTGACTGACCAGAGGAATGCTCAGTGTCTGGTACATACTCATCATCATCGTCCCCCTCTGAAGCAGACGGAATCACAGGCTCCTATCGATGAGTAGGAGCCCAAAGGTGCTTCTGATGCAAGTTGAGAACATCAAGAGCAGTCATGGTCCCGGTCGCAAGAGGCTCCCCAGGGAAAGTGGAGTTCCAGGTGGTCTGAATAAGCCTGAAGATATATGGAGCATAGATCGGCACATGATCACCATAAGTTGCATTCACTAGCTCCTTCCACATCACATGGGAGACATCCAGAACCTTTCCCGTGCCCTTCTCAGAGTGGCACAAAAGCAGCATATTCACTAAGTGTCTGTGCACCATGTCCAAGTTCCCAACACAAGGAAAGGGAGTGTGCCTGAAGATGCGATGCATAATGTCAAAAAATGGGTTCAATTCCTTCTTAGTATGTACCTTTCTCCGTTTTACTGGTGATCATGTGTGGAAGCAGGTTGTCCTTGTGAGTAGGTCCACCCTCATGGTGAGGACGAAGACCAAGGGGCTTCCTCAGCCCCTCATCGGGATAGCCCAGAAGATGGATGAAGGCACCCCATGTAGTACGTAGTTGTCTGCCGTGAGTCATCAAAATCATAGTCCGCTCTTCACCTGTCCCATACCACACAGTTGCAAAGAACTGTGCAACCAACTCTGCATCAAAATTAAGGTTGAAGGTCATGAGGGGCACAATGCTGAGCTGCTCACAAAGATGAAGAGCCTCTCCAAAGTAGGCGTGGTCCTTCTCCATATGCGCAATGTTGATGGACTTTGTCTTGAAAAACAGATCCTTGCCTTGAGCCGGTCGAAATACACAAGAGATTTATCCCTATTCCAGAAGGGACGACTCACGAGAGTAGGATACTGAGGACGGTTGTAGGGGTTTTGCTCTCTGTATTCCCAGTACTCATTTTGCTTCAACTCAGTTGCAGACTTGATTGGAGACTTCTTCTTGCGAGCAGGAGGTGGTGTGGGGGCTTCTTCTCCCTCAGAATAGACATGCCTGGCATAGTAGGTGTGCCCATGCTTGGATGGAGGATTCGCATTCTTGTGACGACCCTTGGAGCTACTACCACCTAAAGCAGACACAAAACAGCGAGAGAGAACAGGAGTGAACACATTGCATAAGCCAAAAGGAGACAAAAATGATAATGGAAGCAGTAGGGGTGATTCTGGAACTTGGGGTCCAAGAGGTAGAACCATTCCTGAGGAGCGGTAGTACCACTCAAAGAGAGCAGTAGTACCGCCCGGTGTACGGGCGCACAACCGTGCTCAGATTCGGAAGTACCGGAGATCAAATTCAAAAATAGCAGTCTAAAACTTTGATTCTCCAATCTAGCAGTCATTCCACATCCTACTCAAGCCTTGATTTAGCCAAGAAATCAAGAAACACACATGCATTGCCCTAGAAACCTATATTCAAAAGATAGAACCATAGGAGAGACGAACATGGGCAATACCGGGTTCCATGGTGAGAGGAGATGGTGGGGAACAATCCCACCGCACAGAATCGTGGAAGACAGTGCAGAATCGGCTAGCCGGCGGGGCAGTCGGGGCTGTTCTTGGGCGCCTGTGTGAGAGAGAGAGAGAGAGTCGTGGGGGAGAGAGTGAAAGGGTATAGGGGAGTTGGAACTCCCTGATGTCTACTACACAACTTGTTCTTGTAGACTCGTGTTGGGCCTCCAAGCACAGAGTTTTGTAGGACAGTAGCAAATTTCCCTCAAGTGGATGACCTAAGGTTTATCAATCCGTGGGAGGCGTAGGCTGAAGATGGTCTCTCTCAAGCAACCCTGCAACCAAATAATAAAAAGTCTCTTGTGTCCCCAACACACCAAATACAATGGTAAATTGTATAGGTGCACTAGTTCGGCGAAGAGATGGTAATAAAAGTGTAGTAATGGTAGTAGATATTGATTTTTCTAATAGGAACAATAAAAAAATAGCAAGGTAGCAATTGATAAAACGGAGCACAAACGGTATTGCAATGCTTGAAAACAAGGCCTAGGGTCCGTACTTTCGCTAGTGCAATCTCTCAACAATGCTAATATAATTGGATCATATAACCATCCCTCACGTGCGATGAAGAATCACTCCAAAGTTCTTATCTAGCGGAGAACATAAGAAGAAATTGTTTGTAGGGTACGAAACCACCTCGAAGCTATTCTTTCCGATCAATCTATCCTAGAGTTCGTACTAAAATAACACCAAGCTATTCTTTCCGATCGATCTAACCAAGAGTTCGTACTAAAATAACACCATATGATACACATCAACCAACTCTAATGTCACCTAGATACTCCAATGTCACCGCGAGTATCCGTGAGTTGATTATACGATATGCATCAAACAATTTCAGATTCATAATACTCAATCCAACACAAAGAACCTCAAAGAGTGCCCCAAGATTTCTATCGGAGAAACAAAGACAAGAACGTGCATCAACCCCTATGCATAGACTACCCCAATGTCACCTCGGGAATCCGCGAGTTGAGTACCAAAATATATATCAAGTGAATCAATATGATACCCCATTGTCACCACGGGTATTCATAGCAAGACATACATAAAGTGTTCTCAAATCCATAAAAGTATTCAATCCGATAAGAACGAAATCTCAAAGGGAAAACTCAATTCACAACAAGATAGAGAGGGGAAAACACCATATGATCCGACTATATTAACAAAGCCCGCGATACATCAAGATCGTGCCATCTCAAGAACATGAGAGAGAGAGAGATTAAACACATAGCTACTGGTACAAACCCTCAGCCCCGAGGGTGGACTACTCCCTCCTCATCATGGTGGCCGCCGGGATGATGAAGATGGCCATCGGTGATGATTTTCCCCTCCGGCGGGGTGCCAAAACGGGGTCTAGATTGGTTTTTCGTGGCTACAGAGGCTTGCGGCGGCGGAACTTCTGATCTAGGGTTACCCCAAGGGTTTTTTGAATATTTGGCAATTTATAGGGCGAAGAGGCGGTGCGGGAGGCCACCGAGGTGGGCACAACCCACCTGGGGCGCGCCTGGGCCCCCAGGCGCGCCCTGGTGGGTTGTGCTGCCCTCGGAGCTCCCCTCTGGTACTTCTTTGGCCCACCGAGTGTCTTCTGGTCTAGAAAAAATCTCCAAAAAGTTTCGCTGCATTTGGACTCCGTTTGGTATTGATTTTCTGCGATGTAAAAAACAAGCAAAAACAGCAACTGGCACTGGGCACTATGTCAATAGGTTAGTCCCAAAAAATGATATAAAGTTGCTATAAAATGTTTGTAAAACATCTAAGAATGATAATATAACAGCATGAATACTTCATAAATTATAGATACGTTGGAGACGTATCAGCATCCCCAAGCTTAATTCCTACTCGTCCTCGGGTAGGTAAATGATAAAAGAAATAATTTATGAAGTGTGAATGCTAGCAAAGTGCACAAGTTTGATCAATTATAATTTGAATCACCTTTCCTAGCATCATAACAGCAATTCTTTCTCGTAAAACTTCTCATGTTAAAGTAGCAACCAATTCACATGTTAAGGTTCAAACAATGAATTCTCTTGAAACTCAACAACCTATGTTGTCAGTCACCAAACAATTGCAATTCAACTTATTCAACAAAATCTAAGTAAGAGCTCCACATACTCAATCATCATATAGTCTTCTATGATTGCTAGTACTCAAAGCATATTCTTAGAACAAATGGCATCCATCAAACACAGAGAAAGATAGGGGCTTAATATTTCGCCTCCCAACTCATTTATCATAGAGATAATTGTCAACAATAATAAATCATGATCAAATATATTTGACTGGTCATATGTGCCTAGATATTTCCCCACCACATGATGCTTGCCAACTAGAGAATAGTTGAGGTTGAAATGAGATTTCATACTATTGACTCTTTGCATAAAAGTAAATACTTAAAAGTAAAAGACAGGCCCTTCGTAGAGGGAAGCAGAGGTTGTCATGTGCTTTTTATTTGGATGCCCAAGCTCTTAATGCAAAGTAACGTCATGTTATATTGCCCCTTATGATAGCAACCTTTATTATGCAGTCCATCGCTTTTATTACTTTGCCATCACAAGTTCGTACAACGCTCAATTTTCCCTTACAATAAAAGATCAAACATATTTAGGAGCAATTTGTATTGCTTTATGCACCAATGACAACTTACTTGATGGATCTTATTCAATCCATAGGTAGGTATGGTGGACACTCATGGCAAGAAACTGGGTTTAAGGGTTTTTGGATGCACAAGTAGTATCTCTACTTAGTACGAATTTTTAGCTAGCAAAAGATCCTAGGCAAACACCACATGTTGGAGGATCCATGACAATATAGCTTCTATGCAAATATGCACAACCATATAACTCATTACGTTGTCTTCCTTGTCCAACTTCAACTAATTTGCTCAAGTTTGAAAATAATTAATGGGTATTCACGATCATAGAAGATGTCCAAGATAATATATTTTCATGTGAAAGTTCTCTTCCTTATACTAATCATTCATGAATTGCTTGTATGACCAATATTATGATTGTCAAGCTTCAAAAGATTTCACTTTCTAAATCCAAGATGAAGCTACTACTAGGCATGATATGAACATATAATTTCAACTTCAAGAAATTCAATTCATTCAAAAATTTACTCATAGTATATAAGTGAAGCACAAGAGTAAATGACAAGCTACTCCAGAAAGATAAAAGTGAAGATCAAGAGAGTAGTTAAGTAAATGGGTAGCTATTTGAGGACTCTCTCTTATTTAAAAACTTTCAGATATAAGTATTTTATTAAAACAGCAAGCAAAACAAAAATTAAATGACATTCCAAGAATAGCACAAGTCATGTGAAGAAGCAAAAACTTAGGCTCAACCGATACTAACCGATAATTGTTGATGAAGAAAGGTGGGATGCCTACCGGGGCATCCCCAAGCTTAGATGCTTGAGACTTCTTAAAATATTATCTTGGGATGCCTTGGGCATCTCCAAGCTTGAGATTTTGTGTCTCCTTAATTCCTTTTATATCACGGTTTCCCTAAATCTTAAAAACTTCATCCACACAAAACTCAACAAGAACTCGTGAGATACGTTAGTATAAATCAATGCATAAACTTATCATTATCTACTGTAGCAAATCACTAAATTATTATTTAACATTGCGTACTAAATGCCTCTGCATATTTAATACTCCTATCCTCAAATAGAATCATTAAACGGGCAAACATATGCAAACGATGCAAACATAACAGCAATCTGCCAAAACAGGACAGTCTGTAAAGGATGCAAGAATATCAATACTTTTTAACTCCAAAAATTCTGAAAATTTACCACACTGTAGAAAATTTATCATAGCTTATTGTGCAAAAAAATTCAACATTTTATCACATTCTGACTTTCCTCGGGATTTTTTGCAACAGTGATAAACTTTCTGTTTTGAAACAGCAACATGTAGACTTGCAAAATAAGCATGGTGAAGGCTATCCTTGCCAATTTTATTGAAGTAAGAGATGCAAAAAATTATTCTAAATGAAAGCAAGCAAATCCTAATAAAATAGAATGACTTTCAAAGCAAAACTCATATCATGTGACGAATGAAAATATAGCTCCAAGTGAGGTTACCGATAATGTTGGAGACGAAAGAGGGGATGCCTTCCGGGGCATCCCCAAGCTTAGTAGCTTGGATCTTCCTCGAATATTACCTTGGGTTGCCTTGGGCATCCCCAAGCTTAGGGTCTTGTCACTCCTTATTCTCCTCATATTGATATCTCACCCAAAACTTGAAAACTTCAATCACACAAAAACTTAACGGAACTTCGTGAGATAGGTTAGTATGATAAAGACAAATCATGCACTTTGGTACTGTCAAAGACAAGATTCATAATTGTTCTCACACAATGCCTACTGTACCTTATCATTTCCACAATTTATATTGAGCAATATAAGCCATAGAAACTAGAAAACAAGCAAACTATGCATTGAAAACAGAATCTGTCAAAAACAGAACAGTACTTAATGATCTGAATATTAGTCATAATTATGTAACGCCAAAAATTCTGAAAATTTAGAAAAACCTAGGAAATTTCTTGATAAATAATATGTAAAAAACTCAGAGTTTTTTTAACCTCCAGTGAATTTAAACAATTCTCTTACTGGAAGAAAAAGTTTCTGTTTTTGCACAGAATCAAGTCAACTATCATCCACACTATCCCAAAGGCTTTACTTGGCACTTTATTGAAATAAAAGTTATAAAACATGATTACTACAGTATACTAATCATATGAACACACAAAAAAAGTAGGGTTAAATGTTGGGTTGTCTGCCAACAAGCGCTTTTCTTTAATGCCTTTTTAGTTAGGCATGATGATTTCAATGATGCTCGCATAAAAGATAAGAATTGAAACATGAAGAGAGCATCATGAAGCATATGACTAGCACATTTAAGCCTAACCCACTTACTATGAATTGGGATTTTGTGAGCAAACAATTTATGAGAACAATAATCAACTAGCATAGGAAGGCAAAACAAGCATAACTTCAAGATTTTCAACACATAGAGAGGAAATTTGACATTATTGTAATATGTAAAAGCATATGTTCCCCTCTCATAATAATTTTCAGTAGCATCATGAATGAATTCAACAATATAACTATCACATAAATCATTTTTTCATGATCCACAAGCATAGAAATTTTCTTACTCACCACATAAGCAAATTTATTCTCATGAATAGTGGTGGGAGCAAACTTAACAAAATAACTATCATGTGATTGGAAATTAAAATCATGATGACAAGCACGGTTATCATTATTCTTTATAGCAGACATGTCATCACCATAATCATCATAGATTGGAGGCATGCTTTCATCATAATAAATTTTCTCATCAAAACTTGGGGGACTAAAAATATCATCTTCATCAAACATAGCATCCCCAAGCTTATGGCTTTGCATATCATTAGCATCATAAATATTCAAAGAATTCATACCAACAACATTGCAATCATTCTCATCATTCAAAGATTTTATGCCAAACATTTTATTGAATTCTTCTTCTATCAATTGAGCACAATTTTCCGATCTATCATTTTCAAGAAAGACATTATAAAGATGAACAATATGAGACCACCTCAATTCCATTTTTTTGTAATTTTCTTTTATGAACCAAACTAGTGATAAAACAAGAAACTAAAAGATTCAATTGCAAGATCTAAAGATATACCTTCAAGAACTCATCTCCCCGGCAACGGCGCCAGAAAAGAGCTTGATGTCTACTACACAACTTGTTCTTGTAGACTCGTGTTGGGCCTCCAAGCGCAGAGTTTTGTAGGATAGTAGCAAATTTCCCTCAAGTGGATGACCTAAGGTTTATCAATCCGTGGGAGGCATAGGATGAAGATGGTCTCTCTCAAGCAACCCTGCAACCAAATAATAAAAAGTCTCTTGTGTCCCCAACGCACCAAATACAATGGTAAATTGTATAGGTGCACTAGTTCGGCGAAGAGATGGTAATAAAAGCATAGTAATGGTAGTAGATATTGATTTTTGTAATAGGAACAATAAAAAAATAGCAAGGTAGCAATTGATAAAATGGAGCACAAATGGTATTGCAATGCTTGAAAACAAGGCCTAGGGTCCGTACTTTCGCTAGTGCAATCTCTCAACAATGCTAATATAATTGGATCATATAACCATCCCTCACGTGCGATGAAGAATCACTCCAAAGTTCTTATCTAGCGGAGAACATAAGAAGAAATTTTTTGTAGGGTACGAAACCACCTCGAAGCTATTCTTTCCGATCAATCTATCCTAGAGTTCGTACTAAAATAACACCAAGCTATTCTTTCCGATCGATCTAACCAAGAGTTCGTACTAAAATAACACCATATGATACACATCAACCAACTCTAATGTCACCTAGATACTCCAATGTCACCGCAAGTATCCGTGAGTTGATTATACGATATGCATCAAACAATTTCAGATTCATAATACTCAATCCAACACAAAGAACCTCAAAGAGTGCCCCAAGATTTCTATCGGAGAAACAAAGATAAGAACGTGCATCAACCCTATGCATAGACTACCCCAATGTCACCTCGGGAATCCGCGAGTTGAGTGCCAAAACATATATCAAGTGAATCAATATGATACCCCATTATCACCACGGGTATTCATAGCAAGACATACATAAAGTGTTCTCAAATCCATAAAAGTATTCAATCCGATAAGAACGAAATCTCAAAGGGAAAACTCAATTCACAACAAGATAGAGAGGGGAAAACACCATATGATCCGATTATATTAACAAAGCCCGCGATAAATCAAGATCATGCCATCTTAAGAACACGAGAGAGAGAGAGAGAGATTAAACACATAGCTACTGGTACAAACCCTCAGCCCCGAGGGTGGACTAATCCCTCCTCATCATGGTGGCCGCCGGGATGATGAAGATGGCAACCAGTGATGATTTTCCCCTCCGGCAGGGTGCCGGAATGGGGTCTAGATTGGTTTTTCGTGGCTACAGAGGCTTGCGGCGGCGGAACTTCTGATCTAGGGTTACCCCGAGGGTTTTTGTAATATTTCGCAATTTATAGGGCGAAGAGGCGGTGCGGGAGGGCACCGAGGTGGGTACAACCCACCTGGGCGCGCCTGGGCCCCCAGGCGCGCCCTGGTGGGTTGTGCTCCCCTCGGAGCTCCCCTCTGATACTTCTTTGGCCCACCGGGTGTCTTCTGGTCCAGAAAAAATCTCCAAAAAGTTTCGCTGCATTTGGTATTGATTTTCTGCGATGTAAAAAATAAGCAAAAAACAGCAACTGGCATTGGGCACTATGTCAATAGGTTAGCCCAGAAAATGATATAAAGTTGCTATAAAATGATTGTAAAACATCTAAGAATGATAATATAACAGCATGAATACTTCATAAATTATAGATACGTTGGAGACGTATCACTCCACCTGCCCAAGACATAACTCCCCAGAATCCTACTAAGTAGTAGTACCGCCCACGGGAGCGGTAGTACCGCCTCGGTACTACTGCCGGTCAGGATGCCCAGTAGTACCGCTCAAGAGGTAGTGCCATTGGCAGGAGCAGTAGTACCGGTCCTAGCCAGCGGTAGTATCGCACAAAGGAGGTAGAACAACCAAGACTTTGAGGGAGATGATGGCTTATGCAAAGGAAGGGTCTTGAGGTAAGAAAGGCCTAGGTTGGAGACTCGAAAACACCATGAAGGGAAGGGATACTCCAAGGTCAAAAAGCCACAAAAACATGAGCACAGTTGGAGAGATCCAACAACCACAAGTCCTAAGGACTATAAAAAGGGCAAATAAAACCAAAGAGAACCAAACCTCTCAAGGAGAGGGCGGTGGCCAAAGCAACCTATGTTTGAGTCCATTGTTATGGCACCGCGAAGATTTTAACCTGGGGCCCATGACCAAAACTCATCTTTGAAGCACACGTACCATTAAAAATGGCTAATGTGAAAGACTTGATCGATTTATGCATAATGGGGGGAGGGAAAGTTCATTGAGAGAACAACACTCCCCCTATGTCCATGCCTACACCTAGAACAAGATATTATGATGAATGTGGTGGGGTGTGCCTAGATTCAAGCCACATTGCTCGAATCAATGAAATATAGCCCATGCCTTAACTCAAAATCTTGCTTCATACAATGGCTTCATGAAAATATTCGCTAGTTGCTCTTGAGTGTTGACGTAGATAATCTCAATCTCTCCATGCTTGATGTTATCCCGGATGAAATGATGACGAATCTCAATATGCTTCGTCTTGCTATGTTGCACTGGATTGAGGGAGATCTTGATTGCACTTTCATTTTCACATAGAAGAGGCACTTTGTCACACATGACACCATAATCCTTTAAAGTTTGCCCCATCCATAGCAATTGTGCACAACAACTTGCGGAGGCAACATACTCGACCTTGGTGGAAGAGAGAGACACACAATTTTGTTTCTTCGAAGACCAACTTACTAAAGAGTGACCAAGGAATTGGAACCCTCCGGAAGTTAACCTCATATCCACAACGCCTCCCGCCCAATCCATGTCCGAATAACCCATGAGATCAAAGCTTGCTCCTTTGGGGTACCATAAGCCAAAGTTTGGGGTATGAGCCAAATATCAAAAGATTCGCTTGACAGCCACATAATGACTTTCCTTAGGTGCGTCTTGGAACCTTGCACACATTCCCACACTCAACATAATATTCGGCCTAAATGCACAAAGGTAAAGCAATGATCCAATCATGGAGCGATATACCTTTTGATCCACCGCTTTAATTATCATTGGGATCAATGTCAAGCTTGCATTTGGTTGGCATAGGAAACTTGACCGGCTTGACATCATCTAGCTTGAATCTCTTGTGCATGTCTTGGGTATACTTGTCTTGGTTGATGAATGTTCCTTCTCTTCTTTGCTTGACTTCGAACCCGAGAAAGAACTTCAACTCTTCCATCATGGACATCTCAAACTTCTAGGTCATTAGTGCGGCAAACTCATCATTAAAAGATTTGTTAGGATAACCAAATATAATATCATCAATATATAGTTGGCATATGAACAAATCCCCTTTGACCCTCTTACTAAAAAGAGTGGGATCAATTTTCCCAATTTCAAACCCACGATCTTGCAACAACTTGGTAAGGTGCTCATACCACGCACGTGGGGCTTGTTTAAGGCCGTAGAGCGCCTTTTTGAGTTTATATACATGATTGGGGAGATTGGGGTCGTCGAATCCCGGGGGTTGTTTGACAAATACCAACTCATTCAAGGAACCATTAAGAAATGCACTCTTCACATCCATTTGTTGCAACTTAAAATCATGATGAGATGCATATGCAAGCAACATGCGAATAAATTCAAGACGGGCAACAGGAGCAAAGGTTTCACTGTAGTCGATACCCTCGACTTGGGAGTAGCCTTGTGCCACCAATCTTTCCTTCTTTCGAACAACCACACCATTCACATCTTGCTTGTTCTTGAAGATCCATTTGGTTCCAATGACATTGTGGTTTTCCGTTGGCCTTGGCACTAATTCCCACACTTTGTTGCGCTCAAAGTTGTTGAGTTCATCATGCATGGCTTCAAGCCAATCCACGTCATTGAGCGCTTCATGTACCTTTTGGGGTTCAACACAATAAACAAACACGTGATGCTCACAAAAGTTTGTTAATTGTCTACGAGTAGTTACCCCTTTTCTCAGGCTTCCAAGCACGTTCTCCATGACATGTTGTTTATGCTTTAGCTTGGAAACCACCTTGGCGGAATGGCGCTCCAATAGCTCCTCAATAGGCATTTGAGGAGTGTCATCATGGTCATCTTGAGCACCGCTTGAGCTTGCTCAGAGTCTTGAACTTGATCTTGGGCATCATTTTGTGCATCACCATCATCATGCGGTTGATCTTGCCCTTGATCATGTTCACTTGGTTAAGGGTCTTCACTTTGTTCTTCGAAAGCGTGTGGGTCTTGCGTCGGTGATGGTTCCACTTGCGTAGAACATTGTACTTCTCCTTCGGCCACAAGGGGTTCCTCAATGGGGAGTATTTGACCAATCCCCATTCTTCTTATGGCTTGATGAGGAATTTCATCACCTACATCACAAAGACCACTTTGCTCCACTTGGGAGCCATTACTTTCATCAAACTCCATGTTACACGTCTCCTCAATGAGTCCATTGGACTTGTTGAGAACACGGTAAGCATGAGAGTTTGTAGCATAACCAACAAATATGCCCTCTTGAGCTCTAGGTTCAAATTTAGACAAACGAACACCTTTCTTGAGAATGAAACATTTACACCCAAACACCCGAAAGTACTTGAGGTTGGGCTTGTTACCGGTAAGAATCTCGTATGGAGTCTTGTTTAAGTCTTTGCGGAGATAGAGCCGATTGGATGCATGACATGCGGTGTTGATGGCTTCGGTCCAAAAGTTGTACAGAGATTTGAATTTCGCCATCATGGTCCTTGCCGCATCCATCAATCTCCGGTTCTTCCTCTCTGCAATACCATTTTGTTGAGGGGTGTATGGTGCGGCATATCGGTGCTTGATCCTCTCATCACTAAGGAACTCATCCAAGGTGTAGTTCTTAAACTTGGTGCCATTGTCACTTCTAATCATCAATATGTTTGCTTCATGTTGACGTTGAGCTTCATTAGCAAAGTCAATGACGGTTTGTTGGGTCTCACTCTTCCTCTTGAAGAAGTATACACATGTATATCTTGAGTAATCAACCACAATCACCAAGCAATATTTTCTTCCCCCAAGACTATCGAAGGATGGAGGACCAAAGAGATCCATGTGGAGGAGCTCCAAGGGCCTCTTCGAGTAGATGATAGTCGTGGGTCGGCGAGCCATTTCATGTAGAGCTTTCCTTCAATACAAGCACTGCAAGCACGATCTTTGGCAATACTCACATTTGTTAGTCCACGAATGTGATCCCCTTGAGGAGACTTTGCAAAGATCTCATATTCACATGGGCTAACCGGCGATGTCAAAGCCATCCCACGTCAACTTTAGCCATTAGGCAAGTCGCAGTCTTAGGCCCTGTTTGTTTGGGCTTTTGCTTCTGCTTTTGCAGATTTTCCACTTTGGCCAAAAAGCCATAAAAGCTCCTAAATAGGTGCTTTTGGAGCTTTTATGGCTTTTGGCGCTCAAATAGGTTATATTGAGTCATCAAAAGCCAAAAAGGCTCCAAAAGCACCTATTTAGGAGCTTCTATGGCTTTTTGGCCAAAGTGGAAAAGCTGCAAAAGCAGAAGCAAAAGCCCAAACAAACAGGGCCTTAGTGGGTCGCTCCGAAAACTTAACCACATAGAGACCGTTCTCGACATGCCCAACAAAAACTACTTTAAGAGTCTCGCTCCAGAAAAGAGCCACGGTATCAAGATCAAAGAATGTTGCAAAGCCTATGAGTGCAAGTTGATGAACGGAAAGTAAATTGTATGCAAATGTCTCAACAAGCATTACTGTTGGGGATATTCCCCACGACCAAGACCCGGCTCATAAGGATAAGCCGCCCTAAGGCTTAAGTCATTTCTGGGTTTAAGTCGCCCTGACGTTAAGTCGTCTCTGGACTTAAGCAGCACTGTTAAGTCATCTCAGATCCTGACCTGGCTGGTGAGACCCGGCAGGTGAGGTCCGGCAGATTGTAAGCCGGCAGATTGTGACCCGACAGATTGTAAGCCAGTAGATTGTAAGCCGACAGATTGTGACCCGGCAGATTGTAAGCCGGCAGACAGTTATGACTTGGCAGACAGATTATGACTCGGCAGATGCATGGAGTCACGGAGATGAGTCTCAGAGATGAGTCGCCTGGAGTTTAGAAGCCCAAGGCGTTAAGAAGCCCACAAAGAGAAGCCCAGGGTTAAGAATCCCGTGATGGGAAGTCATAATAGGCTAAGTCCTAATCCTACTAGGACTCTACATGTAACCCGCCCCTTCAACTTATATAAGGAGGAACGGGGCACGCCAAGAGGGTCAAGTTTTTCTAGACGTCTCAATAGACAAGTATTAGACAAGATCAAAATAGATGCTCTCGAGATAGAGGTAGCGAAACCTCGCCCTTGTAACCGAGATCGTCATCATTATCAATATCAATCAAGCAGGATGTAAACTTTTACCTCCACCGTGAGGGGCCGAACCTGGTAAAATCTCGCGTCTCTCGTCCCGCTCAACCCCTCTCAAGCTACCAGTTAGATGTGTTGGCCTCACGACTAAGTCCTCACATTAGGACATCTGCCGTGATAAAACCATGACAGTTGGCGCCCACCATAGGGCCTGCGCACGGTGGTGTTGAATTTTTTGAGGGATCTCTCTTAGGATCGAGAGCTGAAGATCAAAAAGGTTTTTCGTCGGCAGTTTAAGTCAGATCCGAGCCGCGGCTGGGTTAATTAAATCCGCTGGTCAACTTTGGATCTGGATCATGATATTTGAGTTCAAAGAGAAGTTAAACACTGTCAAGCCACAAGTCGCCGAGAACGTCATCTTCCTCTGCTGCCTGTTTCCCGGGCGCGTCAGGTCTGAGTATGTAACTCGCCGAAATCAGCATGGTTAAAGCTGCCGTTGCGTTCAGCACTGGGTCACCCAGTCAGATAGGAATCCGGAGAAAATTTTGCGCCCATGTTTGGGCATCAAGCAATCTGGGGTCCACACACCACGTGAGATTGAAAGAATCCAAAAAATCGGTAAAAGCAGTTACGACACGGAGAAGAACTGAGACATGGGCATGAGCTCTGCCTTTGCCCACGAGTCACCCGCGCCCCTACTCCGGCGGCTCGGTTACAGCCCCACCGTGCTGGCATTCTTCCAACCCGCCACTGGTTCTTGCCGCCACCTTTGCAATAAAGCCACCGGTGCGTCTCTGCCTTCGTGGCCCCGTCTTCAAGCCGCCGCCGACGAGCCGCCTGCGGCCCCGCTCCTCTCACGGCGGTCACTCCTGCGGCTTCTCCTCACTCGGCAAACATCAGCTTCTGACGCGGCCCTCTGCCAGCCTTGCTCGCCTCGTGAGCCACCGGCCTAGCTCGCCTCATAAGCAGCCGCCAGCCGAACCACGACAGTCTGTGGTTGAACCACCGGCTTCACCTCGAGCAGACCGCCTTGCCTATGCCTTCATGGCTTCGCCCCCCGTGACCCGTCCCGTGGCCTTGAATAGCCGCCCGTCTCAACTGAAGCCGGGGGAGAGCCGCCGGCCGCCTCGCTGTCCGCCTCCGGCGGGTCTCCTGCAGCACCCGCCGCTGTCCCTAAAGCAAGCAAAACCGGCTTTGAGCTGCCTTTGCGGCTTCTCTGAGCTTCCCTTACGCCAAGCTTCGGGTCGACAACCACCTTTGTCTGCGCGGATTCAAATCGCTCTGCGGTCTCACGTTGAGCCGGAGTGCCGGACTCCGGTGAGCCGCCTTTCTCCACCGTGGTTCTCCGCCTTGCCGACTCGCTGGTGCTGTCGTTGCGGACGCGCCTCTCCAGCCCACAGCGTGAGTCGCCGTGGCTCAGCACTTCTTCGTCTGCTTCAACCCGCCGTCCCCACGGATGCGCGTTGAGTCGTTGATTTCCACAGCCGTCGCCGACAAGTCACAAAACGGAAAATCGTCTCCAAGCTGCCGCCGAGTCGCCATCGCCACTATACATCCGCGTTAGCCGCCACAACAAGCTGCCCTCGCTGGTTTCTACACCGCATCAAGCCGGCGTCAACCACCGTCTTTTGAGCCGCCTCGCCTCGAGCGATTGCTGTCTCCGAGGCCCGGCTGCTCTGTTCCTCCACGCCGAAGCCGCTGCCGGCTTGCCTCGCTCTAGCGTTGCCTCCGCCAGCTCTTGCGCCCCTCTGCCATCGTGTGGTGTTGCGCGCCCGCCTCTCCTACCCCGAGCCACCGCGTTCCTCTTCAAACCGCCGCTGCGGCGTGACCCGCCTCGCCACTTCTGCCACTATGGCTTCGCCACGGTCTTGAGCCGCCGCCCATCTCAATTGCTGCCGGAGAGCCGCCAACCGCCTAAACCGCCGCCTCGTCAAGTCGCCGGCTACGGCATTTACTGTGGGTCACTCGCCTTCATCGAGTCCGTCGCGGCGCTCGCCTCGCTCCGCCATTGTTGTGGCCGAACCGCCGCCACGGTCCTGCCTCAGTTGCCGCGCCTCCGAGGCGCCGCTGCTCTCCGCCTCTACGCAATTGCTCGAGGCAGCCTCCTGCTCGAGTTTCCCCCCGTCGGCGTCGAATCTTTTTTACGATCTGACAAAGCAAAGGTTGGATTGTAGGGAGGATGTTTCTCGTACAATGACAAAAAAGAGATAAGCTTCTCTCCCCATAATTGTTCCCAGAGGTCACTTGCCACTGCCCAAAATCAGCTCCAACTCTAGACTTTTTTTTGGAAATAGTACTTTTTTTTGAACAAATTCGGAAAATAACGTCAAAAAATCAGAAATTTCAAAAATAGCACACCTCATCCTACTGTTGGACAAAACCAGATGTTTCGTCCAACCGTTGGCCGAAACAGGACTTGTCTTCTAGGAGTTGGATGAAACGTGGGTTTCCTTCTACCTTAGGAAGAAACTGCATGCTACAGTGCATGTTTCCTCTCCTGGAAGAACGAAACGTCACTGTCTGCTACACTGCCCCGCACCGGGTACCCTTTCTGCACCGGAGCTTCCTTGCCGAACCCTCGCGCCACCAGGACCGCATCGACGAGGAGAATCCATTCAGACGAAGAACGACTCGAACCGTGCATCGTGGAGGATGAATTTCGCCGTTCAATCTACATCGGCCGCCGCAGGCCTACGTCGCGTTCGGCAAGAAATTTTCAAATTACTCGCACCCATCTACTCATCTAGATGCCGCCAACCTCCTAGACATTGCCCCTTATCATATTGTTGTCGTTGGCCACACGCATAGGGCCCATGTTCAAGTAGCTACTACTAGAAATGAGTTTTCCAATGTCATATTTTGCGATCTAAAATTTATTTGCACTGTTGGGTTACTTAGCTAGGTTGTCAGTGAAGTGCTCATATCTATATCTTGGTGTGTAGGTACTGGATCAGAACTGTTCAATGCGCGTGATCAACGACAACAATAGGATAATGGGCAATGTCTAGGAGGTTGGCGGCATCTAGATGAGTAGATGGGTGCGAGTAATTTGAAAATTTCTTGCCGAACACGACGTAGGCTTGCGACGGTCGATGTAGATTGAACGGCGAAATTCGTCCTCCACGATGCACGGTTCGAGTCGTTCTTCGTCTGAATGGATTCTCCTCGTCGATGCGGTCCTGGTGGCGCGAGGGTTCGGCCAGGGGAGCTCCGGTGCAGCAAGGGTATCCGGTGCGGGGGCACTGTAGCACGCAGTGACGTTTGGTTCTTCCAGTGAACGAAACCTGCAATGTAGCATGCAGTTTCGTCATGAGGTAGAAGGAAACCCAGGTTTCGTCCAACTCCTAGACGACAAGTCCTGTTTCGGCCAACGGTTGGACGAAACATCTTAGGACGACGGTGTGCTATTTTTGAAATTTCTGATTTTTTGATCTTATATTCCGAATTTGTTCAAAAAAAAAAGTACTATTTCCAAAAAAAATCCCTTCTTTCTGAATTTGGACACAGCTTGATAGGATCGGAAAGCTCGAGTCAAGATGGTGCTGCAGAACATTGGTGTTTCCAACAAGCCGCCTCCTCGGCCATCTCCGCAGCAAATCGCCGTCGCGGCCGCTTCACCGACGCGCCAGTGAGGCCGTGCCACTAGCTCCTTGCCTCGCCGCTGTTGCCTGGCAAGCTTCGCCGTGAGTCGCCCGTCGTCGAGGCGCCTCTGTTCCTGCTCCTGCTTGCGATCGGCGACGCAGTTGTGTAATGCGGTGTACTAGTGGACGGCAGTGTGCACCCCGTTAGCAAATTACGGCCGAAGCTAGCCATTGCACCCCTGGCAGAGAGGGGTGAGCAACAAAACCAAGGAGAGAATTTGGCAAAGCAACAAGTAAAAAATTTGTCACGGATGCTGAGAAAGAGAAACGCATGCAGGCGCATGCACATCCAAAGAGATGGACGGGACAGAGCACCTGTGTGCATGCAAAGAGGTGGGGGAGGAGAACGTGGGCACAAGGAGACGTCACTTCCGTAGCAATCCAGGAGTAAGACAGTCTGATTTTTGCTGTTCCCCCACCTCCTTGGTATGCGGGCTGAGCATAAACGCCAAGAAAAAAGACGAGAGGCAGTATTAGTACTCCAACTGCTAGTCTGTATTTTGACTAGGGAGCAATAAGTCATTTGACCAGTCTACACGAACGTCTCCTAAACATCAGCTGCTATCCTCTTTATGTATTTTATCAGCACATATTATTCGAGAACAGTTATTTTGGTCTGTGATATTTTTACGCAGGACAATTATTCATGACAAAAGTGTTGTCATACCGTGGATAGAGAGCACGCACCGGCATTATTCTGCACTGGCGTTGGTCCGCGCCGCGCTGTTCAACAGATGTGCGCAAGCCGTCGCCTCTGCGGCCCAATTTACAATAACATGACGCGGATGACTCGTCCGTCCGTGCGGCTTACAGCACCTGCGATTGACTCGTCTGTCCGCGCCGCTTACCGCGCCTGCGATTGACTCGCCTGTCTGCACCAGCTTACAACGCCATGGCCGACTCATCTATCCGTGCCCGCGGCTGACTCTCCTACGTCCGTACTGCCTTTGATGTCGCGATCGTCTTTACCGTCCGCCCCCGCAGTCTGGTCTACATCAACACACCGGAGCTGCACCTGTCTGCACGAGCTGTTTATTGAGCGCATGCAAGTCACTGCTCCTGCGGCCCGGTCTATTCCAACAAGTCTTGAGCAAATGATATATTATCAGCTTCTGCCTGCACCGGATGGCTCAATGGACAGGCGCAGAAGTCGCCACCAGTATGGTTTGGTTAATTTCAACAAACAACCGGAACGAACCATCGACCGGATTACTGACACAACTCATACAGGATCATTTATAACCCGCCGAGGTCAACCTCAACTTTCCGTGGATTCACATCGCGTTATCAACGCCAAGGATATGCAATGAGTGTTGCGAAAATCATCAACCCACCACTTTGCTTCCAGCTTCAACGCATTCCGGCGTTCCGCTGTCAACTGTATGCCGTCTTATGCCACGGTCAAATATGGAGAATCTCAAGCCAACTCCTTGAGTCGTCTTAAGACTCGGGGGCCACACGAACTTGACTCAGCAAATTTTACCAGTTTCAGCAAATTCAAGAACCCCGGGTCATTGGAGGGAAAATAACCCAGTCCTAGAGGCTACTACCACATTGGTGAAAATTTAAAGGCTGTCAGAAAATTTCCGGCTTAAAAAGTGCCTGGCAATCAAAAAATTTAGGCTCAATAGAAGAGTTCCGGGTTATCAGAAAAGATTCTGGTTTAAAATCCGGCTCAAGGGAAATTTGTCTCCCACAAAGTTTTGAGCTCTTAATATCCGGCTCAACATCCGGTTCAAGAAGAATACACCTCTCGCAAGTTCGAGTTCTCAGGAAAAATTAAAGGTTACCAAAGAGAACTTGCTGCTATGATGCGCGGTTCAAACATGGGTATCCTGCCTTATGGGCTTATCATATTATGATCAACTTAATAAAGCCGGCATCCCTGAAATTCGGGGCCTCTATCATTTCATTTCTGTGTATTTGAGTCTTTGTTGGTTGATCATAAGGTCACTTGGGGGCTTCCAACCCACCGGGTTTAGCTTGCATACCCTCTTGACCAGGCGTGGACGCCAAATTATGGTTTCATCCTGCCTGTTTGCAACTTGCTACTCCGCCAGGTGACCCGCCGAACTCTTGGCAAGTCAATCTTCTTAAAGACCCTGAACTTGCCAAAGTTAAAACGACGATTTTGTGTCACGTGAGGGCCGGCTTACAGTGAGCTAGGATGAACCACGGTTGTGCGGCCCTTGAAAGCACATGGCCCTGTGAGCCAACTTGTTTGGTTGTGCTTTGGTAAGCCGGCCAGGCAATTATTTGAGATTTTTTGAATTTTTCTCTTGAGTCCTTTGGATTTGTTTCTCTTAAAGATTTTTTTTGTTAAGTGAATTTTGACAATCCGGGTCATAAAGCTCCGATTGTATGACTCATGTTTGAGTATTTTGGGTTTGGTAACCCGCCCTGGCTATGGACTTTAAGTCGCCAGTATGTTTGGTTTGAATGGCCATGGTTATGAGGCTACAAGTTTTTGGGGTTGTCACTCGCCCTGGCTTTTGGTTTTTAAGCCTCCAGCATGATCTGGCTCTACAACCATGTTAATCATGCTTTCAACAATTATATGAGACCACGAGTCTTCGGGTTTGGTAACCCGCCCTGGATTTTAACTTTAAGTCGCCAGTATAATTTTGGCCTAAGCCGCCATTATAATCTTTTCAACGATTGTTTATGACCATGAGTCTCTGGGTTATAACCCGCCTTGGATTCCAGTTTTAAAAGCTGGTATTTTCTGTCGAGCCTTAAAAGCCGACTTATGAATTATATTATTGTGCATATTTACAATTTTTATAACATCTTTGTTTGCAGGGGTTGTCAGTTCTTGATTTTTACAAAGGCTATAAGCCGCCGGGTTACAAAAATCCCGGATTACAATGAATGCGCATTAAGTCGCCATCGGCCAAGAGCCACCGTGTATTTAACTCTGGATTTACTTGTCAACAGACAAGATCTGTGATTATAAATCGCCCACGAGCAAATTACTGAGTCTTTTCACAACTACGGCGGGTTGATGAAAAGTACAATTGTTCAAAGGACAAATATTCATTATAGGTTTTCATACAGGATTATATTATTCAAATTTTTGAATAGCCAAACATGGCTGGATTTTTATTGTGATTGTCATAACCAGTATTGAATGATTGAGATTTTCATACCGGATTATATTATTTAAATCTTTAATAGCCAACATGGCTGGAGTTTTGTTATGGTTATCATAACCAGTATTGATGATTGAGGTTTTCAAAGCCGCTTCAGAGTAATGGCTATTATTCCCTCATCCAAAAATACCAGCTCACTGTAGAGAGCATGGTTCAACATTGATATACAAGGCATTCAGTAACATCATCCAGACAGTGGATATGCTTTTATTCTACAATGAAAGAAATTAGTCCCAAGTTGCTGTAGGCATACGACCCGGCACTTGGGGGATACATTATTCAAGTTAGGATTATATCAAATATGCAAGTCCCATGTTGCTGCAAGCATGCACCACGGCACTTGGGGGCTAATGCAAGTTGCTTTTCAAATCATCACATTGTTAACAGACTCGGTTATCTCAAGGAGATGAGCCGGCCTTTCATCATTTTCTAAGTCCCAGCCCAGTATTGTCTTACTGAGCCGGCCCTTGGGGGCTACACTGGTTGAAGTTTAATAAGTCTAAGACTGTTATAAGTCCCTGATTGCGGCAGGCAAGACAACCAGGCACTTGAGGGCTACACATGTGAAGTACAAAATATTCAGTTTATGACTGATGACTGAGATGAACAACCCGGATTTCTTCAATGTTGCAGTATTTATATTGAAGCAAGTCTTAAGCTATCACTTTGTTCTACTCAAGACTTGGGGGCTACAGGTGAGGGAGAACACCTTCAAAAAAATTCAGTGTTGAGCAAACTAGGTCTCATACTTTTTGATGGAGAAATTTGCAAAGATTATTTGCTCTAAGATATTCAGGCAACTTAACATCATACTGATTTTTTTATCAAAGTCTGAAGTATTGAAAGTTGGCACAACGACAGACGAATTTTATCAAGTCAAGGCAGTTGAAGATAATAAGGGTTATTTTTTCTCCAAGGAGCCAACGTCAATTTATTGATATGACAGAGATTCAGAATTTTCAGGAGCTGGTCAACTGGTATTTTTTGAGTGAGCCGGTCCCTTTACATATTTTTATTTTAAGAGTTTAGCATGAATAAATTCAAAGCTAAACTGGGGGCTAATGTTGGGGATATTCCCCACGACCAAGTCCCGGCTCATAAGGATAAGCCGCCCTCAGGCTTAAGTCATTTCTGGGTTTAAGTCGCCCTGATGTTAAGTCGTCTCTGGACTTAAGCAGCCTTGTTAAGTCATCTCAGATCCTGACCCGGCTAGTGAGACCTGGCAGGTGAGACCGGGCGGGTGAGATCCGGCAGATTGTAAGTCGGTAGATTGTGACCCGGCAGATTGTAAGCCGACAGATTGTAAGCCGGCAGATTGTAAGCCGGCAGACAGTTATGACCTGGCAGACAGATTATGACCCGGCAGATGCATGGAGTCACGGAGATGAGTCTCAGAGATGAGTCCCCTGGAGTTAAGAAGCCCAAGGCGTTAAGAAGCCCACGAAGAGAAGCCCAGGGTTTAGAAGCCCGCGATGGGAAGTCATAATAGGCTAAGTCCTAATCCTACTAGGACTCTACATGTAACCCACCCCTTCAACTTATATAAGGAGGGGCGGGGCACCCCAAGAGGGTCAAGTTTTTCTAGACGTCTCAATAGACAAGTCTTAGACAAATCAAAATAGATGCTCTCGAGATAGAGGTAGCGAAACCTCGCCCTTGTAACCGAGATCGTCATCATTATCAATATCAATCAAGCAGGATGTAGGCTTTTACCTCCACCGTGAGGGGCCGAACCTGGGTAAAATCTCGCGTCTCTCATCCCGCTCAACCCCTCTCAAGCTACCAGTTAGATGCGTTGGCCTCACGACTAAGTCCTCACATTAGGACATCTGCCGTGATAAAACCACGACAATGACCTTCTCAATAGATAATCTTGAGAGATGACCACCTTGCCAAGACCACCTTAGATGTTGAAGCATCACCGAATTGTACATGAGTGGGCATAGATGGGCTTGGTCCACCACCAATTCCTTGCATCCGGTCTTATGATTCGTTGCTCCACTATCAAGCAACCATGAGACTCCATCGGAAGCAACTCCTACAAGAGATCAATGCTTGGATTTAGGTACCCATTTTTAATGGGACTTTTGAGGTTAGCAACAAGGGTCTTAGGAATCCAAATAGACCATTCAATGTACCCATAAGAAGAACCAACAAATTTTGCATAAAGGTCCATCACTAGCTGTGTCTACTACACAACTTTATACTTGTAGACTGGTGTTGGGCCTCCAAGCGCAGAGTTTTGTAGGACAGTAGAAATTTTCCCTCAAGTGGATGACCTAAGGTTTATCAATCCGTGGGAGGCGTAGGATGAAGATAGTCTCTCTCAAACAATCCTGCAATCAAATACAAGAAATCTCTTGTGCCCCCAACACACCCAA
Source organism: Thinopyrum elongatum (assembly GCA_011799875.1). Lineage (NCBI taxonomy): Eukaryota > Viridiplantae > Streptophyta > Magnoliopsida > Poales > Poaceae > Thinopyrum > Thinopyrum elongatum. The sequence continues at coordinate 317,348,358 of CM022301.1, forward strand.
TACAATGGTAAATTGTATAGGTGCACTAGTTCGGCGAAGAGATGGTAATACAAGTGTAGTATGGATAGTAGATGTAGGTTTTTGTAATCTGAAAATATAAAAGCAGCAAGGTAACAAATAGTAAAACAGAGCACAAACGGTATTGCAATGCCTGGAATAAATGCCTAGGGTTCATACTTTCACTAGTGCAATCTCTCAACGGTGCTAACATAATTGAATCATATAACAATCCCTCAACGTGTGACAAAGAGTCACTCCAAAGTTCTTATCTAGCGGAGAACATAAGATGAAATTGTTTGTAGGGTATGAAACCACGTCAAAGTTATTCTTTCCGATCAATCCATTGAGCTATTCCTATAAGTGTCACAACAGCCCTAGAGTTTGTACTAAAATAACACCATATGATACACATCAACCAACTCTAATGTCACCTAGATACTCCAATGTCACCACAAGTATTCGTGAGTTGATTATTCGATATGCATCAAACAACTTCAGATTCATAATATTCAATCCAACACAAGGAACTTCAAAGAGTGCTCCAAGATTTCTACCGGAGAAAGAAGGACAAAAACATGCATAGGTTACCCCAATGTCGGGAATCCGCGAGTTGAGTGCCAAAACATACATCAAGTGAATCAATATAATACCCCATTATCACCACAGGTATCCATATGCAAGACATACATCAAGTGTTCTCAAATCCAACAAGTATTGAATCTGATAATAGTGAAACCTCAAAGGTAAAAACTCAATCCATCACAACAAGATAGAGAGGGAGAAACAACATATGATCCAACTATATTTACAAAGCTCGCGGTACATCAAGATCGTGCCAAATCAAGAACACGAGAGAGAGAGGGAGATCAAACACATAGCTACTAGTACATACCCTCAACCCCGAGACTGAATGATACATCTCCAACGTATCTATAATTATTTATCGTTCCATTCTGTTATATTATCAATCTTGGATGTTTTATATTCATTTACTAGCAACTTTATATCATTTTTTGGGACTAATCTATTGACATAGTGCCCAGTGCCAGTTGCTATTTTTTGCTTGTTTTTTACTTCCCAGGATATCAATACCAAACGGAGTCCAAATGCCATGAAAGTTTCTGGAGATTTTTTTCTGGACAGAAGACACCCAGGGAGCCAAAGAAGTGCACGGGAGGAGGCCCGTGGGGCCCACTAGGCACCAGGGCCCGCCAGAGGCCCCCTGGCGTGTCCTGGTGGGTAGTGGAGCCCACGGGAAGCTTCTCCGCCGACCTTCGCCTCTATAAATACTCCCAAATCCCAAAAGCCCTAGGGGAGTCGAGAGAATACAGTTTCCGCCCCCGCAAGTTCCAGAACCATGAGATCCAATCTAGATGCCTTTTCCGGCACTCTGCCGACGGGGGCAATGATCGCGGAGGGGTTCTTCATCATCCTTGTTGCCCCTCCGATAATGCTTGAGTACTTTACCACTGACCTACGGGCCCGTAGCTAGTAGCTAGATGGCTTCTTCTCTCTTTTTGATATTCAATACAATGTTCTCCTCGCTGTTCTTGGAGCTCTATTTGATGTAATGACTTTTTGCGGTGTGTTTGTTAGGATCCGATGAATTGTGGGTTTATGATCTGTTCTATCCATGAATATTATTTGAGTCTTTGCTGAACTCTTTTATGCATGATTGTTATAGCCTTGTATTTCTTCTCCGAAATTTTGGTTTGGTTTTGGCCAACTAGATTGATTTTCTTGCCATCGGAAGAGGTGCTTTGTGATGGGTTCGATCTTGCGGTGCTCAATCTTAGTGACAGAAAGAGACATGATACGCATGTAGTGTTGCTATTAAGGATAAAAATATGGGGTCTATTCCTACACGAATATATCTTGTCTACATCATGTCATCGTTCTTATTGCATTACTTCGTTTTTCCATTAACTTAATACACTAGATGCATGCTGGATAGCGGTCGATGTGTGGAGTAATAGTAGTAGATGCAGAATCGTTTCGGTCTACTAATCTTGGACGTGATGCCTATATACATGATCATTGCCTTGGATATCATCATGATTATTCGCTTTTGTATCAATTGTCCAACAGTAATTTGTTTACCCACCGTATGCTATTTTCTCGAGAGAAGCCTCTAGAGAAAACTACGACCACCGGGTCTATTTTCCTATCATATAAAACCAAAGTTACCTTGCTGCATTTTTTATTTATTTATTTTATTTTGTGTTTTAGTTAGATCTATTTATCAAATCTCATACAATTTAATCTATCTCAATACCGAGGAGGGATTGACAACCACTCTTACGTGTTGGGTTGCAACTATTTGTTATTTGTGTGCAGGTGCTGTTTACATAGTGTTGCTTGGTTCTCCTACCAGATCGATAACCTTGGTTTCATAACTGAGGGAAATACTTACCTTTGTTGTGCTGCATGATCTTCTCCTCTTCGGGGAAATACCAACGCAGATACAAGCAATCAGTGAACTACTTCCTCCTCGTCATGGTGGCCGCCGGGATGATGAAGATGGCCTCTGGTGATGATTTCCCCTCCGGCAGGGTGCCAGAACAGGGCTCCAGATGGTATTTTCAAGGTACAGAGGCTTGCGGCGGCGGAGTTGAAGTTCTAGGGTTATTTCTGGTGATTTCTCTATTTATAGAATTTTTTGGCGTCGGTCTCACGCGAAGAGGTGCCACAGGGGGCCCACAAGCCACCAGGGCGCGGCCACCCCCTGGGCGCTCCCAGGTGGCTTGTGGGGCCCTCGTGGTTCTTTTGGCCCTCCGACGAAGCTTCTAGTGTCTCTTTCCTTCCAGAAAAAATCGTCAAAAAGTTTCGTTGAATTTGGAGAACTTTTATTTCTGCACATAAAAACAAGACCACGGTAGTTTTGCTGAAAACAGCGTTAGTCCGGGTTAGTTCCATTCAAATCATACCAAAACTATATAAAATTGTTGTAAACATGGCATGAATACTTCATAAATTATAGATACATTGGAGACGTATCAGCATCCCCAAGCTTAATTCCTGCTCGTCCTCGAGTAGGTAAATGATAAAAGAAATAATTTATGAAGTGTGAATGCTAGCATAGTGTATAAGTTTTATCAATGATAATTTTCATCACTTTTCCTAGCATCATAACAGCAACTCTTCTCATAAAAATCATCATGATAAAGTAGCAATCAATTCACATGTTATGGTTCAAACAATGCGTTCTCTTGAAACTTATAGTCTTCTATGATTGCTAGTACTCAAAGCATATTTTTAGAACAAATGGCATCCGTCGAACACAGAGAAAGATAGGGGCTTAATGTTTTTCCTCCCAACTCATTTATCATAGAGATAATTGTCAACAATAATAATTCATGATCAAATATATTTGACTGGCCATATGTGCCTGGATCTTTCGCCACCACATGATGCTTGCCAACTAGAGAATAATTGAGGTTGAAATGAGAAGTAATACTATTGACTCTTGCATAAAAGTAAATGCATAAAGTAAAAGATAGGCCCTTCGCAGAGGGAAGCAGAGGTTGTCATGCGCTTTTTATTTTTGGATGTGCAAGCCTTTGATGCAAAGGAACGTCATGTTATATTGCCCCTTGTGATAGCAACCTTTATTATGCAGTCCGTCGCTTTTATTTCTTTACCATCACAAGTTCGTAAACGCTGATTTTTCCTTGCAATAAAAGATCATACATATTTTAGGAGCAATTTTTATTGCTTTTTGCATCGATGAAAACTTACTTGAAGGATCTTATTCAATCCATAGGTAGATATGGTGGACACTCATGGCAAGAAACTGGGTTTAAGGGGTTTTTTGGATGCACAAGTAGTATCTCTACTTAGTACGAATGTTTGGCTAGCAAAAGATCCTGAGCAAGCACCACATGTTGGAGGATCCATAACAATATAACTTCTATAAAAATATACCCAAACATAACTCATTACGTTGTCTTCCTTGTCCAACTTCAACTAATTTGCTCAAGTTTGAAAATAATTAATGGGTATTCACAATCGTAAAATATGTCCAAGATAATATATTTATATGTGAAAGTCCTCTTCCTTATACTAATCATTCATGAATTGCTTGTATGACCAATATTGTGATTGTCAAGCTTCAATAGATTTCACTTTCTAAACCCAATGTGAAGCTACTAATAGGTATGATACAAGCATATGAAGCACATATAATTTCAACTTTATGATATTCAACTCATTCAACAATTTACTCTTAGGATATAAGTGAATAACGAGAGTAAATGACAAATGATGGCTCGTGTCCGCGTCAGTATTTCCCCGAAGAGGAAGGGATGATGCAACACAGCTATTGTAGGTATTTCCCTCAGTGGTGAAACCAAGGTTATCGAACCAGTAGGAGAACCAAACAACACTATGTAAACGGTACCTGCACACAAAGAACAAATACTTGTAACCCGACGCGTAAGAGGGGCTGTCAATCCCTCTCGGGTAAAAGATAGATTGGTTTGTATGATTTTGGATAAATAGATCTCGCGATAGAACAAAATAAAATAAATAAAGAAAAAGTGCGGCAAGGTATTTTTGGTGTTTTAGAATAATATATCTGAAAACAAAAGAAAATAAAAATAGATCTCAAGGAAAATATGATAAAGAATAGACCCGGGGCCGTAGATTTCACTAGTGGCTTCTCTTGAGAAAATAGCATACCGCGGGTAAACAAATTACTGTTGGGCAATTGATAGAACTTCAAATAATTATGACGATTTCCAGGCAATGATCATTATGTAGGCATCACGTCCAAGATTAGTAGACCGACTCTTGCCTGCATCTACTACTATTACTCCACACATCGACCGCTATCCAGCATGCATCTAGTGTATTAAGTTCATGAAAAAATAGAGTAATGCAATAAGAACAATGACATGAAGTAGACAAGATCTATTCATGTAGGAATAGACCCCATCTTGTTATCCTTAGTAGCAACGATCAATACGTGTCTTGCTGCCCCTTCTGTCACTGGGAAAGAACACCGCACGACCGAACCAATCACAAAGAACCTCTTTCCATGGCAAGAAAAATCGATCTAGTTGGCCTAACTAAACCAAAGATTCGAAGAAGAACTATAAGTAATCATGCATATAAGAGATCAAAGAAACTCAAATAACTTTCATGGATAAATAGATCTGATCATAAACTCAAAGTTCATCGGATCCCAACAAACACACCGCAAAAAGAATTACATCAAATAGATCTCCAAGAGACCATTGTATTGAGAATCAAAAGAGAGAGAGGAAGCCATCTAGCTGCTAACTACGGGCCCATAGGTCTACAATGAACTACTCACACATCATCGGAGAGGCACCAATGAGGATGATGAACCCCTCTGTGATGGTGTCTAGATTGGATCTGGTGGTTCTGGAACTTGCGGCAGTTGGAATTGTGTTTCGTCGACTCCCCTAGGGTTTTTGGATTTTCAGGGTATTTATAGAGCAAAGAGGCGGTGTGGGAGGCGGCCGAGGTGGGCACGCCTGGGCCCCCAGGCACGCCCAGGTGGGTTGTGCTCCCCTCGGAGCCCCCCTCTGGTACTTCTTTGGCCCAACAGATGTCTTCTGGTCCAGAAAAATTCTCCGAAAAGTTTCGCTGCATTTGGACTCCGTTTGCTACTGATATTCTGCGAAGTAAAAAACAAGCAAAAAACAGCAACTGGCACTGGGAACTATGTGAATAGGTTACTCCCAAGAAATGATATAAAGTTGCTATAAAATGATTGTAAAACATCTAAGAATGATAATATAACAACATGGAACAAGCAAAAGTTGTAGATACGTTGGAGACGTATCAGCATCCCCAAGCTTAATTCCTACTCGTCCTCGAGTAGGTAAATGATAAAAACATAATTTTTGATGTGGAATGCTGCCTAACATGTTCATCACATATTCTTTTCTTTTGTAGCATGGACATTTGGACTTTTATATGATTCAAAGCAATAGTCTAGTTTTGACATGAAGATTTCAATACTCAAGCATATCAACAAGCAACCATGTCTTTCAAAATATCAACACTAAAGCAAGTTATCCCTAGCCCATCATGCTCAATCATTGATCCATTCATGAAACACACTCGCATATTAGCTACATCCAATGCTCAAGTACGATCATAGTGCCCCTTAGTTGGTGCTTTATAATAGAAGATGGAGACTCAAATAAAAATTGCATAAAGTAAATAAAAAGGCCCTTCGCAGAGGGAAGTAGGGATTTGTAGAGGTGCCAGAGCTCGAAGCGAAAAAATAGAGATAAAACATTTTGGGTGGCATGCTTTTCCTGTCAACAAAAATGATCGAGTAGTTCCCAATACTTTCCATGCTAGATATATCATAGGCGGTTCCCAAACAGAAAATAAAATTTATTCCTTTTTCCACCATACTTTCAAATTCCACGGCTAGCCGTATCCACGGGTGCCGTCCATACCAACACTTTCCAAGGAATTTATTATTTGAGAACATAAAGTAAATTCATTTTTCATTTCGGGACTAGGCATCCCTAATACCTTTGTCGTACTCTCGTGCAATGACAAGTGAATAAACACTCATCTTGAGAATAACACATCTAGCATGGAAACATATCAGCCACCCCCTACCATTTCATGAGCGGTACGAGCACACAAAAAGGAAATTATTTTGAAAATTAGAGATGGCACATACAAATTTTCTTAGAACGGCACGGGAATACCACATATAGGTAGGTATGGTGGACTCATATGGCAAAACTGGGTTTAAGGATTTTGGATGCACAAGTAGTATTCCTACTTAGTACAACTGAAGGCTAGCAAAAAGATTGAGAAGCATCCAACCAAGAAACAAAAAATCACATAAGCGAGCATTGAGCATAACTAACACCGAATAATGCACAAATCTTAACACCAATATTCTTACTAAAGCACAATTACTCACCAACATGACTCACATATCACTATCATCATATCTCAAAACTATTACAAAGAATCAACTTTATTTTGTCCAATGATCTTCATGAAAGTTTTTATTATGTCCCTCTTGAATATCTATCACTTTGGGACTAGTTTCATATATTGCAATTTCTTTTGGCAAGCTCAAACAAGTTTAAGTGAAGAACATGAGCATAAAAGTTTTCATCTCTCAAAATAATATTAGTGAAGCATGAGAGAATTTCTTCAAAGTTACTAACTCTCAAATAAATCTAAGTGAAGCAAGAGAGCATTTCTTCAAAAATATTAAATCACACCGTGCTCAAAAAGATATAAGTGAAGCACTAGAGCAATTACATAGCTCAAATTTTTTTAGGGTTTTTTACATCTATGCCCCTGGTTCCTTAGCTGTACTCATTCATCCCCACGCTCTTAAATTTTGCTCACTTTTCCCCACTCCCTTGGCTGAAACCCTCACAAATGGGCAAACTGGACGTTGCCGTCGGGTCAATGGCTTGACCGTTAACTCTGACGAGTGGGGCCGCGTAGGTGTGCATGCAACTGACCGCGGTCGTGGGGTAGCACATGTCCATGGAATATGCCAAAAACGTCCCATCGTATAAGGGGGGGAACCACGTACGGGCGCATCGCCCCTACCATTTTCCCCCAAATCCCCTCCCTGCCGCATCGTCTCCCTCTCCCCCACCGCGTCGTCTCGCTCTCCTCCACCGCACCGCCTCGCTCTCCCCCACCGCATCCTCTTCCTCACCTTCATCGCCTCCCTCATACCGATGGCGGACGCTCGTGGCGACACCGACGCAGCGGCTGGAGAACTGCAGGGTGCGGTGACCGTGACAGATGCAGTGCAGGATGTTGGCGGCGTCCACGGTGGTGCAAGGAAACTTGCAACCGTTGTCGCGGCTGTGGATGTGGAGAAGGAGGTGGCGGGCTCCGCCTCGGCGCTGCCAGAGTTGAAGGTGACGGCGTCGAGCGGCGCAGTCCATCCAGATGCGCAGCCTGGCGAGGAGAAGGTGGTACAGGAGGTACTTCCATTTGCTTGTACCCTAGTTGCAATATTTAGATTGTAGAGTTAGTTTCATTGGTTGGATTGTGATTCGTAGGGTAGTACAGATGGTTAGAGTAGTTGGTTTGAGGGATGGGGTTTTCTGTATGGGGGGATGGGGGTTTTTTGGATTACATTCGTTGCAAAAATACTAGACAAATCTTAATGAGAGATAGGGATCTCTGTGCTTAAATGCTACACATGATTATTAGATTTGTTTTTGAATGCTACACAGATTGGGGTTTTGAATGCTATAGACATGTATGCTTAGATTTGTTTTTGAATGCTACATAGATTGGTGTTTTGAATGTCATATGCCCAAATGGAATGCATTAATTTTGATGTACCTATCAATTGATTAAGAACTTACTTGATTCATCAGTATATAAATTTCTCCACAATATGTAGTTATATTAGCTTTGTTGTTCAATGTGTGTGCATGACAATGGAAATGCAAATAGGATCATAGTATGCATAATATGATCAATGTGTCATGTGTGCATATCTAAATTATCAGTTGGCTTCTGTATTTACTAGTAATGGATGTAATTGTATATTCAGGAGGATGATTCTGTGGGGAATAAGAGGAAGCTGGGCCTTACTGGGTTCAAGGACCCGTACGATCCAGAGTATAGTGACGACGAAGAATATGAGGTAAGCCTACTTGAAATTTAGATTGTTCATTTAGTTCCTTTGACATGGTGTATATGAATCTATAATGTATTAATGCAATTCATTCATGTGTGCAGTATGAGTTTGGAGAAGATGTGTACAACGGCAACATCGCGTCCTTCACAGCGAAGGAGGAGGAGAAGATCAAGGCCAAGGAAGTTGCTTCCTTCTACAACCGCAAGATCAAGAAGTGGCACTGCCCCTACTGCACCACCAAGCCAAAGCCAAAGGATGGCCGCTTCGATCACCTTGTGTCTCATGCAGAGGATGTAATGATTCGCGGGGAGGACTACAAGATCAGGAGGCAGCATGCCGCCCTCACGAAGGCCCTAACTCCTCTTCCGGTGTGATGATGTTTTATCTTTTACTTTTGGTAAACTGAATGTGGCTGTTTGGTAAACTTTGTGTGGTGGTATCTAAACTTTGTGTGTGATCTATGGTAGTAATGTATTATGCTATCTATATTTGTCTGTCCTTAAATTTGCCTGTGGTGCATGGTATGTTCTGTTTAGATGTTGCGAGCTATGAGTTTAGGTGCTGCAATGATCACACATGTTGCTTCAGTGTTGCTTCACTGATCAGACATGCTGCAAAGAATAAGCAAAAATAGCAAATAGTCCATCATTTGATCAAATATTCCAATAACAGAGCAAAAAAACAACATTTGAATGAAGATAGTCCATCATTTGATCAAGTATTCCAATAACAGATCAAATATTCCAATTTGAATTTGAGGCCAAATTTGAATTTGAACCAACACTTGAAGTCCATTGCCCTGTGGTGTGATGTTGCAAAGTTTGCTGAACTATTATAAATGTTAGGTGATCAATCCGATCTCTTTTGCGTGGTAAAACTTATAGTCATGAGAAATGTGCTTCAAATGAGCTCCATTTGTAGTCAAGTTTTTTTGGACCTACTCCAAATGAGCCAAATATTTCTTATTAACACCTATTCAATCTATATAGTGTAGATTCGAAGTCTCACTATTTATTGAATTAATCTTCATATTTTACATTTTCTTTTTGAAAAAATTATGCTTTAATAGAAAACCATTAAAAAACACGTTTAAAATATGAAAATGGAAAACTAAGTTCAGATCCTTTTTATTCACTTTGAAATCAAGCTTTGGTGAATTTTTTATTTTTTTATTTTTTTCAAAAACCTAAGGGAACCCTACCTCCTCTCCTAGAACTCTCTGCAACGTTGTACGTGATAGCTCATATATGTGAAGGTTTTTTCATGAAAATGTCCATAGACCAAGTTTATGATTTTTGGTAATTAACATGTCACATAAGACAACATTGTGCGTAGGTTATATATTTTTTTGATTTTTTTTAAATTAATGGTGCTCATTTGACCTCGATCGTGCCACCTAGGTTTTTTTTGAAAATTTCCATATACCAAGTTTTGTATTTTTCCTCATTAGTGTGTCTTATAAAACGACGAACGACGAAGGTTTCTTATTTTTTCTATTTTTTTAAAATTAGTTATGCTCAGTCAAAGCCTAGATAACCCCGTTGACCAGCTCAAAACCCCTCAAAACCCCGTGGGGTTTCGCCTAACCATAGCTCCGAACATCAGCCGTCCGATCATACACTAGCGCCAAGCGACAGCCCTCAGATGTGGTCTTCTAGAAGGGCTGGCTGCCTGCAGGCTCCGCGCCGTTGGATCAGATGGACGGCTCCGCATTGTTGGATCGTGGGGCGATCCGCGAGATATTCTCCCGTTGGTTGTGCTCACCCACCATTGACTCCGCGAAAAAAATCATAGTTATTGGGCCCAAAATGAAACCAAGCTCTGGTTGGGCTGTCGCATTGGCTCTGTTTTTTTTTTGCTTGATTGTTTTGATTGCACCTACAGAGATTGAGTTCCCGATGCCGCGGTGGGTGTGAAAACGAGCTAGTTCACATTTGACCCCATTACTGCCACGACGAAATAACACGTTGCACTACGACTATTTAAGCCACCCATCATCTTCTTCTTCCTCTCACATCCCTCATCTATCTCCCATCCTCTGCCATCTGCCCTTCTTGTTCTTCGACCCCATCTTCTTTGACCCCTTCTCCTTCTTCTTCACATCCCTCAGCCATGCAGTACACCGGACCAACCTACCGCTTCCCACCCACCGTGCCGGAGAGGCTCTACCCTGCCGGCGTGTACGTTGAGCATACACTACGTGTGTGGGCGATATCAAGGTGGAGGACCGTAAGGGGCTTCACTGAGTTCTTCCTCGCGGCCGGATACCGCCACCTCCCACGTGGATCTCCAAGGATGTTCCGCGTCGAGGAGGTCATCCAAAACGGGGTGGTGGTTGCTATCCTTGCCCACTTCACCAACCCCTTCGACGCCTTCTACTTCCTCGGCCGCGTGTTTTGGTGTGGCTGCGAGTTCATCGCTTTCACCACCCACAACATCTTCACAGAGTACAGCAACATCTTCCCCACCGCGTCGCGCATGCACACTCTGCCGTACCCCATCGACAACACCCCGGAGGAGCAATGAAGGGCGCCCAGAGGAGCGAGGTGGAGGAGGAGCGAGGTGGAGAAGGCGGCGGCTAGGGTTTAGAACCCTCTATCTTTTTTTTCTTTTTTTTGAATCTATCTTATGTTATTAAGTTGTAATTGAACTATATGATCGTGCTCTGGGCTTGTTGGCCCTATCTATGTTATGTTATTAAGTTCTATTATTAAGTTTTCTATCTATCCTATTATTAAGTGCTTGCTAGTTTCTACTCTTTTTGAATTATTGATTGTTTTTTGAGAGGGCTCGCTTTGTTCGTAAGCACCTAGTGCATGCATAGCTACACAAGCCACCACCACGTCGAGGAAGCCACAAAGAATTAAGATATGTAGCCACCTAGTGCATGCAACCAATAATAATAATAAAATATTGTTCAATTTATTTGTCGTAGCAAAACGGGTGCAGATGCGAGTGGATCGAAAAGGATCAAATGATGTTCTAAATCGAGGAGACACACATCGGCGCATGCAGGCAGCGACCGTCGCCGCGTCCGTGGCGGCTGGCGTGCACGAAAGCGGCTCGGTCGGCACGCACGGCGCATGCAGGCAGGCTAGCTGCGTGCATTCATAGCAGGCTAGCTGGATACGTCGTGCATGCATTGCAGGCTTCTGTCGTGGTGGCGCGCACAGGCGTTTCATGCAACGGCCCAACAGTCCAACGAAACCACGGCCCAACGGTCGAACATAGCCATCGTCCAAGGCCGCCCCACTTGTCAGGTCCAACGGGCGACACAGTCCAGCGCGGCCCCACTCATCAGAGTTAACGGTCAACCATTGACCCGACGGCAACGTCTAGTTTGCCCATTTGTGAGGGTTTCAGCCAAGGGAGTGGGGAAAAGTGAGCAAAAGTTAAGAGCGTGGGGATGACTGAGTACAACTAAGGAACTAGGGGCACAGATATAAAAAACCCAGAAATTTAAGTGAAGCATAAAGAGCAATTCTAACAAAACATAGTATAATTTTGGCTCTCTCAAATAGGTGTGTCCAGCAAGGATACTTGTGACAAACTAAAAATCAAAACAAGCAAAGACTCATATAATACAAGACGCTCCAAGCAAAACTCATGATATGTGACGAATAAAAATATAGCTCCAAGTAAAATACCGATGATCGTTAGAAGAAAGAGGGGATGCCACTCGGGGCATCCCCAAGCTTAGTTGCTTGTTTCTCCTTGAATATTGCCTTGGGGTGCCATGGGGCATCCCCAATCTTAGGCTCTTCTTACTCCTTATTCCTTCATCCATCGTGATCTCACGCAAAACTTGAAAACTTCAATCACACAAAACTTAACAAAACCTTCATGAGATCCGTTAGTATAAGAAAACCAATCTTTACTTCAAGTACTATAGAAAACCCATTCAAATTTTGTTATTGCATTATATCTACTGTATTCTAACTTTTCCATGGCTTATACCCCCCGATACAATCCATATAATCATCAAAATAAGCACACAATGCAAAAAAAATAGAATCTGTCAAAAACAGAACAGTCTGTAAAGACTCGAATTTTACTCATACTTCTGTAACTCCAAAAATTCTGAAAATTTAGGACAACAGAGGCAATTTGTATATCAATCTGGTGTGAAAAATTCAGAATTTTCGTCTCTTCTGTGAATTTAGACAATTATTTTACTGGACGCAAAAGTTTATGTTTTTCAACAGGATCAAATCAACTATTACCAAAGCTATCCCCAAAGGCTTTACTTGGCACAAACACTAATTAAAACATAAAAAACACAATCATAATAGAGGCATAATTGTGCAAACACTCAAGAACAGAAAAAAAAAGGCAAAAATAAATTTTATTCATTGGGTTGCCTCCCAACAAGCGCTAACGTTTTACGCCCCTAGCTAGGCATAAAGCATAGATTCAAGTCTTGTCATCTTTAGTTATAGATCCATAGGATGCCCTCATGATTGATTCATATGGTGGCTTAATTCTTGTTCTAGGGAAGTGTTCCATACCCTTTCTTAGTGGAAACTGAAATTTAATATAGCCTTCTTTGATATCAATCACTGCACCAATAGTACGTAAATACGGTCTACCGAGTATAATTGGACAAGACGGATTGCAATCAATATCAAGAACAATAAAATCTATGGGCACATAATTAATATTTGCAAGAATAAGAACATCATTAATTCTTCCCAAAGGCTATTTAATATTAAAATCCGCCAAGTGCAAATTTAAAGAACACTCTTCAACATTGGTAAGACCAAGCACATCACATAAAGATTTCGGAATCGTGGAAACACTAGCACCCAAATCACATAAAGCAAAACACTCATAATTTTTTATCTTGACTTTAATGGCGGGTTCCCATTCGACATGTAATTTTCTAGGAATTGAGATATCTAATTCCAACTTTTGTTTAAAAGCTTTCATCATAGCATCAACAATATGTTTAGTAAAAGCTTTATTTTGTTCATAAGCATGGGGTGAATTTATCATGGATTGCAACAAAGAAATATAATCAATCAAAATGCAACTATCATAATTAAAGTGTTTGTAATCCAAAAGAGTGGGCACATCACTAGTTAAAGTTTTGACCTCTCCAAACCCACTTTTATCAATTGTTTCATCAAGATTTTCACCCTCCAAATTATCGGGACGCCTTCTCACTAAAGTGGACTCTTCTTCAGTCCCTTTATCATCAATTTTAATTTTACTAAACAAGGAATCGATAGAAGAAACGCCAATCACTTTATGATCTTCATCATTTTTATGAAAGCAATCACTAGAAAATGCTCTTTCTAAAAATTCTCTTTTAGCTCTAAGCATAGCGGTTCTTTTCTTACTTTCATCCATAGAAACATATAAAGCTTTAATTGATTCCTCAACCTTGGGCACAAAAAATTTTAACTTGAGATTTTCTACATCGTGAGAAATCCTATCAATGCTTCTAGACATATCATCAATCTTATTCAACTTTTCTTCTATCTTATTATTGAAAACTTTTTGAGCATTGATAAATTCTTTAATATTGTTCTCAAGATCAGAGGTGTTCCTATTATTATTATAAGAAGGATCACCATAGGAATTACCATAATTATTAGAGGAATTTCTAGGAAAAGGTCTAGGATTAAAATTACCTCTATAAGCATTGTTATTAAAATTGTTTTGTGAGACAAAATTCACATCTACGGAATCACTATTTTGCTCAATAAAAGTAGACAAAGGCACATCATTAAGATCAATAGGAGCACTTTTATTAGCAATCAATTTCAGAAGAGCATCAACTTTTTCACTAAAGAATTTATTTCTTCAACCGAATTAACCTTTTTACTAGTAGGAGCTCTTTCAGTATGCCATTGTGAATAATTTGCCATAATATTATCAAGCAATTTAGTAGCTTCACCCAAAGTAATTTCCATAAAAGTACCACCCGCGGCGGAATCTAAAAGATTTCTAGAAACAAAATTCAATCCCGCATAAATTTTTTGTATGATCATCCAAAGATTTAAACCACGAGTAGGACAATTTCTTAGCATCAATTTCATTCCCTCCCAAGATTGCGCAACATGTTCATGCTCAAGTTGCTTAAAATTCATGATTTGAATCCTAAGAGAAATAATTTTTGCGGACGAAAAATACTTAGTAATGAAAGCATCTTTGCACTTATCCCAAGAATCGATACTATTGCGAGGTAAAGAAGAAAACCAAAATTTTTGCACGATCTTGGAAAGAAAACGGAAATAATTTCAACTTCACAATATCATTGTCCACATCTTTTTTCTTTTGCATATCGTATAATTCTACGAATGTGTTAAGATGGGACGCGACATCCTCATTAGGAGTACCGGAAAACTAATCTTTCATAACAAGATTCAACAAAGCGGCATTAATATCACAAGATTCCGCACTAGTGGCGGGAGGAGCAATCGGAGTGCTAATAAAATCATTGTTGTTGGTATTGGAAAAATCACACAACTTGGTGTTCTCTTAAGTCATCGTGACTACGAAAACAAGATTGCACAAAAACATATCTGACGAGAAAACGACGAACGAAAAAGAGCGCGAATAAAACGAAATTTTTGTGAAGTGGGGGAGATGAAAACGAGAGGTAGATGGAAAATAATGTAAATTGCAAGGAGATGAGATTTGTGATTAGGAACCTGATAGATGTTTATGATGTCTCCTCGGCAACGGCGCCAAAAATCATTTCTTGATGGCTCGTGTCCGCGCCAGTATTTCCCTGAAGAGGAAGGGATGATGCAGCACGGCTACGGTAGGTATTTCCCTCAGTGATGAAACCAAGGTTATCGAACCAGTAGGAGAACCAAGCAACACTATGTAAACGGTACCTGCACACAACGAACAAATACTTGCAAACCGATGCGCAAGAGGGGTTTTCATTCCCTCTCGGGTAAAAGATAGATTGGTTTGTATGATTTTGGATAAATAGATCTCGCTATAAAACAAAATAAAATAAATAAAGAAAAAGTACAGCAAGGTATTTTTGGGTTTTTAGAATAACAGATCTGAAAACAAAAGCAAATAAAAATAGATCTCAAAGCAAATATGATAAAGAATAGACCCAGGGGTCGTAGATTTCACTAGTGGCTTCTCTCGAGAAAATAGCATACGGCGGGTAACAAATTACTGTTGGGCAATTGATAGAACTTCAAATAGTTATGATGATATCCAGGCAATGATCACTATATAGGCATCACGTCCAAGATTAATGGACCGACTCCTGCCTGCATCTACTACTATTAGTCCACACATCGACCACTATCCAGCATGCATCTAGTGTATTAAGTTCATGGAAAAATGGAGTAATGCAATAAGAATGATGACATGATGTAGAGAAGATCTATTCATGTAGGAATAGACCCCATCTTGTTATCCTTAATAGCAACAATCAATACGTGTCTTGCTGCCCCTTCTGTCACTGGGAAAGAACACCGCACGACTGAACCCATCACAAAGCACCTCTTCCCATGGCAAGAAAAATCGATCTAGTTGGCCTAACTAAACCAAAGATTCGAAGAAGAAATACGAGGCTATAAGTAATCATGCATATAAGAGATCAAAGAAACTCAAATAACTTTCATGGATAAATAGATCTGATCATAAACTCAAAGTTCATCGGATCCCAACAAACACACCACAAAAAGAGTTACATCAAATAGATCTCCAAGAGACCATTGTATTGAGAATCAAAAGAGAGAGAAAGGAAGCCATCTAGCTACTAACTACGGACCTGTAGGTCTACAATGAACTACTCACACATCATCGGAGAGGCACCAATGAGGATCATGAACCCCTCCGTGATGGTGTCTAGATTGGATCTGGTGGTTCTGGAACTTGCGGAGGCTGGAATTGTGTTTCGTCGACTCCCCTAGGGTTTTTGGATTTTCGGGGTATTTATATAGCAAAGAGGCGGTGCGGGAGGCGGCCGAGGTGGGCACAACCCACCAGGGCGCGCCTGGGCCCCCACGCGCGCCTAGGTGGGTTGTGCTCCCCTTGGAGCCCTGCTCTGGTACTTCTTTGGCCCAACAGATGTCTTCTGGTCCAGAAAAATTCTCCAAAAAGTTTTGCTGCATTTGGACTCCGTTTGGTACTGATATTCTGCGAAGTAAAAAACAAGCAAAAAAATAGGAACTGGTACTGAGCACTATGTCAATAGGTTAGTCCCAAGAAATGATATAAAGTTGCTATAAAATGATTGTAAAACATCCAAGAATGACAATATAAAAGCATGGAACAAGCAAAAATTATAGATACATTGGAGTCGTATCAACAAACTACTCAAAAAAGATATAAGTTAAGATCAAATGAGTAGTTAAATAATTAGGTAGCTACGTGAGGGCTCTCTCACATTTAAAAATTTCAGATCTGAAGTATTTTATTCAAACATCAAAGAAAACAAAATAAAATGTCATTCCAAGAATAGCACATCTCATGCGAAGAAGCAAAAACTTAGGCTCAACCAATACTAACCGATAATTATTGATGAAGAAAGGTGGGATGCCTACCGGGGCATCCCCAAGCTTAGATGCTTGAGACTTCTTGAAATATTATCTTGGTATGCCATGGGCATCCCCAAGCTTGAGCTTTTGTGTCTCCTTAATTCCTCTCATATCACGGTTTCCCTAAATCTCAAAAACTTCATCCACATAAAACTCAACAAGAACTTGTGAGATAAGTTAGTATAAATCAATGCAAAATCTTATCATTCTCTACTGTAACAAATCACCAAAATTATAATTTAACATTGCATACTAAATTCCTCTTGCATATTTAACACTCCCATCCTCAAACAAGCAAACATATGCAAACAATGCAATCATAACAGCAATCTGTCTAAACATGATAGTCTGTAATAGATGAAGCAAGATCCATACTTATTTAATTCAAAAAAATCTGAAAATTTACCACACTGTAGAAAATTTATCATATCTTACTGTGTCAAAATTTCAGCTTTTATCACATTTTGACTTTTCTAGAGAATTCACGCAATAGCGTGCAACTTTCTATTTTGGAACAACAACTCATATACTTGCAAACTAAGCATGGTGAAGCAGATTCTTAAAACTTTTAATGAAATAAAAGATACAAAAAATTATTCTAAATAATAGCAAGCAAATCCAACTAAAATAAAATGACGCTCCGAGGAAAACACATATCATGTGACGAGTAAAAATATAGCTCCAAGTAAGGTTACCGATAATGTTGAAGACAAAAGAGGGGATGCCTTCCGGGGCATACCCAAGCTTAGTTGCTTGGGTCTTACCTAAATATTACCTTGGGGTGCCTTGTTGATCCCCAATCTTAGGTTCTTGTCAGTCCTTATTCTCCTCATATTGATATCTCCCCCAAAAATTGCAAACTTCAATCACATAAAACTTAATGGAACTTCGTGAGATTGGTTAGTATGATAAAGAACAAATCATTCACTTCGGTACTGTCAAGACAAGATTCATAATTTTTTTCACATAATGCCTATTGTACCACAATTTATATTGACCAATATAAGCCTTAGAAACTAGAAAACAAGCAAACTATGCATTGAAAACAGAATCTGTCAAAAACAGAACAGTCTGAAAAGATCTGAATACTGACTATACTTAAATAACTCCAAAAATTCTGAAAAATGAAGACAGCGTAGGAAATTTGTATATAAATCATGTGTAGAAATTTCATAATTTTATCCAGTTCCAATAAAATATAAGAATTTCTGCACTGGACAAAAAAGTTTCTATTTTAGCACAGAATCAAGTCAACTATCATCCACACTATCCCAAAGGCTTTACTTGGCACTTTATTGAAACAAAATCTATAAAACATGATTACTATAGAAGCTTAATCATGTGAACACACAAAAACAGTAGGTATAAGTGTTGGGTTGTCTTCCAACAAGCGCTTTTCTTTAATGCCTTTTAGCTAGGCATGATGATTTCAATGATGCTCACATAAAAGATAAGAATTGAAACATAACGGGAGCATCATGAAGAATATTACTAGCACATTTAAGCCTAACGAACTTCCTATGCATAGGGATTTTGTGAGAAAACAATTTATGGGAGCTAGAATCAACTAGCATAGGAAGGCAAAACAAGCAAAACTTCAAGATTTTCAACACATAGAGAGGAAACTTGATATTATTGCAATACCTACAAGCATATGTTCCTCTCTCATAGTAATTTTCAGTAGCATCATGAATGAATTCAACAATATAGCTATCACATAAAGCATTCTTTTCATGATCCACAAGCATAGAAATTTTACTACTCTCCACATAAGCAATTTTCTTCTCATTAATAGTAGTGGGAGCAAACTCAACAAAATAACTATCATGAGATCGACATAATCAAATTCAACATGAAAATAATGATGAGAAGTTTCATGGTTATCATTACTCTTTATAGCATACATGTCATCACCATAATCATCATAGATAGCAACTTTGTTGTCATAATCAATTGAAACCTCTCCCAAAATAGTGGATTCATCATTAAATAAAGTCATGACCTCTCCAAATCCACTTTCATCATTATTGCAATAAGATTCAACACCCTCCAAAATAGTGGGATCATTACCTAGATTTGACACTCTTCCAAACCCATTTTCATCATTGTAATCATCATAAATAGGAGGCATGCAATCACCATAATAAAATTTCTCATCAAAACTTGGGGGAGTAAAAAGATCATCTTCATCAAATATAGAATCCCCAAGCTTATGGACTTGCACATCACTAGCATCATGGATGTTCAAAGAATTCATACTACCAACATTGCAATCAGGATCATCATTCACGGATTTTATGCCAAACATTTTATTGAATTCTTCTTCTATCAATCGAGCACAATTTTCCGATCCATCATTTTCAAGAAAGACATGATAAATACGAAGAATATGAGGCAACCTCACTTCCATTTTTTTTTGTAGTTTTCCTTTATAAACCAAACTAGTGATAAACAAGAAACTAAAAGATTCAATTGCAAGATCTAAAGACATACCTTCAAGCACTCACCTCCCCGGCAATGGCGCCAGAAAAGAGCTTGGTGTTTACTACGCAACTTTATTCTTGTAGACTCGTGTTGGGCCTGCAAGCGCAGAGTTCTGTAGGACAGTAGCAATTTTCGCTCAAGTGGATGACCTAAGGTTTATCAATCCGTGGGAGGCGTTGGATGAAGATAGTTTCTCTCAAACAACCCTGCAATCAAATACAGGAAATCTCTTGTGTCCCCAACACACCCAATACAATGGTAAATTGTATAGGTGCACTAGTTCGGCGAAGAGATGGTAATACAAGAGTAGTCTGGATAGTAGATTTAGGTTTTTTTAATCTGAAAATATAAAAACAGCAAGGTAACAAATAGTAAAACAGAGCACAAACGGTATTACAATGCTTAGAAACAAGACCTAGGGTTCATACTATAAGTGCATCTAGTTCCCCTTAGTGATTTTGGTGTATTGAAGACTTGTTGTTTAAGGGACTAATGTATTTGTGAGTGTACACATGTCTTATAAGTCTCTGAGGAGTTTGATATATCCGAAGAATGTCGACCCCTAAAAATGAATGTCTTCATCTGAAGACTTTGTGTTTTTCTTGAAGACTATGAAAATGAGAAAATTGGTGTGACATTGAAGATATTGATGAAGGACTATGAAGCGTGAAGACTTTTGTTTTCATAGTTTCATTTCCTTCTTTTGAGTCATAGGAAACACCGTACTGTTAAAGGGGGTCGAGGTAATACTTAGGAAAAATTTCCAAGTGATGCTCATCTCAAATCCTACACATACCCAATCATTCGAGTGAAGCCTTTGGAAATCTCTTGCAGTTCAGTCAATTTCTTTAGTGACAGAGATGGAGCTCTTCTGGTCTCTGAGGAATTTGTTCTGACTGAGGAGTTAAGATTTTGCCAGTGCGAATTGCCTACAGTGAGGAATTTCATGGTTCGAATTTCCGACCGTTGCTGTGCTTCGCACCAGCTGTCTAGATATTTTATCCATCCAACGGTCATATCATTAGGGGCATTTATGTCTTATCATGTTGGGTTGCTACCTGGCTATAAATAGCCGCCCCCTCAACCACTAGCCGGTTGGATGCTCAGAGATAGTTTGACACTTGTCATTTAGAGCATCCCATCCTCCGAGGACTTTGAGAGAAAATCATCAGTGAGGAAAAACCCAAAACCCCAACACCTAAAACCCAAAGTGATTGAGCATCACTGAAGAGATTGTTCCTGTGTGGAGCCAATGCTTTTTACGTTTGAAGCTATGCATCTTCCAGATGGTTAGGCGTCATGGTCTAGAGCATCCAAGAGGAATTGTGGATCGCCGGGTGACCGAGTTTGTGAAGGTTTGGAAGTTACCTTGAAGACTTACCACGAGTGATTGGGCGAGGTCTGTGTGACCTTAGCTCAAGGAGAATATGGTAAGGATTGTGTGTCCTTTGGTTTAAATACCAAGCCGCTCCAACCAGACGTACAACTGTCACAGCAGTTGGAACTGGTCTACCAAATCACTGTCTTCACCGAGCTACTGGTTCTATTTCCTCAACCCTTTCAATTCCTCGTTCACTTGTTGATGATCTTGATCATTACTGTCTGAAGACTTTGACTGAAGACTTTATCAATTTCCTCAATCCTATTTCTTCAGCCACCTTGTCTTCTGCCTGCTTATCATGTTTACATGCTACTCGTGGTCTGTGTATGTTTCATTTCATCATGATGATTATGCTACTGCCTTGTTATGCACACACTTGAGTACTTCATCCGCTGCTTGTATTTCGTCACTTAGCAAATTCCGCAAGTAGAAATTCCTTAGTGACGAATTTGTACAAATCACCTGTTCACCCCCCCCCCTCTAGTCGATATAATGCACTTTCAATTGTTATCAGAGCAAGGTACTCCCTTGTTCTATGTGATTTTGGTTTAACCGGCTGGAGTTCTAGTTATGTCGACCGTAGGTATGAAGAAAGTGTTCGCTGAATGCCCCATTTTTTATGGTCATGATTATCCCATGTGGAAGGCCATGATGAGGAAGCGCCTCTTGGCGATGAACAGTGAGTTGTGGACCGTTACTGAGATTGGTCATACCGATCTATGCAAGATGGCGCATGTTGATGACATTCAAAAGTATACTCGGATGGATACTATGGCGAGGGATATCATCTGCTCCTGCCTATCCAGAGATGAGTTCAGGCGCCTCATGCATCTTTGCAATGCGAAGCTTATATGGGACCGGATCTCTGACGTCTATGAAGGGCATCGAACCTGTCAGGATCCTTGGTTCCTCGAGTTCAAGGAGTCACTCAAAAAGATGACTTACGAACCTGATTCATCTTCTTCAGCATCATGCCTCATGGCAAAATGTGCCAAGGTACTCAAATGTCCTTCCTCTGAATCTAGTGAAGGTGAATCTGATGAAAATCTCAAACCTAGCTATTCCAAACTTGCTAATATTGCCACTAAACAACAAAAGGCTTTGGAAAGGGTTCAAAATTTGCTAGGGAAAAGCGATGACCTGTTGAGTGAGGAAATGGATCAAACTCAAACTCTAACTGATGATCTTCAATGTCTTCAGTCTAAGTTTGATAACCTTCAAAGTCGTCATGAAACTCTCTTAGCTGATCATGAGAAGCTTTCTTATGACCTTCTTCAAAGAATGCAAGATCTTGAGAAACTAAGGGTGACTCATGATGATCTTCAAAGGGAAAATGATTCTTTGCTTGCTCAACAGATCAGTTCCGCTCAGGAAGAATTCATTCCACCCTGTTTGAAATGCATCGAACGTGAATCTGCTAATTCTTCACCTGAAAGTTCAAATGCTCCTATTGCTACAACTCCTCAACTATTTCTGTGGTCACAAATTTCTCATCTAAGGATACCACAAGTATCACTGACGAAAATGCAGGGTTGAAGGAATTGTATGTGACAAACATGTACAAAAGCCTCAAAGGGAATTAAGCCCTTTGTGATGTGCTCAAAAAGCAGATCCTAAATAGGAACCCTAGGAAAGAGGGTATTGCATTTGAGAGGAAACTCAATGCTGATGGATCCTACTGGAAACCTGAGCAGTATCCCAAAACCTCATGGGTTGTTGCAAAAGGACCTCCTGTAGATCCATCTACTTTATTTGGCTTTACATGTGAATCTTCATGTTCATCTGATGAGTCAATTAACTCTAACTATAAACTATTCAAAAATCAAAATGGTGAAGTATTTGCCAGATATGTTGGAACTAACTGCAGGAACGGTCCCCCTATGAAGAAAATCTGGGTTCCCAAAAGGTACCTTGAAAGTCTTCAGCTGAATGTCCTCATGACACCACCTGTGAAGAACAGGAACCCCAAATCAAATTCTTCATATGGACCAAAGTCTTCACATGGATCAAATTCCTCATATGGTCAAAAGTACACTTATCCTCGTGCTAATGCATCTGTTTCGCAGGGAAAATCTAAGGGTCATGAATATGTGCATTATTCTTCAAATCATTATGTTCATAAGTCCTCGAAGAATTTCTCTGCTTGTTCATATGCATACTCTAACCCCTCTTCTGTGAAACGAAGTGCACTGGCTTCAATGTCACTCTTCTCTTACGGAGCTCGAGGAATGATGAACTCTTTGCCACACCTCCAGATGTGGGTGGTGAAGAAAATGAACTAATCTCTTATGCAGGGTCAGGTCTCCAGACGAACTTGAGCGTCTGAAGAATTTGCTGGAGACCTGAGAGTGCTTGAAAGGACGCAAGCTAATCATGAAGAAATGAATTGCTCATTTCTCACGTCCTTATATTGTTGTATCTATTGTACTGCTTGATGAAATTCTATCTGACGAATTTGATGTCATATTTTTCACTCTGAAGTATATGAGTTCGTAAGATGCACTAATTCATTTGCAGGATGAATCTCTCAAAGCTACTGAGTGGGTCCTCGACAGTGGATGTACAAATCACATGACTGGTGACAAGAACTTACTGATGGACTCTGCACTATCTCCATCGCATCTGAAGCATATTACCTACCCCCCCTGGGCGCGCCCTCCACCCTTGGGCGCACCCTCCACCCTTGTGGCCGCCTCGTGGTTCCTCCGACTTCATCTCCAAGTCTCCTAGATGTCTTCTGGTCCAAGAAAAATCATCGCGAAGGTTTTATTCCGTTTGGACTCCGTTTGGTATTCCTTTCCCATGAAGCTAAAAAACAAAGAAAAAACAGAAACTGGCACTGGGCTCTAGGTTAATAGGTTAGTCCCAAAAATAATATAAAATAGCATATTAATGCATATAAAACATCCAAAATAGATAATATGATAGCATGGAACAATAAAAAATTATAGATACGTTGGAGACGTATCACTATCTCCTTGGTTAGTTTCACTTGGAGTTGATCATGAGACTCCTTGAGAGAGGCATGAACACCCTTTAAGACCTTGTGAGCCTTGTCAAGTGTGTCAAACTCCTCCTTGAGTCTATCATGGCCAACCCTAAGGGCAACCTTCTCGGATTCAAGCACACGTGTAAGAACAAGAGTATGATCATGATTTTTCCTTAATTTAGCAAGACCATCGTTGTGTCCTCAAGAGCCAAACGAAGACCTCTCTCTTCCTCAAGAGCAATGGAAAGATCCGCAATTTCATCGGCATAGTCACGGCTATGCCCTTCTAACTTAGAGATGGTATCCTCATGAGACTCAATGATATCATTGTCCTCACCTAATTGTTCCAAGAGAGCAAGAACATGCTTCTTGGTCTCACCTTTGAGCTTACCCAAGAACTTGTCAAACTTATTTTCATCCACCTTTACCTCCTCATTTTCGTCCACACAATCCAACAAAGAAGGAGTAGTAGTGATGGAAGTTTTGATGTTGGAGGTTACCTTGTTAATTCCTTTAGCCATAAGGCACTTGGGGATGAGGTTCTCATTAGGGGCATCGAAGAGTGACACCTTGGTTGGGGAAGAGGTGGCGATGGCCACGGTGGCCGTTGCCATTCCTTCACCGCTTGCATCATCGTCTTCATCATCGGAGATGTACTCTTCTTGTGCCACCAACCCCTTTTGTGGCACCTTCTTGGTGAAGTTGTTCTTGTTAGGGAAGGTCTTGGCCTTGTCTTTGCGGATAAGCTTGCCACCATTGTCTTCCCTCTTCTCATAGGGGAAATCCACCACAAAGTGACTCACATTGCCACAATTGTCGCAAGTTCTCACACGTTGCTTGCCCTTCGAGGCACTTGAGTTGTTCTTGGAGAAATTAGGCTTGGTGTTTCTCTTGTTGCCCCAAAATTTCCTTGACGCAAGAGCCATGTGCTCGTGGTAAGCATATTTGGTGTCTTCGGGGCAACTCTCCTCTTCTTCCTCTTCTTCTCCTTCCAAAATGGCCTTGGCCTTCAAAGCAAGGTTGGGCTACTTTGACCGTTGAACACGAGCTAGTGCGTTGTCGGCGGTCTTGTTCATGATGTTCATGGCAATAAACCCATCCAACACATCGCTTGAAGACAAGGTGTGGAAGTCCGGTCTTTGACGGATCACGGAGGACATGGCCTTGTTGAATGGCATGATGGCCTTGAGAAACTTGCGCTTGATCCAATTATCATCTGTATCATTGCTCCCATGATCTTGAAGAGCGACCTCGAGAGTTTTCAGTCTCCGGTAGAGGTCACGAGGATCCTCATCTTCATTCGTCACAAACTCATCGGCCTCATCAAGAACCACCTCAAAGTTGGACCGTTGGATGCTTGAGCTTCCCTTGTACAACGGGACAATGTGTTCCCAACAATCCTTTGCACGTGAGAAGGGGAAAAAGTGAGCTAGGTCTTCGGGAGGCACTGCAGATTGAAGGATGAACAAGGCGGAGTGATTGTATTGATTGTCCGCCTCTTCTCTTGGGATGAGGTTGTTTGGATCATGTGGGTAGTAACCTTGCTCAATGATTCTCCAAAGATTTGTTGAGTTGTGATTCAAATGCGACTTGATGCAAAAAACCCAATTAGCAAAATCATTCTTCACAAGCTTAACAGGAGGATCAAGGTTGTTAATATGAGGTGTAGGGACCGGTCCTCCATAGACCGGGGGAGGGTGAACTGATGCATGAGTTCCCATCCCATTCTTGCTATGAGGGGAGGAGGTATGATTACCTTTAGCTGCTTCCTTACCGGAATTGGCCTCAGACTCCGATGCGGTGTGATTAACCACTTGCAACGGATCGGTAGAAGATTTCAACCCCTCAAGTAGTTCTTTAAGCATGAACTTGACCTCGGCCGTCATAGACGTCTTAAGTGAAGCCATAGCTTCATTTAAGTCGTCTCGGGTGACCGAATTCAACTCCACGACCTCGGGTTCTTCATCAACCCTATCCACGTCGTCAACCATACTCTTCGGGTGGTGAAACCCTTAATAAAGAGACGAGGCTCTGATACCAATTGAAAGGATCAATATGGTTGACTAGAGGGGGGTGAATAGGCAACTACCAATTTTTAGCTTTTCTTATCAAATTAGGTTTAGCAACAAATAGGTTGTCTAGATGTGCAACTAGGTGAGCAACCTATATGATGCTAGCAAATACAACAACACAAGAAGCAAAGGATACAACACAAATATAGTTTGCACAAAGTAAAGGTAAGAAGTAACCACAAATGGACCCGGTGAAGATGAGGATGTGTTACCGAAGTTCCTTCCCTTTGAGGGGAAGTACAACTCCGTTGGAGCGGTGTGGAGGCACAATGTTCCCCAAGAAGCCACTAGGGCTACCGTATTCTCCTCACGCCCGCGCACAATGCAAGATGCCTTGATTCCACTAATAGTGCCCTTGAAGGCGGCGACCGAACCTTTACAAACAAGATTGGGGTAATCTTCACAGCCGAATTGGAGGCTCCCAACAACACCACAGCGATTCACCACAATGGAATGTTGCTCCGAGGTGATCTCAACCGTCTAGGGTGCACAAACACCCAAGAGTAAGAAGATCCGCAAGGGATTAGTGGGGAAAATCAAATTTCTCTTGGTGGAAGCCGGGGCCTTCCCAACCAATCCCTAGAAAATAAACAAGTTTGATTGGCTAGGGAGATCGATCGGGCGAAAATAAGCTTTTGGAGAAACAGTGGAGTTTGGGGAGGAAGAGGTAGATCTTCTTGGGGAAGAAGACCCCCTTTATATAGTGGGGGGGGGGGGGGGGGAGGGACCAACCATTTTCTGCCGTCAGCCCGTAGCTAAGTGGTACTACCACTCCTCGGAGCGGTACTACCGCTTAGGCGGTACTACCAGAGACTGAACAGAACAAGAGAGTAAAGAGGGGGTGGCAGTGCCGCTAGAGCGGTACTACCGGAACCCTCAGCGGTACTACTGCTATAGTGTTCTGAGCAGGACTAGGAAGCAGCAGTAGAGGGTGCTAGGGCTGCAGTACCGTGCCAAGCAGTACTACCATTCTAGTACCGCTCTACTACCGCTTAAGGGAAAGCGAAAACAGGAAGTAGCACAGGGGAGGAAAAGCAAGCGGTACTGGCAGCGGTTGTAAGGGCGATAGTACTGCTTAAACGGTACTACTGTGCTACTACCGCTCTAGTACCGTGAATTAGAAGCAAGCAACCGAGAGTTGCACAAGCTGGGATCCCCTTAGCGGTAGTAGCCCGGTAGTGACCAGCGGTAGTACCGCCGAGCGGTACTACCCTGGGCACTAGCGGTACTAC
This sequence comes from Thinopyrum elongatum, assembly GCA_011799875.1. NCBI lineage: Eukaryota > Viridiplantae > Streptophyta > Magnoliopsida > Poales > Poaceae > Thinopyrum > Thinopyrum elongatum. The sequence continues at coordinate 317,375,661 of CM022301.1, forward strand.
CGCTTGTGTGCTACCTCAAGTCCTCACAGAAAACAGACAGAGGGCTCCAAGGTTGTGGAAACGGAAAGTGGGTGCAAATAAGGCTGTGTACGTGTTAATTCCACCCATACCTTTCCAATGCAGATCCCCTTTTAAAAGTACGGATTCCCTACGACTCAAACCACCAAAAAAAATCGTAAGGGAAGAAACCGTCTTCACTCTTAGCCACCGAGAGGAAATAAATCGTCTTGTGCCACCTAGGATATTCTCTGAAATACTCGATGCACACGGTTAGTCCGCAAAACGTATTGTCATCAATCACCAAAACCACTAAGGGGGAAATATGCCCTAACACCAAGTCTACCACTTGCGTTGCCGGGAACAAAAAAAAAAGCATCATCGGCACACGCCCGGTTGAGATGGACCCGAACGTTCGCGTAGCCATGCTACCCATTATTTGTAGGAACACCTGAGAATCCCAGGTCAACGAGCTCACATGCCTCCAAGGAATCCCTTAAAGCACTCATATGACTAGCTCCACATGTAGTAGCCGACCAATATTCGTGTTGCCACATAGCTTAGTTAAAAACACCACACAAGAGCCACAGATCATCAGAGGTCGCTCGCAAATGCGCTAGATGTTCCTAGATGGGGTGTCTATTTTCCGTCCGCGGCTCGCCATATATGTATGTAGTTCTCCAACTGGTATCATTCCCTGGACCAACCAGGTGCACATCAATGCATCTGTCACATTTATCCAAAATATTAACTTGTAATGATTCATCCCAAACAGAGCAGGACCACCACTAAGCTGTTGGCTGTCCACTCCATAGAATCCTCTCGTACATAGTTTGTCTTTCAACCTTTCAACATGAATTGAAGCTTGCCTAGTTTCACACAAGAAGACAAGCTTGGAGGCGTTGGCTTGAGTGAGCGCCAACAGCTCATGAACTGTCCGGCGGTTCCCCATGCCCCGACAGTAGCAAACTAAGTGATTCATTGGGCCTGGCGGTACTCCACGCTGGAGCCCGCCAATGTTGCCAAGCCCATTATTGTCGCTTCGTTTGTTTTGGGCCTCTTGCTCCTTGATGTAGTGTCATCACCATCCTCATCCCGCTTCTTGTTTAAATTTTCAATATCAAGTAAGTCAACAGTCTTCCATCTATTAAAAAACCCCCCCCCCCCCCCCAACCCCCAACATATCATCCATCCATCTTGATTCTTAAAACCCAAGCGTCTCTGTGGAGCCCGAAGAAGGAACCACTCCACTTGGGTTTGAGCACTACTCTTGAGATCCTCATCATCCAGATTGTATTCCCTTGGCATGTTGGTACCACGGTCACCAGCACCCGCGCCCCTGCCGCTGTCGCATGACCTCACCTATTTCTACTGCCGCTCGGAAAATACTCTTCCCTATGGTATTCCCTGTCGCGATCCTTTTAGCACTCATTAAACCTAGACCTGTTAATGTTTAAAAAAACACTAGATCTGCTACTCCAATGAAAATTTTCTATTTCTATGTTTTAGAATTTGAATGTTTCATGTATAATTAGCTAAAATTTTATGTTGAGAATATGTTGGGTTAACACCATATTGTTGTATATAATTAGCCAAAGTGGGATGCTTTTGGATGTTTTTGCGTATGCAATTTGGCAAACAAAAAAACACGCCATTGCAAAAATGGTCCGGACTAGTAGGGGATGGTCGTTGTGTAGCACAAAAATTCCGGACAAGTAGGAGATTCCGCGGACACGATCGTAGTCGTAGGTGTCCCCGGATAAGTAGGGGACGAGTTTCAATCCAAGCCCCATCCACCGAATCGTCGGTTATTTCCAACTCCAAACATGTCGAATAATTTGCCGGGCCGGTCACCGTCACTGGGCACTACATTCACCACTGAATGGACAGCTTTGATTAATTGACCAGTGCGTAGTGTTCGTTGCTTCGCGGTTTTTAATAGGCCAACCCCGCGATAATATGTCCCGACGGAACAATCTCTTCCATTGATTAGCATTTCAGTTCCGATCAAAGAAAGAAAGTAGTAGCCAGAGCCGCCGCTGGCTGGCTGCGCAGCTCCGCAGGCAGGTGTGAGCATGGGACTCGGGCATAGATGTGTTTCGGCTCTGGCTCCGCCGTAGTAGGTGAAGGGTGGAGATACGTAGTGTCTGACGTTGCCATGCCATCGACACGTAGTGTCTGACGTCCAGTCCGGCTCGTCGGCATGCCTATTTATCCCCATCTTCGGGCTTGGCAGCCACCAACACCCTGATTTGTGAGCAGGAAATCCGAAGTAGTCCAGCTAGGAGCCTAGGGAAGAAGCAGAGCAAGCAATCGTCAATGGAGAATGGCACGCCTGCGCTCGGTTGGGCCGCGAGAGAGGAGTCCGGTCTCCTCTCCCCTTACAGCTTCTCACGAAGGTCTTCCTCTATCCAGTCCCCATCATGGCGCGTACTCTGCGCCGTGATAATATATAGGGAAATGTGCCACGCCTCTGCTTCTTACGCCGTGCTGATAAATTCCCATGATGCACGACAGGGTTCAGAAGGACGACGATGTGACGATCAAGGTGCTCTTCTGCGGGATCTGCCACACCGATCTCCACATCGCCAAGAACGAGTGGGGCAACGCCCTCTACCCTATCGTTCCCGGGTGGGTAAAACCAACCAAAACATTCATACAGTACAATGATCGATGGTCTATGACTGTAATGGTGGATTAATCGTTACCGTGTTGCCGGCGCAGGCATGAGATTGTTGGCGTCGTCGCCGACGTCGGCCCTGGCGTCAAGAGCTTCAAGGCCGGGGACACGGTGGGCGTGGGCTACTTCGTCGACTCCTGCCGCTCCTGCGACACCTGCAGCAAGGGGTACGAGAACTACTGCTCCACGCTCGTGCTCACCTCCAACGGCGTGGACTACGACGGCGCCACCACCCAGGGGGGCTTCTCCGACGTGCTCGTAGTCAACCAGGACTACGTCCTCCGCGTCCCGGAGAGCCTGCCTCTCGCCGGGGCGGCGCCGCTGCTCTGCGCCGGCGTCACGGTGTACAGCCCGATGATGCAGTACGGCCTCAACGCGCCGGGGAAGCACCTGGGCGTCGTCGGCCTCGGGGGCCTCGGCCACATGGCCGTCAAGTTCGGCAAGGCGTTAGGGATGACCGTCACCGTGATCAGCTCGTCGCCGAGGAAGCGCGAGGAGGCGCTCGAGCGCCTCGGCGCCGACGCGTTCTTGGTGAGCCAGGACGCCGAGCAAATGAAGGTACGATTTTTTGCCCCATCCATTGATTCACCCTGTGTGTGCGTGACATATGATTCTTCGCACCGTAGCGATTGACGCCTTGTACCATGCAAGTGCTTAGAGCTTAGAGAAATAAATCAGACTTTTTTAAGCACAGGTGATTATTTGTATAGGGTAGACGCTTAACTAGGCGTCTCTCCTGTAGAAATAAACACCGGTGCTTCAGAAAAATCCGGTTTATTTTTCTAAGCATCACCCTAAGCATCCAGCATCGTATAAGGCCTGACAATGGTACGTTGTTGGGCGCAGGCTGTGGTGGGGACGATGGACGGCATCATCGACACGGTGTCGGCGGGGCACCCGCTCGTACCACTGCTGGAGCTGCTGAAGCCAATGGGGCAGATGGTGGTGGTCGGCGCGCCGAGCGAGCCGCTGGCGCTGCCGGCCTACGCCATCATCGGAGGCGGCAAGCGCGTGGCCGGGAACGGCGTGGGCAGCGTCAGCAACTGCCAGGCGATGCTGGACTTCGCGGGGAAGCACGGCATCATCGCGGACGTCGAGGTCGTCAAGATGGACTACGTCAACACGGCGGTGGAGCGGCTGGAGAGGAATGACGTGAGGTACCGCTTCGTCATCGATGTTGCCGGCAGCCAGCTGGGCGCCGCCGTTTAGTGCTCCGAAATGTAGCCGCGCCGCTGTCACGGGCCTACAGCCACGTGAGGTCGTGATTTGTCGTGTTATGCTCTGGGTCCGTGTGTGCATATCCATATTTTCGGATGAAATAATTGCTTCGTGTGTTGTGTGGGTTCCACTCTCGAATGAACCATTCCATATTTTTTTTTGAAAAAAGTCTAAAAAAAACCTTGATTTTGTTCTTCAAGTCTGAATCAAACCCTGAACTGAGAATCCCTGAAATTGTCACGTTGTCTTTGTTAATCCCGGTTTATCCCGGCCCATTAGTGCTAATAGCTGGTTTGGGCGTCGGGATTGCTGGCGTGGCTGGGATTAGGGGTTTACTGGACGCCATGATGGACGGACTATGGGCCCTACCATCCTCATAAACCCCACCACGAACCTGCTCCCTCCCCTGTTTCTCTCCCTGGACGTCACCCGTTCCTTCCCCTGCTTGCAGCGGCAATGGCGTACGTGCAGTGATTGATCGCGGGGACGGCAAGACGATCACGGCGGCCGGAAAAATATGATAGAGATAGGTAAAACTAAACAAAAGATAAAGTAAATATTTTTGGGTTTTTTTGTTTATAGATCTGAAAATAAAAGATTACAAAATAGTTGATCGGAAAGTAATATGATGGAAAATAGATCCGGGGGCCATAGGTTTCACTAGAGGCTTCTCTCAAGATAGCAAATAATACGGTGGGTGAATAAATTACTGTCGAGCAATTAATAGAAAAGCGCAAAGTTATGACGATATCCAAGGCAATGATTATGAAATATAGGCATCACGTCCGTGTCAAGTAGACCGAAACGATTCTGCATCTACTACTATTACTCCACACATGGACCGACTCCTGCCTACATCTAGAGTATTAAGTTCATGAAGAACAGAGTAACGCATTAAGTAAGATGACATGATTTAGAGAAATAAACTCAAGCAATATGATGTAAACCCCATCTTTTTATCCTCGATGGCAACAATACAATACGTGCCTTACTGCCCCTACTGTCACTGGGAAAGGGCACCGCAAGATTGAACCCAAAGCTAAGCACTTCTCCCATTGCAAGAAAAATCAATCTAGTTGGCCAAACCAAATCGATAATTCGAAGAGAATTACAAAGATATCAAATCATGCATATAAGAATTCAGAGAAGATTCAAATAATATTCATAGATAAGCTGATCATAAATCCACAATTCATCGGATCTCGACAAACACACCGCAAAAGAATATTACATCGAATAGATCTCCAAGAAAAACGAGGAGAACATGGTATTGAGAATCAAAGAGAGAGAAGAAGCCATCTAGCTACTAGCTATGGACCCGTAGGTCTGAGGTAAACTACTCACGCTTTATCGGAAGGGCAATAGAGTTGATGTAGAAGCCCTCCGTGATCGAATCCCCCTCCAGCAGGGTGCCGGAAAAGGTCCCTAGATGGGATCTCACGGGTACAGAAGGTTGCGGCGGTGGAAAAGTCTTTTCGTGGATGCTTCTGGTTGTTTGGGAACATATGTGAATATATAGGCGAAAGAATTAGGTCAGGGGAGTCACGGGGGGCCCACAAGGCAGGGGGGCGCGCCCTACCCCCTAGGCGCGCCCTCCACCCATGTGGCCGCCTGGTGGCTCCTCCGACTTCATCTCCAAGTCTCCTGGATGTCTTCTGGTCCAAGAAAAATCATCGCGAAGGTTTTATTTCGTTTGGACTCAGTTTGGTATTCCTTTCCCATGAAGCTAAAAAACAAAGAAAAAACAGAAACTGGCACTGGGCTCTAGGTTAATAGGTTAGTCCCAAAAATAATATAAAATAGCATATTAATGCATATAAAACATCCAAAACAGATAATATGATAGCATGGAACAATAAAAAATTATAGATACGTTGGAGACGTATCACTATCTCCTTGGTTAGTTTCACTTGGAGTTGATCATGAGACTCCTTGAGAGAGGCATGAACACCCTTTAAGACCTTGTGAGCCTTGTCAAGTGTGTCAAACTCCTCCTTGAGTCTATCATGGCCAACCCTAAGGGCAACCTTCTCGGATTCAAGCACACGTGTAAGAACAAGAGTATGATCATGATTTTTCCTTAATTTAGCAAGACCATCGTTGTGTCCTCAAGAGCCAAACGAAGACCTCTCTCTTCCTCAAGAGCAATGGAAAGATCCGCAATTTCATCGGCATAGTCACGGCTATGCCCTTCTAACTTAGAGATGGTATCCTCATGAGACTCAATGATATCATTGTCCTCACCTAATTGTTCCAAGAGAGCAAGAACATGCTTCTTGGTCTCACCTTTGAGCTTACCCAAGAACTTGTCAAACTTATTTTCATCCACCTTTACCTCCTCATTTTCGTCCACACAATCCAACAAAGAAGGAGTAGTAGTGATGGAAGTTTTGATGTTGGAGGTTACCTTGTTAATTCATTTAGCCATAAGGCACTTGGGGATGAGGTTCTCGTTGGGGGCATCGAAGAGTGACACCTTGGTTGGGGAAGAGGTGGCGATGGCCGCGGTGGCCGTTGCCATTCCTTCACCGCTTGCATCATCGTCTTCATCATCGGAGATGTACTCTTCTTGTGCCATCAACCCCTTTTGTGGCACCTTCTTGGTGAAGTTGTTCTTGTTAGGGAAGGTCTTGGCCTTGTCTTTGCGGATAAGCTTGCCACCATTGTCTTCCCTCTTCTCATAGGGGCAATCCACCACAAAGTGACTCACATTGCCACAATTGTAGCAAGTTCTCGCACGTTGCTTGCCCTTCGAGGCACTTGAGTTGTTCTTGGAGAAATTAGGCTTGGTGTTTCTCTTGTTGCCCCAAAATTGCCTTGACGCAAGAGCCATGTGCTCGTGGTAAGCATATTTGGTGTCTTCGGGGCAACTCTCCTCTTCTTCCTCTTCTTCTCCTTCCGAAATGGCCTTGGCCTTCAAAGCAAGGTTGGGCTACTTTGACCGTTGAACACGAGCTAGTGCGTTGTCGGTGGTCTTGTTCATGATGTTCATGGCAATAAACTCATCCAACACATCGCTTGAAGACAAGGTGTGGAAGTCCGGTCTTTGGCGGATCACTGAGGACATAGCCTTGTTGAATGGCATGATGGCCTTGAGAAACTTGCGCTTGATCCAATTATCATCTGTATCATTGCTCCCATGATCTTGAAGAGCGACCTCGAGAGTTTTCAGTCTCCGGTAGAGGTCACGAGGATCCTCATCTTCATTCGTCACAAACTCATCGGCCTCATCAAGAACCACCTCAAAGTTGGACCGTTGGATGCTTGAGCTTCCCTTGTACAACGGGACAATGTGTTCCCAACAATCCTTTGCACGTGAGAAGGGGAAAAAGTGAGCTAGGTCTTCGGGAGGCACTGCGGATTGAAGGATGAACAAGGCGGAGTGATTGTATTGATTGTCCGCCTCTTCTCTTGGGGTGAGGTTGTTTGGATCATGTGGGTAGTAACCTTGCTCAATGATTCTCCAAAGATTTGTTGAGCTGTGATTCAAATGCGACTTGATGCAAAAAACCCAATTAGCAAAATCATTCTTCACAAGCTTAACAGGAGGATCAAGGTTGTTAATATGAGGTGTAGGGACCGGTCCTCCATAGACCGGGGGAGGTGGAACCGAGGCATGAGTTCCCATCCCATTCTTGCTATGAGGGGAGGAGGTATGATTACCTTTAGCTGCTTCCTTACCGGAATTGGCCTCGGACTCCGATGCGGTGTGATTAACCACTTGCAACGGATCGGTAGACGATTTCAACCCCTCAAGTAGTTCTTTAAGCATGAACTTGACCTCGGCCGTCATAGACGTCTTAAGTGAAGCCATAGCTTCATTTAAGTCGTCTCGGGTGACCGAATTCAACTCCATGACCTCGGGTTCTTCATCAACCCTATCCACGTCATCAACCATACTCTTCGGGTGGTGAAACCCTTAATAAAGAGACGAGGCTCTGATACCAATTGAAAGGATCAATGTAACACCCCATGTATTAAGCTACAGTGATCAACCTTTTGATTATGCCATGTCATCCTGTTTAACAGTGCCTGATCATCATTAGCATTATATTGCATTTCAACTCCTAAGTCAAAATCCAAATTTAAATGAAAGTGGAAAATAAAAGTTGTCTAACATAAAAAACTAAAATGTTCAATAAATAACAAATATTCCAGAGACTATTCTAAAATTGAAACCAACAATAAATAAATTAATTAGGTGGCTCAAACTTTACCAAAACAGTAAGGATTAATGCATTTTGTTTATTATAAAAATTGTGTGAACTCAAATTGACTCCAAAATAATTTTTGACAGTGGTAGAGGATGCCTAGTAATTATTGGAACAATTGCTATGTTTTACAAAAACCATTTTGAGGCCTAACTTTTTACTAAACAGGAGATATGAATAAATAAAAAGAAAAAGACAAAAGAAAAGAAAACAGAGAAAAGAAAAAGAGAAAACCCCCCGGCCCAACTGTGCCATGGCCCAGTCGGCCGGCCCACCCCCGCGCCTATATGGCCTCCCCCTGGAGACCCCGAACCCTAACCCCCCCACCGACACATTCCCCCCCTCGCATCTGGATCGGGCCGAGCCCCTCCTCGCCTCGCCGCGCTCGACGCCGCTGCCCGAGCCCCGCGCCCGACGCTGCACGCCCTCGACGCCGCCCGACGCCGCCGTTCACTGCCTCGTCCCCCTTGCCGACACCGCCGCCTCGCCCTCGTCCCCGTCGACGCCTCGCCGTCCTCGTCGTCCTCCTCGCGCCCGCTGCCTTGACCCTGCACCCGGGGTGAGCGCCGCCCGTCTCCCCTTCCCCTCGGTCACCGCGGCCCCGCCCCGCTCGGCGTGCCGCCGCGCGCGCCCGCACCTCGCCGCTGCTTCGCGTCCGCGCTCGGCCCCGCACCGCGCCTACACCTCGCCGCGCCCATCGCCCGCTCGCCCCTGCCCGTCGCCGCGCGCACGCGCCCGCGCTGCCGCCCGCGTCGCCGCGCCCCTGCCGCCGCCCGCGCGCACGCACGCGCACACGCGCCCGTCGCCAGCGCGCCGCCCCTGTCGCCCGCGCGCCGCGCCGCGCCGCCCCTGGGCCACTGCCCGGTGGGGCCCCCGCGCCCTGTGACGCTGACGAACGGGCCCAACCCTAAAAACGTTTTAAGAAAATAAATAAAATAAAATAAAAATTCTTAAAATTAATAATTAATTAATTAATTAAACAGTAATTATTTAGCTTAATTAATTCTAATTAGATTAACCTAATCACTAGTTAGTTAATTAAACCTGATTAGCCTAACAGTCAGTGACAGGTGGGACCCACGTGTCAGATGACTGCTGACGTCAGCATGAGGTCATGCTGACATCATCAACACTGTTTCGGATAATGTTTATTTTATATAATTAAATAAATTCCAGAAATTAATAAAAACATTAGAAAATCATATTAAATAATCCGTAACTCCGATGGAAAAACTTTGTACATGAAAGTTGCTCAGAATGACAAGACGAATTTGGATACGCGGTCCGTTCGTCCGTCACGCGTCCCTATCTATCCGTACATGGAACCGTCCCCCTCCGGATCGTCTGTCCGATAATTCCAAAGACCCGGGAAATATCGTCAGATATTCTCCCGCTCCGTCTGATACGTGTAGTACTGCGTTAGACTACCCCTAGCACCGTGTATCGTATTTGTCATGCTCATGTTTGCTTAGTATTTACTGTTTCCTCCCCCTCTTCTCTCTCGTTAGACCCCGACGTCGTCCCCGAGACCGACGCAGCTCCGGAGACCGAAGACACCATTGACGACCTTGCCCTTGCCGCCGAGCAACCAGGCAAGCCCCCCCTTTTGATCATCCCGATATCGCCCATTCTATTTTCTCATGCTTGCATTAGAATTGCTACTGCTACTGCTTTACCTATTCTGATGCATAGCCTGTTTACTGTAACCTGCTGTTGATAATTACCTGCATATCCTAAACTGCTTAGTATAGGCTGGGTAGAGACCTATCAGTGACCCCACTTATCCTGACTGCCCCGCTGGATAATCCGAAGACCCGATCAACGGGATTGAAGACCAGGCCCCGGCACCGCACATCACCCCCCCTAGTTGTAACGACACTGCAGCGTTACCACCGAGTGCCGAGGGTGATACCTCGTGTAGCACTTCTGATGTTAACTCTGTAGAGTAGCTATTCGGTCGTGGTCATCGAGGGTGATTCCTCCTTCACCGCTTCCGGTAACGACGCTGTCGTACGACACATCAAGTGTGAACCCATCGAGGGTGAATCCTCCGAGTTCACCTTGACAGACACATCGAGTAGGAATCCAACGAGGGTGATACCTCGGATTCCCCTGATGTTATGGACACACGGATACTTGGACTTTACACTGTTACTTGGAAAGGCGGGTCGACCCTGAGGGGTACCCGCGTGTGATGTGAAGACGGGTTGCCTGCATGGTGCCCGAGTGATGAATACGAGGCGCGGCTGGGCATTCTTAACCCTTGCAGCAAGTCCTCGAGACGGGGCGACGGGGTCACATCTTTCGTGATTCTCTGCTCGTTACCGCAAGCCCAAGGCACTAACGATTTGGATATTTGATCCGAGCAGGCCTCTGGCCTGATAGCACTAACCATCACGTGGGCATAGTATGGGCGTTCTGCATCGTATGCATCAGCCGAAAGCTCTGTCAGATGTCTAGTTCAGCATGGCGGCACGGACGGACCGGCGCCTTCCTGTAGTGTTGGTGCCTGGCTTCACCGTGTGCGCAACGACCCGGAGGGCGAGGGGCGATGGCCAAGACCCCCTTGCGCTTAGGATGTAGACCGGCGGGGACCTCTCTGCTGAGCTGTAGGTAGGGTTGCGATGTGTCGTTTGGCCGAGGCCGGGCATGACCCAGGAAAGTGTGTCCGGCCGGAGTTAATCGAGCGTGTTGGGTAAGTTGGTGCACCCCTGCAGGGAAGAAAACTTCCATCGATAGCCTGTCCTACGGTAACGAACACTCGGAGTTGTATCCTGATTGATACAATTTTAGAACTGGATACTTGGATATATGGCCCTGGGATTGCTTTCTCGCAGGGAGTCGAGAAAGGATCTCTGGGTGAGGTTGAGACTTAATGATACTGCTACATTATATTGTACTGTCTACACTCTTCTAATGCTGCAAGACCTCTGAAGATGCTAGTCTTCGATAGGACTAGGCCTTCTCTCTATTCTGGCATTTCTGCAGCCCAGTCCACATATACAGCCTCCCCTTGAAAATGTTGCATATGTAGTGTAGATCCTTACTTGCTGAGTACTTCTGAGTACTCACGGTTGCTTTGTTTTCCTTTTCTCCCCATATCAGTTTGACGTGACCAAGATGACGGAGCCCCTGAGACAGATGCCCCGTCGATCGACTACTACTACTACCCAGAGGATGGATACTACTACGAGTTGACTGATGACCAGGAGTAGGTTCGGAGGGTCCCAGGCAGGAGGCTTGCGCCTTTCGATCGTAGTGTTTTTCTTTTGCCCCGCCTTTCTAAAGGCCTTTATGTTCCTCTTTTAATATCTGTACTCAGATATCTGATGCTTCCGCTGACGCTTGTTCGCAAGCTTATGTATTCGAGCCCTCGAGGCCCCTGGCTTGTAATATAAAGTTTGTATGACTTTATTTATGTTTTAGAGTTGTGTTGTGATATCTTCCCGTGAGTCCTTAGGCTTGATCGTGTGCATTTGCGTGTATGATTAGTGCACGATTGAGCCGGGGGCGTCACAATCAATATGGTTGACTAGAGGGGGGTGAATAGGCAACTACCAATTTTTAGCTTTTCTTATCAAATTAGGTTTAGCAACAAATAGGTTGTCTAGATGTGCAACTAGGTGAGCAACCTATATGATGCTAGCAACTACAACAACACAAGAAGCAAAGGATACAACACAAATATAGTTTGCACAAAGTAAAGGTAAGAAGTAACCACAAGTGGACCCGGTGAAGACGAGGATGTGTTACCGAAGTTCCTTCCCTTTGAGGGGAAGTACGTCTCCGTTGGAGCGGTGTGGAGGCACAATGTTCCCCAAGAAGCCACTAGGGCTACCGTATTCTCCTCACGCCCGCGCACAATGCAAGATGCCTTGATTCCACTAATAGTGCCCTTGAAGGCGGCGACCGAACCTTTACAAACAAGATTGGGGCAATCTCCACAGCCGAATTGGAGGCTCCCAACAACACCACAGAGCTTCACCACAATGGAATGTTGCTCCGAGGTGATCTCAACCGTCTAGGGTGCACAAACACCCAAGAGTAAGAAGATCCGCAAGGGATTAGTGGGGAAAATCAAATTTCTCTTGGTGGAAGCCGGGGCCTTCCCAACCAATCCCTAGAAAATCAACAAGTTTGATTGGCTAGGGAGAGCGATCGGGCGAAAATAAGCTTTTGGAGAAACATTGGACTTTGGGGAGGAAGAGGTAGATCTTCTTGGGGAAGAAGACCCCCTTTATATAGTGGGGGGGGGGGGGGGGACCAACCATTTTCTGCCGTCAGCCCGTAGCTAAGCGGTACTACCACTCCTCGGAGCGGTACTACCACTTAGGCTGTACTACCAGAGACTGAACAGAACAAGAGAGTAAAGAGGGGGTGGCAGTGCCGCTAGAGCGGTACTACCGGAACCCTCAGCGGTACTACTGCTATAGTGTTCTGAGCAGGACTAGGAAGCAGCAGTAGAGGGAGCTAGGGCTGCAGTACCGTGCCAAGCAGTACTACCGTTCTAGTACCGCTCTACTACTGCTTAAGGGAAAGCGAAAACAGGAAGTAGCACAGGGGAGGAAAAGCAAGCGGTACTGGCAGCGGTTGTAAGGGCGATAGTACTGCTTAAACGGTACTACTGTGCTACTACCACTCTAGTACCGTGAATTAGAAGCAGGCAACCGAGAGTTGCACAAGCTGGGATCCCCTAACGGTACTACCGCTGGTCACTAGCGGGCTACTACCGCTTGTGTGCTACCTCAAGTCCTCACAGAAAACAGACAGAGGGCTCCAAGGTTGTGGAAACGGAAAGTGGGTGCAAATAAGGTTGTGTACGTGTTAATTCCATCCATACCTTTCCAATGCAGATCCCCTTTTAAAAGTACGGATTCCCTACGACTCAAACCACCAAAAAGAAATCGTAAGGGAAGAAACCGTCTTCACTCTTAGCCACCGAGAGGAAATAAATCGTTGTGCCACCTAGGATATTCTCTGAAATACTCGATGCACGCGGTTAGTCCGCAAAACGTATTGTCATCAATCACCAAAACCACTAAGAGGGAAATATGCCCTAACACCAAGTCTACCACTTGCGTTGCCGGGAACAAAAAAAAAGCATCATCGGCACACGCCCGGTTGAGATGGACCCGAACGTTCGCGTAGCCATGCTGCCCATTATTTGTAGGAACACCTGAGAATCCCAGGTCAACGAGCTCACATGTAGTAGCCAACCAATATTCGTGTTGCCACATAGCTTAGTTAAAAACACCACACAAGAGCCACAGATCATCAGAGGTCGCTCGCAAATGCGCTAGATGTTCCTAGATGGGGTGTCTATTTTCCGTCCGTGGCTCGCCATATATGTATGTAGTTCTCCAACTGGTATCATTCCCTGGACCAACCAGGTGCACATCAATGCATCTGTCACATTTATCCAAAATATTAACTTGTAATGATTCATCCCAAACAGAGCAGGACCACCACTAAGCTGTTGGCTGTCCACTCCATAGAATCCTCTCGTACATAGTTTGTCTTTCAACCTTTCAACATGAATTGAAGCTTGCCTAGTTTCACACAAGAAGACAAGCTTGGAGGCGTTGGCTTGAGTGAGCGCCAACAGCTCATGAACTGTCCGGCGGTTCCCCATGCCCCGACAGTAGCAAACTAAATGATTCATTGGGCCTGGCGGTACTCCACGCTGGAGCCCGCCAATGTTGCCAAGCCCATTATTGTCGCTTCGTTTGTTTTGGGCCTCTTGCTGTCCTGTGATGTAGTGTCATCACCATCCTCATCCCGCTTCTTGTTTAAATTTTCAATATCAAGTAAGTCAACAGTCTTTCCATCTATTAAAATAACCCCCCCCCCCAACCCCCAACATATTCATCCCATCTTGATTCTTAAAACCCAAGCGTCTCTTGGTGGAGCCCGAAGAAGGAACCACTCCACTTGGGGTTTGAGCACTACTCTTGAGATCCTCATCATCCAGATTGTATTCCCTTGGCATGTTGGTACCACGGTCACCAGCACCCGCGCCCCTGCCGCTGTCGCATGACCTCACCTATTTCTACTGCCGCTCGGAAAATACTCTTCCCTATGGTATTCCCTGTCGCGATCCTTTTAGCACTCATTAAACCTAGACCTGTTAATGTTTAAAAAAACACTAGATCTGCTACTCCAATGAAAATTTTCTATTTCTATGTTTTAGAATTTGAATGTTTCATGTATAATTAGCTAAAATTTTATGTTGAGAATATGTTGGGTTAACACCATATTGTTGTATATAATTAGCCAAAGTGGGATGCTTTTGGATGTTTTTGCGTATGCAATTTGGCAAACAAAAAAACACGCCATTGCAAAAATGGTCCGGACTAGTAGGGGATGGTCGTTGTGTAGCACAAAAATTCCGGACAAGTAGGAGATTCCGCGGACACGATCGTAGTCGTAGGTGTCCCCGGATAAGTAGGGGACGAGTTTCAATCCAAGCCCCATCCACCGAATCGTCGGTTATTTCCAACTCCAAACATGTCGAATAATTTGCCGGGCCGGTCACCGTCACTGGGCACTACATTCACCACTGAATGGACAGCTTTGATTAATTGACCAGTGCGTAGTGTTCGTTGCTTCGCGGTTTTTAATAGGCCAACCCCGCGATAATATGTCCCGACGGAACAATCTCTTCCATTGATTAGCATTTCAGTTCCGATCAAAGAAAGAAAGTAGTAGCCAGAGCCGCCGCTGGCTGGCTGCGCAGCTCCGCAGGCAGGTGTGAGCATGGGACTCGGGCATAGATGTGTTTCGGCTCTGGCTCCGCCGTAGTAGGTGAAGGGTGGAGATACGTAGTGTCTGACGTTGCCATGCCATCGACACGTAGTGTCTGACGTCCAGTCCGGCTCGTCGGCATGCCTATTTATCCCCATCTTCGGGCTTGGCAGCCACCAACACCCTGATTTGTGAGCAGGAAATCCGAAGTAGTCCAGCTAGGAGCCTAGGGAAGAAGCAGAGCAAGCAATCGTCAATGGAGAATGGCACGCCTGCGCTCGGTTGGGCCGCGAGAGAGGAGTCCGGTCTCCTCTCCCCTTACAGCTTCTCACGAAGGTCTTCCTCTATCCAGTCCCCATCATGGCGCGTACTCTGCGCCGTGATAATATATAGGGAAATGTGCCACGCCTCTGCTTCTTACGCCGTGCTGATAAATTCCCATGATGCACGACAGGGTTCAGAAGGACGACGATGTGACGATCAAGGTGCTCTTCTGCGGGATCTGCCACACCGATCTCCACATCGCCAAGAACGAGTGGGGCAACGCCCTCTACCCTATCGTTCCCGGGTGGGTAAAACCAACCAAAACATTCATACAGTACAATGATCGATGGTCTATGACTGTAATGGTGGATTAATCGTTACCGTGTTGCCGGCGCAGGCATGAGATTGTTGGCGTCGTCGCCGACGTCGGCCCTGGCGTCAAGAGCTTCAAGGCCGGGGACACGGTGGGCGTGGGCTACTTCGTCGACTCCTGCCGCTCCTGCGACACCTGCAGCAAGGGGTACGAGAACTACTGCTCCACGCTCGTGCTCACCTCCAACGGCGTGGACTACGACGGCGCCACCACCCAGGGGGGCTTCTCCGACGTGCTCGTAGTCAACCAGGACTACGTCCTCCGCGTCCCGGAGAGCCTGCCTCTCGCCGGGGCGGCGCCGCTGCTCTGCGCCGGCGTCACGGTGTACAGCCCGATGATGCAGTACGGCCTCAACGCGCCGGGGAAGCACCTGGGCGTCGTCGGCCTCGGGGGCCTCGGCCACATGGCCGTCAAGTTCGGCAAGGCGTTAGGGATGACCGTCACCGTGATCAGCTCGTCGCCGAGGAAGCGCGAGGAGGCGCTCGAGCGCCTCGGCGCCGACGCGTTCTTGGTGAGCCAGGACGCCGAGCAAATGAAGGTACGATTTTTTGCCCCATCCATTGATTCACCCTGTGTGTGCGTGACATATGATTCTTCGCACCGTAGCGATTGACGCATTGTACAATGCAAGTGCTTAGAGCTTAGACAAATAAATCAGACTTTTTTAAGCACCGGTGATTATTTGTATAGGGTAGACGCTTAACTAGGCGTCTCTCCTGTAGAAATAAACACCGGTGCTTCAGAAAAATCCGGTTTATTTTTCTAAGCATCACCCTAAGCATCCAGCATCGTATAAGGCCTGACAATGGTACGTTGTTGGGCGCAGGCTGTGGTGGGGACGATGGACGGCATCATCGACACGGTGTCGGCGGGGCACCCGCTCGTACCACTGCTGGAGCTGCTGAAGCCAATGGGGCAGATGGTGGTGGTCGGCGCGCCGAGCGAGCCGCTGGCGCTGCCGGCCTACGCCATCATCGGAGGCGGCAAGCGCGTGGCCGGGAACGGCGTGGGCAGCGTCAGCAACTGCCAGGCGATGCTGGACTTCGCGGGGAAGCACGGCATCATCGCGGACGTCGAGGTCGTCAAGATGGACTACGTCAACACGGCGGTGGAGCGGCTGGAGAGGAATGACGTGAGGTACCGCTTCGTCATCGATGTTGCCGGCAGCCAGCTGGGCGCCGCCGTTTAGTGCTCCGAAATGTAGCCGCGCCGCTGTCACGGGCCTACAGCCACGTGAGGTCGTGATTTGTCGTGTTATGCTCTGGGTCCGTGTGTGCATATCCATATTTTCGGGTGAAATAATTGCTTCGTGTGTTGTGTGGGTTCCACTCTCGAATGAACCATTCCATCTTTTTTTTTTGGAAAAAGTCTAAAAAAAACCTTGATTTTGTTCTTCAAGTCTGAATCAAACCCTGAACTGAGAATCCCTGAAATTGTCACGTTGTCTTTGTTAATCCCGGTTTATCCCAGCCCATTAGTGCTAATAGCTGGTTTGGGCGTCGGGATTGCTGGCGTGGCTGGGATTAGGGGTTTACTGGACGCCATGATGGACGGACTATGGGCCCTACCATCCTCATAAACCCCACCACGAACCTGCTCCCTCCCCTGTTTCTCTCCCTGGACGTCACCCGTTCCTTCCCCTGCTTGCAGCGGCAATGGTGTACGTGCAGTGATTGATCGCGGGGACGGCAAGACGATCACGGCGGCCGGAAAAATCTCCGGTAATCCCCTTCCTTCTTCTATTTGTCTTCTCGTCCTTGTTTTTTTCACCAACGATTTTCTCTGGTTAGGGTTTCTAGGCGCAGAAAAATCTGGTTTTTAGGGCATTTACTTTGTGCAGGAACAATGGATTTTTTTCTTACATCTAGTTCGGAGTACTTGTATCACTCGTTGATTTTATCAAAAAAATCTGTGGCAATGCAGGTTCCTCATGTCATCATGGATCCTTGCGACAAACTACATGTGCGGTTTCATTTTGGTGGCCAATTTGTTCGAATTGGGCCTACTTTAGACTATGTTGGTGGAGATGAGGCAAGTTCAGAGATTGAAAGGGACAGATTGTCTTTGCCAGAGATCAAAGGCTTTCTTGGTGATCACATACCAGTGAAAGAAAGTATGAAGATTCACTTCCGGATGCCTGGTAAAAAACTAGTGGATGGCATATTATTTTTGTGTGATGATGCTGGTTGTATGAAGATGTCTGAATATATAACTGATGGAGGAGTGGCTGAGGTCTATGTGAAGTATTTTGGGGAGCAAGATGATCAGAGTGCAAGTGACAGTGGTAGTGATTTTGAAAATGAGATGGACAATGATTTAGAAGGAGAGACTGATGTAGAACCAGATGCAGTCATAACTGCAGAGGATGATGTGCAAATAATTAGTGTGGATCCATCATCATTGACCGCAACAGAAAATGTGCTCGAACCAAATGAGAGTGTTGTTATTACCCAGGTGATTAGCAGCCCTACAAAGCACAATTTCTGTAGGAAACAGAGGACTGAAAGTTCACAAGTTCAGATACGGAGTTCTCAGTTTCAGACACAAAGTTCTCAGGTTCAGATACATAGCTCTCAAGTCATTAATCCGGTAATACATAGTGGTAATGCAGCAGCTCAACAAACACAGGATCATGACAATGATGACAATGGCTCTGCAGTTTCACACAGTGAGGAGGATGATAGTGATTATGTGGCAGGAAGTGATGACAGTGGACTAGAAGAGGAATATGTGGAACTAAGGGAACAAGCAAAGGCTTTTAAGAAGAGAATTAGAGACTCAAAGAGATGGGCTCAGAGAAATCCATCTGGTGTTGTTCCAATAGATCTAGTGGCAAATGTGGAAGAAGTGGTAGGAGAAGACCACTTTGACTCAGATGATGAAGATTACTCATATGATGAGGACAGTGATCATGAAGGAGAATTTGTTAGGAGGAAAACTAAGTTCCCTAGATATAACCCTAAGGTAGATATTCCACTATTCTGCTTGGGAATGATTTTCAGGAGCAAGGAACAGATGAGGAAGGCACTAATAAAATATGGACTTCTGACATTTAGAAGTATAAACTTCATGAAGTCAGAAGAAGGGAGGATCAGGGCTAAGTGTGGATGGCCTGGATGTCCGTGGACTATATATGGTGCTTATAGTAGCAGGTGTTCTAGATTTCAGGTGATCACATATGAAGATCAACATGAGTGTGCACCTAATAGAGACAATCACCTTGTCACAGCAAAAGTTATTGCTAGGAGATATGAGCACATCTTAAGAGCCAATCCCACATGGAAAATTGATAGCATTAAAGCCACTGTTCTAAAAGATTTCTTTGCAGATGTTTCAACATCAAAGTGCAAGGCTGCTAAGAAGATAGTGTCGAAGAAGCTACTTGCTGGACTGAAAGATGAGTACACCAAGGTGTTCGATTACCAGCTTGAACTACTTAGGAGCAATCCTGGGAGCACAATCCTTGTTGGCTTGAACCCTGAGTACATGGATCAAAATATTTTCCAAAGCTTCTATGTATGCTTCAGTGCTATGAAAAAGGGTTTAAAAGCTTGCAGAAGAGTTATTGGACTTGATGGCTGCTTTTTCAAAGGAGCATGTCAAGGTGAGCTTCTATGTGCTATTGGTAGAGATGCTAATAATCAAATGTATCCAGTAGCTTGGGCAGTAGTGGAGAAAGAAACTAGTGAATCTTGGGAGTGGTTTGTTGGCCTTTTGATAAAGGACTTGGATATTATTGATCAAGGTGAAGGATGGGTGTTCATATTAGATCAACAGAAGGTATGTTGTTCATATAGTTGTCCATATTGGCTTTTTGTTAATTATTTACTTATTAGTGATATCCTGTTAATTACTAGTTTGTTTAGGTTCATGCTAGGTTGGTTAGGTTCACTCGTCTTGTCGAAGCGTGACGTACTCACTTTTATGGTAGGTTGCTTAGGTTCATTCTCCTTGTCAAAGCGTGACCTACTCACTTTTATGGTAGGTTGCTTAGGTTCACTCGCCTTGTAGAAGCGTGACCGACTCACTTTTATGCTAGGTACACTTTTGTAGGCTAGGTTAATTTGTCCTATCTACATTTTTCCTATGTACCTATTGTAATATATTTTTTGCAACTTCTATGTAGGGCCTTATCAGTGCAATGCAAAACTACCTACCAAAGGCACAACATAGAATGTGTGCTAGACACATCTATGCTAACTGGAAAAAAAAGTTTAGAGAGCATGCTCTGCAAAAGAAATTTTGGGCAACATGCTCTGCAAAAGAAATTTTGGGCAATTGCCAAGGCTGCAAACAGAGAAGATTTCATTTATAGGAAGGCCAAGTTAGCTCAAGATACACCTGAAGGTGCAAGGGACATAATGAGGACAAAGCCTAAGCATTGGGCAAGAGCATTTTTTCCTGTTGGGTCCCTTTGTGACTCAGTCGATAACAATCTATGTGAGTCCTTCAACAATGCTATAGTTGAGGCCAGATTCTATTCTATCATTTCTATGCTAGAAAAGATTAGACACAAGATGACACTTAGAGTCCAAGAAAATAGGAGCAAAAGTGAAAAGTGGACATCTAGAGATATATGCCCAAACATTTTCAAGAAGCTTAAGGTGGCCATCAAAATGACTCAGTTCTGTGATGTGCTCTGGAATGGCAAGGAAGGGTTTGAGGTGAAACATGTCAGTGGCAGAGGAAGGAGCTATACAGTGAACTTGGACAAATGGACTTGCTCTTGTGGTTACTTTCAGCTGGCAGGGCTGCCTTGTTGCCATGCCATCAGTGCCATATACAAGAGTGGAAGAAACATAGCTGACTTCATTCACAAATGCTATTCAGTTGAGCAATTTAAGAAGATATATGAGCACTGCTTGGAGCCAGTAGAAGGACAAGAGAGATGGCCTATCTCTGACAAACCTAGACCACAAGCACCTGGGTATGTGAGTATGCCAGGTAGGCCTAGGAATAATGACAGGAAGAGGGAAGAGGGAGAAGCACCAAAAGGAAAGAAAATGTCAAAGCATGGCACTAAAATTACTTGCAGCATGTGTGGCCACAAGGGGCACAACAAGACAGGTTGCAACAAGAATCCTGAAAAGGGGAAGAAGAAGAATGCCTTCCTGAAGAAAACAGGCAGGAAAATGAAGTCATCCGAGGTAAATACAAGTTCACTCTCTTGTTTCAAATGGTTTTGCTTTTTCTTAATCACTTGTGCATTCACATGCTTATGTACTCTCATATTATTTTTAACAGCAAGCAAACACTGATGCTCAAATCAGATCAAGCCAGCAAGCTAAAAGCATAGGAGAAGTTCAAGCACAAGCAGGATCAAATGGTGGGAAGAGGAAGGCTACCAAAAAATAGAATGTGCAATCCAAGACAAAATCAAAGATATGATATGATGGAGTAGTGATTTTTTGTTAGCATATTACTGAACGGCTATGTCCTTTTGTTCCTTATGTCACTCTAGTCATATAGTACCTATTGTGTGTTGAACTTATGCAAAAATATGGAACTAAACTGCTGTACTAGTGATTTTCTCACTCTGGACTAGTGATTTTACTAGATATGTCACTCTGGTTATGTCCTTTTGTTGGTTATGTCACTCTGTTAGCATATTAATAAATTACTTGTTATTTTGGTTTACTCAAACTGTGTTTGTGTAAGCTGAAATGTCATATATGTTGTTGAGAACATGTGATATGTTCTCACAAATTTACCTACTGTTTATGTGATATGTTACCAGAAATTTAGCACATATCACATAAGTAGCACTTCCTGTTGTTTTCTCAAGTTGCAGTCTAACAAAATGTACCATCAATTACCACATAAATAGCAGTATGGAATACCATTACATCATCCAACCATTACATCATTCAGCCATTACAAGATTTTGGCATTACATTCTCCTTCTAGCGATTAATGCAGTACAAATCCTGTAAATACACCTGCCAATAACATTTTTGGTTCAATCTCTGCATTCTTCTCCAGAACTTGTTGACTCAGTGCATCCCCTGTTCCAATTCTTTGGCCCTGTTCCAATCATGGTTGCCAGTCATCACCACCTGCAGCTTCAAACCTCCTGATTGCAGCCCTGAGATCGAGCAGTAGTTCTGCAAGAAATGGGGAGCAGGGATCACTATGCCACTGAAAAAATCCACAACCAGCCTCTGATTCAAGTGTTCATACCATCAGAAATGGAAAAAAGGACGAGGAAGAATTGGTTGAGAAGATTGGGAGCTCACAATTTCATGGACGCAGCACTAGTAACTTCCAGGGAGGCGACTTCTTGCATGGGCGACCTTGATGGAGCCCTACGCCCGCTACCTCCGCCTGATTACGACGCGCGGGAGGAGGAAGCCATCGCCGATTGCAGCCGCCGCTGTGGCCGCAGCCGCCGCCGTCGCCGCCGCCGCCAGCCAGCCTACTGACGGACCCTAATTTGGTTCCCCTGCTGAAGCTCTGTTTTTCCCCCGCCGCTGCACCTTATGTGAGTACCCAAAGAGGCCCGCAGTCAGTCCATCGTCGCGTCCAGTTAACCCTAATCCTAGCCACGTCAGCAATCCCAACGCCCAAACCAACTATTAGCACTAATGGGCTAGGATAAACCGGGATTAACAAAGATAGGGTGATGATTTCAGGGATTCTCAGTTTAGGGTTTGATTCAGACTTGGAGAACGAAATCAAGGTTTTTTTCAGACTTTTTCCTTTTTTTCATCCGCGCATCCCTTTCCAATTGCTCAAGGGAAATACATCAATGTTCGGTAATACAAACACTGCTCACTGTGATGTCAAAGAAAA
Source organism: Thinopyrum elongatum (assembly GCA_011799875.1). NCBI lineage: Eukaryota > Viridiplantae > Streptophyta > Magnoliopsida > Poales > Poaceae > Thinopyrum > Thinopyrum elongatum. Next base: position 317,397,940 of record CM022301.1, read on the forward strand.
AAAAAACCCCGATATGGCGCTGACGTTTGGTCTGGGATAAAGAATTTGTTCGGGAGGAGAACCCCCCAGCGCGAACGCCCCTCCCGAACTACCCTACAGCCCGGTAGCAAAAAAAGCCCAACTAGTTTATTGTTGTTCCAGATTAAAACCCAGATTTTGTTGTGCTACAAAACAAAAATGTCATCAAACTTTAAAAGCACAAAAAATGCCATAGGTAAAAGGAATTTGTTTTTTTTTTGCAATAACCCAAAAGAAAAATAGTCATGGCAATTTCCATCATACAAACAAAAAAAATTGACATGGAAGATTCATAGTAAAAAATCCCATGGTATGTTTAATTAATTTTTCATATATTGTATGCACAATTTGAACACAAAATTATGTGTGAGGAATTTGCCATGGTGTGGTAGTATAAATTGCCATGGCACTAAAGAATAAAATTTCCATTATGAAAATTAAAGAAAAGAAGGGAATTTGCTATTGTCCATGATCTCATACGTAAATTTACCATGGATTAATAAATAAATAAAATTATCGCACTACCTATAATGAAATGTTTACCCATGGCAAATTTAGTAAGTTTTTTTTCAAACATATATGGCAAATTTAGGAGACTTTTTCACTAAAACACATGACAACTTTTTGAAAAAAAATGTAAAGGGTACATGGATTTTTGCTGAAAAAGATAGCATAAAAACACTCATGAAAAATAATCTAGAAAATCCATACTACACGACCAAAGAGTTGCCATGTTATATAGTGAATGAAATAAAAAAATTGCCATGACAATAAAAGTTAAATATTTGACATGGCGATTTAGGTAAATTTGTCATGTCAATTAAGGTAATTTTGCCATGGCAAAAATAAAGAGTTAATTTGGCATAACACTTAAAAAAAAGGCAAATTTGCCATTGGCAAAAAAATGTAAAATTGCCATGGCAAAAACAGGGTAAAATTGCCATGGCAAAAACAGGGTAAAATTGCCATGGCTAAAAGTAAAAAATTGCCATGGCTATAAAACTAAATTTGCCATGTTGCAAAAACAAATAATTTGGCCATGCCATTGTTACAAAAAATTGACATGGTTCATGCACTAGAAATGCCATGATGCATAAATAATAAAGAGGTAATATCACCGGGAGTCATATAACTTGCGCTTGATATTCAGTTTGATGCTAAAACTTTAAAAATACGGATTTGTGGTCACTCAACTTGCGTTCTCGTGCAAATACGGTCACTTTGCTCATATTCAGACGTATCCGCGTTTATGCGGCATGCCAGCATGGCTATGGCCCACAATCAGTGTATTTAATTAAGCAAAAGCACGTTGGTCCCACTTGTCAACGCTGCACGTTGGTCCCACTTGTCAATGTTGTATTTAATTAAGCAGAAGCACGTGGGTCCCACTTGTCAATGAGGTGGCAGGAGAAATGAGAACAAAAAGTGCATGCAGGCATTCGAACTCACCAAAATAGGGTCTGTGCACGCTCTAGCAAACCACTGCACCAACAACACATCCATGTCTACATGGAGGCACGCTTGGCTTTATATTAGACGCAGATTTTTTAGATTCCTTTTTTTTTGGGGTTCGGACAGAAAGCCGGATACATGAAACTCGGCGTTGTTTGTCAAAAAAATTCAAACTAAAGAAACCGCATCAAAATGTATAATATTTAACCCATAACGTACAAAACTTTTTCATGAGCGAGATTTTTTTATTCCTTTTTTTGGGAAGACTCCAAAAAAATCTGGGTTTCGAAATATCTTGGCAATTTCAGTTTTTTTCGCCCGAAAATTCCAAATGAATTAACATCTAAATATGGTTTAAAAAACATCCACTTGAATAGAGTAGTCGCCGTCTCCAACATATATAATTTAGCGTTTCTCTTCGCGGACATGAATACGTACGTGGTGTAGCGGTTAGCTTCCGCGCTTCGCCGCTCTAGGTTCGGAGTTCGAATCATAAGGTGTCTACGCTTTTTCTGCAAAATACAAATGCGCCCGGGTTAGTAACTCCTGATTGGCCCACTGGCAGATTGACCGAGACAAACTTGGCAGCGTTGACCGCAGCGCTGGGTCCCTTGTCATTCAATCTGTGCGTTGGGGCTTTTCTTTGTAATTAAATAAGTTTTAGTTATGGTTTATCAAAAAATAAAATAAGTTGTAGTTGTGCATGTTCAAAGGCAACGAGCACAAGCCGGATGGATGTAACCTGTTTTTTTTTTTTTTTTTAGAATTTTTCATTCATATCACGAATCAGTATAAAGTAGTTGACCCTTACAAGCACACTGAAACGCAAACACAAAGGACCATGAACACCTAGAGTACCCTAAGACAACCATAACACAAAAAGATCTCCGGAGCCCTGTGTCATCATCCCTGAATGTTGAGAGAAGACCCCTGCAGCAGAAGGATCTGCAACCAGTCGCAAGCAGGTCATCATCTTCGACCACGGTACAATTGCCGCCACGCTGCTTCCTCCTTTCTTGACACCAGAGCTGAGAGGGCATGGACATCAATCCAACACACCTGCAACAGCCGTCGCCATCTTTGGCTTTGAGTACCGCGAAAAGTGTCCCTTCCGGCAGGAAGAGAACTCGAGTCATCCGACCGGTCCAGCATCGCGGCCGGGCCATCCGCCCGGACAAAGCAGGATCTCCCACCAGCATCAGTGCAGAGGAAGGAGAAGAACAGCAGCAGCAAATCATACCAACAAGGAAGAAGAAGGGTCTTCGTCTCCCTGCATCCATCACCCATCTGAGGACCCAAACGGCCAGTACCGATGGACCTCCAGCCCCCATAGCCCGCGACCTCGACGAGATCCGGGGATCCCCAACACCGCTGGCTCCTAGATGAAGGCAAAAGCCTCGCCTGACCGTGAACGGAGCCCGGAGAAACTTATTCCGACGCGACACCACCGCAACAGCCTCGGCAACGTCTCCCTCAACCCTAACCCTACCACACACCCACCTAGCGAACAGACCCGAGGTTCCCCCTCCCTCCCGCCGCCGGAGCGGCCGATGGAGAGAGAGGGAACCGGCGGCGTCATCGGCGGCGCGCAAGGGAACCCTCGTCGCCTCCCTTGATCGCCTCGTGCGATCCTACTTTTTCGGGGCGGTTGCAGTGTGTATCTACGCCTCCCGTACCTCGATAATTTGTAACCTGTTTTATTAACAGGTCGAGGGTTCGAACCCCGTATGCTCCAGTTTTTATTTCATTATATTTGAGGGTTTTCATGCAATTAAGTAAATTGTGAGCGTCTTTTCTGCAGAAAAATCTGGCATGCTATGGTCAGCGAACGCTTTGTGCACTCCCGGCCACTGACATGTGGGCCTCCGCCAAGCTGGCATGCCAAGTGGACATGCCATGTAGCTGAATACGAGCGAAGTGACCATATTTGCACAAAAACGCAAGTTGAATGACCACAAATCCGTATTTTTAAAGTTTTAGCACCAAACTAAACATCGAGTGTTAATCCGTGACTTTCGGTGATTTTACCTCAAGAATAAATTTGCCATGACAATGAACTCTATTTGCCATCGTCCCATAAAATTGTAATTGCCATGGCAAGACATTCTTCGGATGGACTTTGCAAAAGGCACAACGAACCATGGCAAAACATGCTTTTAGTTGCCATGGCAAAAAACACATCTACAACAAAAAAACTGATTTTAGTTGCCATGGCAAGTTTGCTATGTTTTTCAATATCTTAGGTTGCTATGTTTTTTGAACATCCTAAGCTGCCATGGCAAGTTTGCCATGTTTTTGAACAACTTAAATAAAGAATTTTGACATGTTTGCCATGTTTTTGAACATCTTAAGTTCGCCATGGCAAGTTTGCCGTGTTTATGAACATCTTTAAAAAAGGGATTTTGACATGTTTGCCATGTTTTTGAACATCTTAAGTTTGCCATGGTAATATTGCCTTGTAATTGAACATATTAAGTTGCCATGTTTTTTAAATATAAACTTGCCATGCTTTTGAACATCTTAAGTTGCCATGGCAAGTTTTCCATATTTAAAAAAAAGTGCCATGACAAAAAAATAATCATGGTGAATAATTTTGCCATGGGCCATAAACTAAATTTGCCATCATTCAGATAAGCAAAAATGACATAGCCCATGAAACTAAATGTGCCATGGTTTAGTGAGAAAAACAATTCATAAAACTTGCCATGGGAGTGTTGCAAAAACAAGAACTAATATTGCCATGTTTGGAAGACAAAAAATGTAATGAATTTGCCATGTGAAAACTTGGATAAAATTATAAGTTTTCCATTGGTAGAAAAACATGATTACAATGATCTCCAAACAAGATTCTATTTTTTTTACATTTTTCCAAGGATTAGATTAACCATGAATTAGAGACCATATATCTAACTTTGGGTATATGTAATGATTACATGTGAAATTTAGGATTGTAGGGATATAGTACTCTTAAACCACATGACAGATTTAGTTGCCATGGAAAAATTACATGCGGCTGCAGAACTCAATAAAGTAAAAATTGCATGATGTAAAGTAAGATTTGCTCGAGGAGCGACGCCAATGCGCTACACGCAGTGACGGTGGAGATTATGTATGCACACATGACACATGTTCAACATATGAGCTAACTTGCCATGGCAAATGTAATTTGTTATGACAGCAAGAAACAAATCCACCTATGGGTAACATAAAATTGCCATGTTCACATTAAAAAACAAACAAAAAGTGGTTCGCCATGGAAAAATACAATACTTTGGTCATGATACACAGGGAAAATTTCCCAACGATAAAGTATAACAATTGCCACCTAAGATTTGCAACACATAAGAAGCTGAACTAACTTGCAGCTACTCCACAATCTCTGGGTAATCATCACATTTACAATGCAAAAAAAGTGAGGACCAGTACAGCCATATGGAGATAGTAATTACCTCATGAAAAGGTTTTGGGGCATGTATCAAAGATGAGGCCATTGATGATGACGGCCGGCCGTGCTGCGGACGCGGCGGCGGCTGCGCGGAATTTCTGGTGGGACATGCTGGCGCGCAGGATTGGCGGGGCAGCTAGCTGTGGCGGTGGCTCCATCGGATCCAAGCATATGGCGACGAGGGATGCGGTAGCGTGAAATCGCTGGTTGGGGTCGCTCGCTTCGGCCAGATCTGGCCGTGGCTGGTGGCTGGGCGCGTTCGTGATGTCCGGTGACTGACCCATGGTCACCGGGTTGCGGACGGCGCAGTGGCGTGTACGGACCGCCGGCAACTGGGCGGATCTCAACGGGTTCTTCTGATCACGTCGGGATTCAACCCTGGTATGGGACCTTGACACCGCGGGCAATTCTAGGGGAAACCCTAGGTCTCTTTGGGACCGAGCGATGACAGTGCTTTTGTATCGTAGTCCCTCTTGAGGGCATTGTTTTTGGAGTTTGCTCAGGTGGAAGGGACCAGCGACACCGGTGGCGCGACTGCCGATGAAAATCACGTCGACTTCGGTCATGCCCGATGATGGCGGTGTCTCTGCTACTTCTTGAGCTTGCGTTGGTTTATCCCTTGAAGAGGAAAGGGTGATGCAGCAAAGTAGAGATAAGTATTTCCCTCAGTTAGAGAACCAAGGTATCAATCCAGTAGGAGACAACGCACAAATCACTTAATACCTGCACAAACAACCAAACACTTGCACCCAACGCGATAAAGGGGTTGTCAATCCCTTCACGGTCACTTGCAAAAGTGAGATCTGATAGAGATAGATAAAAATGAACAAAAGATAAAGTAAATATTTTTTGGTTTTTTTTGGTTTATAGATCGGAAAGTAAAAGATTGCAAAACAGTAGATCAGAAACTAGTATGATGGAAAATAGTAGATAGGAAACTTATATGATGGAAAATAGACCCGGGGGCCATAGGTTTCACTAGAGGCTTCTCTCAAGATAGCAAATAATACGGTGGGCGAACAAATTACTGTCGAGCGATTGATAGAAAAGCGCAAAGTTATGACGATATCTAAGGCAATGATTATGAAATATAGGCATCACGTCCGTGTCAAGTAGACCGAAACGATTCTGCATCTACTACTATTACTCCACACATCGACCGACTCCTGCCTGCATCTAGAGTATTAAGTTCATGAAGAACAGAGTAACGCATTAAGTAAGATGACATGATTTAGAGGAATAAACTCAAGCAATATGATGTAAACCCCATCTTTTTATCCTCGATGGCAACAATACAATACGTGCCTTGCTGCCCCTACTGTCACTGGGAAAGGGCACCGCAAGATTGAACCCAAAGCTAAGCACTTCTCCCATTGCAAGAAAAATCAATCTAGTTGGCCAAACCAAACCGATAGTTCGAAGAGAATTACAAAGATATCAAATCATGCATATAAGAATTCAGAGAAGATTCAAATAATATTCATAGATAAGCTGATCATAAATCCACAATTCATTGGATCTCGACAAACACACCGCAAAAGAAGATTACATCGGATAGATCTCCAAGAACAACGAGGAGAACGTGGTATTGAGAATCAAAGAGAGAGAAGAAGCCATCTAGCTACTACCTATGGACCCGTAGGTTTGAGGTAAAATACTCACACTTCATCGGAAGGGCAATAGAGTTGATGTAGAAGCCCTCCATGATCGAATCCCCCTCCGGCAGGGTGCCGGAAAAGGTCCCTAGACGGGATCTCACGGGTACAGAAGGTTGCGGTGGTGGAAAAGTATTTTCGTGGATGCTTCTGAGGGTTTGGGAATATACGTGAATATTTAGGACAAAGAAGTAGGTCGGTGGAGTCACGTGGGGCCCACAAGGCAGGGGGGCGCACCCTCCCCCGTTGTCGCCGCCTCGTGGCTCTTCTGACTTGAACTCCAAGTCTCTCGGGTGTCTTCTGGTCCAAGAAAAATCATCACGAAAGTTTTATTCCGTTTGGACTCCGTTTGGTATTCCTTTTTTGCGAAACTCAAAAACAAGGAAAAAACAAAAACTGGCACTGGGCTCTAGGTCAATAGGTTAGTCCCAAAAATAATATAAAATAGCATAATAATGCATATAAAACATCCAAAACAGATAATATAATAGCATGGAACAATCAAAAATTATATATACGTTGGAGATGTATCAAGCATCCCCAAGCTTAATTCCTGCTCGTCCTCGAGTAGGTAAATGATAAAAACAGAATTTTTGATGTGGAATGTGTGACGACCCCGGCTTAATCGTGCACTAACCATACACGCAAATGCACACGATCAAGCCTAAGGACTCACTTGAAGATATCACAACACAACTCTAAAACATAAATAAAGTCATACAAGCTTTATATTACAAGCCAGGGCCTCGAGGGCTCGAATACATAGCTCAATGGCATACAAGTGTCAGCAGAAGCATCAGATATGTGGGTACAGATATTACAGAGAGACAAATAGGCCTTTAGAAAGTCGGGGCAAAAGAAAATACTACGATCGAAAGGAGTAGGCCTCCTTCCTAGGACCCTCCGAACCTACTCCTGGTCGTCGATCAGCTCCTCATAGTAGTACTCGCCGGGAGGGTAGTAGTAGTAGCCGTAGTCGTCGACAGGGGCAGCTATCTCAGGGGCTCCATCATCTGGCGGCGACATATGGATATGGGGAGAAAAAGAAAGTAAAGCAAACGTGAGTACTTATCCGAAGTACTCAGCAAGCAAGGATCTACACTACATATGCAACATTTTCAAAGGAGGTTGTATATGTGGACTGGGCTGCAGAAATGCCAGAATAGATGGGAGAGCCTAGTCCTATCGAAGACTAGCATCTTCAAGCATCTTCATCGGTCTTGCAGCATTAGAAGAGTGCAGATTAACATAATGTAAAGTAGTAGTAGTGTATCAACCTCGCCCAAAGATTCTTCCTCGACTCCCTGCGAGAAAGCAATCCCAGAGCCATACTATCCAGTATCATCTCAAGTCACCAGTTCTAGTTGTACCAATCGGGATACAACTCCGAGTGTCCGTTACCATAGGATAGGCTATCGATAGATTAGTTCTTCCCTGCAGGGGTGCACCAACTTACCCACCACGCTCGCTTAACTCCGAACGGACACACTTTTCTGGGTCATGCCCGGCCTCGGCCAAACGATACGCCGCAACCCGACCGAATACTTAACAGAGAGGTCAGCACGCCGGACTAACCTATGCGCCCAGGGGTCTTGGGCCATCGCCCCGGGGACTCCTGCGCGTTACGTGCACCGCCGGTGAGCAGACCTAGCAACCCCTTAATACAAGCGCGGTTGCGTTCCCAGTCCAACCCAGCGTGTGCCGCTCCTTGCTGACGTTAATTAAGCTCCGGTTGAAGTATACGACGCAGAACGCCCATACTATGCCCACGTGATGGTTAGTGCTATCAGGCCAGAGGCCCCTCGAATCAAATATCCAAACCGTTAGTGTGTTGGGGGTTGCGGTAACGAGCAGAGACTCACGAAAGATGTGACCCCGTCGCCCCGTCTCGAGGACTTGCGGCAAGGGCTAGGAATGCCCAGCCACGCCTCGTGTTCAACTCTCGGGCACCATCCAGGTCCACCCGATTCCACATCACTCTCATCATAAACTCGTGTGGGTACCCCTCAGGGCCGACCCGTCTTTATCCAGAATAATCAATATCAACAGTAATCTAAAGGCTTCCGTGTGGCTACCACATCAAGAAGGAATCCGAGGCATCACCCTCGTTGGATTCCCACCTGATGTAAACATCAAGGTGAACGGAGGAGGAATCACCCTCGAGGTCCACTCTTGAGCCGTTACACGACGATGTCGTTATCGGGGGTGGTGTAGGAGGAATCACCCTCGCTTACCACGACCGAATAACTAACCTACAAGGTTATCATCAGAAGTGCTAACGAGGTATCACCCTCGGCACTCGATATTAACCCAGTAGTGTCGAGCAGTTAAGGGGGAAGTGACGTGCAATGTCGGGGCCTGGTCTTCGATCCCGTTGATCGGGTCTTCTGAGAATCCAGCGGGGCAGTCGGGATAAAGTGGGGTCTCTGATAGGTCTCTACCCAGCCTATACTAAACAGTTTAGGATAACAGGTAGGTATCAACAGCAGGTTACAATTAAACAGGCTATGCAGCAGATATAGGATAACAGTAGCAGTAGCATCTTCTAATGCAAGCATAAGAGAGAGAAGAGTAGGCGATATCGAAATGCTCAAAAAGGGGGTGCTTGCCTGGAAGCTCTGTGGCAAGGGTCTGATCGTCAGGAGCGTAGTCGACCTCCGGAGCTGCGTCAGTCTCGTGAGCTACATCGACGTCGGGGTCTACCGAGAGAGAAGAGGGGGAAGAAACATATAAATACACAGCAACAATGCAATACAGGGCATGCCATGCCTAGGATGCAGTGTAGGGTTGACTAAAGATGCACCTAAGTCATTTTAATTATTTTAGGATTAACGCGGGATTTATTATCTGGTATGTATGCACTATTCATCTACCGGAATCGGGCTCAGAGTTGTGGTTTCTCCTACGTAGGGGATTCTGATATAGAAACAAATGACACGATCAGATTCGTCTCGTCGTTCTGAGCAACTTTCATGTTTTAAGTTTTTCGATCTGAGCTACGGTTTAAAAGTTATGAATTTTCAAAGATTTAAAAGATTTTCTGGAATTACTTTTATTTAACAGAAAAGGAAATATGATGTCAGCATAGTGCAGAAGTGACATCAGCAGTCAATAGGGCTGACAAGAGTCAAACCTGACATGTGGGCCCCACATGTCAGCCTCTGTTGGTTAATAGAGTTTAAACTTAAACTAATTAGTGTTAATTAGGCAGCTTGCCTCACATGTCATAGACTAATTAACTTAATTAATTTATTTTTATTTATAAAAAATTATTTAATTAAAAGGGCGGTGGGGCCCGCGTGTCAGTGGCACAGTGGGCGCCCAGTCAGCAGTTGACTGGGTCAACCTAGTCAACTAGGACCCGCGGGGCCCACTATCAGCCACCCTGAGGTGGGGCCCAGCCTTGCCACGTCGGCCGGCCGGCGGCTGAACGCCGGTGAGCTCGAAATCGCGGCGGAGGGCCTCGGGTCTCGTCGGATTTCGCCTACAGGCGACCATTTTGCGCGCGCGAGGGCGCATTCGATCGGCCGGAGCAAGCCGCGTCGAACGGTGGCAGTGGCATCGTCGGAGAAGCTCTACAGCGACGGCGGCGACGAGCGTGGCAGACGTCGGAGTTCGGGCGCGAGGGAAAACAGCGTTAGGGGGCGCGGCAAGTGGCGTGTGCGGTGCCGTTCGAACGAGCGGACGGAGCCGCGTCGAATGGTGGTGGCGCCGGACCAAAAGGGTCGCCGGAAATGGGAACGGCGACGAGATCAGCGGCGGCGCGTACGGGATCCCATCGAGCTAGACGATAGAGGGCACGAGCGAGCGCGTGCGTGTGCGCGTTGGACTCACACGAGCTCCAGGAGCACGGTGACGCGCTCAGGCGAGCACGACAGCGGCTGTGGCGACGGCCACGAGCTCGTCGGCAGCGAACAGAGTACGAGCGCGGTGGCAGGCTAGCTACGGCGCGCGGGGAAGCAAATGGGGAGGAGCAGGGGGCGGAAGAGCTCACCGTGCGGCACGCAAGATGGCCGTTGAAAGGTTAGTAGCAGCAGATCGACACCGGGGAAGAAGGGGATCACCGGCGACCCGAGGAAGACGACGGTGCGTGCGGGCGATGCAGAGCCCCTCGGCTCCTTCCAGCTGCTCCAGAGGACGTGGCAGACCACGGCGATCCTCCCAGGCGCAAGCAGGCGACGCAGAGAGGCCGCTGGCCACGGCTGTGGCGAAGCGCGGCGACGGTGGCACTCGGGCGCCGATGGATCTGGGGGTAGAGAGTGGCGGAGAGGGAGAGGGAATGGATGGGGAAGCCAGGGGAGGCACGGCTCGTCCTTATCCCCCTCGCGCGTCGGTGGCTATCGGTGGCCGTTGCCGTGTCGGCGGGCGACCGGAGCGCGCGCGCGCAGCCACGGCGGTGGTGACACGCCGAAGGAGAGAGAGGGTGATGGGCCAGTTGGGCCGGTTTCGGGGCACTGTGCACTTAGACCCAATGCACAGTGCCTCGTTTTATTTTTATTTTCTGCTTCTGCCTTTTTCTTTTTACAGAGTAGGTTTTGAATTATTTTGAGCATTCAAATGTAGTAGCAAAAATGTGAAACTTGGTCACACATGTGCATTGCAATTTCCAACACTGCCTCAAGAAGTTTGGGCATTTTTGAAAACCATTTGAATTTATTCAAAAATGATTTGGGCATTTTAAATGCTGATTGGGCTCTGTTAAAATACTTAGGACCTTCTGTGGTACATGATGATGTTGTGTTCCTTAACAGCAATTAGTTTAAGATTATTTGCTATAATGTGAACATTTTTCCCACAAGTTTTGAGCAACTTCATATTTCACTTTTGAATTTTGAGTTGATTTTCAGAATAGAATTTGAATTGAATACTTAACCAAAGTGATTAGGCACTGCAAATAGAGATGACTTGGCATACTAAGCAGAGTGTCACAATGCTTATTACACGGGGGTGTTACAGAATGCTACCTAACATATTTATCCATATAATTTTCTTTATCGTGGCATGTGTCGTGGGAGTAAGTCTGACAGTAAGAATAGGGGGTACGTAGGAGGAGGCAGGATCCTAGCTACGGTGAGGTTGTGCACGCAAGATGTACGAGTTTAGGCCCTTCTCGGAGGAAGTAACAGCCCTACGTCTCGGCGCCCGGAGGCTTGGTCGACTGGATTATGTGTGAGTTACAGGGGGTGCGAACCCTTGAGCCAGTGGAGGGGGTGGCTTATATAGAGTGCGCCAAGACCCCAGCCGTGCCACGTTACACAGGGTTCAATGTTCATTAAGACAGGGCGTTACTGGTAACGCCAGCTATAAAGAGCTATAAATGACCTTAAACACTACAGAGTAATGCCTGACCATTGCCATCCTGAGTGACTCTAGGTCTTCTATACTCCAAGTGGTTTCTTGTATGGTCAAGTGACTTCATCTTGGTCGAGTGGAATTGGGGTTTCGGAGTGACATAACTGGTCGAGTGGATTGCCCTCCAAGGTGAACTCAGTCGGTTTCTTGTGTTGCATTTTGAATGTCTTCAACTCTAGGGCAGTGTCCTTAGGTAGGGTATCTAGGTCAGGCCTATGACTTTACCCTAGGTACATGTCATCATCATTAGCCCCCGAATGGATTGAGGTCCAAGTGAAGAAAGAGTTGAAGCTGACTCCGATTCGATTCCATACTTCGGATGTATGTCATCAGAGTCTGCGAATCATGTTGAAGCTTCAATCTGGTTTCAGTTGCCTTGGTCCATTCAGAGGCCGTCGTCGAGTGAACTATACTGACAATCTTCGAGTGTCGACATGGAACGAAATCTTCGGTGCGACTGGTTGCTCTGCAGTCCCCAGACCTCACGGGATTCGAAATTTCGGGGAAGCGCGCGGGACGGAGCGTGCCGCGGTAATTGGAGTGGTCAGATAGGGACGCCTCAATTTTCGCGCCGCCTTTTTCGCCATGTATCGGGCGCGCGACTGTTGCGGGATTTGACAGGATCGTTTGGGCCCATGAGTCAGCCACTCTTAAGCAGGCCCATAAAAGGCGTCGAGGCCGATGTGTTTGCACAGTGCGCCTCATTCCCCTTCTTCTTCCTCTGCTTCCCCACCACATCTCCTTCTGCTCTCGACGCCGCCGCTCTGCCCGAACGCCGTCCGCCTCAATGGGAAAGGACAAGACGGCGGCCCTGGAGCACGCAAAGAAGGCGACGGCGACGGCAAAGGGCAAGAAGACGAGTCAGGGGTCGTCGTCGAGGTCTGGTCTGCCTCCTGGTTGGATCCAGGGAGACTGGATTCGATCTATGATCCAGAAGGAAGATCTGGAAGACATGGCCGACGCGGGTTTGATTGCCCACGGATCTTGGAGGTTGCCAGGGAACGAGACCGAGCCTCAGCCACAGGAGGGTGAGTGCGTCCTCCTCGCAACTCATGTCGACCGCGGTTTCACTCTGCCTCCGCATCCTTTTTTCCGAGGTTTCCTGAACTTTTTTGGTGCCCAACTTCATCATTTCTCTCCCAACACCATCACATATCTTGCTGCGTATGTCTCTGTGCGAAAACTTCTTGGTCTGTCGACCGCATTGGGGTCTGTTCAAGCACATCTTTACCTGCCGCTCTCAAACCGTGAAGAAGGCGAATCCGACTGATGAAAAGACGCACGTGATCGAAATGTGCGGGGGTTTAGGGATTCAGATGAGGGGTAGGAGTACTTTTCCTTCTATGACTCTTCTGAGTCAGTTAGGGGGTGGCAGTCGACCTGGTTCTATTGCTGAGATAGTCCGACCCCTGGCCAGTCGACTGGCCTTCCGACCTTCACCATGGAGCGAGTCCGCCAACCTTCTTCATTGACCGTGACTCCAGCAGAGAAAGTGGAGGTGTCCATGCTAGTCAACCGGGCAGTTCAGTTAGTCCGTGATGGCGTGACCGGCATGGATTTGTTGGAGGTATTTCTCAGTCGACGCATCCAGCCTCTCCTAGCCCGCGATCATCCAATGTGGATGTACTCGGGCAGTGACGACACCGCTCGGGTCCACCCTGAGGAGGTCACCGAGGAGACGGTGGCACAGTGGCTGCGGAGCATCGCGGGAAACAAGGATAACCCCAGGGGGTCTAGAAGAGTTGTACCATTCGACAATGACAAAAAGCCGGACAAGGTCTGTCCCTTGTTACCGAGTGCCTTTTTATTCTGATTTGTAACTGCCCTTGGATCTGATTGATGCTCATTTAATTCCTTGCCTTGCAGATTTTTACTGAGATGTACTCGATGCCAAATGGAGAGCAAGTCCTGGAAGGAACGGAGAGCGGAGGCGAAAGTGGTGACTGGCAATCCCCCGACGACAATGAAGATGACAGTGACGACTCGGACGACAGTGAGGAAGTTGACTCGCCACCTCGCTTGGAACAATGATCCAAACAGTCTCAAGATCCTGCAACCGGTCGTGGCAAAGCGGCTCCCCCAAGCACACAAACGCAAAAACGCACTCGGACTTCGACTCCGGAGCCGTCTGAAAAGGCCGCCAAGCAGCCCAAGGTCATCCCTCCAAAGCCTCGGAAGGCTTTGCCCAAGATCAAGGTGGATGTTCCCGTCACTTCCGCGTAAGTGTTTTGCTTTCTCTCTTCGTTTCGCTTGGGAACTTCTATGTTATTGTCGACTCGTTCTCTTGCTTGACCGAGTGAATTCTGAAACTTTCACGCTGCTACTTCTGGACCTCCACGGACATTTACAAGGATCAAGATGACGAGGAGACCGAAGACGCGACCACTTCCAAAGCGGTCTACCATCTTGTCCTCGTTTTGTCAATTGTACTGTCGGTCGACTGAACTCTTACGGTCGAGTCTTTTGCAGCACCACCAAATGTCATTGAACTTCCAGATGACGACGGTCATGAAGACCACGGGAAGAACACGGGAAGAACAGGCAGGACTTCGAGCAGGAGGGTGCCTGCCAGCAAGGCACCTCAGTCGATATCAGCGCCAGAACCAGTGATCCAGCAGTCAGGAGATCCAATTCGGGCTTCTGTTTCTTTTGCCGATCCTGTGTCGACTGATCGTCCTTCGGCGTCGACCGCCCAAGCCCCTGCTCTGTCTGTGCAACTCCATGCCTCAAATCCTTTGGTTGCTTCGACTGTTCCACCGACTCCACTCTTTGTTACCCATCCTGTCCCAGAGGACCAAGTGAGCGCTGCTAAGGAAGCTATATGCCAAGCGAGCCTTATGATGGAGCAAATGAAGGTGGTGCACGAAGCTAGCAAGGCTGCCTACGATGCCAGCTCTGCTCTTCAAACCAATGTCCAGGTGAGTTGATTTCCGACTGATTTTTCAGCTTGATCTTTGCTCTGTTAGGATATGGCACTTGAAAACTGCTGCTTTATTATTCGTAAGATGTCCGTGGATGAGCGTTTTGAAACCTTTAAAGTGCATCTATCATGAGTCTGCACCTTGCATCCGTTCACCCACTGGGTGTTTTAACTTTTGTTGTATAGTTCTTCCACTTGAGTCGACCAAGTCGCGTCGAGTGTATCCTTGAATCAGTGGGGGCACGCAGAGTGCACCCGCTGGGTGTAGTCCCCGAGACCGCCGTCGAATGTTTGATTCAGCGGGGGTCTTTGTCAAATGACTCTTGATAGTTCTTCCACTCGGTCCAGACAGGCTGTGCCGAGTGGGATCCGGACCAGTGGGGGCACGCCAAGTGCACCCACTGGGTGTAGTCCCCGAGATCGCGGTCGACTGCGGGTAGTCGGCGGTGGTCTGAGAACAAATGTTGCTGCCCTTTTTTTTCTTTTTTTTCCCGACTGGATGGACCACGTCGAGTGGAAAGTCGAACCAGTGGGGGCACGCCAAGTGCACACACTGGGTGTAGTCCCCGAGACTACTGTCGAATGTTTGATTCGGCAGTGGTCTTAGAACTCTTTTTGCCATGATGACTTGAACTTGAATCTTATCGCTCAGAAGCAATCAATCTTTGTTCCTGTCGACTGACGTGTCTTATTCGTTGATTGCAGAAATCTTGTGACTTCGGGGCCCAGTTTGCTGAATTGAAGAAGAAACAGGACCAGCTCAATCTCGACCTGGAGCTGGCCAAGGAGAACTTGCAAAAGGCTAAGGATGAAGCGGCTGCCATGGGAGGTAATAACTTGCCAACTGTTTGCCTTGCCATCTTTTCTTTTCACCTTTTGAACCGAGTGACTCCACTCGAACAGATGTGCGTAGTGAAAACAGACAACTCCAAGCTCGTCTGAAGAATGCTATTTCTTTAGACAAAATGAAGCAGGCTCTGGAGCGGAAGGACCTCGACCTTGCAGCAGCACAGAAGACGGCGCGGGAGAAAACTGAACTTGCCGACAAGAAGCTGGCTTCAGTCGGCAAGTTAGAAGAAGAAAACACCAAACTGAAGACTGCCATTGACGAAGCCAACAAAGAAGTCGTGCAGCTGAAGAAGGACAAGGTGGTCTTGACCGACAAAGTTGGAGATCTCACTCGGAGGAGGGACGAATTGGAGACCTATCTGGGAGGACTTGCCAAGAAGATGTTCCTTATGCTTGAAGGTTCTTTCCATTTTCTGACTGATTTGCAACTGTCGACTCATCATGCAACTGTCGACTCATCATGCATCTATCGACTCATCATTTCTCTGTGTGTGCTGAGTTCTGTCAAAACTTCGAGGAAGAGACTGGGCGGATTGAGATGAATCTGGATCCCATTAACTCCCCCATCAAGGATGAAGCTGCGATGAATGTGCTGCGACTAGAATCTCGCCTCGCCGGCGTTATGGACTATCTTGCACGACTGAAGGTGGCGGCGTCGCGGATTGACACGGAGCTTTGGCCAGGTGCGACATTCCAGAATGACCTCGAGTCTCTGATGACTGGACTTAATGAAATCCCCGGTCGAGTACAGGCGTGGAAGAAGTCATCTGCTCGGTGCGGCGCTGACATGGCTCTGTCTCTTGTCCGCGTTCATTGCAAGGAAGTCAAAGAAGAGAAGCTGGCAGCTCTCAAGGTCGCCAATACCAAGAAGCTTCAATTCCAGTCCTTCATGGAGACTTTCATTGACGCTGCTACTCGTATTGCTGATGGAATCGACCTGGACGAGTTCGTCGAGCCATCTAGCCCTCCTCCTGCGGAGTGAACAAACTTTGTGCCTTGACTTTATTTGCCTCGGAATGCCGAGTGATTTTGTAACCGTTAAACTCTTTCGGGCCTGAGGCCTGAGCACTTCCGTTCGCGGTTCTGAACCTTGCTGGATTTATCCGAACTTGGCTTTTCTTTGAATATGGTTGCTTTGTCTTTACCACTTTCAAGTCTCTTGGCTCCGAGTGAAACTTGACTCTTCACTCGGAATAGACGTTGTACTTGTGGTGCAGCTCCGACAAGAGGGCCGTGCGTTGTATTTGTGGCGCAGCTCGGAGCGTGCGACCAAGTTTCCGAGTGAGGAGGATTGCTCTCCACTCGGAGTATGTTTTAACTTAGGCGAGTACGGGGTCGCAGCTAAGTCCCCGAGTGGGAGGATTGCTCTCCACTCAGAGTGTGTTTTAACTTAGGCGAGTATGGGGTCACAGCTAAGCCCCCGAGTGGGAGGATTGCTCTCCACTCGGAGTATGTTTTAACTTATGCGAGTACGGGGTCGCAGCTAAGCCCCCGAGTGAGAGGATTGCTCTCCACTCGGAGTGTTTTTAACTTAGGCGAGTACGGGGTCACAGCTAAGCCCCCGAGTGAGAGGATTGCTCTCATCGGGTTGTTTTTGAAACTTAGGCGAGTACGGGGTCGCAGCTAAGTCCCCGAGTGGGAGGATTGCTCTCCACTCGGAGTGTTTTTTGAACTTAGGCGAATCGGGTTCGCAGCTAGGCCCCCGAGTGGGAGGATTGCTCTCCACTCGGAGTATGTTTTAACTTAGGCGAGTACGGGGTCGCAGCTAAGCCCCCGAGTGAGAGGGTTGCTCTCCACTCGGAGTATGTTTTAACTTAGGCGAGTACGGGATCGCAACTAAGCCCCCGAGTGAGAGGATTGCTCTCCACTTGGGGTATGTTTTAACTTAGGTGAGTACGGGGTCGCAGCTAAGCCCCCGAGTGAGAGGGTTGCTCTTCACTCGGAGCGTTTTTAACTTAGGCGAGTACGGGGTCGCAGCTAAGCCCCCAAGTGAGAGGGTTGCTCTCCACTCGGAGTGTTTTTTGAACTTAGGCGAGTCGGGTTCGCAGCTAAGCCCCCGAGTGAGAGGATTGCTCTCCACTCAGAGTATGTTTTAACTTAGGCGAATCGGGTTCGCAGCTAAGCCCCCGAGTGACAGAGTTGCTCTCCACTCGGAGTATGTTTTAACTTAGGCGAATCGGGTTCGCAGCTAAGCCCCCGAGTGAGAGGATTGCTCTCCACTCGGAGTGTTTTTTGAACTTAGGCGAATCGGGTTCGCAGCTAAGCCCCTGAGTAAGAGGATTGCTCTCCACTCGGAGTGTTTTTGAAACTTAGGCGAATCGGGTTCGCGGCTAAGCCACCAACTGGGGGATTTGAACACATATGCTCAAGGGAGCACAATCACTAAGATACTGCAAAAGTCTTGTCTTTGATAAGCAAACTGAAGGATTCTTATTATAACTCGTCGATCCGAGTGCTCAAGTATAAAAATGGCGGAGCAGGTCTGCATTCCACGAGCGTGGCTTGTCTTCTTTCTTGGCTACATTGTATAGGTGATACGCCCCATTGTGAAGCACCTTGGTGATGATGAAGGGTCCTTCCCAGGCCGGAGCAAGCTTGTGAGGCCCCTTCTGGTGTACTCGGAGTACAAGGTCTCCTTCCTGAAATGCTCGGCCTCTGACATTTCGGGCATGGAATCGACGCAGATCCTGTTGATAGATGGTCGACCGGATTAGAGCCATCTCTTGTTCCTCCTCTAGGAGATCAACTGCGTCTTGGTGTGCTTGTTCCGCTTCAGCTTCTGAGAAGAGTTCCACTCGGGGGGCGTTGTGCAGTAAGTCACTCGGAAGCACAGCTTCAGCACCATACACCATGAAGAAGGGAGTTCGGTCAGTCGACCGGTTGGGAGTTGTTCTCAGTCCCCATAGGATGGACGGCAATTCAGTCACCCAAGCTCCAGCGGCATGCTTGAGATCGCGCATCAGTCGGGGTTTCAGTCCTTGTAAGATCAAGCCATTCGCCCTTTCTGCCTGTCCATTCGACTGCAGGTGCGCAACAGATGCGTAATCGACCCGAGTGCCTTGGGAAGCACAAAATGCTCTGAACTCGTCAGAATCAAAATTGGAGCCGTTATCTGTGATAATACTGTGAGGGACTCCATATCTGAATATCAACTCCCTGATGAAACTGATGGCAGTGCTTGAATCAAGATTCTTGATAGGCTTGGCCTCAATCCATTTGGTGAATTTGTCGACTGCCACAAGCAAATGAGTGAAACCACTTCTGCCGGTCTTGAAAGGTCCCACCATATCCAACCCCCAGACTGCAAACGGCCAGACGAGTGGAATGGTCTTTAAAGCAGATGCAGGTTTGTGAGACATTTTTGAGTAAAACTGGCAGCCTTCGCACTTGTCAACTATATCTTTTGCCATCTCATTTACCCTCGGCCAGTAGAATCCTGCTCGGTATGCTTTGGCCACAATGGTCTGAGAGGACGCATGGTGGCCACAGGTTCCCGAGTGGATCTCATTTAGAATCATTCGACCTTCTTCCGGAGAGATGCAACGCTGAGCAACTCCTGTGACACTTTCCCTGAAAAGTCGCCCTCCAATAACTATGAAGGCTTTGGATTGACGAACGATCTGGCGGGCCTCATCCTCATCTTCTGGGAGCTCTTGTCTAAGCAGGTATGCAATATATGGCACTGTCCAATCGGGGGTAATCACCAAAACCTTCATGATCAGGTCGACCACTGCTGGGACTTCAATCTCAGTCGGATCGGTTGAGCTTATCGGTTGTGGGGGCTCCTCTGTAAAAGGATCTTCTTGAACTGGCGGAGTGTGGAGATGCTCCAAGAACACATTACTAGGAATTGGTTTTCGAGTGGAACCTATCTTTGCCAGATCATCAGCAGCTTGATTCTTGATTCGGGGTATGTGGTGGAGCTCTAACCCCTCAAACTTCTTCTCCAACTTTCTTACTGCATTGCAATAACCAGTCATAGCTGGGCTTCTGATATCCCACTCCTTCATCACTTGATTGACCACTAAATATGAGTCGTCGTAAACCATCAGGCGTCGGACGCCGAGTGAAATGGCCATTCGTAACCCATACAAAAGTGCCTCATACTCAGCTTCGTTGTTTGAAGAATCAAAGTGAATCTGGAGGACATAGCTGAGCTTGTCACCTCTTGGGGATACTAAAAATACTCCAGCGCCGGAACCATTCAACATTTTGGACCCATCGAAGAACATAGTCCAATGTTTCGAGTGAACCTGAGTCAGTTGCTCCTGCTCAATCCTCTCGGCGAGGAAATCTGCTATTGCCTGAGACTTGATTGCTTTCTTTGCCTCAAACTTGATATCCAAAGGAAGGAGTTCAATCGCCCACTTGGCCACTCAACCAGTTGCGTCCCGATTGTTCAGAATTTCAGATAATGGGGCATCGCTGACGACTGAAACCGAGTGGTCTGCAAAGTAATGTGCAACTTTCTTCGTGGTCAAGTAAATCCCATAGACAAGCTTCTGATAATGCGGGTATCTTTGCTTGGATGGAGTTAAAACTTCAGAAATATAGCATACTGGGCGTTGAACTTTGTAGGCTTTGCCTTCTTCTTCCCGCTCGACCATGAGCACTGTGCTGACAACCTGTCCAGTGGCTGTAATATATAGCAACAGAGGCTCTTTGCTGACTGGAGCAGCAAGCACCGGCTAGGTGGAAAGCAGGGCTTTGAGCTCTTCAAACGCTGCTTCAGCTTCAGGATTCCACTCGAACTTGTCAGACTTCTTCATCAGTCGGTAAAGAGGTAATGCCTTTTCACCGAGACGTGAGATGAATTGACTTAATGCAGCCAAACAACCAGTGAGCTTCTGAACATCGTGCACGCGCACGGGGCGGTTCATTCGGAGGATTGTGCCAACCTTTTCTGGGTTTGCGTCGATCCCTCGTTCGGAAACAAGGAAACTGAGTAACTTTCCACCTGGAACTCCGAATGTGCACTTTGACGGATTAAGCTTGATATCATATCTTCTTAAGTTGGCAAAGGTTTCAGCGAGGTCAGTCAGTAGGTCGGAACCTTTGCGTGACTTGACCACGATGTCATCCATGTAAGCTTCCACGTTGCGACTGATTTGAGTGAGCAGGCACTTCTGAATCATACGCATGAACATGGCACCAGCATTCTTGAGGCCAAAGGGCATGGTAATATAGCAAAAACACCCGAATGGGGTGATGAAAGCTGTCTTTATTTCGTCGGGTCCATACAGTCGGATCTGATGGTACCCGGAATATGCATCCAAGAAGGACAATCGCTCACACCCCGCAGTCGAGTCAACTATCTGGTCGATGCGGGGCAGAGGGAAGTGATCTTTCGGGTAGGCCCGATTGACATGTTTGAAATCGATACACATACTAAGTGATTTGTCTTTCTTGGGGACCATGACGACATTGGCGAGCCACTCGGAGTGGTATATCTCGCGGATGAACTCAGCTGCCAGAAGCCGAGCCACCTCCTCACCAATTGCCTTCCTCTTCTCCACGGCGGACCGACGGAGATGCTCTTTGACGGGCTTTGCTTTTGGGTTGACTCGCAAACGGTGCTCAGCCAGTCCCCTGGGTACACCCGGCATGTCAGATGGTTTCCATGCAAAGATGTCCCAGTTCTCATGGAGGAACTGGATGAGCGCTTCTTCCTATTTGCTGTCGAGTGTTGTTGAGATGAGAGTCGGAGCAGCATCGGGGTCGGTCGGATGGATATGGACAGGCTTCGTTGCACCGGCCGACTGAAATGCAGACTCTGAAGCGGGCTTCTTTGCTCGCAACAAATCACTCGGATCTGCGTTCTTTTTGTATTCTTCCATTTCTATTGCAGCCATTTGCTCATCAGCAATCTTTGAGCCCTTCTGGAGGCACTCTTTTGCTCTCTGCCGATTTCCAGTGACTGTGATCACACCCCTAGGGCCAGGTATCTTCAACTTGAGGTACATGTAACACGGTCGAGCCATGAAACGAGCATATGCAGGCCGACCCAGAATCGCATGATAAGCACTGTGGAAATCCACCACCTCAAACATTAACTTTTCCTTACGGTAATTCTTTGAATCACCGAAAACCACATCAAGAGTGATCTGACCGAGTGAATCGGCTTTCTTTCCTGGGATGACTCCGTGGAATCTCATGTTGCTCTCGCTGAGCTTGGACATCGGAATGCCCATCCCCCGGAGGGTCTCAGCGTACAAAATGTTCAAGCCACTGCCACCATCCATCAGAACCTTGGTCAGTCGGGTGCCCCCAATGACTGGGTCGACCACCAGCGCTTGCCGCCCAGGGGTAGCAACATGCGCTGGGTGATCGAACTAGTCGAATGTAATGGGAGTCTGTGACCACTTTAAATATGTCGTAGTTGCCGGAGCAACCATATTCACTTCGCGGTTGATAACCTTCAGTCAACTTTTGCTCTCAACGTCAGCAAAAATCACTAAAGTGGCATTGACCTTGGGGTAACCATCATCCTCTTCCTTGTCTTCATCCTTATCAGATTCCTTTTCTTTTTCATTGGGCTGACCCTCTCGGAAGCTCTGAATCAGGAGTCGACACTGTCGAGTGGTATGCTTGGGATAAATCAGGTTTCCCTCTTCATCTTTCTTGGTGTGTATGTGACACGGTAAATCAAGCACATCATTTCCTGCTTGATCTTTCACTTTCTTGGGGATCCAAGGCCCCTTTGGCTTTCCTTTGAATTTCCCTTGGTTCAAAATTGCGGCTTCACCAGGACCTGCGGGTTCGGCTTTGCGCTTCTGCTTCCGACTGGAATTTCCTCCTCCAGCGTCATGGGCGACTGGTTTATTCTTGCCACTGCGGAGTCGGTCTTCTTCCTCGCCGTTAGCATACCGAGTGGCTATTTCCATCATCCGAGCCAGGGACATGTCTCCTGTCTGACTGAACTTCAGGTTAAGTTCTCGGTACCGAACGCCCTCCTTGAAGGCGCAAACTGCCTGATGCTCTGACACATTCTCAACGGTATGATGAAGAGTGGTCCATCTCTGGATATAATCTCTCAAAGTTTCACTCGGTTTTTGGACACAATGCTATAGTTCAGTCAACCCTGCAGGTCGTTTGCAAGTGCCCTCAAACGTCCTGACGAACACTCGGGCCAAATCTTCCCAACAGAAAATACTACCAGGGGCCAACTGATTCAACCAAGCTCTGGCTGAGCCCTCCAGCATCAGGGGGAGGTGCTTCATGGCTACATCATCATTGCCGCCACCAATCTGTACAGCCACCCGGTAATCCTCTAGCCAAGTGTCTGGCTTCGACTCACCATTGAACTTGCTTACTCCTGTCGCCAACCTGAAGCTGGGTGGAATCTCAGCAGCCCTAATGGCTCTGTTGAAACATTCAGGCCCGGAAACATGCACTCTGCCGCCAATCGGACGATCTATGTCCTGTCCTTCCCTATGTGCCCGGTTCCTGTCGATCAGACCTTGCAAAAGAATTGATCTTGCATCAAACTCGGGCTCTCTTGGGTCGACTGGGATTCTTTGCACATCGCCATACGGGTGCCTGTCATCGTACTGTCGGGGCACATACGATCCGCCCCTCGGAGGGGGCGTAGGCACTCGATGGCGGTCATCACGGCCGAGTCGATGATCATACTGCTCGTAGTTCCGACCCAGATACTGCTCCTGGCGGTGCCCACGACCCTCACGCCGCAGAGGCGACCTCGGGCTGTGAGCCGACTGGACCGTGTCCGCCACCATGGACCTGCTGTGGATCCTGTTGCGCGACTGAGAAACGGCTGTGTTTTGCTCACCTGCTGCCCGGAGCAGCGCTCGGATCTGCATCAAACCTCTCCCAGCCTCTGATTGGGACGGTTGAATCGACTCTGCTATACGGGCTGCAGCTGTAAGATTCTAGATCGGAGTGCGGTATACCTGGGGCTCAGGAGGAAACAACTGTCATTACCGTCGACTGGATTCGGGGATCTGCCGACGAGCTCGCTCGTCGAGTGAACGTTGGAGATTTTCCAGTCGCGCACGCTCAGCCAAGGTGGCTAGACGCGCAGCTTCCAAGGCCCGAGCCTTGGAGGTCTCCCCCACGACGGGGGTGTGGAGGGCCTCCATATTGCGATGATGCAGCTCGTCTCTCTGCACCGAAGTGAGGGCTTCAGGACGATATTCTTCATGACCATGCGACGAGCCGCCGCCGCCGTCGCCGCCGCCACCGCGACGGAAACCAGGCGGGCCGCATGGCGAATCGACCATCAGGACCTCCGCCGCAGGGTCACTGCTTCCGCACTCGGACAGAGTCTCGGCGGAACCAGTCGACAGGTCGAATAGTCCGTAGGGAGATTCGTCGGGCTCAGTTGCCGCGATTTGTGGGGTGGCCGACTGGCGGGCCACCGCATGCTTCACCCACCGCTGAAGCCGCGATCGACCAGATCGCTTGCGACGGTGAACAGCGGGGAGTGAAGATGCCGCGGGAGCCGACCGATACTGGGTCGACGGCTGCCGCAGAAGGACGTCGCAAACACATGCGCGAATATGCGTCGCCCCGCGGACGGGGAGCGTCTCGACGTCGAGGGGGGCCTCCTGGAGCCAGGCGGAGTCGTCGGCGATGAAAACGAGAGCGCCGAGACGGATCTCGCAGCCCTTAGCCAAACGACCGCCAGAAACCATGTTGATGGAGATCAGAAAAAATGCAACCTCACCGGAAGTCGCTAAGACGCCGCCCCACGGTGGGCGCCAACTGTCGTGGGAGTAAGTCTGACAGTAAGAATAGGGGGTACGTAGGAGGAGGCAGGATCCTAGCTACGGTGAGGTTGTGCACGCAAGATGTACGAGTTCAGGCCCTTCTCGGAGGAAGTAACAGCCCTACGTCTTGGCGCCCGGAGGCTTGGTCGACTGGATTATGCGTGAGAGTTACTGGGAGTGCGAACCCTTGAGCCAGTGGAAGGGGTGGCTTATATAGAGTGCGCCAGGACCCCAGCCGTGCCACGTTACACAGGGTTCAATGTTCATTAAGACAGGGCGTTACTGGTAACGCCAGCTATAAATGACCTTAAACACTACAGAGTAATGCCTGACCGTTGCCATCCTGAGTGACTCTAGGTCTTCTGTACTCCGAGTGGTTTCTTGTATGGTCGAGTGACTTCATCTTGGTCGAGTGGAATTGGGGTTTCCGAGTGACATAACTGGTCGAGTGGATTACCCTCCAAGGTTGTGACGCCCCCGGCTCAACCGTGCACTAATCATACACACAAATGCACACGATCAAGCCTAAGGACTCACGGGAAGATATCACAACACAACTCTAAAACATAAATAAAATCATACAAGCTTTATATTACAAGCCAGGGGCCTCGAGGGCTCGAATACAAAAGCTCGCATACAAGCGTCAGCGGAAGCATCAGATATCTGAGTACAGATATGAAACAGAAACAGAAAGGCCTTTAAAAAGGCGGGGCAAAATAAAACACTACGACCGAAAGGCACGGGCCTCCTGCCTGGGACCCTCCGAACCTACTCCTGGTCGACGGCAAGCTCAAAGTAATATCCACCCTCGGGGTAGTAGTAGCGATCGTCGGCGGGGACAGCTGTCTCAGGGGCTCCGTCATCTTGGTCACGACAAACTGATATGGGGAGAAAAGGAAAACAAAGCAACCGTGAGTACTCAGAAGTACTCAGCAAGCAAGGATCTACCCTACATATGCAACATTTTCAAAGAGAGGTTGTATATGTGGACTGGGCTGCAGAAATGCCAGAATAGAGAGGAGGCCTAGTCCTATCGAAGACTAGCATCTTCAGCGGTCTTGTAGCAATAGAAGAGAGTAGAACAGATCAATATAATGTAGCAGTATCATTAAGTCTCAACCTCACCCAGAGATCCTTTCTCGACTCCCTGCGAGAAATCAATCCCAGAGCCATACAGTCATCAACCTCGTCTTGAGATCCCTTCTTGACTCCCTGCGAGAAGCAATCCCAGAGCCTCATATCCAGGTCTCATCTCAACTTCTAGCTGTATCGATCGGGATACAACTCCGAGTGTCCTTTACCGTATGACCGGCTATCGATAGATGTGTTCTTCCCTGCAGGGGTGCACCAACTTACCCAACACGCTCGATTAACTCCGGTCGGACACACTTTCCTGGGTCATGCCTGGCCTCGGCCAAACGATACATCGCAACCCTACCTACAGCTCAGCAGAGAGGTCCCCGCCGGTCTACATCCTAAGCGCAAGGGGGTCTTGGCCATCGCCCCTCTCCCTCTGGGTCGTTGCGCACATGGTGGATACCAACATCGCCTCGGGTGGCCAACACGATCCGACCGTGCCGCCATGCTGAACTGGACGTCTGACAGAGCTTTCGGCTGATGCATACGATGCAGAACGCCCATACTATGCCCACGTGATGGTTAGTGCTATCAGGCCAGAGGCCTGCTCGGATCAAATATCCAAATCGTTAGTACCTTGGGCTTGCGGTAACGAGCAGAGACTCACAAAAGATGTGACCCCGTCGCCCCGTCTCGAGGACTTGCTGCAAGGGTTAAGAATGCCCGGCCGCGCCTCATATTCATCACTCGGGCACCATACAGGCACCCGTCTTCACAACACTCGCCACTTAGGCGCACGCGGGTACCCCTCAGGGTCAACCCGCCTTTCCAAGTAACAACAGTACAGTCCAAGTATCCGTGTGTCCATAACATCAGGGGAATCCGAGGTATCACCCTCGTTGGATTCCTACTCGATGTATCCGTCAAGGTGAACTCGGAGGAATCACCCTCGCTGGGTTCACACTTGAGGTGTTGTACGACGGCATCGTTATCGGAAGCGGTGAAGGAGGAATCACCCTCGATGACCACAACCGAATAGCTACTCGACAGAGTTAACATCAGAAGTGCTACAAGAGGTTTCACCCTCGGCACTCGATAGTAACGCTGCAGTGTCGTTACAACTAGGGGGGTGATGTGCGGTGCCGGGGCCTGGTCTTCAATCCCGTTGATCGGGTCTTCGGATAATCCAACGGGGCAATCGGGATAAGTGGGGTCACCGATAGGTCTTTACCCAGCCTATACTAAACAGTTTAGGATATGCAGGTAATTATCAACAGCAGGTTACAATAAATAGGCTATGCATCAGAATAGGTAAAGCGGTAGCAGCAGCAATTCTAATGCAAGCATGAGAAAATAGAATGGGCGATATCGGTATGCTCAAAAGGGGGGGCTTGCCTGGTTGCTTAGCGGCAAGGGCAAGGTTGTCAATTGTGTCTTCGGGCTCCGGAGCTGCGTCGGCCTCGGGGACGATGCCGGTGTCGGGGGCTACCGAGAGAGAAGAGGGGGAGGAAACAGTAAATACTAAGCAAACAAGTGCATGACATGTCAATAAGCAGAGCTAGCGGTGTTCTATTGTAGTGCTAGGTAATTCCGGCGAAGGGGAGAAACATCCGGGAAAGTATTCCCAGTGTCCGGCTTTTCGGACAGACGACAAGAGGGGAATGATTGCATGTTCGGATAGTTAGGGACGCGTGGCGGACGAACGGACCACGTATTCGGATTCGTCTCGTCGTTCTGAGCAACTTTCATGTACAAAGTTTTTCGATCTGAGCTACGGATTATTTTATATGATTTTCTGGAATTTATTTAATTATTAAAATTCAAATTATCCAAAACAGTAAAAGATGACGTCATCATGACGTAGAGGTGACGTCAGCAGTCAACAGTGCAGCTGACCAGGTCAAACCTGACGTGTGGGGCCCACATGTCAGCCTCTGTTAGTTTATTAGGATTAATTGAACTAATTACTGATTAATTAGGGGTGCGGGGTCCACTGGTCAGTGCCTAATTAACTAATTAAATTAATTAACCGATTTAACTAACGTTTTAACTAATTAAGTGGTGGGGCCTACACGTCAGCGGCTCAGGGGCTAATCCCGGTCAAACCTGACGCTGACCGGGGTTTGACCCTGCGGTAGGGCCCGCTGTCAGTGGCTGTAGGGGGATCTAATTAGCGGTGATTAGGCCTAATGACAGTGCCACGCTGGCACTCGCCGGAGCTCGGCCGGCGACGACCAAAGCAGCGGCAGCGGACTCGCCGGACTTCGCTACGGACAGCGGCTGGACGCGCAAAGACCACCAGAAGGCAGCCCGCGCTCGTGCCGATCCAGGGGAACAAGTGGCTGGGTGAGTGGTGGCCGGGGCTCGCCGGAACTGAGCTCGCGGCGGCTGCCGAAATTCGGGTGAGCTTGGGTTTTTGCACACAGGGCACGAGGGGAGGAGTTGGTGGGCGCGTTCGGCGCCGGGGAGCTCCAGGAACTCGGGGCAAAGCTCGGTTTCGAGCTTAGCGTACGGTGGTCACGGCGGAGCCATGGCCGGCGGTGAGAGCTTTCAGGTTCGAAGGAAAACGGCGGCTACGAGGCACGGGGAAAGCACTAAGAGGTCAGCGAGAAAGGCGAGCTCACTGTGAGGCTCGCGGAGGGGCTCAGGGGAGCTGGGGCGGTCGGAGCGAGCAGATTGATGCGGCGGCTCGTCGCGGATGCCGACGAAGGGAAACGGCGCAGGCGACGACGGTGATGCCCCACGGCTCCGATCCAGCGGTGCAGATGAGGTAGGGGAGGGCGACGGAGCTGCTGGGCATGCTGGCGTGGCTCGAGGTGGCTCCGGTGCGTGAAATCGACGGCGGCGTGTCAACGGCCGAGCTCGAGCGAGCTCGTGCGAGGGGAAAGAGGGGCGAAGAGAGTGACCAGTGAGGCTAGGGTTTGCCGCAGGGGATGGGGGGGGGGCTTAAGCACCGAGGCGAGCTGCGGGGCGCGTTGTCGAGCTGCGAGGAGGGGGGCAGTGTGCGCGGGTGCTGCGCGGGCGACAGCAGGAGAGAGGTAGAAGGAGAGGGGGAGATTGGGCTAGGCCGGCGCCTGTAGTGACTTGGGCCCATATGCACAGTAGACTAGGCCTTTTTCTTTTTCTTCCTTTCCTTTTCTGTTTTCTCCTTTCTTTTCTGTTTACAAAAATGTTTAGGCCACCTATGGACTTTTGTAAAATATAAGAACTGGTCCATAAATCACAGTGCAACACTACTCACTGCTAGAAATTGGTTTGGTGTCCATATCTTTTTATTTGGATTTTATTTAATTGAAAAAGGATTAAATAGTGCTATTTTGCTGCTGTTTCTTGTTGTTTGAATACTTTTACAATTCCAATAAATGTTGCAATCATTTTTATAAATGCTATGGGAATATTTGCAACATGATGCACATTTTAGTTTTCAGGTTTGGTCAACTTTTATTTTCCACTTTAATTTTAAATTTGAAATTTTAGTTAGGAGCTGAATGCAAAATGGATGCAGATGATGATTAGGCACTGATAATCATGATGACATGGCATAATCAAAAGGGGATTACTGTAGTTAACCACTGGGGGTGTTACAAAGGTGAACTCAGTCGGTTTCTTCTGTTGCATTTTGAATGTCTTCGACTCTAGGGTAGTGTCCTTGGGTAGGGTATCTAGGTCAGGCCTATGACCTTACCCTAGGTACATGTCATCATCAGCATGAATGTTCAGATCCATAAGATTCAAAACAAAAGTTTAATATTGACATAAAAACAATAATATTTCAAGCATACTAACAAGGCAATTATGTCTTCTCAAAATAACATGGCCAAAGAAAGCTTATCCCTACAAAATCATATAGTCTGGCTATGCTCCATCTTCATCACACAAAATACTCAAGTCATGCACAACCTCAATGACAAGCCAAGCAATTGTTTCATACTTTTAGTGTTCTCAAACATTTTCAACTTTCACGCAATATATGAGCGTGAGCCATGGACATAGCACTATAGGTGGAATAGAATATGATGGTTGTGGAAAAGACAAAAAAGAAGGAGATAGTCTCACATCAACTAGGCATATTAATGGGCTATGGAGATGCCCATCAATAGATATCAATGTGAGTGAGTAGGGATTGCCATGCAACGGATGCACTAGAGCTATAAGTGTATGAAAGCTCAAAAGAAAACTAAGTGGGTGTGCATCCAACTTGCTTGCTCATGAAGACCTAGGGCAATTTGAGGAAGCCCATCGTTGGAATATACAAGCCAAGTTCTACAATGAAAATTTCCCACTAGTATATGAAAGTGACAAAATAGGAGACTCTCTATCATGAAGATCATGGTGCTACTTTGAAGCACAAGTGTGGAAAAGGATAGTAGCATTGCCCCTTCTCTCTTTTTCTCTCAATTTTTTTTATTTGGCTTCTTTGGCCTCTTTTTTTTCGTCCGGAGTCTCATCCCGACTTGTGGGGGAATCATAGTCTCCATCATCCTTTCCTCACATGGGACAATGCTCTAATAATGAAGATCATCACACTTTTATTTACTTACAACTCAAGAATTACGACTCGATACTTAGAATAAAATATGACTCTATATGAATGCCTCCGGCGGTGTACCGGGATGTGCAATGAATCAAGAGTGACATGTATGAAAGAGTTATGAACGGTGGCTTTGCCACAAATACGATGTCAACTACATGACCATGCAAAGCAATATGACAATGATGAAGCGTGTCATAATAAAATGGAACGGTGGAAAGTTGCATGGCAATATATCTCGGAATGGCTATGGAAATGCCATAATAGGTAGGTATGGTTGCTGTTTTGAGGAAGGTATATGGTACCGGCGAAAGTTGCGCGGTACTAGAGAGGCTAGCAATGGTGAAAGGGTCAGAGTGCATATAATCCATGGACTCAACATTAGTCATAAAGAACTCACATACTTATTGTAAAAATCTATTAGTCATCAAAACAAAGTACTACGCGCATGCTCCTAGGGGGATAGATTGGTAGGAAAAGACCATCGCTCGTCCCCGACCGCCACTCATAAGGAAGACAATCAATAAATAAATCATGCTCCGACTTCATCACATAACAGTTCACCATACGTGCATGCTACGGGAATCACAAACTTTAACACAAGTATTTCTACAATCCACAATTACTCACTAGCATGACTCTAATATCACCATCTTGATATCTCAAAACAATCATAAGGAATCAAACTTCACATAGTATTCAATGCACTTTATATGAAAGTTTTTATTATATCCCTCTTGGATGTCTATCATATTAGGACTAAATTCATAACCAAAGCAAATTACCATGCTGTTTAGAAAGATTCTCAAAATAATATAAGTGAAGCATGAGAGTTCAATAATTTATATAAAATAAAACCACCGCCGTGCTCTAAAAAGATATAAGTGAAGCAATAGAGCAAAATTGCCTAGCTCAAAAGATATAAGTGAAGCACATAGAGTATTCTAATAAATCACGATTCATGCGTGTCACTCTCAAAAGGTGTGTACACCAAGGATGATTGTGGCAAACTAAAAAGTAAAGACTCATATAATACAAGACGCTCCAAGCAAAACACATATCATGTGGTGAATAAAAATATAGCCTCAAGTAAAGTTACCGATAGACGAAGACGAAAGAGGGGATGCCTTCCGGGGCATCCCCAAGCTTAGGCTCTTGGTTGTCCTTGAATATTACCTTGGGGTGTCTTGGGCATCCCCAAGCTTAGGCTCTTGCCACTCCTTATTCCATAGTCCATCAAATCCTTACCCAAAACTTGAAAACTTCACAACACAAAACTCAACAGAAAATCTCATAAGCTCCGTTAGTATAAGAAAATAAATCATCATTTTTGGTACTGTTGTGAACTCATTCTTTATTTATATTGGTGTAACTAGCAAATATGCCCGTGCGTTGCAACGGGAGATAAAATAATATGCATTTAAAGTCAGTGACAATTATATGTGGGCACACGAAAATAAACATTTAGCTTATCGGTTTTGCCGCGTGTGAAGGAATCAATCCGCTATTTTCCATTCATTGATCGAGGGCATTTAAGAGTTTTGTTACATCATCGTATGTCAGAGAAGGCCCATGAGTTATTTAATCTACTCTTCCTTTCAATCCTTTCAATCGAGGGGATTTTAAGGTATGAAGTTTCTGAATATTCTAGGAAACATGAATAATTTTTTAAATCCTGAATAGTTTTTAAAAAATTATGTACACTTTCGAAAAAACACAAACAAAATATAAAAGGAAATATCTTTTAAAATTCACAAACATTTTCAGAAAACACCAACTTTATAAAAACATGAAATTATTTGAACTTGTGAACATTTTTCTAAAACGGGAACATGTGTTGAGAATTTATAAGATTTTTAGAAAATGTGTATCTTTTATACACGAGCATTATTTTTAATTTTGAAATTTCACTAAAACATGAATATTTTTCAAATTTGGAGCATTTTTTGAAATGCCATTTTATTTTTGGAAATCAGGAACAATTTTCAAAAACAATAATTTTTTAAAAAAATGGGCAACTATTTGCAAGTTCCGAATATTTTTTGAAAATAGCAACAAATTTTTGGATTTCTGAACATTTTCCAAAATTTGTTTGTTTATTCTGAACGTTTGTTGAGAATTTTTAATTTACGAAATAATACTAAAAGAAAAATAAACTTGGAAGGGAAAAAATATATAGGAAAGGAGAATCAAAATAGTAGTAAAACACAGGAAAAAAAACGGGCCTACCCATTATTGGTTGTCCTGTGCGAAACTCCGACTATTTGTCGCCCTGTGCGGAAAATAGAGTTTTCCCAGCAGCATGGGCAGAAAAATAAGTGGGCTGGCTTTGTTGGGCCACCGTGCATGGCCCACGTACTAAAATTCTTTTTCTAGCAGGCAAACGCATAAGAATTTAGTACCACCTTGGGTAGAAAAAAATTCTTTTCGACGGTGAACGGATGAAAAAATTGGCGAAACGCACCTTTCTTTATTAGTAGGTATAGATATAGATATCTACTGTATTCCAACTTTTCCATGGTTCATACCCTCCGATACTACCCATAGATTCATCAAAATAAGCAAACAACACAAAGAAAACAGAATCTGTCAAAAACAGAACAATCTGTCAAGATCCGAATTGTTATAATACTTTTGTAGTCCCAAAAATTCTGAAAATTTTGGAAAACAGAGGAAATTTGTATATAAATATCGTGTAAATAATTCAGGGTTTTTCAACACTCCAGTGAATTACTAAAATTCTGTGACTGGTCGCAAAAGTTTCTCTTTTTCAACAAGATCAAATCAACCATCACCGTAAGCCATCATAAAGGTCTTACTTGGCACAAACACTAATTAAAACACCAAAACACATCTAACCAGAGGCTACATGAATTATTCAAAGCAAAACAGGAACAAAAAGCAAAAACAAAAATAAAATTGGGTTGCCTCCCAACAAGCGCTATTGTTTAACGCCCTTAGCTAGGCATAAAAACACAAATAGATCTAGGTATTGTCATCTTTGGTATGCAATCCATGAGTAGCTCTCGTAATAGATTCATATGGCAATTTAATTTTCTTTCTTAGAAAGTGTTCCATGCCCTTCCTTAACGGAAATTAAAATCTAGTGTTTCCTTCTTTCATATCAATAATTGCACCAATCGTTCTAAGGAAAGGTCTACCAAGAATAATAGGACATGTAGGATTGCAATCTATATCAAGAACAATGAAATCTATGGGCACATAATTCCTATTTGCAACAATAAGAACATCATTAATCCTTCCCATATGTTTCTTAATAGTGAAATCCGCAAGATGCAAATTTAAGGAACAATCATCAAATTCACGGAAACCTAACACATCACATAAAGTTTTTGGAATCGTGGAAACACTAGCACCCAAATCACACAAAGCATGGCACTCATAATCTTTAGTCTTAATCTTAATAGTAGGTTCCCACTTATCATAAAGTTTTCTAGGGCTAGAAACTTTCAATTCAAGCTTTTCTTCAAAAGATTGCATCATAGCATCAACGATATGTTTAGTAAAAGCTTTGTTTTGATTATAAGCATGAGGAGAATTCAACATGGACTGCAACAAGGAAATACAATCAGGGGGGGCATGGCCTAATGTATAGCGTATTCTTTAATGGATGCAAAAATTAGGGGGGGGGGCATGGCCCCTGTTGGTCTACATGAAGCTCACCACAGATGTCAGGTCTCCAAATCAGCTTAGTGTTGGCACCAGGTAGGTTTTTGTCCAACCAAGAGTGCGTAGATTTCATAGTGAATTTTACCAGACTCATTCAAACCCCAAATAATTTTTTTGTCCTCTTAAGACTAAGGTAGGTTCCAGACACACAACATAATTTTCTCCCATGTATCAACCAAAACAGGGTCTAGATGATGTCTATTGTAATTGACAATTCTTGGCAACAAATCCAGATATGGTGCACTTTTTATCCTGACAAAGGTAAAAAAGAATAGGGAATTGCTCACATCGAGGGTTCTCACCCATCCAAGGATGTTGCCAAAGCCTCATCAGATTGCCACTATTCAAAATAATTTTCCTACCAGTCAAGTAGTACTCTTTCATTTTTGTAATAGATTTTCAGCTTGGGGAATCAGAAAATCTTGGCTTAATACTAGCCACACTTTGATTTATGAAATATTTGGCTTTTACAATTTTCTGCCATAAACCATCCTGAGTTTCAAGATTTCACCACCATTTAACTAAACCATCCTGGGTTTCAAAATTCCACCACCATTTGACTAACAGACTAATGTTTTTGTTTTCCAGGGTCCAAAACACCAAAAAGCCCTTTGTTCTTGGAAGGACAAACTCTATTCCACTTGACCATATGAAGTTTCCTTTTCAATCGACCACTCTCTCAAAAGAATCTTCTCCTAGGTTTATCCAACTTCTCAAGGGCGGACTTTTTCAACAAAAACATGGACATAAAGTAGGAATGAATACCATATAAGGTAGAGTTAACTAAAATCATCCTTCCCAGAGGAGGCAGAGTTACCAATCCATGCCTCAATCTTTCTAAGAAGTTTAGTAAACAAAAAATCCCATTCAGAAGTTTTCAATGAGGCAAAACTCACAGAAACACCAAGATATCTCATAGGTAATGTACCAAGAACACACCCAAATATATTTGCATAATAATCATTCACATAGTTATCAACCCCAATAGCAAAAATCTCGCTCTTTGTAGACTTATTTTTTAATCCAAACATCAGCTCAAACAAGTACATAAGCAGTTCAAATTAATGGCTTTCTCAGGGTGATGGCTAATACATAAAACAGTATCATCGGCATATTGCAGCACTGCCACTCCCTTCTCAGCTAAGTCAGGGGCCAAACTAACCAAGAAATCATTACTTTGAGCATGTAAACACATTTTGGTAAGTCATTCAACTGCTAGGTTAGAAAGGAATGGGGACAAAGGTTCGCCCTATCTAACCCCTTTAGCGCTCTGAAAGTATGGACCCACTTTATCACTCAATTTAGTGGAGATAGTACCATTTTTTAAATTTCTTGTGTCCACAAATACCACTTGTCATTAAAACCCCTAATTTTCAAACAACTAAGGAAGAAGTCCCAATTTACTTCATCATATGCCTTTTCAAAGAAGTTTACTCACAACCCCAAGTTGCTTCTTAATGTGAGCATGATGTATAATTTCTTGCAAAGATAATAAGACGCCATCCACAATGTTTCTGTTTTTAATAAAGTCATATGTCTAGTGTTTTTTATTTTTGATAAACTGGAGGTTAAAGTGGGACGTACAGTGAAAAGAATTAGTGGGGTGGGACAATCGAGGAGGGAGGTGATCCGGCAACGAAAGGAAAAGCCGTACATACTCCCCTTAATAGTAGAGCTTTCTGTCAGAAGTACACAGAGAACACGTTTGGCAGCAAAACTATGATACCTTTTCTAGCTTTTCAAACATGGTAGTTTTCTGAAAATGCACCTTGGAACATGGGTGCACATGTACCCAAATTGCAAAAATAATAACTAAAAATAGTTAAAAAAATATGAAACTTTGTCAGAACAAGGAGTGTCTAGTGTGTCACTCACGTGTAAAGTTTCACGACAAAATATTTTATTTTTTTACGAATAAAAACAAAACCAACATTTTATATATATATATATATATATATATATATATAGAAAGTCTATTAGTAACCCAGGGTGAAGAATAAGTAATTCTTCACCCTGGTCGACCGACTGAGCCAACTTTTCTCTCGGTTTGATCCCACCCACGCGTTGTACCTCGGAGGCTCCGACCCTCCACCGTTTTATCACAAGCGAGGTCAATTTTCTATGTGACGAGGTAAGTTTTCCCCTATTCTTACGTTGATAAAAACTGTTTTCTGTTTGTGGGGTTAGCCCCACTACGCCTCCTCCGTTCCAACTCTAATCCGTGCGGTGTTCGGCGGCGACTCGCTCGTGTTAGCTAGCTTGCGGCGTGGTGGTCGATGACTCAGTAAGCGGCCAGTGGGAATGATGGCATGGTGGTCGGCGGATATAGACTGGGCGTCGTGGGGAGTGACGGTTTAACAAGGGGACGCGACGGCTTGGTCCTCGGCGGCAAGGTGAGCACGGTGTGGCCTCGATGTTGGGAAGCGTGGCTTGTGGTGGTCGGCTGGCTGCAGCGACAGTTCAGGTGGCGTTGGCAGCGACACTATGAGTAGTGCTCGTGGCGGCCCCTGTTCGACTGCGACCGCTTCATGCTATCCTCCGACCGGCGGCCACGGCTGCTTGCTCCAGTACGTGTTGGTGAGTTCAATACAAATCTCTTCAACGCCTCCTCTATGAATGGGCTTGATGCCCAGTAATTTTATTTCGTTTGCCCAAATCCCAAATTGGATAGAGTTGCTACTCTATTTAAACTCTGAAGTCCCACTTTAATCATTGTTATGTTCTCTCTTTTCTATTTGAAAGTGATGATCTTCTGGCGATTGGTTGCCTCTGACTTGGTGTTACAAATCGTGAATTGTTTTGTTCATAGCCTATTGCATTTTGCACTTTGATTGGAATGTGAAATATCTGCACTGCATTGAACAATTATCTTTTTTCACTTGCCGTCTTAGAGATACACAGTTCTGTTTTGGGAAAGTTGCTTAGAGCAGACAGTTATTTGATTAACTTTCTGACCATAATACTAATGGGGCATGCATGTACCTTATATCTCCGGCCAAGAGCTCGCCTCGGCATCCTCACGAACTCGAGATCCTGACTAAGAGAGCTCTCCCCAATGTGTGCCAGTACTGCTCAGCATGTAAAGAAGCTAATTGTTGTTAATACAATTAATATTTTTGCTGAATTTTTTTTGGAGGACAAATCATTGCGGCACTGAGCAGATGTCCAATTTGATCTGTTGAAGTGGATCACAGCTCCTCCTTTACTGATGAATGTCGCATGTAAGACAACCATACCACTCCATTCCTGTGCATAACTTGGAAATGTCATACATACCTCTGCTATGGAGAACCCTGGAGAGATTGATCCGGAAACAAGAAATTAAAATAAAGCTCGAGTATTTTGTAGAACAACAAATAAACTAGTCCGTTCTAAAATATAGCAATTGTATCCATGGAAGTATCTTATATTATGTGTTAGCATGTTGCAGTTGATCCAGAAATACATTTATCATCCATGTTTGACTATGCAGTCAAAGCTTATCAATTCATTTGTTGAGGACTGGGAGCTTATCAATGAATTGAACGCTGAATTTTGTAGTTTGGAAATAGCCAACTCTCTCCCTGCAAAATAAAAATTGTCGCAGTTAGCTCTCATATGAATGTCTATTTAGAAAATTTTGGAAGTTGAGGAGGTTGAAGAAAATGTACTTCTTTTTCATGTGCACATACCTCTTGGGAACTTCAATGAAAACTGGAAGATTTTGTCTTCTGGTTGTCCTTCATGATACTACTACTCGTTCTATACAGATAAAAATAAATCAATGTGTACAAGAATACTTGCAGTTTTTACCTCACGATTGCTTTTCTTTTTCAACTTGGAAATTTTGTAATTAGTACTCCTTATTGCTTTGTTTCTTGTCTGGGTTGTTGTGTCCGGAATCTTATTTTCTCTATAGAATGTTGTGACTAAATGGATTTTTTTGAGCAACCGGCAGGAGCGCTCCTTTTCATTAAGAAGGGGGGACTATATACAGAGTGGCATGTTTTGGGGACAAGCCGGAAACCTCGAGAAAATCGCAGCGCATGTGGATAGCAAAAGGTTAACTCTCGGTCTAAATGTTAAATCTCTCTGCGCAATGAGCTCCATGGTTAGGTGAGTCACCTCAATATAAGTCACGCGCTTGCCATTGAAGATGCGCCGGTCCTTTTCTTTACAAGCATTCCACATTATATAAATGATGTGGCCGTTGTGATGCCACTTAGTGTCTTTGCTGGATATCTTTAGGAGAATTTGCCACCAGATTTCAATGGAGGGAAAGGTAGCCGTTAGACTCGGACTCAAATGGACGCCCTGCCAGGAGAGCACCGTGGAGCGGACCACCGAGGTGAAGGGACAACGTTTGTACAGATGGGTGGTGGTTTCCGGGGACCTCAAGCACCTAGATATCTGTGTTTTGATTTCTTGTTTGAAACTACTGGGCGTCTATAGTACTAACACTTCACCATCCAGTGAAGAATGGATGCATCAACCCTAATATGATTAATGTCATCTTCCTTGGGGCTTTTTTTTACCACTGCCATAGACCAG
Source organism: Thinopyrum elongatum (assembly GCA_011799875.1). NCBI lineage: Eukaryota > Viridiplantae > Streptophyta > Magnoliopsida > Poales > Poaceae > Thinopyrum > Thinopyrum elongatum. The sequence continues at coordinate 317,436,188 of CM022301.1, forward strand.
TGTTTATTTAGTTCATGGTCATATTTATTTAGTTTGCGGCTGATGGGAGCATGAAGAGTACCTTTCAAACTACTGTTCCTCTTTTCACCTTATAGTTTTTGTTGCTCACATTTTGCCATGCATCTCTAACAAAGAAACATGACACAGAAGTCAGGAGGAGCAATGATATGTGTACATGTAACTGTTGTCCAAGCTCTTGAACTTTTTCACTAGTCATTGCTGAAACTGTAGTTTCATCTAAACGAGGTGGTTGTAAAGGCTAACTGGAAATACATCCTTGAAGATACCGTAGGATCATCCAGATGGGGATTTGCAACCTCTATACAAATGCCTCCAACTTGGCCAGACCAGTGCCCATCTCAAGATTGACTGGAGTGTGTTCTACTACAGAAAGACATTTTTTTTGTAGATATTGAATTTTTAGATGCTAGTTTGTCAAGCAGTGTATTGAATTTGTTGTAAGATGACCTAGTTATGAACTCGCATCATCTTTTTGTCCATTGGAAAACCGACCTAGTTATGTCATGAAATCCAAGTGCTTTTTGGGTATGTTTTATGTGGTGTAATGCACCATTGCAGCAATTCCGTTATCTTGGCAACAACAATCAGAAACATTTTTGTTAGTGGTCTAGAGCTAATGAGTTGAACACACGACCTGATGATCTGGTAGACAAAGGGTGTGCAAAACAGTAGAGGAAAATGTAGAGCAGGAATCCCGTGAAGGAAATATGCCCTAGAGGCAATAATAAAGTTGTTATTTTATATTTCCTTATATCATGATAAATGTTTATTATTCATGCTAGAATTGTATTAACCGGAAACTTGATACATGTGTGAATACATAGACAAAATACCGAGTCCCTAGTAAGCCTCTACTAGACTAGCTCGTTGATCAAAGATGGTTAAGTTTCCTAACCATAGACATGTGTTGTCATTTGATGAACGGGATCACATCATTAGGAGAATATTGTGATGGACAAGACCCATCCGTTAGCTTAGCATAATGATCGTTAAGTTTTATTGCTATTGCTTTCTTCATGACTTATACATATTCCTTTGACTATGAGATTATGCAACTCCCGATTACCGGAGGAACACCTTGTGTGCTATCAAACATCACAACGTAACTGGGTGATTATAAAGATGCTCTACAGGTGTCTCCGAAGGTGTTTGTTGGGTTGGCATAGATCGAGATTAGGATTTGTCACTCCGAGTATCGGAGAGGTATCTCTGGGCCCTCTCGGTAATGCACATCACTATAAGCCTTGCAAGCAATGTGACTAATGAGTTAGTTACGGGATGATGCATTACGGAATGAGTAAAGAGACTTGCCGGTAACGAGATTGAACTAGGTATAATGATACCGACGATCGAATCTCGAGCAAGTAACATACCGATGACAAAGGGAATGACGTATGTTGTTGTGCGGTTTGACCGATAAAGATCTTCGTAGAATATATAGGAGCCAATATGAGCATCCAGGTTCCGCTATTGGTTATTGATCGGAGATATGTCTCGGTCATGTCTACATAGTTCTCGAACCCGTAGGGTCCGCACGCTTAACGTTCGATGACGATTTGTATTATGAGTTATGTGTTTTGGTGACCGAAGATTGTTCAGAGTCCCGGATGAGATCACGGACATGACGAGGAGTCTCGAAATGGTCGAGAGGTAAAGATTGATATATTGGAAGGTAGTATTCGGACACCGGAAGGGTTCCGGAGTGTATCGGGTACATACCGGAGTACCAGAAGGGTTACCGGAACCCCCCGGTGGAAGATATGGGCCATAGGAGGGAGGCTAACCAGCCCACAAGGGGCTGGTGCGCTCCCCACAAGGGAGGAGGCTGAATTGGACTAGGGAAGGGGGTGGCGCCCCCCTTTCCTTCTCCCTCTCCCTCTCCTTCCCTCTTTCCACCTCCGGAGAAAGGAGAAGTGGGGGAGGGTGGGGGGGCGAATCCTACTAGGAGTGGAGTCCTAGTAGGACTCCCCCCCATGGCGCGCCCCCTTTGGTGGCCAGCCTCCTCCTCCCCTCCTTTATATACGGGGGCAGGGGGCACCCTAGAGCACAACAGATATTCTCTTAGCCGTGTGCGGTGCCCCCCTCCACAGTTTACTCCTCCGGTCATAGTGTCGTAGTGCTTAGGCGAAGCTCTGCGCGGATCACATCACCAACACCGTCACCACGCCGTCGTGCTGACGGAACTCATCAACTCCCTCGACACTTTGCTGGATCAAGAGTTTGAGGGACGTCATCGAGCTGTACGTGTGTAGAACTCGGAGGTGCCGTACGTTCGGTGCTTGATCGGTTGGATCGCGAAGGCGTTCGACTACATCAACCGCGTTAAGCTAACGCTTCCGCTTTCGGTCTACGAGGGTACGTGGAGACACTCTCCCCCTCTCGTTGCTATGCATCTCCTAGATAGATCTTGCGTGAGCGTAGGATTTTTTTTGAAATTGCATGCTACGTTCCCCAATAGTGGCATCCGAGCCAGGTCTATGCGTAGATGATATGCACGAGTAGAACACAAAGAGTTGTGGGCGATAATAGTCATACTGCTTACCACCAACGTCTTACTTTGATTCGGTGGTATTGTTGGATGAAGCGGCCCGGACCGACATTACATGACCATGTTCATGAGACTGGTTCTACCGACGTGCTTTGCATACAGGTGGCTGGCGGGTGTCTGTTTCTCCAACTTTAGTTGAATCAAGTTTGACTATGGCCGGTCCTTGTTGAAGGTTAAAACAGCACACTTGACGAAAAAATCGTTGTGGTTTTGATGCGTAGGTAAGAACGATTCTTACTAGAAGCCCGTAGCAGCCACGTAAAACTTACAACAACAAAGTCGAGGACGTCTAACTTGTTTTTGCAGGGCATGTTGTGATGTGATATGGTCAAGACATGATGTGATATACGTTATTGTATGAGATGATCATGTTTTGTAAAAGTTATCGGCAACTGGCAGGAGCCTTATGGTTGTCGCTTTATTGTATGAAATGCAATCGCCATGTAATTGCTTTACTTTATCACTATGCGGTAGCGATAGTCGTAGAAGCAATAGTTGGCGAGACGACAACGACACTACGATGGAGATCAAGGTGTCAAGCCGGTGACGATGGAGATCATGACGGTGCTTTGGAGATGGAGATCAAAGGCACAAGATGATGATGGCCATATCATGTCACATATTTTGATTGCATGTGATGTTTATCTTTTAAGCATCTTATTTTGCTTAGTACGGCGGTAGCATTATAAGATGATCCCTCACTAAATTTCAAGGTATAAGTGTTCTCCCTGAGTATGCACCGTTGCGACAGTTCGTCGTGCCGAGACACCACATGATGATCGGGTGTGATAAGCCCTACGTTCACATACAACGGGTGCAAGCCAGTTTTGCACGTGCAGAATACTCGGGTTAAACTTGACGAGCCTAGCATATGCAGATATGGCCTCAAAACACTGAGACCGAAAGGTCGAACGTGAGTTATATAGTAGATATGATCAACATAGAGATGTTCACCATTGAAAACTACTCCATCTCACGTGATGATCGGACATGGTTTAGTTGATATGGATCACGTGATCATTTAGATGACTAGAGGGATGTCTATCTAAGTGGGAGTTCTTAAGTAATATGATTAATTGAACTTAATTTATCATGAACTTAGTCCTGGTAGTATTTGCAAATTATGTTGTAGATCAATAGCTCGCGTATAGCTCCCCTATTTTATTTTTTGATATGTTCCTAGAGAAAAAACTAAGTTGAAAGATGATAGTAGCAATGATGCGGATTGGGTCCGTGATCTGAGGATTATCCTCGTTGCTGCACAGAAGAATCATGTCCTTGATGCACCGCTAGGTGACAAACCTATTGCAGGAGTAGATGCAGACGTTATGAACGTTTGGCAAGCTCGATATGATGACTACTTGATAGTTTAGTGCAACATGCTTTACGGCTTAGAACCGGGACTTCAAAAACGTTTTGAACGCCACGGAGCATATGAGATGTTCCAAAGAGATAAAATTGGTATTTCAGACTCATGCCCGTGTCGAGAGGTATGAGACCTCTGACAAGTACTTTGCCTACAAGATGGAGGAGAATAGCTCAGCTAGTGAGCATGTGCTCAGAATATCTGGGTACTACAATCGCTTGAATCAAGTGGGAGTTAATCTTCCAGATAAGATAGTGATTGACAGATTTCTCTAGTCACTATCACCAAGTTACTAGAACTTCGTGATGAACTATAATATGCAAGGGATGACGAAAATGATTCCCAAGCTCTTCGCGATGCTGAAATCGGCGAAGGTAGAAATCAAGAAATTGCATCAAGTGTTGATGGTTGACAAGACCACTAGTTTCAAGAAAAAGGGCGAGGGCAAGAAAGGGAACTTCAAGAAGAATAGCAAGCAAGTTGCTACTCCCGGGAAGAAACCCAAGTCTGGACCTAAGCCTGAAACTGAGTGCTTCTACTGCAAAGGAAATGATCACTGGAAGCGGAACTGCCCCAAATACTTGGCGGATAAGAAGGATGGCAAAGTGAACAAAGGTATATTTGATATACATGTTATTGATGTGTATCTTACTAGTGTTCATAGTAGCCCCTGGGTATTTGATACCGGTTCAGTTGCTAACATTAGTAACTCAAAACAGGAGTTGCAAAATGAACAGAGACTAGTTAATGACGAGGTGACGATGTGTGTTGGAAGTGATTCCAAGGTTGATAAGATCACCATCGCACACTCCCTCTACCTTCGGGATTAGTGTTGGACCTAAATAAATGTTATTTGGTGTTTGCATTGAGCATGAATATGATTGGATCATGTTTATTGCGATACGGTTATTCATTTAAGTCAGAGAATAATTGTTGTTCTGTTTACATGAATAAAACCTTCTATGGTCATACACTCAATATAAATGGTTTATTGAATCTCGATCGTAGTGATACACATATTCATAATATTGATGCCAAAAGATGCAAAGTTGATAATGATAATGCAACATATTTGTGGCACTGCCGTTTAGGTCATATTGGTGTAAAGCGCATGAAGAAACTCCATGCAGATGGGATTTTGGAATCACTTGATTATGAATCATTTGATACTTGCGAACCATGCCTCATGGGCAAGATGACTAAAACTCTGTTCTCCGGAACAATGGAGCGAGCCAATGACTTATTGGAAATAATAGATACCGATGTATGCGGTCCGATGAGTGTTGAGGCTCGTGGCGGGTATCGTTATTTTCTGACCTTCACAGATGATTTAAGCAGATATGGGTATATCTACTTAATGAAACACAAGTCTGAAACATTTGAAAAGTTCAAAGAATTTTAGAGTGAAGTGAAAAATCATCGTAATAAGAAAATAAAGTTTCTACGATCTGATCGCAGAGGCGAATATTTGAGTTACGAGTTTGGCCTTCATTTAAAACAATGTGGAATAGTTTCGCAACTCACGCCACCTGGAACACCACAGCGTAATGGTGTGTCCGAACGTCGTAACCGTACTTTATTAGATATGGTGCGATCTATGATGTCTCTTACCAATTTACCACTATCGTTTTGGGGTTATGCATTAGAGGCAGCTGCATTCACGTTAAATAGGGCACCGTCTAAATCCGTTGAGACGACACCGTATGAACTGTGGTTTGGCAAGAAACCTAAGCTGTCGTTTCTTAAAGTTTGGGGTTGCGATGCTTATGTGAAAAAGCTTCAGCCTGATAAGCTCGAACCCAAATCGGAAGAAGTGCGTCTTCATAGGATACCCAAAAGAAACTGTTGGGTACACCTTCTATCACAGATCCGAAGGCAAGATCTTTGTTGCTAAGAATGGATCCTTTCTAGAGAAGAAGTTTCTCTCGAAAGAAGTGAGTGGGAGGAAAGTAGAACTTGATGAGGTAATTGTACCTTCTCTCGAATTGGAGAATAACTCATCATAGAAAATAGTTCCCGTGATGCCTACACCAATTAGTGAGGAAGCTAATGATGATGATCATGAAACTTCAGATCAAGTTTCTACAGAACCTCGTAGGTCAACCAGAGTACGTTCCGCACCAAAGTGGTACGGTAATCCTATTCTGGAAGTCATGTTACTAGACCATGACGAACCTACGAACTATGAGGAAGCGATGATGAGCTCAGATTCCGCGAAATGGCTTGAGGCCATGAAATCTGAGATAGGATCCATGTATGAGAACAAACTGTGGACTTTGGTGGATTTGCCGGATGATCGGCAAGCCATTAAGAATAAATGGATCTTCAAGAGGAAGACAGACGCTGATGGTAGTGTTACTATCTACAAAGCTCGACTTGTCACAAAAGGTTTTTGACAAGTTCAAAGTGTTAACTATGATGAGATTTTCTCACTCGTAGCGATGCTTAAGTCTGTCCGAATCATGTTAGCAATTGCCGCATTTTATGATTATGAAATCTGGCAAATGGATGTCAAAACTGCATTCCTTAATGGATTTCTCAAAGAAGAGTTGTATATGATGCAACCAGAAGGTTTTGTCGATCCTAAAGGTGCTAACAAAGTGTGCAAGCTCCAGCGATCCATTTATGGACTGGTGCAAGCATCTCAGAGTTGGAATATACGCTTTGATAGTGTGATCAAAGCATATGGTTTTATACAGACTTTTGGAGAAGCCTGTATTTACAAGAAAGTGAGTGGGAGCTCTGTAGCATTTCTGATATTATATGTGGATGACATATTGCTGATTGGAAATGATATAGAATTTCTGGATAGCATAAAAGGATACTTGAATAAGAATTTTTCAATAAAAAGACCTCGGTGAAGCTACTTAAGTATTGAGCATCAAGATCTATAGGGATAGATCGAGACGCTTAATAGGACTTTCACAAAGCACATACCTTGACAAAGTTTTGAAGGAGTTCAAAAAGGATCAGTCAAAGAAAGAGTTCTTGCCTGTATTCAAGGTATAAAGTTGAGTAAGACTCAAAGCATGACCACGACAGAAGATAGAGAGAGAATGAAAGTCATTCCCTATGCCTCAGCCATAGGTTCTATAAAGTATGCCATGCTGTGTACCAAACCTGTTGTGTACCTTGCCATGAGTTTGTCAAGGGGGTACAATAGTGATCCATGAGTAGATCACTAGACAGCGGTCAAAATTATCCTTAGAGGCCTAAGAAAATGTTTCTCGGTTATGGAGGTGATGAAGAGTTCGTCGTAAAGAGTTACATCGATGCAAGCTTTGACACTGATCTAGATGACTCTAAGTCTCAATCTAGATACGTATTGAAAGTGGGAGCAATTAGCTAGAGTAGCTCCATGCAGAGCATTGTAGACATAGAATTTGCAAAATACATACGGATCTGATTATGGCAGACCCGTTGACTAAACTTCTCTCACAAGCAAAACATGATCACACCTTAGTATTCTTTGGGTGTTAATCACATAGCGATGTGAACTAGATTATTGACTCTAGTAAACCCTTTGGGTGTTGGTCACATGGCGATGTGAACTATGGGTGTTAATCACATAAAGATGTGAACTATTGGTGTTAAATCACATGGCGATGTGAACTAGATTATTGACTCTAGTGTAAGTGGGAGACTGAAGGAAATATGCCCTAGAGGCAATAATAAAGTTGTTATTTTATATTTCCTTATATCATGATAAATGTTTATTATTCATGCTAGAATTGTATTAACCGGAAACTTGATACATGTGTGAATACATAGACAAAATACCGAGTCCCTAGTAAGCCTCTACTAGACTAGCTCGTTGATCAAAGATGGTTAAGTTTCCTAACCATAGACATGTGTTGTCATTTGATGAGCGGGATCACATCATTAGGAGAATGATGTGATGGACAAGACCCATCCGTTAGCTTAGCATAATGATCGTTAAGTTTTATTGCTATTGCTTTCTTCATGACTTATACATATTCCTCTGACTATGAGATTATGCAACTCCCGATTACCGGAGGAACACCTTGTGTGCTATCAAACGTCACAACGTAACTAGGTGATTATAAAGATGCTCTACAGGTGTCTTCGAAGGTGTTTGTTAGGTTGGCATAGATCGAGATTAGGATTTGTCACTCCGAGTATCGAAGAGGTATCTCTGGGCCCTCTCGGTAATGCACATCACTATAAGCCTTGCAAGCAATGTGACTAATGAGTTAGTTACGGGATGATGCATTACGGAACGAGTAAAGAGACTTTCCGGTAACGAGATTGAACTAGGTATAATGATACCGACGATCGAATCTCGGGCAAGTAACATACCGATGACAAAGGGAATGACGTATGTTGTTGTGCGGTTTGACCGATAAAGATCTTCGTAGAATATGTAGGAGCCAATATGAGCATTCAGGTTCCGCTATTGGTTATTGATCGGAGATATGTCTCGGTTATGTCTACATAGTTCTCGAACCCGTAGGGTCCGCACGCTTAACGTTCGATGACGATTTGTATTATGAGTTATGTGTTTTGGTGACCGAAGATTGTTCGGAGTCCCGGATGAGATCACGGACATGACGAGGAGTCTCGAAATCGTTGAGAGGTAAAGATTGATATATTGGAAGGTAGTATTCGGACACCGGAAGGGTTCCGGAGTGTATCGGGTACATACCGGAGTACCGGAGGGGTTACCGGAACCCCCCGGTGGAAGATATGGGCCATAGGAGGGAGGCTAACCAGCCCACAAGGGGCTGGTGCCCCCCCCCCCCCCCCCCCCACAAGGGAGAGGCCGAATTGGACTAGGAAGGGGGTGCCGCCCCCTTTCCTTCTCCCTCTCCCTCTCCTTCCCTCTTTCCACCTCGGAGAAAGGAAAAGTGGGGGGGGGGGGGAGGGGCGAATCCTACTAGGAGTGGAGTCCTAGTAGGACTCCCCCCCATGGCGCGCCCCCTTTGGTGGCCAGCCTCCTCCTCCCCTCCTTTATATACGGGGGCAGGGGGGCACCCTAGAGCACAACAGATATTCTCTTAGTCGTGTGCGGTGCCCCCCTCCACAGTTTACTCCTCCGGTCATAGCGTCGTAGTGCTTAGGCGAAGCTCTACGCGGATCACATCACCAACACCGTCACCACACCGTCGTGCTGACGGAACTCATCAACTCCCTCGACACTTTGCTGGATCAAGAGTTCGAGAGACGTCATCGAGTTGTACGTGCGTAGAACTCGGAGGTGCCGTACGTTCGGTGCTTGATCGGTTGAATCGCGAAGACGTTCGACTACATCAACCACGTTAAGCTAACGCTTCCGCTTTCGGTCTACGAGGGTACGTGGACACACTCTCCCCCTCTCGTTACTATGCATCTCCTAGATAGATCTTGCGTGAGCGTAGGAAATTTGTTGAAATTGCATGCTATGTTCCCCAACATCCCGAACCAATAAATGAACATGAGTTTTCTCAGATAAACTCAACAATACCCTTATTGACAAGCCTATCATATTCTGTTGAAAACACACACAAATTAGAAGAACAAATTTCCAGTGCTACTTCTACTAGGAATTTTGACAAGCACTCACATCGAGCGATTTTATCGACATAACAATTCAGAAGGTAAATGCATTACACCTCAATCAAGTATTCACCATACATCATGAAAATGAATTGGTAGTGAAATGTTTGCCTTCCTGTTACAAATTTCGCTTGCATTCAGATATTTCGTGAGACTGAATAACTAAAGACCAGCTGAATGACATGTTCCATTCATGGCATAAAAATTCAGAGTTCTTCTATCTTCTTCTGGCATTGGCAGCTTCAGTCAGGCTTTCGAATTCGTGGCGAGTATCGACAGGTCGAGCAGCTGCACGAGTTGTGGTTGTGCTAAACAGAAAATGATATTGTGAACAAAATACCCCAGCCAGAAAACAAGGAAATAAGGAATACATTAAGTACCAAATACCTGTATGCACATAGGTTTCTTTTATCTGTATAGAACAAGTAGTATCATCATGAATCTCAATCTCAAGACAATGGTCTGCCAACCATATGAAGCTTCTAGTTAGATCCATGCATAACAAAGCCGGAGGATCTAAATACATGTTCATATGAGAGCTAACTACTTCAATACTTCATTTTCTTTTGCAGGGAGAGAGTTAGTTATTTCTCAAGTACAAAATTTAGCATCGAATTGATTGATAAGGTTTTAGTCCTCAACATATTTATTAACGATATACTATTCAAAATTGTACAAAAACTGCAAGTGGTTTTCTTCTGTATTGCCCAAACAATCTATGGACTAGGATGCAGATTGCAAAAGAAACCCAGAAAACTGAAGCAGCCGCTGTTTTGCATTAGTGACTCTGGAAACTCATCTTCTTTCGACTGTCAAAATGGCATGCCTGGGGATGCCTTTTGTGATATAATTTCTACCAAAAATTAGTGACACAATTTCCTAATTTTTTATTTGAAAATCAATTATGTCACACAAGCAGCTCAAAAATTATAGCAAACTCTACAAGAAGTATGTGAGGTATTTACTTCAACTACAGCATGAGGTATATCTACTTTAAACCCATATATAGACGGTAGGAAAGTTACATATGCATTCTGAACAGTCAGGAATCCCAAAAATTATTCATTTTATTCTAGTAGGAAATTTTAGCAGCACCTCCAGAATATATATTTAGTAATACTATAATAATGTTTGGAAGGAGCTACTAGCTGCAAGTATGACTCTTGAGTAACAGAACAAGAACTTTTCAAAACAATGGAAATGTATTTGCAGCAAGTTTTGCTCATCGGGTATTGTGGTACAAACCTATATTCTAGAACAAAATCTTTCTCCCATACCTTCCCCCCAAAAAAAAAAGCCAAGGAAAATTCAATGAGTTTGATAAGGCAATCAGGCTATACAAGCCGCTTAACAAAAGGGGCATTCTGCAGAGGAAAAGAATGTATGTTTTGATGGAGCTTATGTTTATAGTGAGGCCTCACCTGGATCCCTACAACAAAAAGATTGAACTAAAGAATGAGAGGTGTTTCAATTTAAGGAAACAACATCAAGAAACAACATTAGTTCGACACAAATACCTTCCATTTCGAATTGGATGTGGGTATCTCCATGGGAATCAGGAAACAACAATACAAGAACTTAGCCAACAAAATTAACATAACTACAAGCTGAAGAAAAACTGCAAGTGGCTAGATGCTGAGGTCGCAGCCATCCTAGGGTTGTGGCAGATGCCGCAAGAAAATTCGGATATTATAAGCCTTAGAATAAGCATGTTAATTTCCCATAGCAGGGTAATTTCGTTTTGCTCTTATTACAGCAGACGTGTGATTCCTTGACAAGTAATTTCCCCATCACAACTTACCACCCCTGTTGAGATGCCAAACTCATACACACAAATTCTGATGCACTCTTGATGACACAAACATGCTTCAGGCAATCAAAAAATAGGTAGGAATCACCGTTTACATGGGCGCATGAAGTAGGAGGAGAGACCAAACATGAAGAGGAGGTCGATGATACCTAGACCGTAATGACTCAACGGCGGCTGGTGAAATCTCTGGTTCCTTTCTACCGGGGAGGTGAGGATGAGAGAGGAGAGAAACACAGTCCTCCAGCCCGCGGAGGCGGAGCGCGTCGAAGCGACCAAGCGTCGCTGTGGAGCTGAGATCGCGCTCGGAATAGGCGGCGCTGCCGCTTCCGTTGAACTGGATCACGCCATTGGGACGACCTCTTCTCCTCCTACAAAGCCACCGGAGGCAGTTCGCGGCCGCACGGATAGAGTGACCTGCTCTGCCGGCCTCCGTAGATGGGGAATCGCCGTGGCTGCATCTGGAACGGGTCGGAGGCAGCGGCGGTGGACTGAGATGGTGCGGAATATGGCACCTCCCCTCCCACGATCCATTAGAAGTGGGTTTTCTTCCGATTATGCTGGCAGTACAGACGCGCGAGGTAAATTTACCTCACAATTCTGACGGTCCAAGCTTTTCTATGGTTTCTTCGTGCAGGTCCACCCGTGAGGTAAATTTACGTTTCAAGCTTGTTTCTTTGTTTTCTCTTGGTTCGGCTGGGGTGAGAAGTAAAAATTCCTAGTCCAGGGTGACGAATATATATATATATATAGGCATGCTAAACTAAGCCTGAGTGCACTATATGTAATCCTACGCTCCGCCTAGTGCATGAGCCAAATAGCAACCGGTCTGGGCACGCTAATTAGCAAAACATCCAGTGGGCGGGCTTACCCCCTGGTCCATCGTAATGTGTCAACATAACGTGGTAATGGTGTAGTCTAACATGGAAATGGTTAGTTCGCCCCGCGGAAGCCATAAATCGATCGTAATTAATGAAGGGACCTAGTAATGATAGCATACATATTACAAAGGTGGATTTTTGTATGAAATACTACATGGATAAAACATCCGTAGTAACCGAAAATAATCTTGTGGTTTTGATTTGCATCTCATATTTAGTCTTTCTTTGTCAGCTTTTAATTAGATGCTAATACAATATTGGCTTGTACCAATTTGTAATGTAATTACTAGCATCAGTAATTGGGCCATAGGGAGTCGTAACATAGTTACCATCACTACTATATCCTTTAAGGTAAAATATATGGTAATTGTGCTTGTAATTTACGATAAATCAATTACTAGAGGGCCCCCTGATGTATGTTTACGTGAACACTGTACATGGTAATTGTATTTTTAGTTTACGGTAACCCAGTTACTAGAGGGGCCGGTGATGTATTTTTTGCCCACTGATGTATATGTTTACTAGTTCTAAGCCACATATTTTTCAAAATTATACCACATGTACACTTTATTTTTTCTACATTACCACGTGTACATCTTTTTACGATTGGACGAACAAGGAGTGGTGCACCGTAATAGTTTTAATTCCGTTACCATATGTATGCATATTTATTACTGTGGTTAGTGGCACGCATGCGGGGTGAAGATGATGCGCCAACGTATGGTAACAGGAATTTAATCTATTACTACATTTTGCACTGTTTATTACTTCCCATTGCTAAATCATACAGGGACGTGGGACAAGCGGCGCGTCGAGTGGGGCACTACCGACCGGCGCGTAGGATTAGTAATTCTGCGCTCTCGCACAGTTTAGCGTGTGTGTGTGTGTGTGTGTGTATATATATATATATATATATATATATATATATATATATATATATAGAAACTCTATTAATGACCCAGGATGAAGAATAAGTAATTCTTCACCCGGTCGAACGAGATAGCCGGTGGACATCATCGCATTCGCTCCGGGTGACCCTCATAAAAAAACTTTTACTACGTCGCTTGTGACTAATTTTTCGCCGTTTAGGAGCTAACCCACGTCCCGGCAGTTTTTGGGCCGATTCAATCTGGGAGCGGAAGCGGCGAGCGGTTTCGGCGGCGAGAGGGCGGGAGCTACGGGTGGACTCGGCTGCTTGTGGCGCTGGGCGTGACCCCGTTGGCCGGTGGCAGCGTCGAGGCGAGCAGTGATGCATGACAGCAGGAGGCTTCACGACGGCCGGCCGCCTCGTCGGCCGGCGGCCTTGCGGCGACTGTACGCAGGGGAATCAACCCCTTGCTCTCATCTGCAAGCCCATCAGTTGGAATCGAGAAGGCCATATCCCTAGCTCCCTCTCCACCAGAAACAGCCAGAATCGATCGGTCTACCCCCCTACCTGAGCGCCACCAGTCGCCCCAACCTCCAGAGCCCGCCCATCAGTGCCTCAATAGGTCAGGAAATTTTTCCTATATGTGAATCTCGACTATGGTAGCAGTTCTGATTGTGCAAAATCACTAAGTGTGTCTTCTCCGTTTCTTGCATTTAATTGTTTCACCCAATTCTTTGATATGGTGTATCAGAATAGGATAAGTTACGATGATCGTATGATTGATATGGTCAAATATGGTATGATTTATGTAGACTTGGTTGTAATAGCTCGTCTATGTTAAATCAATCAACCAACATAGCTGAACGAGTTTTAATGGAGGCTAGTTAGAATTTGATTTCCCTGATGTATTCTGAAAAGCAACTTGCAGCCCGGTATTGCTAGTGGCAAGAAGAGTACTCCTTCAATGTTACGACTGGTCTTGTTTGCTTTTGGAGTAGGTTACAACTTTATTATGTAGTTAGTTCATTTTTCTGGCCTCAACTGAATCATTGTTTTCGAATTTAGTGTCCATTAGATTTTTGCAAGGTGGAACAGGGCCTGTCTCAAATGCTTACCTGATAGAATAAACCTCTGAGGCAGAGTCCAATTTTGTGTTTGAGCCCTACAATTCATATAATACTTACACACATATTCATTGGAAAATGGTTTTGTGCTCTTTAATCCACTTTGTACGTTGCCAACTGGCAGTTTGAATGCACGAGGAGCTGATAAATTACAGGTTTTCATTGTTGTTTCTGTTTATGTTGTAGCCTGATGTGGCATGAGGTGAGCTCAAGCCTTATTTATTTAGGATGAATCTGGGGAGCTTTTTATACTCGAGGTGGTGTTACTGTTTTCACCTGGGTTTGTTTGTTTCAGAAATCTTGCACAACAGTATGTGAAAGTTCATTTGTCGAGACCTTGTGTAAATTTATTGAATTAAGCCACTGTATTTGAAAGATTTTGGCTAAGCTCATCTGCCATAGGTTGCTGCAATCCCAATCTTGGTCGAACTTGCTAAATGTGTAGTGAAAAAAAAGCAGGATACATTGCATATGAAAGCGTTTTAAGCTGGATACTGCTATTACCATTTTAGTATTGAAAATACTATGACGTGAAATTCCGGGTTCTGGCTGCATAACAAATTTTGTAGTAGTTAAGATGTCAGTCATCTCTTATGTTGATTTAGCCATGATATATATCCAATTTTTAATGCGGATGGAAACTGGGGTAACCACATCTATTATATGTTGTGGAAACCTCATATATAGTCGACTTAACTAAATATGGTATTAGGAAACAAAAGCAGCCAGAGATACAAAAGAAAGCATGTAGCATATTCAGAGTTTGTAAGGTAACATAACACGTTAGGAGTTGATACTGCTAGTGTATACTTCCATTGGAACAGCTGCACATCTCAGCCTATCGTATTTGGCAATTTGCTCTTTTAAAACTATCTGCATCGCCAAAGAATGTTTCAGTATCATACTGATTGGGTTGCACCACTATGCTAGATCATTAAAATTTTCTATTTTGTCTCACACACTAAGGTTATCTTAGATGAATGTTATGTTTCATGTAACCAAAGATTGATAGTAGATGATTGATAATGGTTGATTCAAATAAACAAAGCACGAAGACACGAGGCATGTTTTTTATCCTGCAATTACTATTGCTGGTATGTTTATAAGATCCAAAATGACACGTCTGCCATGAATATTTTGAACATGTCAGCTTTTGAGGTGCTCTTATATAATTTTAGCTGCAATATTTGATTCTTGTAATTTCCTATTATGTTATTATGACAATCTTATCTTCCATTTATGAAAGAAACCTTTTGCAAAAAAGAAGTATGAAAGCAACCAGCTATTTTCTTTGACCTGAATGCATCAGTAAAAATGTATTCATTAGTTCGTGGTGACTTAAATATGATTTCATATGATCCGCAAAAAAAGATTTCATACATATTTGAAAGTTCTTAACCTGCTGTAACTTTTTAGAGTGATCCTTGCTTACCCCTTCAGTTCCAGCAATAATGCAAAATCTATGTGATTATAACCCTTTTTACATTATCTTTTAACATGACATTTTTGTATTTATTGGAGCAAGTAATTTATCCTCTGTTTCTATTTTATTTTTGCTTTTCAGAGCGATGAGATGACAGGCACTACTTCCAGTAAGGTCAAGAAAATCCATACACGAGGTACTCAGGGTTCTGCATGAGATACGGTGCATGCTGAACAACCAAAAATGAGGGAGACCATTCATTTTGAATGAGATCTGATGCATGATCCAATACAATAGCAACTAGTCAGACATGAATTGGTATCTTCATTTGAATTAAAGAACACTAGCAGTAAAGCATCCGCATTTCAGCAGCAGGGGAACAAGTCAGCCCACCCAGAAGCGGCAACACCATTACAAGTGGTAATATCAGAAATGTAACTTCTGTTTGAACTTTGAAGTAAATGATAGGTGTCTCTGGCGCCAACACCTTGTCCCAAAAAATAGATATCTGATGTTAAATACCAAGATTGTCAGTAGGGATGTAAACGACACACTATTTAAGCCCACTTATTGGTCAAACAATTCAAGAATTTTTTTCTTTTTCGAAAATGAACTATCGAGCTATAAAAAAAAGGTCAGGGTTTGTGGCGCCCTTTATCACGCCATTTATATTCTGTTGGCTGAATGCATTCCTATGGATTTTCTGAATTTGCTTTCTTTCGAAGTAGGCCAATTCCCGTTATCCTACATTGTATGCAAGTTATCGATGTAATCTTACAGTACATGGTAAGTATCTACACGGGCAACTAAAAAAAAAGAATTATCTACACGCGAGGGACCATACTTCTTTGTATCCTATGCTAAGGTAGGCATCCATGCATAATAATATAAGTATATACGTCCCCAAAGCTGAAACTATACAGGTGGCAACAAATAGACTAAAGATTTTCACGTGCATGCCGTCTTTCTTCAAAGGAAAATGATTTCCATGTGGTCTGTTGTAATCTGAGCATGTGGGCTGACAATCTTACCTCGTGTCTTTCTTTCCGAGCACCAAATTTTACCTCATTCTTTTCAAAGTAATATTATGGCACTCCATTTTTGCTTTACGGAACATAGACCGATTACCTTTTTCAGGCTGTAATTTTACCCCACAAGCCTTTGTTTCTTACGTTTAGAATTGTGACCGTGAGAGATGGCTGGGGTGAGGAATAAGAATTCCTCACCCAGGGTGACGAATAGCGCGACCATATATATATATATATATAGTAATACTATTCATCACCCAGGATGCAGAATAAGTAATTCTTCACTCCGAGGTAATCTTACGATCGCTTCATAAATAAATTACGTTTGAAATACAAATAGTTACATTCATATTGATTCACTACGTAAAATTTGGTATAAGAAAACAAAAAAAAAGGTTATAAAACCAGAAATATCGCATTTTATGTATGTTTTACACTATGTTTTTACGTTCGTAATTTTACGTAACATAAAATATTTTTTACGGCGAGTATATATTTTCTTACGTTCTCTTTTTACGTATGAAATAAGACAAAATTTACGAAACCTAAAAATACGGTGCATTGACGTCAAAATAGAGAGGGGGTGAAGAATAACTATTCCACACCCAGAAAAACCGACATTATATTAAGCTTACCATTCACATATTTTGTAGTTGCAATTTTGTCTTTTTGCCAACAAAACCACAAAGGTCATTTGCCGCCAAACTTTACACGGATGCACTACACAATGCTTGTTCCAACATACTTTCATAAATTTTTATTTCTTTTTACTATTTTTTACCCCCTTCGTTCCATAATGTATTGTAGTTTACAAAAACGTCTTATATTATGGGATTGCTCTTTTCCTTAATCGGGTGCGTCTACATTTTGGTCCCAAAAATCCACACCGGGAAGCTTTCATGCTAAGGGTCCGTCTATGTCACATCTAGATGTGACATAATACCTCACATCTAAATTGACTTCACCACCTATTTGTGCCTCCCCGCACTTGTTTTCTTTGTTTTTTTGTTTTTTTTTACAGTTGGACAGCCTTCTCCAGCCCATAAGCAGCACAAGCCAGGCCGGAAACGAAGCCGAAATAATCGATCCGCTCGTTGTGCAATGAAAAGCTACCGAGTTGGCTTATAATAAGTACACCTACACAACTATACGTGCATGTCCTGAGGTACTGTAGATCAATCAAGCTACTTGTTTGTGTGCATGGTTGAGGTTACACACCTACACGCGCACATCATACAAAAATTTATTTTCGAACATTTTCTGAAACACATGAGCAATATTTAAAATATGAACATTTAATTTTTTAAAGTTCTAATTCTGAAAAAAAATTTAAATTCCTTTTTTAAAATTAGAAGACATTGTTTGTTTTTGAATTTTGTGTATTTTTGAAAAATACAAAAACAAAAAAATCTGAAGAAAAACCAATAAATGAAACAGCAAGGAAAAAACCAGATTAAAACCTTTCGGAAGCTTCCAAAAAAAACATGTGCTCTTAAATTTGGCCGGCCTAGGGAATCGGCAGCGAGCGACTTGTGCGAAGTGGCGTGAATTGACACAGTGTGCATTGGATAGGAAATTCAACTCTCTTCGACACCTTTCCCCATCGCCCAGGGGTTGTTGCTTTTGGGCCTTGTTGTTGTTAATTGTTCCTGGGCTAGATATGTGTCTATCCATTTTTCATTTAGCACAAGCATATAAAAAAATCAGCACCAGATCTAGGCCTTTTTATGTGTTTAAAAATTGACACCGTAAGATCTGGGCCATTTAAAAAAAAACTACTAAAAAAGGTCTGACATGGTTCCTATGCTTGTGAAGCAAACCTACGGGAAAAGGTCAAAAAAACCTAGTTGCGAGTCGATGGTGAACTTGCAATTGAGGCGGAAAAAAAATTGGGCCCAATTGTGTGTCAATGGCGAAACTGGGCAAATAAGGATTAAGGGCCCAGTTGCATGTCGATGGTGAACTTGCAACTGAGACAACAAAAAGAGACGGGCCGAACTGTGAGTCGGTGATTGACTTGCAACTGGGGAAAATAGTCACAACCCTATTTGCGACTCATTGGTCGACTTGCGACCGGGGCAGAAAAATTTCGGGCCTAGTTATGAGTCGAATGGTGGACATGCAAACCGCGACAAAAAGGAATCAAAGAGCCAAGTTGCATGCCAATGGTTGACTTGTAACTGGGACAAACAAAAGGTCAGCCCATTTGTGACTCGATGATGGATTTGCAACTAGGATAAAAAATGGCCGAGCCCAGTTGCGAGTCGATGATGGACTTGTAATTATGTCAACAAAATGTCAAGGCCAATTGGGAGTCAAGGATGGACTTACAATTGGGGCAACAAAATTGATCAAGGGTCTAGTTGCATATAAAAATGGTGGACTTGCAGCTAAAAAAAATGGTCGGGGCCCAGTTGCGAAACGATGGTTGACTTACAACTATGGCAAAAAAAGGTATGGCCTCGCAACTGGGACAACAAATATGTCGTGCCCAGTTACATGTCAAGTATGGACTTACAACTTAGAAGGGATTGGGTCTCTCAGTTGCATGTCAGGTATGGACTTGCAACTTGTAGAAAGGGTCGGTCCCTCTGTTGCATGTTAATGGTGGACTTGAAACTGGTACAATAAAAGGGTCAAGGCTCGATTGCATGACGGTGGTGGACTTGCAACTGGGACAAAGGGATTAAGCCCCAGTTGCGTGTTAAAGGTGGACTTGCAACTAGGGACAAAACAGTTGCGTATCAAGGATGGACTTGCAACTAGGACAAAAGAGGAGGTGGGCCCATTTTCATGTCGAGAGTAGACTTTTAACTAGAACAAAACACATGTTGTGACCAAATCTGACAACTAGATTGTAAAAAAAGTTGCCAAGTAAGTTAGTTTAATGTGGTCACTAAGTGACTCATAATTCGACAACTAAGTGATAGTAAATCTGACAACTATCGATGGGAAAAATACATTGAACTAAAAGTGAATAGAAGAAAACAAAAAGACAAGAAAACCAAATAGAGGAAATAGATAAATAAGAAGAGAACAAGAAATGAGAATATTTTCATTTAAAAAATGATAAACATGAACAATTATAGAAAAATGAACAAATTTATGAATTTTGGAACATTTGTTAAAACATGTGAATTTATGAAAAAAGAAAGAAAGAATCAGTAAAAACAAAAAAATGAGATCAACTTTTGAAAAATAGAAAAATTAAAAGGACAGGAAAAAACCAATGAAGAAAAAATGAAAAAAAAACAGAAAACACAAGAAGAAAACAAAACAAATCAAAACAGAAAACTTATCTTAGCTATTTGGGCCGGCTCATATTCGGTTTGTTCACTGTCGATGGTGGACTTGTAACTGGGACAAAAAAGATCAGACCACCAGTGGCAAGTCGAGGATGGACTTGCAATTGGGACTAAAAAAAAGTCGGGTCCCAGTTGTGAGTTGAGTTTGTACATGCAACTGATACAAAAATGGTTGGGGCCAGTTGCGAGTCAAGGGTGGACTTGCAACTGGGACAATAAAAAGGTCGAACCCCAGTTGCGAGTCGACGATTGACTTGCAACTAGGACAAAAAAAGGTCGAGCCCGAGTTGCGAATCGAGGGTGGAGTTGCAATTGGGACTAAAAAACTTGGCCCCGATTGCGAGTCGAGGGTAGACTTGAAACTCAAAAAAAAAGGTTGGGCCCGAGTTGTGAGTCGAGGGTGGACTTGCAACTCGGACAAAAAAGGTTGGGCCCCAGTTGCGAGTTGAGGGTGGACTTGCAACTCGGACAAAAAAGGTTGGGCCCCATTTGCGTGACGAGGGTGGACTTGCAACTTGGACAAACAAATGTTTGGCCCCGTTCGTGGGTCGAGAGTGGACTAGCACCTAGAACAACAAGGTTGGGCACCCGTTACGAATCGAGGGTGGATATCCAACGGGAACAAAAAAAGGCCGGACCACCGTTGGGAGTCGAGGGTGGACTTGAAACTAAGACAAAAAATGTCGAAACCCAATTGCGAGTCGAGAGTGAAATTGCAACTGGGAAAAAAAGGCCAGGCCCCAGTTGCGACTGGAGGGTGGACTTGTAACTGGGAAAAAAGGTCGGACCCCCCAGTTGCGAGTTGAGGGTGGACTTGCAACTAGGAAATAAAAGTCAGGTCCCAGTTACGAGTCGAGGGGGGGTTGCAACTGGGAAAAAAAGGTCAGGCCCCAGTTGCGAATCGAGGGTTGACTTGCAATTGAAAAAAAAAGTCGGGCACCACTTGCGAGTTGACGGTGGAATTGCAACTAGGACAAAAAAAGGTCAGGTTTCAGTTGCAAGTCGATGGCGGACTTGCAACTAGGACAAGAAAAGGTCGGGCTCCAGTTGCGAGTCAAGGGTAGACTTGCCACTGGGACAACAAATATCGGGTCTCAGTTGCGAGTCGACGATAGGAATGCAACTGGGACAACTACACAAAACTACGATATCAGTTATGAGTCAAGGATGGACTTGCAATAGAGAAGAAAACAAACTACGACCCAGTTGCGAGTCAGATGGTGGACTTGCAACTAGGACAACTACGGGCCTAGTAACGAGTCGAGGAAGGTTTTAAAACTGGGATGAAACAAACAACGGGCCTAGTTGTGAGTCAAGGGCGGACTTGCAACTAGAACAACTATGCAAAACTAAAATACCATTGGTGAGTCGAGTATGTAGGACAATAACAAACTACGAGTCGAGTTGCGAATCGAGCATGGAGTTGCAACTGGGATAAAAAACAAAACATATTCCCAGTTGCGTGTTGAGGGTGGACTTGCAACTGGGATAATTACAAGCCCATTTGCGAGTCGAGGATGGACTTACAACTGGGATAACTATTAAACTACGAGCCCAATTGCGAGTAAATAGTCGACTTGCAACTGGTGTGAAACAAATTATGAGCCCAGTTGCGAGTCAAGGGTGAACTTGCGATTGGGATGAAAAAACAAAATACATGCTTTATTTGCTAATCAAGGGTGGGCTTGCAACTCGGACAACTACAAGCCCAGTTATGAGTCGAAGGCGGATTTGCAACTGTGGCAACTGGAAAAACTACATGTCCAGTTACGAGTCAAGGGTCGACTTGTAACTAGGATGAAACAAACTACATACCCAGTTGCGAGTCAAGGATGGACCTACACATTTCTACCCCTTCATCTAGACAAAAAGAACCCTTCGTCTACTCCGTTTTATAAAGGGCTCTAGTCTCGGGTGGACTCTACAAATTCTCCACCAGGGCAAAAAAAAACACACACACATCGAAGACAAAAAAAAAGCCACAAACGACAACTTATATAGGCCCGTGTGAAAAGAAAGCGTGAGAAAAAGCTGATACAAAAGACATGACAAAAGGACACACGACAAAAAAGAAGGAACTGACACAAACGTGCATGGCCGAGTTTCTGCGAACATTAAAGCAAACAAATCAGACGGTTATAGACTTAGATGAGGCAATTAGCAAATTTGAAATAAAAAATCTAGTTATTGCTCTTCTCTAGTTATACAATTGAATCATTATAAACAAAAACAAAAAATAAATAAATAAATAAGACACATGGCCCTCCAGAAAAAAGCTACAACCCACAAAATAAACTCAATACACAAAAACATAAAAGCAGCCCACTAAAAAATCATGTCACGCCTTACTGCCTCATGAGGAATGAATAAAAAACACAACACAATGACAATGAGCACGACTCAGAATCTAATCGTAAAAAATAACGAAGCCAATCCGAAACGAGAGCCTCAATTGCACCGTGAAAATGACCCAACAAAAGACGCATACACAAACAAGCCGACAAATAGACACCAGACACATGACACGACACGTGGCGTGCATGACAAAGCAACCCGTGATCAAGATTTGCACGACATGTAAAGCGAACATACGAGAGTGAAAAAAGTTCATTAATTAAAAAATAAATAAATAAGAAGAAAAAAGGAAAAGATAAAAGAAATGTATAACGAGAAAATAGAAAATGTAAATAAAAAACAAAAAAATGACTTTAAGACAGTTCATAATTTAAAACAAAATAATAAAAAACAAAAAAGGAAGAAAAAAATAACAGACATGAAAAAGGAAAAAGAAATAAAGGTGCTGAATGGAAGTGTACAAAAATAAAAAGAATTAGAATAAGTCACAGCACAGACTTGAAAAAGAAAAAGAGACAACACAGCCGGCGGCCGCAAAAACTAAAAGTCCACAACAGAAAATAGGCCCAACCCAGGCAAGGGACAACACATCTATGAGCAGACACGTGAGTAGAAAGGCCCATACTTGATACGAAAGAGATCGACAGGTTATTCCTCAATTGCCCGAATCTTATAGCAGTTTGATCAACGGTTCTAAATTTAGATATGAGATAATATATTACATCTAGATGTAAAATAGCAATACTGTCATGCTAAATGCTAATCATGGTTGGAACAATCTGAATTTCTCATCTATCATTGGTACCGATGGAAGGTGCTAGGCCTTTGTATGTCGCCACTCTTGTATGGCGGCGCGGAGTGCGTGGTTGGGCATGAGCTCGTCAGTGGGGAGCTTCAGGTTGGTCATCGGGGACGTGTCGTGTCCGCTCCGGAGCCACTCCTTCATCGCCTCCGCCTCGTAGGTGAACCCGTCGCCGGCGATCTGCGGATCCCTCATCACCTCCTGCGAACGCGCATCAGTTATTCATCACTGCGGATCATTTCGGAAATCCGCGCTCAGGTGAATGATCGAATGCACATGTGCCAACCTTGAGTATCGGGCAGAGGAAGTAGGACGGAGCGCCGCCGCTGTCGGACGCCGTCGACGCCGAGAGCGACGACCACGTCCTCCCCGGCGTGGCGTCCGTCGCGGCCTCCAGCACGCTCAGCGCCTCATCCAGAAGCTCGGCCGGGCGGCGGGGTCCTCCGGTTTCGACCGCGTCGCAGCATTTCAGCCCGAGCAGCGCAACCTCCGTGGCGCGCTCCATCGGCCACCCTCCGGCACTCGTGTCCACCACCTCGTGCCAGGGCGTGCTCCCATCGGCGGCCTTCTGCGCCGCCTTCTTTGCCGCGAACGCCGGCATACCCGTCACCAGGCGGAGGAGGACCACGCCCAGCGCATGCACGTCGCACTGCGGGGTCAGCTCCCCCGTCGCCAGGTACCGCGGTTCCACGTACGCCAGCGCCACGCCGCTGGGGAGCTGTGGCGGCGCCACGAGACCAGGCATGCCGAGGCCGGCGAGCTTGCTGGACGAGCACCGCTCGTCCTCCAGGAGGATATTCGCTGGCCGGACGTCGCCATGCACTGTTGCCGTCGAGTGGAGGTAGGCCAGGGCGGAGCAGGTTCGGTACGCGATACCACACCGTGTGTGCCACGGCAGTGGCGGCGCCTCTCCTCCAAGACGGTCCTCCAAGCTCCCGCCCGGCACGATCTCGTGCACCACAGCGCGAGCCTCCGGGCACGCGCCGACGAGCGCGACGATGTTTGGGTGCCTCGCCCTGGCGATGGCGTCCACTGCACGACCGAACCGCACCTCGTCGACGGCGACGTCGGGGCAAATCATCTTGACGGCGACGCTAATGCCGCCGAGGCTCCCTCTGTACACGCGGCCGCGGCTGCCGGCACGGGCGCCTCCTATCACGGCAGACTCGTCGAAACGATCGGTCGCCCCCTCCAGCTCCGACAAACCAAGCCGCAAGAAACTCACACTTTGATCACCACCGTCCACCGCAGGCATGGGTTCTTCGTCAGCCGCAGGCCCTTCTCCTCGGCGGTCCCGCCTGAGCGCGTCGAGGACAGAGCACGACTCCGACATCCTGACATCGAGTTCGCTCATCACGCGCCCTGACTCGGTGATCTGCAGCTCAAGCTCGGCGCTGCGCTCATCAACCTCCCGTATCTTCGCGAGAATGGCGTCGAGTTCCCGCCTTTCCTGCTCCATGGCCGCGCGCTCCCTCGCCAGACTCTCCTCCATCTCCTTCCGGCGTCTCGTCTCGCCATGGTACGAGCTCTCCGCGTCGCTGGCCTGCACCCATCAGAATCAGATGAAGATCGAGACTTTGACGCGTTGATCGAAGCAAACCAGTTTCATCTCTTGTACTAGTATTTAGAAACTTACCATCCTAGACGCATCAACCAGGTCCCGGTCGGCCTTCTGCCGCCGGCGTGTCTCTTCGTACGCCTCGTGCCTGAGGCTCCCGGCCTCCATAATCGCGTCTTTGAGCTTCTCGTACAAAGCATCTTCCATGTCGCCAGCCTCCTCCTGACAAAACCAACATACAAGAATATTTTATACCACGCCGACATGATCGCACGATCCTAATATAGATAGATTTCACCACATTGTTGTTCCAATAAAGAAAAATCATAGTTTGAAAGGCCTGCCCATACCGAACCATCGTGCGAAGGCGTCGGCGGGTCTTCTTCGACGTCTTGCAGTGACTGCACGACAGCCGACGGCCCACCTTCAGCAGCTCCCTCGTGAACGAAATCCTCGACGCTGTGATCCGTGGCATTGTCGCTGTCGTCCCTGCTCGGAGACCGGCGGAGCGACGCCGCCATCATCGGGTCGGGCGAGTCGTGGTGCATCCCGAGCAGCCCCCCGTCACCGCCTCCGTGGAGCGTTAGGCGCGGCGGGGACGATTTCGATCTCGAGTAGTCGGAAGCGACCGATCTGGGGCTGGTGCTGGCTGTGGATGGCTCTCCTCGGTTCGGCTCCTCGCCGACCTCCCTGAGTACAGGCCAGATAAATGGCATTAACAACATGAAACGTGCCAGTTAATTTACCAAGTATACTTCATTAAAACCCATCCGATGATTTGTGGTAGTACTGATTTTGGTCTCGTTCTGTTACTCGGTCCTC
Source organism: Thinopyrum elongatum (assembly GCA_011799875.1). NCBI lineage: Eukaryota > Viridiplantae > Streptophyta > Magnoliopsida > Poales > Poaceae > Thinopyrum > Thinopyrum elongatum. Next base: position 317,461,652 of record CM022301.1, read on the forward strand.
TCTGTGTGAAACAGAGTGAACTGAAAGGCGTCAAGATGTTCAGGCATACAGTATGTATACAGTTTGTCTAATTCACGTCTAGATGTTTGTCTAATTCACGTCTAGATGTTTTTTTAAGGATGACACATCTAAGCTCCTATAAATAACACAGCAGCAAGAAAAAAAAAAGCTAAAAAAAAAATAGACCAGAAACATAGTGAACATCAGGTTAGATGTGACATACACATCTAGATGTGTCCTAGACAGACCCGTATGTATATACCTAGTGCACACGAGGTTTCCTTTGCAGACGAACCAGATCCTGCAGGAGGGGCTGGCCTTCCGCTGCACTGTCACCGCCTTCTTAGACTTCGGCGTCCGCAGCTTCCTAACAACCACACACCATATCCATCACAATCACAATCACAAAAGTATCTTTGTATCACACCATATCTGGCTAGGAAATAGTAGTAACTTGTATCGATCATCTCTACCCCCAAACGCGCACGCACACTGACCATAGAGGCAGCAGAAATGCTGAATTCATCGTGCTACGCATGAACCTACCGCAGGGCCAAGAGAGTGGTAGGTAGGTGGGTACCTGGTGTATCCCCGGTCAGCGGCGGCGCCCATGACGAGCTCGGCGACGCCATGGTCGTCGACGAGCTGGACCAGGCCCCTCGCCGCGTCATCCCCCGACACGATGACCTTGCGCGCGTGGACCTGCTCCGATCAAACGCGACCGTTCAGCGCAGCGTCTCGGCGGTGGCGGGGATCAAAATGAGGATCGCCTCCCTCATCAGAAGAAACGAAGGGAGGAGGAGCTGGTGTGGACGAAGGACGGAACGAACCCGTTGACTTGCGCAGATGTCGACGAGGACGTCGAGGGCCTTGCTGGCCCTGTCCTCCTCCATCTTGCTGTACGCGGCCACCTCGTGCTCCGCAAGGTGGCTCACTGGGACCCACGCCCCCACTGCAATCCAATCAAACAAGCCGCAAGGTCGTCGTCAGTCCGTACGTGCACCCGGCGATGCCACACACGAGATTCCTCGTCGACACACAAAAAGCGCAAGAAACAAAAAGTAGTACTGTACTAACAAAGTGACCGAGAGATAAAGGAGACAGCTAAAATGGACATACAGTAATAACGACAGTACACATCGGGTCGACAGTACACAAAGTCTAAGTCGGCTGAAACTTAGCAAAACTGTAATAGTAATATAGAAGTATTTTCAGAGCAGAGGGAAACAAGTCTGCTTACTCATGTTGATGCGGTGCGGCGGGCGGTGGACGTGGGCGAGGACGAGGCGGTGGCGGCTCCGGGGGAAGTTGGCGAGCACCCACCGCAGGTTGGCCCTCCACTCCCTCCCCGCCTCCTTCCCCACCGCGCAGTACACTTGCACCTCCGCCGCGGCCGCTCTCCCTCCGCGCTCCTCCTCCCCGTCCTCGTCCTCGCCGCTGCGGCCAACGCCGCCTGCCTCCGCCATACAGATCCTCCTTCCGAGCTATAGCTAGCTGCTTGATCGGTCGATGAGCTGCTCACTTGATCGATCCTCCTTCTCGATCTCCGGCTGGGCGGCAACGGCCGGCGAGCTCGGCACGCGGTGATACGGATGCGACGTGGGAGAAAGAGAGAGGGAGAAGCCGAGGTAGGCTAGTTTCTACGTCTTCCTGGAGTGCGACTGGTGGTAGTTACCTGCTAATACCTGCACCTAAAAGCTAAAGGTAGCTGCAGGAGGAAGAGGAGACAAGAGACAGGGACAGCACCGATCGGAAGCAGTTGGAAGATGGTCGCGTCTCTGGCAGGCGGGCCCGCGTGGAGGGATATTCCGGGCACCTTTATCACGGGGCTAGCTGGACTCTTGAGGGATTAGAGCATGGTTAACAGTACACCCAACTGCTGGCTATATGAATCATTATTTATTGGTCATACAATAGAGTGGGTTATAAGGTTGGCTATAAGCTCATATTTTTTTTCACTTTCTCTCTATCTCTTTCCTCTCATTAAATGTCTTTGCCTAGAAGCACGCGTAAAGCCTGGCTCTTGCATGAGGCCCTCCACTATGTGACCGGTGCCTGATGCATTAAAATATGGTAGATTGGGCATCGATGCCCTCAGGAAATTTTTTGGCACCGCCGTCACACCGTTGGTTTTGCAGCCCGTAGAAAAGCGGGACCCGCACGTACATAAAGAAATCGAGCAAGCCAACCTCCCCCTCGATCCTTCGCGCTGGAAGTGGGCATCGATGCACAGTTTAATGTATTTTATTGTCCAGCACTTGCTCCGGTTCGCACAATATTTTTTATAGCACCGCATGGGCTATGAAGGACACCGGTGCCAAATTGTGCAGAAGTAGATTTGGCACCTCCTTTGACCTACATAGTGGAAGGCCTGAGAGCCCACTGCTTTTACTTTTTCCCTGTCTCTCTCCTCCACATAGGCAAAAATGTCATGTAAGAGAGCTTATAGCCCACTGTTATACTTACTCTCATGTTGACCAGACCCGCTCCTCGCGAGCAGCCCAGCCCGGCACTGCCTAGGTTTGAACTCGCTTTGCATTCTCATTCCAAACTGCGCAACAAAGACCAAACGTCGGTACACCGTACACACATGTATCTTCAAGTTTTGCCGAGGAAATCATATGCGTCCAATGCACCACATACATCTTGGGTTCGGAACACATCAACTCCATACATCATCCGATGGAGAACGGAGCGCTGGAGCACGTATGTATGGGAAAATTGGCATGGCAATGTCATGGCGCGTCATGAGCCCCGTTGACTATTCCGTACAAGGGATATGCTAGGAACCTAATATGAATATGCTTCGACTTGCCTCATATACTAAGCATCGAAGCTGTGGCAATTAAGGCTCTTGCCAATCAGACCTTAATGACATGTGTCCCTGCATGACCGATGCATGAGCAAGGACGAGAAGGGTGGTCTAGTTTTCTAACCGTAGCGCTTGAAATGATGGTCGCGGTTGGACGAAGTTATGTGCTTATAAGAAATATAAATACATGATACTCTAACTCCATCTAGCAGCAGACTAAACTAATAAGCTGAACTTAGTTGCCAGGAGACAAACATTACATAGAGAAAAGCTATACTAGCTCTGATGTCAGCGATGACGTGTCTAAGAGAATTAGTAGTGTGTACTAGATCTGAAATCTAACTACCATGTTAGTAGGGGTGGGTCGTGTTGAGTAGACGTTTTTGGTGCACATGTATAGTACTAGGGTCTGTATATTTTGTACCTTCGTGCCTCCTCTCTCCCTCGTATATTTGTATTCCTTGGGAGACAAGTAGAGGCCGGACCCCCTTGTACCTATATACGTGCTTATGCACACAATGAATCAATTGTCAATACATGCAATCCCTACTTTCCCATCTAACATGGTATCAGTTTAGCACGTCGATCCGGGGTCACTATAGGTCCATCAGCCTGTTTCAACGAGGGCGAGGTTAGCCGCCGCCACCAAATCTCAGGCTCCCTCGTATCGCTCCCTCCAGGGCGATCAGGGGGCCAACCCCAGCGCCCCGGCTACCGCCCCCTCCCCCCTCTCCTCCACCTCGCCGTCCCCAGAGACGTGCGCTGGCTAAGCCCGGGCGCCGCCGGTGATGGGGACGGCGGGGATCTAGGCTGCAGCCCCGCGGTTTGGAGGGACCGGCGGCGCGAGATCGCCCTTCGATCTTCGTCTTTCCCGGCGGCTTCGTGGGGAGGGCGGATCAGGAGGGGATGTGGCCATGGTTGACGGGTCGGCGGCGCCTCCGGTCAGATCTGATCTGGCCGGTGCCGCTGGCGGTGGTGGCCATCTCCTCCGTCGGAGGTGGTCGGCCTGAGGCTGGATGGTCAGATCTCGAGATCCGCCATCTAGTTCCGGCTGCGAGTCGGGAAGACATAGTTGCCGGTGAAAACAGAGCCGATGGCGGCGTTCTGCATCATTACCTTGATGAAGGCATCGTCATGTAACTACTGTCGACCCACTGGTGCTGCTCCGGGGGAAACCCTGGACGACGGCGGTACTGCGGTGTCGTTTTCTCTCTTGGGAGCATCGTTTATGGAGCAGAGCTGGAAGACAAAGGCAGGAGGTGGAGCAGCTTCGTCTTGCACGGAGCTTTGGGTGGAGATGTCAAGTCATGCCTGGCCGACAGGTGCTACGCTGTGTCATGCCTGGTCGGCAGGTGCTACGCACGACAGATCTTCCAGAATCTTCGCGTCTGGACGGACTAGTGCGGGGCGGTGGAGCCGTTGGGCGCCGTGGTGGCGTTGACGGATGGACGGACTGGCAAGGATGATGCAAATCTCTCTCCTGAAGATGGGTCAGCGGTTCGATGATGATGGCGGCGTCTAAAACGTGTGCATGTGGTGTACGCTCTAGGTCTGCTGCGCCGGGTGTGGGTTCCGATACGTTATGTGGATGGATCGGCGACGGCACCGGTTTTAGATATGAGGAGTGAGACCACTCCACATTATCGAGTTTTGTAGGTGTGAGTGGTGGCTTCGGATGGCTTGATGTATGTTCTTGTTAGACCTATGTTAAATTATAAATAAAGATGGCCGTATGCATCGATTGAAACAGAGGTCGGCGGTCTTAACCTTCTTTTCAAAAAAAAGCACGTCGATCCTAACCCTAGCCTCCGCTCCTCTTGCCACCGCCGCCGCCGCAGGTTCTTGCCGTCGCCGCCGCGCCATCCTCCTCGCGCCGCCGCCGCACTCCCTGCCGCCGCCGCATCTCTCCTTCCTTCGTAGCCGCCGCACCTCCTGCCGCCGCTGCACTTCTTCTCACCTCCTCCTGTGTGCTTGTCAGCCACCGCTGCAGCTTATCCAAGCTGCCGCCGCTGGTACCCTACCTCCCGCACAGCTGCTGCTTCCTTCACTCGTCAGCGCCACCAATCCTCGCTAGCCAGCCCGTTCGCTAGCTAGTAATCCAGATCGCTAGCCGAATCCATCAAGTTGTGTGCGTGGGTGCTTTCTAGTCATCCAGATCGCTAGCCGAATCCATCCAGCTGTGTGCTTGGGTGCTTGCTAGCTTATACGTGCCCGTGTGCCTTGTTAGCCGCCGCCGCTGGCCCGCTCCTATGGCCTCCCCTGGCTCCCCCATCTACGGTTCCTACACCATGCCCGTCCCGTGCACACCCGTTCCCGCTCTATTCTCCAACTCGCAGCCGAGCGCGTCGCCTCTCTTCAGCAACATGTACGCGGGCGCGCCGGCTCCCTTCATGCACATGCAGCCGGGCACGTCGGCTCCCGTCATGCACATGCAACACATACAGTCGGGCGCATCAGCCCATGACGTACACATGCAGCCAGCCGCGTCGGCCCTCTACTCCAACACATAGGCGGGCATGCAGGATCAGTTTGATCCTATGGCCACGTCCTCATTCTACACCGCCACCGCCCCTACCCGTCCGGCACAACAGCCACACGGTGTCGGCGGCGACTGATATATGGACACGGGCGCCACCGCTCATATGTCATCGCACCCCGGTAACCTAACGTCCTCCACTCCCGTTCACACTCCAACTCATATCACCGTTGGCAACGGTTCATCCTTACCCATCACCCATGTCGGTCGCACTAATTTTCCTTGTGCATCCATGCCACTTACTATGTCTAATGTCCTTGTTTCACCTGACTTAGTCACGAACCTTGTTTCTGTTCGTCGCCTTGCTTGTGAGAATCCTATCACCGTCGAATTTGATTATGTTGGTTTTTCTGTGAAGGACGCTCGTACGTGGATGGTTCTCCATCGATGTGATAGTCCCGATGACCTCTATCCTGTGCACGCTGGCGCCACCACCTCCACCCCTCCAGTTGCTCTCGCCGCTGGTGTCGACCTATGGCATGCTCGCTTGGGACATCCCAACTCTACCGTTTTACGTCAAATTCTTAGGGTTTTTTCATTCTCATGTGATAAGATCGACGACCACACTTGTGAGGCTTGCCGTCTCGGCAAGCATGTTCGTCTCCCTTTTAGTGCGTCCACCACTATTTCTACTTTTCCGTTTCAATTACTTCATAGTGATGTTTGGACATCTCCAGTTGCAAGTAGCACGGGCTATCTCTATTATTTGGTGATTTTAGATGATTTATCTCATTATGTGTGGACATTTCCTCTTCGTCGCAAATCCGATGCCTTAGCCACACTCACGGCATTTTATTCCTATGTCACCACACAGTTCGGTCGCCCCATACTTGCACTCCAAACCGATAACGGAAAAGAATTTGACAATGTCGCCGTTCGGGATCTTCTTGCCTCTCACGGCACCATTTTCCGCCTAACCTGCCCCTACACTTCACAGCAGAATGGCCGTGCTGAGCGCATCCTACGCACTCTCAATGATTGCGTTCACACATTACTCTTTCACTCTAATGTCCCTCCCAGGTTCTGGCCTCATGCTCTCGCCACCGCCACTCTTCTTCTTAACATTCGACCGTGTCGTCCCCCTTGAAACTACGCCCCTCACCACCTCCTCTTCGGCACACCTCCATAGTAAGATGGCCTTCGCACCTTCGGGTGTCTCTGCTATCCTAGCATCGCATCCACCGCCCCCCACAAACTCGCACCACGATCACTTCCTTGCATCTTCCTTGGCTACCCTCCCAACACCAAAGGTTACCGGTGCTATGACCCTGTTTCCCACCGTGTGTACACCTCATGGCACGTGTACTTTGACGAGAGGGTGTTTCCTTTTCACCAGGTACCACCATCTGCAGCGCCTTCGGTGGAGCCGCTCGCCGCGCCCCCAGCATGGCGCCCGTCCCAGTCGCGGCCCACCCCGCCCCTCTGGTTCGGCAGCTGCTCCCCACTCCACCACCGGTCGCGACTCCCTCCACAACCTCTTCTGGTGCCGCTGCCGTGGTCGCGTCGGACCGGGCATCTTCCTCGGGTGCCTCGGCTAGCGCCCCCTCCTCTGGACCGGCGGACGACGACGTCGCGGCGGCCGCCTCTGTCGGCACCGCCGCTGCTGCCGGTGCTGCCGCCGCCTTTGCCGGCGTTGCTGCTGCTGGCTCACCTGCCAGCCCCTCTGCGACGGGCTCGACTCCACCCTTGCCTGTCGCCCAGCCCGCTCCGGCTGCCGCACCGCCTCTTGGCGTGATGACACAGGCCCGGCCCGGTGTGCACCGGCCGAGTACGCGCTACACTTCAGACAAGTATGCGTGTGCCGCTTCGATATCGACACCATCACCCATTCCCTCCTCCGCTCGCGCAGCCCTTCGTGATCCTCATTGCCTTGCGGCGATGCGGGAGGAGTTCGACGCGTTGCAGCGCAACCGTACGTGGCATCTTGTTCCGTGGCCTCCCCATGTTAACGTCAATAGTGGCAAGTGGGTGTTCCGCCACAAGACACGCCCTGACGGTTCTCTCGAGCACTACAAAGCTCGTTGGGTGGTTCGCGGATTTCGACAGCGTGCCGGTGTGGACTTCACCAACACTTTCGCCCCAGTTGTCAAACCGGGCACGATCCGCACCGTCCTTCAGTTGGCGGTCTCTCGCGCTTGGCCCGTGCATCAGTTGGATGTTTCCAACGCCTTTCTGCATGGGCACCTTGCAGAGCAGGTGTACTGTCAGTAGCCCACTGGTTTCGTCGACGCCGAGCATCCGGATCACGTGTGCTTGCTCTCCCGTTCTCTATACGGGTTGAAGCAGGCGCCACGGGCGTGGTACCAGCGTATCGCGACCTTCCTCCAGTTGCTTGGATTCCGGTCCACCCGCTCCGATGCTTCCCTCTTTGTGTATCATCAGGGAGCTAACACTGCATATCTGCTGCTCTACGTCGACGACATCCTCCTGATGGCGTCTGCTTCCGAGCTCCTTCAGCGGCTCACGGCTCCTCTTCGTGATGAGTTTGCCCTCAAGGACTTGGGGCCCCTGCATTACTTCCTCGTCAACGAGTGTTGGGAAACATTGCATGGAAAACAAAAAAAATTCTACGCACACGCAAGATCTATCAAGGAGATGCATAGCAACGAGAGGGGAGAGTGTGTCTACGTACCCTCGTAGACCGTAAGCGGAAGCGTTTAGTAACGCGGTTGATGTAGTCAAACTTCTTCGCGATTACCCAGTGATACAAAATAATAATAATAATAATAATAATAATAATGACAAAAAAGGGTTCGCCCGCTTTGTATTACAAAGCAACCAACCGATACAACCAACGATAGGTGCTGGGGCGAGGCAGCACAGACACGCCCAAAAGAAACAAAAGAGAAAATACAAAAGAAACAAATGCCGACAACGGCGGATCGACAAAAATACGAAGAAGCCTCGCGACCACTGCGCCCACCGGAGATCTCCCACCAAGCTACTAGGCTCCGAAGCACCGGTACCAATCAACACCTCCAAGAAGGGACACGACGATGACGACGCTGCTGCCAAGGGTTTCCCCCGATACGCGGCGAGGAGAGAAGAAGGGTAGCCCCCGACGCCCTCCAGGAAGGTCCGGTGGCACCCTCAGGCGCCACCGCGTCGGTGTCAGCCAGGCCGACAGGGATTTCTCCCGATCCCAACCTTCACCTCGAGCGCTCCGGAGCCCGCCACCGAAACCGACCACCACCCTGCGCCAACACGGTCTCGAAGCTTCTCACGTCGTCTCATCACGGCACCACGAAGTGAGGTCTGCACACCGAGAAAGAGGAGCCGGGACTAGAGGCAGCAGCACCATCGGCACGCGGGAGGGCCCAACCTCCACCATCAACAACGGTAGCCGCCCGGACGCAATAGCAGGAGCATACCAGGCCCATGGGCCCACAGGCCCGGCCGGGCCCCCAAAGGCCCATAAAGCTCCCGCCTTCGCGCTGCAGCAAGCACGTCGTCGGCGTTGCCGCCCCCGGTCCGAGCTGCTCCACCTCCTCACCACGCAGAAGACAACGAAGCCAAGCCGGGGGCCGACCCGCTAGGACCCAGATGGGACCCGCAGGGCCCAGATCTGGGTCGGGGGCACTCCGCCGGCCACCCGGCGCCACCAAGCCGCCCCGCCGCCAAGGAGCAGCACCGCCACCACGTCCGCCGCCGGCCACCACCGCCGGGTCGCCGGACCGCTGCCTAGCCGAGCTACACCCCCGCCGCCCCCCGCCCCGGGCAGGAGGGGCGCGTGCGCGGGAGAGATGATCTCGCCGCCGCCGACACCACCCTTTGCCAGAGCCGGGGGCGCCTGTCGGCAGCGGCGGCGGGGACGAGGCGAGGTGGGAGGATGAAGGAGAAGGCGCGCGCGCCGCCCCGGCCGCCTCCCGGGGAGGCGGCGCGAGGGCGGAAAAGGGAGAGGGAAGGGAGGAGCGGGGGAAGGGGAACCCGGGTCTGGCCTGCGCGCTGGCGAGGCCCGCCGGATCTGGCCAGGATTAGGCGGGGGAGGTGGCGGCAGCGAGGGTTAGGGGCGGGGGGAGGAGGAGGGCGGGGGTACTTCAGATCCAGCACCAGACAAAGAATGTGGCATTCACTCGTCGAAAACATTGGCTATTTCAAATCTGGACATTCACCCATTGAAAAGCATAGAAAAAACTTCAGCAAGATAATGTGTTATATTGCTAAGGGAATGATGGAACACTTTCCAACACATAAATCAAGTAACTTGATTCGGAACTGCTAAATCTCAGTCGACTGAGACTTCGCAGTCGACTAAGCCAGCCGTCGGATGCTTCTGTCGTTTCAAGATTCGTGTTGGGTGCTTTCTCCTTTGTTTCGGCTTGTCTAAGGCGTGGGCCGGCCTATTTGTTTCTTGTCCGACCGTCGGCGTGTGTGGGCATTCGCTTTTGTGGGCTGGGCAGGTGCTGGGGCCGGGCTTTTTGTTTTGTTTGTCCTTGTTTTTGGGCCGCAATAAAGAAAGGGAAGGGGAAGCAGCTACCCCCTGGTAATTAAGAGGAGGGGAACGGCCAGTCGTCAGTCTATTTCCTCGTCTCTCTCTGTTCTTCTCTCTCAAATTCGAAGAACTCTGCAGGGTAAAGGAGAGCTGCAGAGATCCAAGGTTCCTTGAACGGAAGAAATCGGCTTGCTCCTGCACGCCCAGCAAGAGGACAGGCGATGCTTCCGGTGGAGTAAGTTTTCCCTCCTTTCTCCATCTGTATTTTTTTGTTTTGTTGGTGCTACACTGTAGATCTAAGGGGGGTTAGGTTCCATTTTGTTTGGATCAAGTGTAGATTAACAGATTCGTATCCTCTGTGTGGATATAATCGGCTCCAGGATTTTAGCCTTTTTTGTGTGTCCTTTTCTTCAAGGAGTTGTATGTAGGGTGTCCCCTTTTTGTGTGATTTTTATGTTTCAGTTTGCTGAAACCTTTTGTGGAGCAGTAGCATGTTTTGAAATCATTCTATGGAAACAAAAGGATTATTGATGAACCTATCACTAACATTTTTTTTTTCCGAAAAGGGGGGACTCCCCGGCCTCTGCATCAGAACGATGCATACGGCCAACTTTATAAATAAGCAAACATGTTCAACAAGGTCTTAAAGTCTCAAACGAAAGTAAAGGAAAGCTCACAAAGAGCCAAAGGGCTAATAACAAACTAGCCAAAAAAACCACAACCGGCTGGCAAAAGAAAGATAGGAAAACTAATTGCCTATCCTATTACATGACCGCCATCCAAACCGGTTGAAAAAATCCCGTGCTACCATCTCCCACCGGATAGATCCAGTAACCAAACGCTCCCTGGCCTCCGTCGGAGTGAGTAGCGACCACATACGGATCAACGCAGTGGCTCGGAAAATAACCTGCAAAAAATGAATATTTGTTGTTCTGTTAAAAACCAAATCATTTCTGCAGTTCCAGACTACCCACAATAAAGCACATACTCCTACGCGAATGTGTCTCGCTGTTTCGGACTCTATCCCGTTAAGCCACGTTCCAAATAACGTGCTGACAGAACTCGGAGGAGTAATGTTAAAGGCTATGTGGACCGTCCGCCATAGAACTTTGGCTAACGGGCAATCAAGAAAAAGGTGTTTGAAAGTTTCATCCCGATCACAAAAACTACACCTAGTAGGTCCTATCCAGTTACGCTTTGCCAAATTGTCCTTGGTTAAGATAACTTGTTTATGTACAAACCACATAAACACTTTAATTTTCAAAGGAACTTTGACTGTCCAAACATATTTGGAACTAGGAATGGAGCTAGAATTGATAACATCGAGATACATTGATTTAACTGTAAACTCTCCAGACCTAGTAAGCTTCCAGCGTAATTGATCGGGCTGTTGAGACAGCTGAACCTCCATCAATCTACTCACTAGATGGAGCCACTCTTCCCAACGATTACCGGCTAGCGTCCTCCTGAACTGAATATTAAGGGGGATGGATTGAAGTATCGTTGCAACGAAAGCATCACGTCGTTGAACAATACGATACAGAGACGGGTATTGAAGCGCAAGGGGGTCTCTCCGAGCCAAGTATCCTCCCAGAATCGCGTGCTAGCGCCATTGCCGATTATAAACTTTGTTCTATTGAAAAAGGCTAGATTGACTCCATCTAGTGAGTAGACTGATGAAACCCTATCACTAACAGTGGCATGTTTTTTTCTTCAGATTGCTGAAACCCTATGAATCAGTAGGATGTTCAATCTTTCTCTGGAATCAAGAGAATGATTTACTGAACCTATCACTAGTAGTGTTATTTTTTTTTTGTTTTTCCAGATTGCTGAAACCCTATGAATCAGTAGCATGTTCAAATATTTTTTCTATGGTAATCAAAATAATGATTACTGAACCCATCACTAACGGTGGCATTTGATATTTTTTCAGCTTTTTTCTGAACCCACTTTTCTGGTGTGGTACTGGTTTATTTTTTTTGGTGGGTTGGGGGGGGCACGTTCTGTTTATGAGGTTATGTCCAGTAAATATTTTTTTTTTGTTTTTTTACATCCAGTAGGACATTTTTGTGTAGGTGCAAAAGTCCAGCAGCACTAGTACTGACCCGTTTGATTTATACATGTGTAGGACCAGAAGTAGTACTATCAGTACTACTAATATTTTTTTGCTTGTACGTACTTAGAGAAGTTAATTAGGATCTTTTAGCTGAGAAGATCTGGTATAGTATTTGAGCAAATTAGTACCAACACTGCTTTTTTATATGTTATGACTCGTTGACAGTTAGTAAAACAGGGAGTGGTCGTTTCCTTTTGCAGGAGAACAAAGATTAATTAAGCCAGTTTAACCCAAGGAGAGACAAGAGAGTATGCTTGTTTTTTTTGTTTGCCCTGATGCAAACAAGCACCCTAGTTACACATGTCCGGCACAGAGATTAAACAACAAGCGCATTTTACCCTTCTGCAAACATGTGTTAGGCTGCCTAAGTTGACCTTTGTTAGAATAGAGCCTCTGTTAATCATTCTATATTGACAACTCCATCTGCTTTTGTTATTCTATGGTGGGAATAATTGAATCTGAACTTAAATTACATAAGTAAACTATATTTTTTTTGTAGGTTTTTTGTTTTGCAAGTCTAAACTGCTTTTTCAAGCAAGAATATAGTACATGTTTTTCGATTCAATTTTTGTTTTTGTTTTTGGCATGCTTCAACTAAGAATCCGAAATTGTTCTTTTCCTGGTTGTTAGTTTCTTCAATTTGATTAAACACTCACAATTGCCTTTGTGTTTTTGTAATTCATTTTTCATGAAAACAAAGTAATTTGCAGGAGTTACCTAAGTAGCTAACTTTTAAATCCCCTGCACGATTCCGCGTCCTATTTTTTTAATGCCAACCTCGCAAAAATATTTTTTTAGGTGGTGGTTGAGAGGGTGCGGGGATGGTCAAAATGGCAAACATGCATTTCAATGAAGCATCACTGTTCTTTTTTTCTTAAAGCCCCTTTTATTGAGAAAGTCGGAAGAAACATGCAGCCACTAAGCCTCCCTACTTATCATCCCACCCTCTTATTTATAAGTTTTGTCATGCCCACATAATAAAGTAAATCTGAACATAAACCATCATCAGTTTTCCTTTTTTGTCATCATTTTATAGGTGCGGGAATCTAGATGGCGAAGCAATGATCCTTTTTTGTTGTCAACCAGATGGGTTTTGTCATCTATTAGATAGGGAGGAAATCCATTTTGCCTTTTTTCGTCGATGGGTTAGCGGGAGAGCGGAGGGGGGGGGGGGGGGGATTTGCATGTCTAACACTAGACATGCAATTGTAAGTGTCACCCCCGCCCGGGAAATTCACATCTGATGAGGCTTACAACTGCATGCCTCTCCCCCGACCGCAACTGGCCTTGTGTTTTTATCGGAGGGCAGCGGGAGAGGGGGGTGGTAGGCAGTAGCAAGTCTGAGGGGGTGGGGGTAGTTGCATCCTACCACTAGGCTTGCAAGAACAATTGACACCCAGACTGCAACTGCATGACTTCCAATTGCATGTCCGACAGTAGGCTTGCAACTGCAAGTGCCGCCCCGACCGCAACTTCATGTTTTCCCTCCCGACTGCAATTTGGCCTTGTATTTTCTTTGGAGGGCGGTGGGAGAGATGCGGTGGGGCAAGTCCGAGGAGGGTGGGGGCGCAGTTCCATGTCCAGATGCAACTGCAACCGCATCTATTTTAAACATGGTTGCAACTGTTTTTTTGGAAGGTGGGAGTTGCATGTCCAATACTAGGCTCGCAACTGCAAGTGTCGCCCCCATTGCAACTGCATGTCTTCCAACATGGTCGCACATGCTCTTTTTGTTTTTGTTTTTTTATAAGGTGGTTGTTGCATGTTTGATACCAGGCTCGCAACTCCAAGTGTTGCCCCCATTGCAACTGCATGTGCGATAGTAGGCCTGCAACTGCAAGTGCCGCCCCGACTGCAACTGCATGTCTTCCAACATGGTTGCAACTTGTCTTTTTGTTTCTTGTTTCGGAAACTGGGAGTTGCATGTATGATACTAGGGTTGCAACAGGAAGTGCCCCCCCACTGCAACTGCATGTCTTCCAACATGGTTGCAACTGGGTTTTTTTGTTTTTGTTTTGGAAGGTGGGAGTTGCATGTCTGATACTAGGCTTGCAACTGCAAGTGTCACCCCCACTATAACTGCATGTCCGATAATAGGCCTGCAACTGCAATTGTCGCCCTGGACTGCAACTTCAGGTTTCCCAACATGATTGCAACTAGGCTTTGTTTTATCAGAGGGAGCGGCGGCGGAGAAGGGGGCCAGTTGCATGTCCCGCACTAGTCATGCAACTGCAAGGCTTCACCCCTGACTGCAATTGCATGTCTTCCAACATGGTGCACCCGGGCTTTGTTTTATCGGAGGGACGGAGGGGAGAAGTGGTAGTTGCATGTCAAACTATAAGCTTCGCCCCCGACTGCATGTCTTCTAACCTTTTTTTTAGGAATGCATGTCTTCTAACTTGGTTGCAACTAAGCTTTGTTTTATCGGAGGGGACGACTGGGGAGGGGTCAGTTGCATGCTCAGTTGTAGTCATGCAACTGCAAGCGTCGCCCCCGACTCCAAGTGCATGTATTCTAACTTGGTTGCAATTGGGATTTGTTTTGTCGGAGGGGACGACGGGGAGAGGGGGTCAGCTGCATGTCCAATCCTAGTCATGCAACTGTAAGCGTCGCCCATGACTGCAACTGCATGTCTTCGAACTTGGTTGCAACTGCGTTTTGTTTTCTTGGAGAGGGCGACGAGGAGAGGGGCGGTGGTCAGTTGCATGTCCGACACTAGTCATGCAACTGCAAGCGTCACCCCGCGACTGCAACTGCATGTCTTCCAACATGGTTGCAACTGGGCTTTGTTTGTTGGAGAGGGCGGGGGCAGGGGGAAGAAGGGGGGGGGGGCAGTTGCGTGTCCCACACTAGGCATGCAACTGCAAGCATTGCCCCCTAATTCCAAATGCACGTCTTCCAACATGGTTGCAACTGGGCTTTATTTTGTCGGAGGGGGCGGCAGGGAGAGAGGGGTGCAGTTGCATGTCCCATACTAGTCATGCAACCGCAAGCATCGGCCCCCGGCTGCAATTGTGTGTCTTTCAACTTGGTGCAACTGGGATTTGTTTTGTCAGAGGGGGCGGCGGGGACACGGGGGGAGTTGCATGTCCCACACTAGTCATGCAACTACAAGCGTCGCCCCCTGACTACAAACTGCATGTCTTCCAACATGGTTGCAATTGGGCTTTGTTTTGTCGGAGAGGGCGGCGGGGAGATGGGGGTAATTGCATGTTCCACACTAGTCATGCAACTGGAAGCGTCACCCCCCGACTACAATTGCATGTCTTCCAACATGGTTGCAACTGAGCTTTGTTTTGTCAAAGGAGGCGGCGGATAGAGGGAGGGGGAAGTCTCATACCACAATCATCATTCAAATACAAGCAATCATCCCAACTACAACTACATGTCTTCCAATAAGGTCGCAATTGGACTTTCCTCTTGTTGGAGGGGGACGGCGGGGGCGAGTGACTTTTTTTTTGGTTCGACACTAGGCAAGCAATTGCTAGTGTTTGCCCTCAATTGCAAATGTATGACTCGCATACGAGCACCCGCAACTAATCATGTGTTTCTGTTCGAGAGTGGTAGGAGAGGAGGGGGAGGGGCCTATTTTGACACCTTTTTTTTTGCTTTTTTGTTCAGATACAAAGTACAAGTTATTTTTTCATGCTCATCTAGTCAATTTTTAAGCTTGTTTTTCTAAGGAATCAGAAGTAAAATCAATTGTTTTGTATATTTTTTTCTCAAGTCTCTGGAATGTGCCCTAGGCTCAACGTCTTCTAGAGGTCTCCCCATGTACTGTTTGAATTCAGAGACGAGCAGAAAGAGAGAGAATAGACACGAAGGAGGTCGCATCACGGGGGTGCGCACATCGAAGATGTCCGCGGCTGAAGTCGTCGGCGATGCTCAACTAGGCCGGCGCGCCTCCTGGCTAGTCCCGCCCTGTGGACCAGGTAAGTGTGGAGGACCTAGTATTTTTAGGATTTTGAGGGGGCGATTTTGTGTTTTTGGCGTGAGTTTACTCTGATGCGAAATGGAGGAATGATTCACGCGACGCTGATGAGGATCGGGAGGGAGATGTTTGTGGGGGATTGGGGCCAAGTGTGACTCGTTGATGCCTGTAGTGGTGAGCTCTATGTTTCTCTAGTACAGCAATAGCTGCTGTTTTGGAAGAATCAAACAGGATGTTGGGGTTGTTTGCTAACCTGAGCCGCTAAAGACAAACTTTTTTGGTGGTTTTGATTGCAACCTTTTTGTGCAGGTGAGACCACGTTTGATGTAGAATTTCGAAATCCATCCAAAACCTCATGCATGTAGGCATGGTTTTTTGGATCTAAATTAATCCATGATGTTTTGTTCAGAGTAAGCTCACGGTTTTGTGTGTGTGTGTGTGTGTGTGTGTGTGTGTGTGTGTGTTTTGCTGTTCTTACCATGATTCCCAAGTTTCAAAGTAAAATCTCTACAAGTTCAGTGTCGTTATCTGCAGACAACCAAGGAATGGGGAGAGGGGAACCTCTCTGCAAGTTCACTATTGTTTTCTGCAGAATTTTACAGATGGCCATACTTATAACATATCAGAACAGAAGATGCATAAGCAATCACCAAAGTTTCACCTGTTTTTTTGTCTTGTTTTTATAACACAAGCATCAGTAAAGTTTGTATATTCCTGAAGTATAGTTGAGAACATCTCAGCTAAATACAGTGGGCCTACTGCCATTTTCATGTGATGTATGCTGGTGGTAAAGATGCCAGTTAAGTATTTATCGTCGTGTTTCCGTTATTTTTTTACCCTACATGTGGATGTATGCTGATGGTTCTATTTTCTTGTTTGCGGCTAAAATGTATTGATAAAAGGAACTAAACTGTCTGATGTTTTATGCTAGTGGCTAAAATGTTTGTCCAGTTCATATCCTTAGTTTTTCTGCCTTATTTTTTGTTTTTGTCCAGTTCCTTTGTTCACAACACTAATGTCACATATACATTTTGTGAATACAGCAGCGCATGGGCACTGACACGGATGACAAAGGAAGCGATCCTGAAAACAACACAGACAACAGAAATGCAGAAGGCAAATAGCAGTATCTTGAAGATCCAGCGTTAGAAGAGCGAGGATATCATGTAGAAATCACTGACAAGGAAGCATGAGTGTTTGCTTTCGAAGAAGTTGCTACAATGGTTTGTAACCTTTTTTCAATAAATATCCATATTTTTTCTGAGTTTTATTAGTTGATACAGGGGGTTAACTAGGTAACAGGGGATGCTAACTAGCTGTTTTGCCGTGTCTCCATACTCATGCTGAAGTTTAAACTAGCTAACACATGAATTTTTGTTAACTAGCTACTCAATACAGGGAAGTTAACCAGGCGTGTCAACATATCTATGTACTCTTGTTGAAACTAGGAAGAGGAGCATCTGCCAGCTGCTAGTCAACTTCAGTACTGAAAAATGGACAATGGACAGCACGGTTCAGTTTAGCTAGTTCTGAACAGCAACTCCCCTCCTCGTACATCCATAATCTTTTGTATCTATATTGGTTGGGCCTGGCCTGCAAGTTTTTTGTTCAGTAACTTTTTTCGGATGTGTGTACAAACAAATCATAACAAGCCCAATCACAAACAAAGAAAGTAAGCAGCCCAGCCCAAAGTAACAAACAAACAAACAAACAGGAAAACGAAAATAAGCCCAGTTTCAAGCCGGATACAACCCAGCTTACAAGATCTACTAAACAGACCTAATCTACTTATGATGACATCAGCCGACTCAGACCTAGACAGACCCAACTTGATTATCTTCAGCTCAAACCTCTAACCCAAGGGAGCATCATAGAGGTTTGAAATTATAAACAAAACATAATCTACTACAAGTGTATGTGTATCCTTATCATTTCCCATACAAATTCAAGATAACTAACCCATTAGTTTTATTGTATTTTGCACTGATTTTTTTTCTTGCATTCTTGTTCCTAGGTGTGCAATGGGAGCCGAAGTAGGCTAACATTAACATAGAGCTTTATCTTTGTCGTCGTTGTTGTGCTAAGTTTTCTGGACATGGGCTTCCCTTTTCTCTATAAAGATTACAAAGCAGTCTTCCTGCATGGTTCGATTTTTTTTTTTTATACATGGAGCAAGACAACATTGACATTACCTCCATGAGCATTGACCTTGATGAAAGCTTGTAGCACCAGCAGGAAACCCATGAAATGAAGTCTAAGAACTAAAATTCTTGACAGGTCTAAGAGCATCTACAGCTGGGCGCCCCAACCCGGCCTCAAAAGCCCGGGCGGCCCGCCTGTTCACTGAGCGGTCACGATTTTTCGACCCAGACGGCCCCCTCAAACGGGCCTTAAACGCCCGGACTGACTGGCACCCCTCATATCCAGCCTAAATATGGGGCGGATATAGGGCGTTCGGGCACACCCGTCACGTCGGTCTGACGGCGAGGTCCCACGCGGAAACGCCTGGAAATCGGCAGTCCGACGGACGCCGCGTCCATCGCCGTGGTGTGAACATTGCGTGGCGCCGCTCTGGCTCGCCGCCCGAAACCAAATCCTTCTATTTAAGCCGGCCATCGTCCCACAACCCTAGCCCATCCACCCCCCTCTCCGTGCCGCCAGCCCGAGCCCATCCACCTCCTCCCTCTCCCGCTCCGGCACTCTGCCCACGCTCCGGCGCTCCGCCATTGTCCGGAGGAAGATCACCTACTACGCAATGCTCACGCCGGAGCGCCGGTACGACATCCAGCAGGAGATCCGGGCGAGACAAGCCGCGCGCGCAGCCCGCATCGCTGCCGGGCTGCCTCCGGACTCGTGGGAGCCGGAGGAGGAGGAGGAGCAACCGAGGGAAGAGGAGGAAGAGGAGCTGGCTCCGATGGAGGTGGAGGAGGCGGAACAGCCGAAGCCGGAGCTGCCAGAGCAGGAGCTGTCGGGCTTCAAAATGGAGCAAGCGGAGGCGGAGTTCGCCGTCGCCCAATCGGAGGAGATGGCGGAGTAGCAGGCCATCCTGGAGTCCATCCAGGATGAGGCCTATGTGGAAGCCAATCGGGCGTTTCTCCGTCAGGAGCAGGCGGCGTCCGACGCGCTCTTCACCGAACTCGACGCAGAGATAGAGGAGGAGGAGGCCAGAGCGGAGCAACCGGAGGCGCCGGAGCTGCAGCTGCCGCCCATGCTACCGGAGCCGGGCACGGAGATCGTCGACATCTCCGACGACGAGTAGCTAGGTGATCGACGAAGTATGTATGTTTATTTCGTTTGCATGTCTTTGTATGGATTTAAGAATCTAGTATGAAATGTTCAGATGCAACTCGTGAAATTTGAGGCGTGCTGTAACATCCCAATTTTTTTAATTTTTGTATGTTAATAGGATCATTATTTTTTTCGTCATGATTTCTATGCATGTTTGAATTTTCTGAATATTCAAATCGTCATTGCAAACTAAGGCAATTTATTGGAGTGGAGATAATATGACTTCTCCCCTGTTAAGCGTAGTTGGGAAGTGCTAAGAATATTGTTTGGATTTCACAGGATTTATTTTGCGAATTTTAGAAACTCAAAATTATTCTATGGTTGTTATTATAATGCTCTTTGTAGGCTCCTATTGCATAAAATAATTTTTCCAAAAGTGCATTTGTGTTGTAATAATGTTCACTGTTTTCTACAATAGATAAAATATTTTACCGTGTGTTTTTGTTATTTTATAAATTCAGTTTGGTATTTTATTTAGGTTTATTTACTTTCTCTAGCAAGGTTTTAAAAAAAACTACAGAGTCGCACTGTGCAGTTGCACAGTGGCCCAGCCGGGGCTTCGCCCGCGCGCGCAGCCCAGCAACAGGCGGCCCAATTCAGCGCAGCACAGCAGCCCACCCCGTAGCCTCTTCTTCTTCTGTTTTTTTTCCTCTCTGCCGCTGACTCTGGGTCCTCCCTGTCATCCCGTTCCTCAGCCATGTTCTTCCTGAACTTCTGTAGCCGAACCCAGGTCGAATCGAATCGATCGATCTGCTGCCCTCGCCCTGTCCTGACTCCATATAAATAATCCCCTCGCTTTTCTCGTCCGATTTTTCTACCAAATCGCAAACGCCCGTGCCCTTTAGCGCCGCCAAGTTCTCGCCGGAGTCCGCCGCCGCAGAAGCTCCTCCGCCGGTCAAATTCGTCGTCACAGAGGGTTCCCCGCCTCTCAATTCTCCTCTGTACCTATCGCCTACTCTTCTCTCTCTTCCTCACCAATTATTTCGCGCAGGGGAGCACCGAACCGAGCGCGCTGACCTTCGCCCGAAGCCCTCGCCACCACTCCATAGTTGACGGCCGCGGCCATTAGGGGACGTCCTCGTCACCGTTGACAACACCAAACTCACCTCTGTTGAACCCCGCATCCTCCGTCGCCGGAGAACCACCGGTGTAGCGCCGTCGCTCACGCCCGAGACCGCCGTCGTCTTCTTCGCTCACGGTGAGCACGCGCGCCCCAGAACCCCTTTCGGCCAATCCTAGAGCGACACGTGGCAATATGCTACAGTGACCACAGCAGCTCAAAATTGTTTCTCGACAGATTTTCACTCAAACTTTGATTACCTATAAGTTTTAATCTGTTCAGCCAAATTTAGTGATTCTTTTTCCTGCATACTCGTATTGACCAGGAGCATCCAGTAGAACCAAAATTCCATACTTTTGCACTATTCCAATTTGAATTTGTTTAAATTTGAATTTAACTTTCCGGAGGCCATATCAATTAAACCGTTGATCCAATCCAATTGATTTCTTTTTGCATTGTGATCCTACTAGCATGTAGATAATATATACCTACTGACATGTTCTGTTATTTAAGTTTATTTGAATTTTGCTGTTCGCTTTATTGTGGTGTTATGTGAGTACGGTTTATTTATCGGTGCCTTCGTTAATCGTATAGATTGTCCGGAGTGCGAAGCGGATCAGGATTAATCGTTAGAGTACTTCAGCACCGTTCAAGGCAAGTTTGCACTTTTGATTTTGCTCATCCTACATTCTGCTATGCATGTGTGGTTTTATGCTATGATGTATGTTTGGCCTGATATGTGTATCCCGTGTTGTCATGTTTTGGTATTGATTGTGTTATGTGATGGTGTGATCAACTTGCTATGGTAGACGTGGGCATGTGTCGAGTGATCCATGAAAGTGGTGAGTGTTTATAGCTGTAGGCTCGGGATTTTTAACCAGGCAGAGCGCTCTATTGTCCCTAGAGAATGCGCCATTGACAGAGCGCACTTGAGGCGAGGTATAGTTTTCGGAACTTAAATCAGGTGAATGCGTCCTTGGCAGAGCGCTCTATTGTTCCTAGAGAATGCGCCACTGACAGAACGCACTTGAGAGACTTCTGAAGTTCTTGTCATGTTTGCTTAGAATCTTTGGGGTTATCATGGGCGAGTAAATTAGAGGCGGTATTAAATCGTTATCTGTTAGTGGAGGTAGGTGAAGACATTCTTCTACAAACCAACTTGAGTGTTATGTTTGTCATACATTGCTTTGTGGATGTAGGTTTGCTATATCATTATGTGTGATTTGCCAATACATTCAATGTATTGACCCTTGTGGCTGCAACTTATCATGTTGCAGGATTTTCGGATGATCAGTGAGATACAATTGGGTCGCGAGTCTTCACTCAGCATTTTCGCCAGTGGGCATTGATGGGACTCATCGTTTATTATGCTACATTTTCCGTTGTTATTATTGAATAAAGCTCTATGTGCTACGAGATTGTAATACTTTATAACTTCTGGATCATGTGTTGTAGTAAATGATGCACTTGTTATTTGATATTCATATGTACCGTGTGCTAGCAAATCGATCCAGGGACTAGCATAGTGAGCACAGAGACATTGAATCTTATCAGGTTCGGGTCGTTACACGTGCACCGTCACTGCCCACGGACGCGTTCGTGGGCGTTTGAGGGGCCATATTTGACATATCCGACTGTAGATGCTCTTAGCCGGGAATGAAACACCATTAGCATCCCTATAGTTGTGACCTCCCCATCAATCCTTTGAAGTAGGAGCGTTGTAGATGTCATGGAGGCTCGAGGCCTGGAGCTACTTACCAGAAATTGGAAAAGGTTTTGGATGTTGCATTAATACCAGGCATTATCCACAATACATATTTGTCTTGATGTGATGGAATGGTAAGCTCACCAACAAGTGTTACCTAACATTCCAAAAAAGAATACATCGGTCGGCAATCACCGGCGAAGTAATTTCTTACCATCATATAAATTGAGATCTGCCACAAATTATCCGAGGCTGATATAAAAGGCCCACAATCAAGCGTGCCCTGTAGTAGCAAACATTCAACATCTTTTCTTATTTGCAAGATTTCAACAAACAGTAGATACTATTTAGTTACATAGGAGTGCATGAGAACAACATGTGTTTCCGTAATTAATGACACCTAAAGACCACTTCTCTATGCATAACCCATTTCTCAAGAGTGAAACTTAGCTGGTACAACTGACATTCATATGAAGTTTAGTTTTTTTTTTCTTGTGAATGGCTAGGAAACTCAATACATATGAAGAGCAGTGTTACACGAAGGATGAGCTGGGTACTAAATTTTTTTCTTCTGAAAAGAGGAATATATTAATATCGCGAAGATACCAATTACACTCAGGCTCTGCACCACAAAATATCGAAAGACATCAAGGATGCACACAACTAAAAACAAAAATAAGAAAGAGAGAAATATAGAAACTAAGACCCTGTTGCGATGATGAAACACTCGCAACAACAACACTCTAACCACCACCAAAGACAACACCTGAACTACAGAAGAGGTTATCCAAAAGCGACGTCTCCAAGAAGGAAACAATGCAGAAGCGTTGTCGTCGCCCGATCAAGGATCTTGAGTTTTCACCCTGGAGAGAATCCGAGATCCCAAAAACAATGCCTTCGCAAGACATTGTCAGGTACAACCAATGAAGGCCAGACCTTGGGCTTTCACCCTAGAGATCGCGGCTCGGTACTTGAGATGCACCCCCAAAATGTTGTGGTTGTTTATGGACTCTAGTGAAATAAAAAAGACAAATAAATAAATAGTATGAAGGTCCTTAGTATGAAAGAGATAAATAAAGAGTAAGAAGATCCTCAGCTGGGTTTCATACTAAGAATCTAGTGGTTGTTTATGGGCTCTAGTGAAATGAAAAGAAAGATCCTCGGCTGGGTTTCATACTAAGGTTCTAGTGGTTCCACTAGAGCCCACAAGAAGCCATCACTTTTCGAGGGAACATGAAATTTGACCACAAAGTCCCAAACCTCCATATTCAAAACCTCAAGTTTATCATTCTCACATCCCAAAAATACCCCCCGGACCTTGGGGGTAAGCAAAACCATGAGTAATCCAGACCACCACATAAGAAGTCTAGAAAAGGTGTAGTGAGATTTGAACGACCCGTCTCCATGAGAGTGATGAAGTCCAAATTTTGTGGATGAATGGACAGCTCATACTAATTTCAGGGTACCGTAAAAATTCTCAAACAAGAGGTTTTAGACTCCAGAAGCACCACTTAATTTCAACCAAGCCACATAAAAGTCTTTACTATTCACACAAAAAAGAGTCTTTACAACTTGGAGACTCAATATTTCTGAAAAGACGTCTTGACATATATATGGTGATAAATATTACGATCCAAGATTGATGCCTCAAGACTCTCAATGATAGCATAACCTCATACATTCGATTTACCAAAAAGATACATCAAGGAGGGTTGTTCCACTGACACCGAAATTCTTGCCTTTTCTAGTTTTTTGGCCTTAATTTCTCCTAATTGATATGGTAACTAGTTCTTCCTTGTCATTCCCATTATTTATATAACAGCTGTTTGTACCATTCTCATTCGCATTCCCAACAGCAGACAACCAATAAGTTCTTTAGTTAAGCTTCCAATAACCTACAGATTAATCTTCATGATGGTTTTCGCCTTCAGAATCTGTTTGATAGAAGGGTATCTTATGAGAAATCCAGAAGATTATGCTGCTGGGAAAGAAAATAAATTTAACAAGGAAATGAGCAAGAAAAGAATCACTGACCGGATCGAACATCGTCACCAACATGTCCTCTGGATTGAATTTGTTTAACTAGCATCCGGTAAATCAGTACCCACCAATATATGTGAAATACTAGAAGTGTGAAACAGAGACTGTTGCAAACATAGTAGTACAAGGACATTATTTTGTTGTCCTTGTCCAGGATCATAGGTACTTCATAACTGAAAAGGACACGAGATCATTGACTTGATCAACAAAATGCGCGACAAAATGTAGTTGAGTAATGCTGCTTCCTAAACGGGTAAAGTAGCTGCACATGCCAGAGCAACCTACAAACTGCAGTAGATGTTTACCTTGTGCTTCTTAGGACCCAGAAAGGAAAAAACAATTAGCCGAAGAAGGATCCACGAAGCCACAAATAGTAGAAATGCTACAACAGCTAGCCACTCACAGCTACTGTACTTGGCCATCTTCCCAATCTCTAGGAATATATCGCTTGCATCATGGATGGCTAAAATGACCGAGCCAGCACGAGATATTCTGCTTGGAAGTAGCAGTAACTTCAAGTTTGGGTATGATGTAGTATCATTATGGTATGGAAGGGCAAGCAATTACACTCATCTACATACCTACAAATATAGGACACAACAATCAGAACAACAGTTGCCACATGGTGAGAGATCGAGATGCCGAAGTCCTTGCGTCTTGTTTCCTAGAACAGAAGAGCGAAGACAGAATATATGTAAAATCCGGCGGCATACATGTATACAGCCTTAAGCTTCAGCCTGGAGAAAGTATAAGAAAAAAAAGATGATGTTGAAGCCTCTTGGCTGAAAAGCAAAGTTGCAATGAGGATCATAAGAGATAGTTTCTCGCTCTTACTTCATCTTTTGATCAGGCCAGAGCTGCTCGCTAGGCCCTACCCAAAAGTATCTTGTATTTGTAAACCATGGCTCGTTGTATGTTACAGATAATGAAAAGAATTCCGCGGAAAGAAAATAGACAAATTTCCACGCCGACTCCTTGAATTTATTGATTTTCTTTCTCGTTTCATCTGTTTCAGCAAGCTTATCATATCTCTTTCCAAATATAAGTCGTCTTGCTAACACCTGCGAAGAGAGCGAGACGAAAGCTATAATGTGCGTATGTAATCGTGATTTGCACCATTCTTGAAATAATATTGCTCATGGCGTACAGTTGTGCTACATCATTTAGTATGACACTCCGCCAATTTATGTAACAAGACAAGTATAGTACCGTTAACTACTGGTACAACCATGTTATAGATGACGCGACAACAACACGTAAAATCTCTTCCGGGTTAACGTTGAGACTTGTGACACCTTGAGCCTGCCCAAAAACTGGCTCATCTCATTCGTGGATACTCCCTCTGCTCCATAATTCAAATTTGAACAAAAACCACGACAAGAATTATACAGCGGAGGGAGTAGAAAATAAGATATCCCTCATTGCCCACGAACGAAACGCGTCCTAAACTGAAGAGCGAAACAAGCAGACAACTTACCTCAAAGGCGAATTGATCGAGGAGGAAGCGCAAGGTGGGGAAGAAGGCGACGAGTAGGGGGAGCACGGCGAAGTCACTGTACGCCGGGTAGGCCTCCGCCTCCCAGTCCACCGGTGCCGAGGAAGAATAGGAACCCAGGAAGACCTCCACGAGGGACGCCATTGCACTTGCAGGCAGCGGCAGGAGATGCAACCGCTGGCTGGTTCTTGGATCCAAGAGTAAGGAGAAGGACGAGCAAGCAGTCAACACTCAACACTAGGGGACAAGGAGGTGGAACTTGGCAAGAAGCAGTAGCCCTCTTGCACATGGCCTGTCGAAGATCGATGCACATGGCCTCCATATTGTTTTCTGACGAACAACAGTACTCTTGTACCGTACGTATGTATTCATATTTTCACTTAATAGGACATGAGCCCGTACGTTGCAACGGGAGAAAAAACAGTACACACCCTTCCCTATTCCTTCCCTACGAGATCTTTATCTACAAATTATGTTCATAAGTGGAAATTAAGAAAAGAGAGAGAATACACATAATCAGTTTTTGCTATGTGCTATTTTTTTAGGGGTAAACCACACTTTATTCAATGTTTGGAGCACGGTTTACAGGAATTACAAACGGGTCGTGGGGAGATTCCATCCACAAGTATCGACCCACATCTAAAGAAGAAGAAAACTTAGCTAAATTATGAGAATCAAAGTTCATACTACGTCCTTCAAAAATAAACTCGCAGCTAGTAAAGTCTCTCGCTCGAGCACAAATTTCCTTGATAATAGCACCGTGCCTTCCTTCCGGTTCATTCTTTATCTCTGCTACAACTCCTTTGCAATCACATGCAATAACGATGCGGTTTTGTGCTACTATCTCCGTCCGGGATTATTGGGCCCCATCATATTTTGGCTAAGATTTTGACCCTCTATAAGATTAACGAAATATAAATTATATGTTATAAAAATTACATTATTTCATTTATATTTGAAATAGGTTTCCCATCGTATAATTTTTGTGACATATAGTTTATGAATTATGAGTTAAATTTAGGGTTAAACTGTGAACAAAAATAAGAGAGGGCCTAATAAACCTGGACGGAAGGAGTGATTTCTAACATTTGGTTAAAAAGTGTATATAATTCTATTACCCCTTACATTTTTATCGTGAGCTGCATGCTAATCGAACGGGGCATTAGTTGTGACTTTTTTTAACACAGTACAGACGCAAGCGTTCATATACACGTGCATACACTCACCCATATGAACGCACACATGCACACCCTACCCCTATGAGCACCTTCGAAAGATCAAGCCGGCATATCATCTTAAAATTTATGAAGTCACCATAGGCACCTCGTCGTCGACGGGAATGTCTCCTCCCACTGAATGCGCATCATCGAAAATCCTGAAATAAACCCAGGAATAAATACGAGCATCAGGACTTGAACCCTGGTGGGCTGGGGATACTACAATCCCTCTACCCACAGTTGGTTCGCTGTGACTTCATTAATTTACAAGCTTTACGACATACATAGACGAAGTATTAGTACACACTCCTTCTGTTTCTAGATATATACCTTTATACAGATTACATACGAATATATATAGACGTGTATTTTATAGTGTAGATTCACTCCATCTCTATATTTAGGAACGAAGGGAGTGTTTGATGTATAAGACGTCAAAGATTTATTTTTCTTCATGCACACTTAAAACTCTTGGGTTGTCTGGGCTTCGTTTGTCCTGTACTCCGTTCGGTGGAAAGATCGAGCCTTCCGTCATATCACCGCGTCCACCGTCGCTCCCTCTGCCACATCTCCCTTCTCCTTATCTTTTCTCTCCCTCTTGCTCGGTCCCTCTCTCCACGAGACAGCGCCGCTGGCTGGCCCCCCCGAGGAGCACGCCGCCCGATCTGCTCCGCCTACCCGCCGTCGCCGCCTTTGCCCGGATCCGGCGCCCGCCGCCCGGATCTGATGAACCCCGCCAAGAATGGCGCCGGGCATGCCCGCGAAGCCCCGCCACCGCCAGCTGCTGCCTCGCCGCCTCGCTCACTGTCTCCAACCGCCCGCAGCCGCAGTCGCGCATGGCGAGCGCAAGCGCCCCGAGCTGCCTCGCCGCCACCGGTGCTCCCTTTCCCTTCCTTGAGGCCGAGCTGCCTCTGCCGCCTGAGCGCGAGCGCCCTGAGGTGCCTCGCTCCCTTTCCCTTCCTTGAAGCTCACCGATGGCGTCCACCCACCAACCTCGATGGCCTGCCCCGCGCCTCCCTGATCCTCCGCCGCCAAAGATCGGTCGTCCTCGACGAAGAGGACCACGAGCAGACCTCGTTTGCTCCGCACGCGTTGCCGCCGCCCGGACCGGGGTGGTCTGGTCCGGCCACGTCTTCCCCACCATTGCCTTGTGCCGTGCCGCACCGAGAGCTGACGGCAAGCTCTTTTCTCGGTTCGATTCTTTTCTTGCATCGGGTCGGGTCGAAGTCTGTGTCTTCTTGCATCCAGGTGGGACTATGTTATTGTAAATATGCATCGTAACTCAGGTATTTTTCCTTTTGAGATGAGGCAGACAAACGCGAGGCTCAGCCCATAAGATGTGGGCTAGGCGGGTACATGTAGCTCTTTACCGAGATGTCTCTTGAATGCTTTTTTAGTACCACCTCAATTAAGTACGGGATAACATAATTTATATGATGAATGGGTTAAAAAATCGATGAAACGCCCCTTGCTTTATTAGTAGGTAATAGATTTTATGATATTAGGACATAGGCCCGCGCGTTGCAACGGGAGAAAACAAAACATCAAACACCCTTCCCCATCCCTTCCCCTACAAGATCCTTATCTATGATTTTTGTTCATATGTGAAAATAGAAAAAGAGAGAAAATATTACATAATCCTTTGGTGTTATGCTAATTTCCATCGTTAGGTCAAAATGTGTATATAATTCTACTACCTTTTTTTTTATTATGGACATTTTTTCTGAGCTACATACTAACTTATTATTCTAAATTGTATATGTTAAATAAAGTTTTGTATCAAATTTAGCTGCCAGGAAATGATTTCTTATGGATAGTAGTTTTCTTTCAAAATTATTTAGTGGCATATTAAATTTTTTTCTGTAGTGGAGCGAAATGTCTGATTCATCATAACATCGACGTGCCACGACAACCACGTAGATATATTTAGCTTACAAACGAATTTTTGGCTTATCTGATATTCAGTAAAGACAACGTATTTATCGAACAGTGGGGCATTAGTTGTGACTTCGTTAGTTTACAAGCTTTACGACATACATAGACGATGTATGAGTACATATGTTTTGGTTATGTATGTATGTATGTATGTATGCATACACGTGAAAGATTTATTTATTTTCCTCTATTTACACTTACACTCTTGACTTGTTCGGCTACGTCCATGTGGAAGGAATCATCGTGCAAAAATTGAGTCCACCATGTAGGCTTTCATTTGACATGTACGTGCAAAGTTTTTTTTAAGATCTACATGCAAAGTTAGGTTCAAGATTGACATGTATGAGTTTGAATTTAACTTATTCAATTTGTGTGAAAATTTTCTTCTGATCTCTCCATAATCACAATTATAATGTTTTAATTTTATTTTTGCATTTGCATTTCATCATGCCATTAAATATTTCACACCAAATTAAATCTATGAACATTTCATAAAATAATTTGAGCCTTATTATATTTTATTTAATTCCTTTTCCAATTTCCATTCCAACCTTGTCCGAAAACCCTTGCCTTTTCTACTTCAAGTTTGCCCCCAAAAGTTTGTCCAATTTTTTTTTATCACTTTCTCAAGCTCCACCAAAAACACTCCTAAAGCCTAGACCTAATTCAAACGCATTTGAAATAAATTCAAATGAGTTTGAATTTAACTTATCCAATTTGCTGAAACTTGTTCTGTGGGGCTAAGTATAAATCATTTTCATATTTGTACATGCACCCTAGCCTCCATCATTGTCTTTTTTTATGTAATCATTGTCTCTTTTCCTTTTTTTTAGGGTCATTGTCTCTTTTCCTAATTCCTGTAAATGGAAAACGAGAGAAAATGGGAAAGAGAGAGACTATCAAGCTGGGCCAACCATCCCACTAAGGCCCAGCCGACACCTAATCCTAAACCTAAACCTACCCCGGATCCCCACCCCTCTCCACTCCCTCGATCCCTTCATCCCAAGTCCCAACCCCCAGCGCCGCCACACATAGGAGCGGGAGCCCCGGGCGTCGTGCCTCCTGCTCCTCCTGCCGGCGACCAGCAGTGCCATGGCCGGCGCTGCCCTTTGCCGTTCGACCAGCCCCCCGATCCCCACTCCTCTGTTTCATCCTGCCGGCGTGTCACACCCCCACCTAATACAGGGTGGTGTATGACAGGTCAGGTCCACCCTGTTGCCATGTGGACTGAGTAGTAGGCGTGTGCGTGTGTGTGTGTGGGGTGCTTATCTTCCCAACCCTCTGGTCTGTACTAATCCATCGAATAGAAAAGAGATGAACTGAGCTCAGCTCCTTCGTCCTCCTTCGGTCAACCCCGTACTCGCTCACGAGTTCTCTTGTGATTCTCTAGTTGCTGCTAGGGACATCACAATTGGTATCAGACTCTGTTCGTTCCGCTACCCACAACGGCGCCGCGTCCACCACCAACCCCAAACACCCAGACCCGATTCATCCTGCTCGAGATGGACGAGATGCAGAAATCCCTGCAGGAATTCTTCACCAAAGCGCTCGATGAGAAACTTGCTATGGTGACGGCCGAGCTCCGCGAGTTGCGCGCCGATCTGGAAGAGGTCAAGCGAGCGCGCTCTTCGACTGCTCGTCCGCGCGACCCCGCACAAAATCAAATCGGCGGCGCCGGCAACGGCGCCCCCCATCTGCACGCGTCGCTACCCGACGCAGATGACCCCGAGGATCACCTCCAGGGTCACGCCGACGAGGCGTGCAACCAGCAGTACGTACCTCGCGGTGAGGAGCTTCCACGCGGGCGACGCGAGGACTGCCGCGACGCCGGCGACTACTACGAGCGCCGCCGCGTCCGTGGCGATGTGAAGGAGCTCGACCTGCAGTTCGCCCCTCGGGGCAACGGGGTCCCGCACGGACACCACGAGATCCACCGCGACCTCGAGGGCGCCCACGAGCGCCGCTTCCGTCGTGACGGTGACCACTACCGCGACCACGGCGACAACTTCGACCTGGCGTACCCGCCTCGCGGCTACTGGTTGCCGCACCATCTAGTCCATCCCCACGACGACGACGCCTACCACGAGCGCCCCGTCTGCCGCGACGACGCCGGCTGCTACGACCGCCGTGACAGCTTTCACCTCAAGCCACCCAAGCATTCCTTTCCGGTCTTCAAAGGGCAGTTTCCATTACTCTGGATCGACAATTGCTACAATTATTTTGAAATGTACAATGTGCCGGATCGCCATTGGGTTAGCACTGCCACCTTGTACTTCGAAGATCACGCTGCTCTATGGCTGCAAGCATACAAGCGTACTCACCGGCAGATGAATTGGGATGCCTTGATCACGGCCTTGGTTGCGGAGTTTGGTAGCGATGACTACGACGGCCAGATGTCAAGTCTGTTGCAGCTCAAGCAGACTGGAGCAGTGGCCGAATACAAGCACAAATTCGAGTCCTACATGTACCACCTCTTATCTGTTGATGCTGCTCTGAACTCCAAATGGTTTGTTTCTCATTTCATCCATGGCTTGCGTGATGAATTTAGAGCAGCAGTCAGATTGCAGCATCCAGCTAGTGTGACTAAGGCAGCTCATCTAGCACAAATTCAGGAGGAAGAAAATGACAATTGCCACCGTCCACGAGCAGGCCCTGCTGCAGCAATCAAACACCATATGACCCATACACCTCGAGGGCCAGTGGAACCTCATCGAGACAATGATGACTTTGCTCGGGAGCGTGCCTTGCGAGACTTCAGACAAGCTAATGGCCTTTGTTTCCGGTGTGGAGACAAGTATAGCCGCGAGCACAAGTGCAAACCACCTGCCCAACTATTGACCATACAAGTGGGTGACTGTGGCGAAATTCTCTCTGAGGATACAGTTCATGCTTTGGAGTTGCTGGATGAACCAACACCAGCTGGTTGAGCTCATGCCATGGCCTGATAGAGCATCAATTTTGGTGGGAGCAGGGTCAAATGTTGCTGAAGTTCACCTTGTCTTCCAGCTCGTTGTAGTGATGCAAGTATTTTGGGGCTGAAGTTCACCTTGTCTTCCAGCTCGTTGTAGTGATGCAAGTATTTTGGGGCTAGCCTGCCGCTCAAGGAGGGGCAATTGTCACACCCCCACCTAATACAGGGTGGTGTATGACAGGTCAGGTCCACCCTGTTGCCATGTGAACTGAGTAGTAGGTGTGTGCGTGTGCGTGTGTGTGTGTGGGGTGCTTATCTTCCCAACCCTCTGGTCTGTACTAATCCATCGAATAGAAAAGAGATGAACTGAGCTCAGCTCCTTCGGTCAACCCCGTACTCGCTCGCGAGTTCTCCTGTGATTCTCTAGCTACTGCTAGGGACATCACACGGCGACCCGCCCCATGGCTGTCGTCGCCCTTTGCCGTTCGACCCCGCCTACCTCCTCCAGCCATGTCCTCCGCCGTCGCCCCGCCCCATGGCTGTCGTCGCCCTTTGCCGTTCGACCCCGCCTACCTCCTCAGGCCATGTCCTCCGCCGCCGCCCTCTGAACCTACCCCCGATCCCCACTCCTTCCTATGTTTCATCCTGCCGGCGACCAGCGCCATGGCCGTCGCCGCCCTTTGCCATTCGACCTGCCTATTTCCTCCGGCCATGTCCGCCGCCACCCTCTAAATCTTCCCCCGATTCCCACTCCGCTGTCATCCCGACGGCGAGCAGTCGCCGCCCTTTGTCATTCGCGCCAGACCTGCCTGGCTCCTCCGGCCATCTCGGGCCCCCCTGCCTCGCTCCACCTCTTCCTGAGGCATGGAGCACATGCACTCACCCTGCCTCGCTCCGCCCTTCTGTTCTCGTTGTATAATTCTCCTTCGTTCTCGTTCAATGTTTGTTGAATCGGGAGGCTAGTTGTTGATATTACAGACAATTTGCCTACGTATATAAATTGGTATGATTCTGTGCAAGCAATCGAGGTGGTATTATTGTGAATACGTATAAAACCCGGGTGAGTTAGACGAACGTGAGCGGCGCACAGAGGCCCAATGAGACGATGGCCCAGGCGGGAAGTTTACATAGCTATTTAGCGAGATATGAACCATGTGGATGGACAAAAAATTTAGTACCACCTCGCATAGATGCAGGAGAAGATAATTTTATACAGTGAACGGATTAAAAATTTGAAGAAACGCACCTTGATTTATTAGTAGGTATAGATATAGATATAGATGTATGTACAGAAAAGCAATCAAAGCTAACTAAGAACTATTGTGACTGTACAAATCTGCCAATCAATGCCTCAGAATGCATGCGGTTCTTGAATGGTATAAAACCATCGCACTCTCGTCTAGGATTCCAAAAAACACCACTGGAAAACTTTTAGAATATTGTGACCAATTTTTAGGAGCGGCTAGACCTCAGTTGACTAAGGTCTAGTACTATGCAAGGTGTTTAGGCGAGGTGCTTAGATGTTAAGAGAAATAAACTAATGTTTTCTTAGTCGCAATATTTTGAAAAAAAATATTTTTTTGGAAAACATGAACACTTTTAAATTCATGAACAAATTTTGAAGACAGAGACTTTTTTTAAATCCAAACAATTTTTTAAAATATTAACATTTTTTGAAATTCCCAAATATTTTTTGAATTTGTGAACAGTTTCTGAAAACATTTACATTTTTTAAATTCCAAAATTTATTTCAAAAATAAACATTTTTAAATTTTGTGAACAAATTTAATAAGAAGGAATTGTTTCTAAAATTTCAAACAATATTTGAAAATATGAACATTTTTTGGAAATCCCAAACTACTTTTAGAAACATGATAATTTTTTAAAATTCCTGAAAAAATTTCAATTTACAAAAAAAAAATTGGAAATATTTTTTAATTTTTTTGTTTTTAAAATATGAACACTTTAAAAATCAGAAACAATTATTAAAATGCGAACATTTTTAATAGCAATTTTTTTAGAAAAATACACTTTTTGAAAAAAGAAAAAATATGAAGAAAGAGAATAAGAAAAAAACAAGTAATAAGAAAACGAACAAGAAAAATAGATAAATAAAGATAAATCGGTTAAAAACCAGACAAAATCTCTAGAACGTTCCCAAAACCATGACCGTGTGTTGTCCAAAATCGGTCGGCCCAGCTAGCAGACCCCTGTGCAATCCTGGAACACCCAAGTACTTGGGAAGATCATAATGTTCCTGTGGCGCCTTGCTAAACATTCACACCCCAATGAACGATGTTCGGGCTCATTGTCACATGGCACAGTCTAGCGTTTGCGGTTGTGTGGTGTTGCGGATTTATGGCGACATTCCTTGCTCGACTGTACCATTTCGAGATGCATCTGGGCCTTGGTGGATGAAGAACTAGCCGAACGGCTAACGGCCAGAACTGAACCTAGCGCCAAGCAATGGCTTTTTTTTGTTGATGAACACATTACCGCATGCAGCTTTTGTGAAGCTAGGGGTGCCTCTATGGGCGACTTGGTCAACAAGGCGGAAAGCAATCCATGAGGGGTTTTTCAAAGCCCTCATTCCACGCACATGTTTATTGGTCTGTTCATATCAGAGCTAGATATCCTACAACAATCTACTCCATCCAGTAACATCAATGCTAGTAACACCAATGCTGGTACGGGTCAGAGGAGAAGGACTCGGCCTAGGGCTCCACCCCTGAGATTTGCTAAGATTCATGTAGATGCGGCGGTCTCCAATTCGAGGGGCTCGGCCACTGTAGTCTGTCGGGACGAGCATGGGTACTACTTCGGGAGTTCATCCCTTGTTATTTGCCATGCAAGACGTGGCTACACTAGAAGCGATCGCCTGTTGTGAAGCTTTTTCGTTGCCGTATGATCTAGGACTCCAAAGAATCATCATAACATCGGACGCGAAACAAGTGGTGAGCGATCTGCCAAGTTGCTATCATCACTGCGTTCATATCCAGAGCCGATAGTTTTACATGTAATTTCATTTCTTTTAAGGTCGTTCAGTTAATTTATATATGCTCATAAACTAGCTAGATTTTTTCTTTCTCTAAATCAGGGACGTCATGTGTGGCTTATCCAACCCCACGATTCAAACTGTATCCCACAATCTGTGAAATTCGATGAATAAAGATTTGCTTTTCCCCTAAAAGAAGAAAAAAGCAATTTAGCGCGCAAATAGGGATTGTCATTTTGTCCTTTCTCAGTTTGCAACAATGAGTACACTGTGACTGTGTACGGTTAATTGCTGCTAGGAGTAGGACGTGTGGTTGCTAGTAGAAACAAGGTCAAGTGCTACCCGATTTTTAAGAGAAAATAATAAATATCAAATATCAATGTAAAAAAAAGCAAGGGATAGAACAGAAACAATAAAAATAAGAAACGGTGCATGAAGAAGGCCAAACAGGGAATTGTTTGAATAAACAATAATAAATAATAAAGAAGCATGTAATAGGAAAAAGGTGGAGGGGTAGAAACGAGGCAGGAAAAAACTTAGTAGATCAAAGAGAAAAGGGTCATTTACATTTCAGCTCTCAACTTGAACCCACTAGTCAAATATGCCTTTTAAATTTCGAGGCTGCTCAAATTTACCCCTCTTTCGTCTCGTTCCCTTGCAGAATATCCTTCTATGTCATTTTCGTTCAGTCAAAGGGCTTTGATCGTTTTCAAGACGTTTGTTGGACATATGTGCCCCTTTCCGCATATGCCACTTGCATGCTGGGCCACTCTAAAAAAATTGTCTCTCTCTCCCCCACCCCCTATTTACGGGTGGACCCCAACCAAAAAAGAAAAAGGAAACTCTATTCTCTCTCTTCCCTTCTTGTCTCTCTCTCACCTCCGACGAGCAGGGAACTGGCAGTGGTTGCTAGTAGCAGGCTCGTCGGCGTGGCTGCGTTGTACTCACCATCGCGCGTCGATTGGCACCAATTGGACACACAGGCGGCCAACGCATACATCGACCCGACGGTTGTCCAGCGGTGGGCAACGATGGTTGTCGCGGGGAGCTCACCGGGAACCTCTAAGAGGAAGCTCGAGGAGGGTTTCTTGGCCTTAGGATTTGGAGAGGGGCACGCCAAAAGCGACAACATCGACCTCGGTCAGCGGCACCCATCGCCAGAGACAAGGAGAGAGAGAGAGAAGCACCGAGGGGAAACGTGCGGGAGCTTGATTGGACTCTCGTGGAGCGAAGCATTGAGCTCCAGGTGCTCTTCATTGACAATGGTGCAGTGGCGGACGCCTAATTTATGTTCCTCCTTTAACATTATGTCAACCGATCCTTGCCTGCTGCCGCTACTGGTTGCATGTGTCACCGCCTCCTGTTGCTAGCCGCGCATGCTAGATATCCCTGACCGAGTCGAGTCATGGGCTCGCAAGAGGTGAGGGACACATGAGAGGTGTGTGAGAGATTTTTTATGTTTTCTCCTTTTTGGTTGGGTCCACATGTAATTGTTACAAACAGAGGGGGTGACGGTACAATACGTCGGGGGTACCCGACCTCCGGTGAACAAGGTCGCCAGGCTGGCTATGGAGCCTGAAAGCACACTTGCTCCCTTGGTGGTTTTGATAATTAATGTCAACATACTTATTGTTGGACTAACACTTTTTATCTAGCATATTTCAGATAAGTTCAACAGTGGCATGGCAAGGACATGAGGATGTGGACCCCTTCAAAATGCTAAGGACAAGGATTGGCAAAGCTCCAAGACTCTACATTTTTGGTTAAGTGATCAAAGATCACATTGAGTCCATAGGAAAGCCAATACTATTAAAAGGGGATGAGATTTTGATCATGACTCAATTGCTCAAGTGCTTTGTGATATTGCTCCAAAATCCTCAACTACTTCTTCACATCACTTCTATCCAAAACCCTAAAAGTCCATCTCGGTCCCACCAAAATCCTCCCATCTGGACCCACCGAGATGACCCCATACATTGCCACATGCCAAACCCTAACGTTTCGGTACAGCCGACATGGATCACGGTCTCAACGAGATGGCCTGACCAAGTTTCTATAGTGAAGTTATTTCATTTCGGAATTACCGAGTTGAAACAATCGGAACTACCGAAATGAAGTCCTGCCCTAGACATTGCACTTCGGTCACACCGAGTCGTTCTGTTCGGTCTCACCGGAAAGCCTAACGGTCAAGTCTTTTACACTAGTCGGTCTCACCGAGAATTGCTGATCGGTGTCACCGAGTTGGGTCAAAGACTTGTAACGGTTGGATTTTTGGTGCTGCCTATATATATCCCTCCACCACCACTTACTCTTTAAGAGAGCCATCAGAACAAACCACTACTTCCATTACTCATTTTCTGATTGAGAACCACCTACTCATGTGTTGAGATCAAGAGATTCCAATCCAACCATTTTGAACCTTGATTTCTAGCCTTTCCCAAGTTGCTTTCCATTCAATCCTCTCTTCTACCAAAGCCAAATATGTGAGAGAGTGGTTGAGTGTTGAGGAGACTATCATTTGAAGCACAAGAGCAAGGAATTCATCATCAACAACATCATCTATTACCTTTTGGAGAGTGGTGTCTCCTAGATTGGTTAGGTGTCACTTGGGAGCCTCCAAGAGATTGTGGAATTGAACCAAGGAGTTTGTAAGGGCAAGGAGATCGCCTACTTCATAAAGATCTAGTCGAGTGAGGCTAGTCCTTTGTGGTCGTAAGCCATGATGGAACATACAAGGTTGCTTCTTCATGGACCCTTCGTGGGTGGAGCCCTCCGTGGACTCGCGCAACCGTTACCCTTCGTGGGTTGAAGTCTCCATCAACGTGGATGTATGATAGCCCCACCTATCGGAACAACGACAAAAATTATCGTGTCTTCATTGCGTTTGATCTTCCATCTCTACCCATTACTTTTCGCACAATTGCATGCTTTACTATTTCCGCCGCTCTATCTCTAGTTATGCATGTGTAGAAAGTCTTGGTGATATCTTAACTAGTGCCAAAATCTACCTAAGTTTCAAGAGAACTAAAAACTGCACCTTTGGTTGGTCAAGTGTCTATTCACCCCCCTCTAGACCTATCTTCTCTGATCCTACAATTGGTATCAGATCTTTGGTCTCCATTGCTTTGGTTTTATCACCTTTGGATGAAGATGGATGTGTCTACTTTGGGGAGTCTTAAACATAGAGTACCCATTCTTGATGGAGAGTACTATAACTCTTGGAAAGTTAAAATGCTTGCTATCTTTGATGAATTTAGTTTGAGTAAGTATGTTCAATGTCCTTATGTGCCTCCTATTGACCCCTTGCACCCCACTCATGAAGAGGAAATTGATATGCTTCGTAATCTTAGAATCGTCAATCTTATCATTAGAGGATTACCTAAAAATGTGCTTGTTCGTATGCAAAACTTTGAATGCACATACACCTTATGGAAGGACATTGAGATATGCTTTCCCAATTACTCATTAAAGAACCTCAGTGAGATCCTTCATAAGTCCATTGCTTTTCATAAGATGAAGCCTAGTGATCCTAAGTTTGATGAATGTCTATTTGAGCTTCGTGATCTTATGCATGCTAAAGGTGATGTTGGAACCATTAGCAACATTATCATGGAAACCATTAGAATTCACAAACTTGCACATTGTCATGATCATAAATCTAATGAATCATTTTCCCTAGGTGATGATCACATGAATGATGATGATGATGTTGAACATGGATATTATGATGAGGACGAAGAATTTGACATCGAATATGAGAAGACTATGAGAAATCTTAGTCTCATGGCAAATCTTCGAGAATACATGGCTGGAGGAAAAGAGTATTTTCTTGATAGTGGATGCATCGATCACATGACTGGAGATAAGAGACATGTTCCGTGAGCTTGCTAACAATGATGGTCTACGCAAGTATGTGACTTTTGGAGATAACTCCAAGGGTAAGGTACTTGGCCTTGGTAAGGTGGTCATATCCAATGATAGCTCCATTCAAAATGTTATGCTTGTTGAATCTCTTGGCTACAATCTTCTTTCTGTATCTAGACTAGCCAACTTTGGTTTCATGTTCTATTTACCGAAATAGATTGCCAACTGTTTTGTTGAGATAATCATAATATGGTCTTTACCGGTATCCGTAGAGGTGATCTATACATTGTTGATTTCACTAAAAGAGCCCAACCTCGTACTTGCCTTATTGCAAAATCTTCTAAAGGTTGGTTATGGCATAGAAGTCTAGGACATGTTGGCATGCGAAATCTTGATATAAACTTATTAAAGGAGATCATATCCTTGGTGTTAAAGATGTTATATTTGATAAGGATAGACATTTTAATGCTTGCCAAGCAGGAAAAAAGTTGGAGGAAGTCACCCCGTGAAGAACATTATGACCGCGAGGATACCACTTGAGCTACTCCATATGGATCTCTTCGGTCC
Organism: Thinopyrum elongatum; assembly: GCA_011799875.1. NCBI lineage: Eukaryota > Viridiplantae > Streptophyta > Magnoliopsida > Poales > Poaceae > Thinopyrum > Thinopyrum elongatum. The sequence goes on from CM022301.1 coordinate 317,500,556, forward strand.
CAATGCTTACAAGATCCTTGATGGTAACTCTTTCGGTTTGGTCATTGTTGATGATTTTTCAAGATATACGTGGGTGTTCTTTCTCGATGACAAATCGCAGGTACAAAAGATCTTCCAGAACTTTGCTAGGAAGGCACAAAATCAATTTGAAGTAAAGATCAAGAAGGTTCGTAGAGACAATAGAATTGAATTCAAGAACGCAAATGTGGATACCTTTCTTGATGAAGAAGGCATCTCACATGACTTCTCGGCTACATACACACCTCAACAAACGGAGTTGTTGAGAGGTAGAACCGTACCCTCATTGAGATGGTGAGAACGATGCTCGATGAATACAAGAAGCCAAAACACTTTTGGGCGGAAGCGGTTGAGACGGCCTGTCATGCTACAAATCGACTTTACCTTCACAAGCTTCTTGGTAAAACGGCATACGAGCTCGGTAACAAGCCACAAGTTGGATACTTTCGAGTATTTGGCTCAAAGTGTTACATTATTGGTAAGCATCGTCATTCAAAATTTGCTCCTAAATCTCATGAAGGTTTCCTACTCGGTTACGGTTTCGAACTCTCACACTTACCGTGTCTACAACAACTTCACTCAAAAAGTTGAAGAGATGGTAGATGTGAAGTTTGATGAATCTAACGGCTCGCGAGTTGAGCAATTGCCAATTGATGTAGGAGACAAAGATCCTTCGGAAGCAATTCAAGACTTGTCTATTGGCGAGATCTGTCCAACGGAGGTGAAGGATAGTACTTCATCCATGCAAGTGGAAGCCTTAACCTCACATCAAGGTGAACCACAAGTTGATATGGAGGCATCCACAAGTGGAACACGTCAAGATGAAGGGAATGAGGAAGTGCAACAAGATAATCCACCTCGACCTCCTTCTCCACCTCCGCAAGCGAACAACGACACCAACAACAATGAAGAAGAAGATGATGATGAAGATGCTTCACCACAAACCAAGCAAAAGCTACCTTGAGTTAGAGCAAGAGTTGACAAGCATCATCCCATCGAACAAATTCTTGGCGACATCAAATCCGGGAGAATTACTCGCTCTAAATCTCGTTTAGCTAACTTTTGTGAGCATTACTCATTCATCTCTAGCATTGAGCCTATGAAGGCTGATGAAGCCCTCAAAGACCCAGATTGGGTGAATGCTATGCACGAAGAGCTACACAACTTCAAGAGGAATCAAATGTGGACATTGGTTGAGAAGCCCAAGGATGAACAAAACATCATCGGAACCAAATGGATGTTTCGAAACAAGCAAGATGACGATGGACAAGTCATACGCAACAAGGCTCGTCCGGTCGCTCAAGGCTACACTCAAGTCGAAGGTATGGACTATGGTGAGACCTATGCCCCTGTTGCTAGACTTGAGTTCATTCACATTTTACTTGCTTATGCCAATCACCATGATATCACCCTCTATCAAATGGATATTAAAAGTGCTTTCTTAAATGGTGAAATTTAGAAGGAAGTTTATGTTAAACAACCTCCCGGCTTTGTTAATCAAAAGAAATGAACCATGTTTACAAACTTCATAAAGCTCTCTATGGTCTCAAACAAGCCCCTAGAGCTTGGTATAAATGCTTGACAAAGTTTCTTCTTGAAAAAGGCTTTGAAATTGGTAAAATTGATTCAACCTTGTTTACTAAGAGAGTGAATGGTGAACTGTTTGTGTGCCAAATATATGTTGATGATATTATCTTTGGATCTACTGACCCTCTCTTTAGTGAAAAATTTGGAAGGTTGATGTCGGAATAGTATGAGTTGTCTATGATGTGTGAACTCAAAGTCTTCCTTGGCTTGCAAATTAAGCAAACTAGGGATGGTACCTTTGTTTCTCAAACAAAGTATACCAGGGACTTATTTAAGAAGTTCAACATGCAAGAAAGCAAAGGACATCTTGACTTGACAAAGGATGGCAAACCCGTTGATCAAAAGGTTTATCGATCCATGATTGGTTCATTGCTATATCTATGTGCCTCCCATCTCGACATTATGCTAAGTGTGTGCATGTGTGCACGATATCAACGGCACCAAAAGAGTGTCATCTTAAGGCCATGAAAAGAATTGTGAGATACTTGATACACACACCAAACGTTGGCATTTGGTATCCCGAAGGATCTTCATTCAAACTTGTTGGCTATTCTGATTCGGACTATGCCAGAGACAAGGTTGATAGAAAATCCACTTCGGGTACATGTCAATTTCTTGGTAGATCTCTCATATCCTGGTCTTCCAAGAACCAAAATTCGGTATCTCTATCCACCGCCGAAGCGGGATACATTGCAGCCGGATCATGTTGTGCTCAATTATTATGGATGACACAAACTCTCAAAGATTATGGGGTACATGTGAAACATGTGCCATTACTATGTGACAATGAGAGTGCTATTAAGATTGTGCACAATCTCGTGCAACATTCTCAAACTAAGCATATTGAGGTTCGTCACCATTTCATTCGAGATCATGTTGCTAAAATTGACATTGACCTCAAGCATGTTCGTACCGACAAACAATTGGCGGATATCTTCACTATACCTCTTGATGAGAAGATATTTTGTCACTTGAGAAGTGAGTTGAATGTCATTGATGCTTCCAACGTGAACTAGACACTCACTTGGATGCATGCAAGGCCATGAGCTTTTATGACTAATCCTTGATGTTTCTCTTATGATGATCATTCATATCTTGGTTACATTTCTGCCTTGTATTTCATCTAACCCTTGTAGGTACTTGTATGTACATCACTTCATAAGTTTGCTCTCAAACCCCTATCTTGAGCAAGCTAAATTGAACCAAGTATCTATACCTTTGGTGTGCCCAAGGAACAAGACAACTCAAACATATCCTTTGACAACATATGACTCTATGCTTCATTCTTGTCAATTTGGATACATATGTTGTTCCCTTGCAAAACTAACCCATGTAGGAAGATGAACTACAAATGAAAGGATTGCTCCCAACTCCGCTTCATGAGAATCCACCTCAAGTTCAACTACATGATGGACATGAACACCAAAAACCCAATGTAAGTCCTCACATCTTAGAGAAGCTTTACTCAAAGACATGAGCTAAAGCAACTCAACACGATGTCAATACATTGAAATGCTTAAACGAAAAATGGTAACCCCATTTTGAGCTTTACGATGAGTATGACCTATGATCAAGTGATCTCACTTGACAACTGATACATCTCCAACGTATCTATAATTTTTTATTGTTCCATGCTATTATATTATCCATCTTGGATGTTTTATATGCATTATTATGCTATTTTATATCATTTTTTGGGACTAACCTATTAACCTAGTGCCCAGTGCCAGTTGTTGTTTTTTCCATGTTTTTGTCTTTTACAGAAAACCAATGCCAAATGGAACGAAACTTTTTGACGATTTTTCTTGGACCAGGAGACACCTAGGAAGCTTCGGGAGGAGGCCAGAAGGCCCACGGGTGAGCCACAAGATCACCAGGCGTGCCCTAGGGGGGGCGCTCGATGAGCTTGTGGGCCCCCCGTGGCTCCTCCAACCCTAATCTCAACTCCATAAATACCCAAATATTCCCCATATACCAGAGGGCACACCAAAAATACTTTTCCGCCGCTGCAAGCTTCTGTCCTTGTGACATCCCATCTAGGGGCCTTTTCCGGTACTCTGTCGGAGGGGGATTCGATCACGGAGGGCTTCTACAACAACCTTGCGGCCCTTCCGATGATGTGTGAGTAGTTTACCACAGACCTATGGGTCCATAGCTAGTAGCTAGATGGCTTCTTCTCTCTCTTTTATCTTTAATACAATGTTCTCCTTGATGTTCTTGGAGATCTATTCGATGTAATCCTCTTTTGCGGTGCGTTTCTTGAGATCCGATGAATTGTGGATTTATGATCAGATTATCTATGAATATTATTTGAGTCTTCTCTAAACTCTTTTATGCATGATTAAGATAGCTTTGTATTTCTCTCTGATCTATTGATTTGGTTTGGCCAACTAGATTGATTTTTCTTGCAATGGGAGAGGTGCTTTGTTTTGGGTTCAATCTTGCGATGTCCTCACCCAGTGACAAAAGGGGTAGCGAGGCACGTATTTGTATTGTTGCCATTAAGGATAAAAGATGGGGTTTATTTCATATTGATTGGATCTATCCATCTACATCATGTCATCTTGCTTAAGGCGTTACTCCATTCTTGTTAACTTAATACACTAGATGAATGTTGGATAGCGATCGATGTGTGGAGTAATAGTAGTAGATGCAGCCAGGAGTCGGTCTACTTGTCACGGACAGATGCCTATATTCATGATCATTGCCTTAGATATCATCATAACTTTGCGCTTTTCTATCAATTGCTCAACAGTAATTTGTTTACCCACCGTATGCGTTCTTTCAAGAGAGAAGCCTCTAGTGAAAACTATGGCCCCCGGGTCTATTTTTACCATATTATTTTCAGATCTATAAAACCAAAAACCCAAAAATACCTTGCTGCAATTTATTTACCTTTACTTTATTTTGCACTTCTATTTATCTTTTATACCTATCTCTATCAGATCTCATCTTTGCAAGTAACCGTGAAGGGATTGACAACCCCTTTCTCGTGTTGGGTGCAAGTATTTGTTTGTTTGTGTAGGTGCTATCATTGGAGACTTGTGTGTTCCTCCTACTGGCTTGATACCTTGGTTCTTAACTGAGGGAAATACTTATCTCTACTTTGCTGCATCACCCTTTCCTCTTCAAGGGAAAAACCAACGCGAGCTTAAGAAGTAGCAACAACTAAGTCAATATACTCTAACATAGGTGACCTAGTCGCCGACCCTTCTCTAGATGAAGTTCTCTAGTGTCTCTTTAGTTTGTTCTCTTCTTATTAAGAGTGTTTCCCCTTTCAAAAAAAATTGTTATTTCTCCTTAGCTAGTTTCTTCTCTAGTCAATTCATTGCAAATATTATTCGAATTCCCTGAAAATCCTTGTGAGAACTCTAGTGCAAGTGAGCTGAATTGAATTTTTTCTCTCTCTGTGATGAACTCAGTTCCTTCGACTTGAAACACATTGGTCACACCGAAGTGCAACTAAACATTGCACACAGTTCATCGGTGCAACCGAAAAGGACTACCTCAGACCAGCCGATGTGACCAATCTGTGAATTTCCTACCTCGGAGTCACCGATTTCACTACTAACAGAACCTTTTGCCAAATTATCTATTCTCTTTGGCCAGTTCTACTCAGTGATTCTTTCCCTCTGCACGCATCTAAATTTACATCATGCCTAGTTGTGCCTCTCCAGGACCACACCCACTTGACAAATAACCTTGAGGCTAGACCCTTCTTGGAAATTGATGTCAAATGGGGAGAGAGATGCACATCAAAGCTTACTACAAAGTTCTTCCATATCAAAAGGAATATCCTAAAGAAAGAGCGATGATACTATAAGAGGAGAGAATTCTGCATGTTTCTAAGAGGGAAGAAACATGTTGCTAAGTTTATTTATTTACTATAGTAGTTACCTAAATTGCTCTGATTTTCTCTCGCCCTACCTACTCCCAATATCATATTCTAAAGATTCAGGGGGAGAGGAAGTTCAAGTTTAGGGGAGAAAAATCCTTGGAATTCTATTGCAAATCTTGTTTGATCTTTTGGGGGCATGATTGCATCTAAAGAAGTACTCACTTAGTGATACTTACCTCATACATGTCATCCCAATCTTGGTACTCTTGTTGGTCTTGTGTCCTATCCTAGAGAAATTATCTTGTGTTACCTAACCTTGTTTTCTCAAGCTTTTCTCTTCAAGAAGTTGATCAAGAACCTCACGGTAGGTATATGCATCACACTCATGTGCATGATGATCTCTTGCTTGTTGCACATATTGTTTGCAAGAAAGAATCATGGACATGAAGGTATTTCTTTCATCTTGTTGCTCTGATGCATATAGCCAAGATACATGTAACTCATTACTCATTCCTTCATGTTGTGCACTCACATTTCATGAGCTATTATCACTTACATGTTTGCACACTCGTAGGGGGAGCATATGCATGTTACATGTTTTCTCAAAGCTTTAATACACTATCTGCTATATCCTTACTTGAAGCTTTGATGTATGTTGTCATCAATTACCAAAAAGGGGGAGATTGAAAGCACACTTGCTCCCCTGGTGGTTTTGGTAATTAATGTCAACATACATATTGTTGGACTAACACTTTTTATCTAGCATATTTCAGATAAGTTCAACAGTGGCATGGCAAGGACATGAGGATGTGGACCCCTTCAAAATGCTAAGGACAAGGATTGGCAACGCTCCAAGACTCTACATTTTTGGTTAAGTGATCAAAGATCACATTGAATCCATAGGAAAGCCAATACTATTAAAAAGGGATGAGGTTTTGATCATGACTCAATTGCTCAAGTGCTTTGTGATATTGCTCCAAAATCCTCAACTGCTTCTCCACAGCACCTGTATCCAAAATCCTAAAACTCCATCTCGGTACCACCATAATCCTCCCATCCAGGCCCACCGAGATGACCCCTTACATTGCCACATGCCAAACCCTAACATTTCGTACATCCGATATGGATCTCGGTCTCACCGAGATGGCCTGACCAAGTTTCTGTAGTGAAGTTGTTTCATTTTGGAACTACCGAGTTCAAACAATTGGAACTACCGAAATGAAGTCCTGCCCTAGCCATTGCACTTCGGTCACACCGAGTCATTTTGTTCGGTCTCACCGAAAAGCCTAACGGCCAAGTCTTTTACACTAGTCGGTCTCACCGAGAATTGCTGATCGGTGTCACCGAGTTGGGTCAAAGACTTGTAACGGTTGGATTTTTGGTGCTGCCTATATTTACCCCTCCACCACCACTTACTCTTTAAGAGAGCCATCAGAATGAACCACTACTTCCATTACTCATTTTCTTAGAGATAACCACCTACTCATGTGTTGAGATCAAGAGATTCCAATCCAACCATTTGAACCTTGATTTCTAGCCTTTCCCAAGTTGCTTTCCATTCAATCCTCTCTTCTACCAAAGCCAAATCTATGAGAGAGTGATTGAGTGTTGGGGAGACTATCATTTGAAGCACAAGAGCAAGGTGTTCATCATCAACAACACCATCTATTACCTTTTGGGGAGTGGTGTCTCCTAGATTGGTTAGGTGTCACTTGGGTGCCTCCAAGAGATTGTGGAGTTGAACCAAGGAGTTTGTAAAGGCAAGGAGATTGCCTACTTCATGAAGATCTACCCGAGTGAGGCTAATCCTTCGTGGTCGTAAGCCATGATGGAATAGACAAGGTTGCTTCTTCATGGACCCTTCGTGGGTGGAGCCCTTTGTGGACTCGCGCAACCATAACCCTCCGTGGGTTGAAGTCTCCATCAACGTGGATCCACGATAGCACCACTTATCGGAACCATGACAAAAATCATCGTGTCTTCATTGCATTTGATCTTCCATCTCTACCCTTTACTTTCCGCACAATTGCATGCTTTACTATTTCCGTTGCTCTATCTCTAGTTATGCATGTGTAGAAAGTCTTGGTCATATCTTAACTAGCGCCAAAATCTGCCTAAGTTTCAAGAGAACTAAAAAGTGCACATTTGGTTGGTTAAGAGTCTATTCACCCCCCCCCCCTCTAGACCTATCTTCTCCGATCCTACAGAGCCCCGCCGTAGCCCAGGCCCCTTACCCTGCTAATGGGCCTCCTCTAGAAGGATAGTTATTAATTGTACCATAAGCATGTATCTCTAGTAGAAAACTTAGGCATCAAGCCATGTAAATTGACTTGGATACATGTAACCATACCCCCTCACCCATCTATATACGGGGAGATAGGGGCCTCCCATGTCGGCATCCATTAGATCTTGAACAGATCCAATCTCTTCACAAGACATACACATGAATACAACACGACATGCAGGATGTAGGGTATTGCCTCATCATGAGGGCTTGAACCTGGGTAAAACTCGCGTCCCGTGTGTACCCTATTCTGATACTCTATGCGTACTCCACCCCATGAGGAACCCTACGCAGGGATCTGACGGGTTTCAACTCCCTTAGGGGGTGAGAGAAAGAGTTTTTCTTCCTTATTTTTTTCTGGAGTGGGTCCCCATGTAAAGTGGCATATGCAGAGAGGGGTGAATATGTCCAACAAACATCCCGAAAATGGTCAAAACCCTTTGACTGGACAGAAAGGGCATGGAAGGGTATCCTGTAAGGGAACTAGATGGAAGAGGGGCAAATTTGAATAGCATCGAGAATTAAGGGTTTATATGAATAGTGGGTTCAAGTTAATGCCTGAAATGTAAATGACCCAGGAGAAAATCAAGTGGCAAACACATGCTTACTAGTAACCCACGCCCGCCTGCGCAAGGCAAAAACAATGCGAAATAAATAGTTAAGGGGTACCCCTTATAAGGTCAATCTCATCTCCTCTGATGAATATAAGTAGCACACTACATGTGCGCCGGCTGTCACAATTAGAGAGTTTTTGTGACATTTCTTTCCACGGGCAGGGAGGGATGGGTGTTTTTTTTTCTTTGTATGTTTGGTTTTTAAAAATGATTTATCTCTCGAACGTCCAAATCATGAATAATTTGCACTCGTGTGTTCCTCGCATCGAGATTTTCAAAACTAGATCCCATGTTGATATGTTTTGATGTACTTTATGTTAGGTGAAATTGTGCTCTATAATTGAACTAACTCGTGCTTCTCTTTTGGGAAGCACGGTTGTGCTTTCACGCTAGAAGCATGGCGAGAAGCACAACTGTGCTTCACTTTTGGGGAAGCATTATTGTGCGTGCTTAACGAAAGAAGAACAACTATATTTCATGCCGACGCAAAACTATGCTCCACGCTCCTGAAAGACACCCCCTTCCCCAAAAAATCCAAAGAAACTGAAGAAAAAAACAAAAATAATCCAAAACCCCAAGAAAAACGCCCGATGGGGAAGTGCCTAGTTCAGGACATGTTGGTGCTGGGAGACGCCACATGGCACGCTGCCGTGCGCCCTCTCTAGGAAAAGTGCCCCCTGTGGGCGTCACTCTCCAACTAGTTGCTCCCAAAATAAGGCCCATCTACCCCGCATAGGCTCTTCCCGTGGCCAATGCAGCGAAATGCACAGACAAGAATAATTAGCCACCTTGTACAATGGAGCAGATCAACTAACCCTGGCCGCCAGAGCTCTCCCCATGCCGTCTCATCGGTGCCTCTCGGCTTCTCTAATTGACGACCTCGTCGGCGCAAGAGAGTTGGGAACTATTCATCCATTTTGGTTTTTCTCTTTAGGTCTTTGTTTTCACGGCGACATCAATGAGGTGGCGGCGGCGACGGGGCGTTGAAATAAAGTCTCTCCGGTCTCTCCCTACCTCGACAACGTCTAATTCGGCGCCAACGAAGGGCCTATGAGAGTTTGTGTCCGCGGTTTCATGGGCTCTCTTCAGTTCTCGATAGTTGGTGTGTGTTTCCTTTGCAAGATGGTCAATGCTCTTCTTTCTTCCCAATGGTTGCAAGCAATGGTTTCTTTCTTTGTCAATGGAGATATCCTAATCCAAGGACTTTGTCATCACGACCAAGGCGCGTTCATCGGTTTGAGATCCCAGATGGACCGAGTGGCTCAAGTGGCTTAAAAAACCTCAAGGAATTTCTCTTGATGGAGTCCCCGTGGCGGCGCAGATAGTTCCTTGTTGCAGCGATGCTCTTCTCGGTGTGGTGGTTCTCGTTAGTGGCAACTCGTTGGTGTTGGTTGTTATTTTTGTGTCTTGCAAAGTCTAATACGTAAAACAACATTTGTATCGTTCTTATCTGAGTAAATCAATTTGTGTTTTTAAGAAAAACACCAGTCGCGGACATGACCAATGGCAGAGGGCGGACAGAACTTGAGGTAGGATGGCTTTGGCCACTCGCCACCGGCAACGTCACCGCCCCGATGCGCCGCCTTGCACCCTGCATGCACCCGACAAATCAAGGTAGGGCAAACGGCAACCCTTGCCCTACCGGGTCCTCCGCCACTGGACATGACTGAGACATAACTAAATCTTAGACGACTGAAATTTATTAAAAACTTTTGTTTTAGCTGTGATTTTAGATTGCGACATGTTAGTGGTGGGTATCAGAATTCTCTTTGTGTGTAATAAGGTGATTCTAGATTCTTATGTGATGCATATAACCACAAATGATATATATCGTTCTAAAGGTGTGCCAAGCGAGCTGGCCCACTAAGCGGAAGTGTTCCCAATGGTTTTAGAAAGCTTATGTTACTAGTTTTGAAAAGCTTCCATCTGGTTCTCGAAAGCTTTCGGATGGTTTTTTTTTCTTCTTTGTCTTTCTTTGCCCGGTTTTGTCAGTGGTTTTTCTATTTTCCCCCTTTTTTTCTATTTGCTTTCCCTTTTTATGTTTTTCTTTTAAAATTCCTGAATATCTTTTTACAGTCGTGAACTTTTAATAAATTCAAAAACATTTTCTAAATTCTGCATTCATGGATATTATATTTGTGAACAATTTTCAAATTCATGAACACATTTCCAAATTCGTTAATACTTTTCAAATCCACGAACATTATTTTAATTGGTGATCAGTTTTACAAAATTGTGAATATTCTTTCACTTAATGAACATTTTTTGAATCCGAGAAGTTTTTTTTAATCCGTGAACATTTTTTAAGTCATTAATTTTTAAATCTGTGACTGTTTTGTTTTCGCGAACATTTCTTGAATTCGTGAACATTTCCCAAACCCATAAACATTTTTTTAATTCGTGAACAATGTTTTTAATCCACGGGTATTTTATAGAATTCACAAATAATTTGAATTTGTGGAATTTTTTTCAAATCCGTGAATACTTTTGTGTATTTGCAAATAACTTTTGAAATCATGAACATATTTTTGGTGAATTCTTGGACATTTACTGAATTCGTGAACATTGTTTTGAAATTAATGAACATTTTTAAAATTTGCAAAACAATTTACAATTTGTCAAAATTAAATAAAATGTGAACATTTTTCTAATTTTGGCAATTGTTTCGAATTCGTAAACATTTTTTATGAACTGTTTTGCAAATTCATAAACATTTTAAAATATTGGACAATTTTTATTTGTAGACTTTTTGCCGAAAAAGGGTTTCCCCCGCTTTGTATTACAAAGCAACAAACCGATACAACCAACGATAGGTGCTAGGGCGGAAGCAGCACAGACACGCCCAAAAAGAACCGAAAGAGAAAGACAAAAGAAACAAATGCCGACAACGGCGGATCGACAAAAACGAAGAAGCCTCGCGACCATTGCGCCTGCCGGAAATCTCCCACCTAGCTCCTAGACTCCAAAGCGCCGGTACGAATCAACACCTCCAAGAAGGGACGCGACGCTGACGACGCTGCTGCCAAGGGTTTCCCCTAGTACGCGACGATGAGAGAGGAAGGGTAGCCCCCGACGCCCTCCAGGAAGGACTGGCGGCACCCTCAGGCGCCAACGCGTCGGTGTCGGACAAGCCGACCGGGATTTCTCCCGATCCCAACCTTTACCTCGGGCGTTCCGGAGCCGGCCACCAAACCGACCACCATCCTGCGCCAACATGGTCTTGAGGCTTCCACGCCGTCTCACCGCGGCAACACGAAGAGAGGTCTGCACACCGAAGAGGAGGAGCCGGGACTAGAGGCAGCAACACCGTCGGCACGCGGGAGGGCTCAACCTCCACCGTCAACGACGGTAGCCGACCGGACGCAATAGCAGGAGCATACCAGGCCCGGCCGGGCCCTCATAGGCCCGTAAAGCTCCCACCTTCGTGCTGCAGCAGGCACGCCGTCGATGTCGCCGCCCCCGGTCCAAGCTGCTCCTCCTTCCCACCGCGCAGAAGACATGAAGCCGCGCCGGGGGTCGGCCCGCTAGGACCCAGATGGGGCCCGCAGGGCCTAGATCTGGGCCGGGGGCACGCCGCCGACCACCCCGCACCGCCAAGCCGTCCCGCCGCCAAGGAGCCGCGCCGCCACCTCGCTCGCCGCCGGCCACCGCCACAGGGCTGCCGGACCGCTGCCAGACCGAGCTGCACCGCCGTTGTCTCCAGCCCCGGGAAGAAGAAACGAGCGCGCAGGGACTGGAGGTCCCGCCGCCGCCGACACCACCCGGGCCAGCGCCGGGGGTGACCGCCGGCGGCGGCGGAGGGAAAGGGGGTGGGGACCGCCGAGACGAAAGAGGCCGCGCGCCGCCCCGGCCACCTCCCGGGGAGGCGGCGCAGGGGCGGATCCGGGAGGGGGGGAGGGAGGGGCCGGGCCGGGCTCGAGCAACCGGCGGTCGGCAGCGGAGCGGGGGCGCTAGGACGGCCGGCGGCGGCGGGAGGTGGCTAGGGGCGGAACCCTAGCGAGAGTGGGGTCGGGAGAGGAAAGAGTCTGGCTCGTTTATTTGTAGACTTATGAGCACTTTTTGCAAAATGCACGGATTTTTACTAAATTAAATAAAACCAGTCAAATTAAAAAAATGAAGTGAAAAAAAGACAAAATGAAAGAAATTCACCGTACGCAAGGCGCGACACGGAAGGTGTTCTCTGTTTTATTTTCTTTTGTTCTTTATTCAATTTTTTTGTTTTTCCACGGGATTTCTCAAAACAATCTTCGTTATAACTTCAGTTTTGTTTATTTTTCACTGGTTTTCTATGTTTTTCTTGGTACTTTTTTTCTTTCTTTTTTCATTTGTCTTCTCTGTTTTCTTATTCGATTTTCAATGAATTTCTTGATTTCCCATTCTTTTTCATCAGTTTTCTTTGTTTTTTGGGGTTTTCTTATTTTTTTTTCTTTCTTTTATTTGTCTTTCTTTGATTTTAGAACCTTTTGTACTGACTTTTTTGTTTTTTATGTGTTGTCTGTATCTTTTATCTTGGGTTTATACTAGTATATTTTTTGTGTACATGTGAAAACTTATTCTTACTGTTAAAGATTTTAAAATAGACAATTAACATTTTTTTAACAAATCTCTTTGATGTTTACATTATTTGTATAAGTCAAGAAATTTTTTTATATACGTTTAACATTTCATTAATAAATTATTAGCATTTTTAAATACAATGATCACCATTTGTTTCAAATACATGTATGATGTATAGTTTCATTATAAACATTGTAAATTTTTCATATACATCTGAAACTTATTCGATATATATATTTAATATTTTCCTACTACGTGATTAATATTTTGTTTTTGATGGCACATACATTTTTTTGTAACACGTGAACATTTTTTCTATGCTATTAGCATTTTTCATATATGTTTAAAACAATTATTTATATATGATTAACATTTTGCAAATATACGATTACATTTTTTTTCCAAATGTCACATACAGTTTTCGAAATATGTGCACATTTTAAAATGTATTTTTGAAAATTAAGCTAACAATTGGTTTACATTGTGTTAAATTTTTTAAAAATTGATGATATTAGTTTTTTAATTGCGTTAACGTTTTTGACTATATTTATACCTACTAATAAAGTATGGGGTGTTTCTGCCCATCCGATGTTCGTCATACGTTTTACAAAAGAACCCTGATTTTTTTTTAATTAACCGGTGGTTCAACATTATGTGGCCTTTCTCTGTTGAGCTTCGATCCAACTGTGATAGCCGCTATCTTGTGCTATTGGGCGCGGGTTAGTATTCCACGTTTGCCCAGTTTACTCTTGTTTTGGCCCGTTTAGGTCCCTGGCCTTTTATTATTTACGGAGAATATGTTAAACATGTTCATGCTATAACTTTGCAACCGTAACTCAGATTAAAATAATTTGTATATGTAATTTGATTAAATGTGTAGTTTCTAGCCGTGCTATTATTTGTTCCCTTTAACCACTTTAATATTCTGTTTAGGACATAATCTTAATTAACATAAGTAATTCCAATGGTGTATTTTAGAAAATGCTAACACACAATATAACTTTTATATAAATCTTATAAATATGAAGTACGTTAGGAGGGGCTATATGGACCGGAGGGAGTATGAATGATCGGTTTCAATGGGCATATAGGAGTAATAAAGAAAGCAGAGAATAAAGGGTGTGATCAGTGTGGATAAAAAAAGAACCGGAAAGTAAGAGACGCTATGTGAGCTCGAGTTGCATGCAATGAACTAGGGTCGTTTCGCTCAAACATGGACAATTTCTTTATTAATAGAATCTTTTTTTTTAGATTTTTCCCATGACTAGGTGCAAATTCCAAACATTGCTTCAACTTTTTTTAGAACAAAAAAGCAAGATGCGTCCGACTTTAAATTAATAAAGCCCACCAATAGGCAACATCCAAGTTCGGAACAACATAGAAAACAAACCACGCGGCCGAAGCCGAAAGTCATTTAACATGCAACCGACCGTAGCCTGATAAGAAAACTACTAATAGCCTAAACAGCCGGCATGAAGGAGTCCAACTCCAGCAAAACATCCATGGGGATCAATGACGAGCAGCGATCTGAATAGCGTGGATCCTCTCCATGGCCTCCACCATCCGCTCAGTGTCCCACTGTTTCCCCAACGGCATCCAGGTCTGAAGGAACAAATGGCATTTGAAAATGATGTCAGCAGGATGCGAAGGAAACTTATGCTCCATAGTAATCTTGTTACGGGTGGTCCAAAGAGACCACAACAGCGCCCCTACGCAACGCCAAAGAATCCTAGCGAAACCACCCCTATGGGCGCTGAGAATGGCGCGCAACTCCCCACGGGAATGGGGGTTCCAGTTTTGCCCAAAGGCTTCCCGGACCGCACTCCAAGCAAAACGGGCGAGCTGGCAATTGAAGAAGATGTGGTTGGCATCCTCATGAGCCCCACAGACCGCACAGTTACCGTCTGAAGGTCCGTTTCTCTTGGCCATGTTATTGGAAGACGGGAGCCGGTCACGGAACATTTGCCACATGAACACCTTGATTTTGTGGGTGGTAGCCACTTTCCACAGCCCCCTAGCTATGTCAAGTGTAGGGCCCTCCGTTAACTTGGCATAAAGCGACTTAACCGAAAACTTTCGAGAACTTGTGAGAGACCAAGACACCACGTCGTGCTCGGTGTTCAGCACAGTACCGGCCAGCATATTGCACAACCCTTCCCAACATGCGCGTTCTGGGTCGGAGAGGGGCCGCATGAAAGAAATTGCTGGAGGGGATGCTCTAAGCGCGTCTGCCACCAGAATGTCGGTGTTCGTAGCTAGGTGGTAAATACTGGTTGCTTTGCCAAAGCGGGTCAGAACCACACCAGGAGTCTAACCAGAAATGTGTCGATCTACCGTTGTTAACTTGGAACTGGGCTCCTAGCGCAAAAGCCGGTTTGACCGCCTGGATCCCATTCCAGAAGGTCGAACCTTTCACTTTGGAAGTAAGGAAGTTTCCGTCGGGGAAGTATTTCGCCCTAAGGATCTCCACCCAGAGCCCCTGCTCATTTCGGAAAGCCTCCACAACCATTTCGTAAGAAGGGACACGTTCATGAGTTTGGAATTTAGGATCCCCAGCCCTCCAAACTTTTTGGGTCGGCAAACCGCAGCCCACTTAACTAAATGGTACTTCTTTTTGGTCCTGGTTCCTTCCCAAAAGAACTTGGACCTAGGTGTGTCAAGCTTGACGTGGACACCGTCAGCAAGAAGAAACATGCCCATAGTGAACATGGGTAGCGAAGAAAGACTAGTGTTAGTCAGGATAAGCCTTGCGGCCGAGGACATGAACCTACCACGCCAAGGGCTGATCCTGTTCGCCACCTTGCCATAAAGGGGCTCCCAATCATGGATAGAGATGTGTTTGTCGTTGATCGGGAGGCCCAGGTACCTAATTGGGAAGCTCCCTAGCTTACAATTAAGCATATTGGCGACTCAAATCGCCTCGGGTTCTGCCATCCCAATGGCAATTACCTCGCTCTTAAGGAAGTTGATTTTCAGGCCCGAGATCACCTCGAAAGCTAAGAGGATGAGCTTGATAGAAGCAATACTGTGGTCGTCGGGCTCAAAGAGCAACATCGTGTCGTCCGCGTATTGGAGATGTATGACTCCCCCAGGAATGAGGTGAGTGACCACGCCGCGGATGTGCCCGGCACCCTTTGCCTTGTCAATCATGGCCGAGAGGGCGTCCGCAACAAGGTTAAAGATCAAGGGGGAGATAGTGTCGTGGTGGGCTCACGGCAGATGCCATGGGATGGCTAAAGAGAGGGATAGGCAAGAGGCAACCGGTGGGCTCCAGAGGCGAGGTCGATACGAGGGAGCGCGAGACACAAGACGTACCCAGGTTCGGGGCTCTCTGGAGAGATAACAACCCTAGTCCTGCCGAGTGTGGTTTATATGAAGATGGCATAAGCTTGCTCCTAGAGTTGTTTTGGGAAGGAAGGAAGACAGGCCATTGCATAGGCTGCTCCTTCTCCGTGGGTGTGTGTGAGTGTTCTACTAGATTCCAGCCAGTTCAACCCCTTTGCATGGAGGGGCACCAGGGGGTCTTATAGGCTGGTCCCCCGGGATTACAATGGTCATATTACATGGGCGCGGGGCTGGGATGTCAGTGTCTAGGAGCCGACAGTGGGGGTCGCCGGGGCGCCGGGTCTGCCGGGTCCGCCGGTGCGGGCCGTACCGAGCCCGCCGGGCGCGGGTACGGCCGACTGCTGGGTACTGTAGGCACGCCGTGCCGGACGTCATGGGACAGCTATGCCGGCTTGCTACAGGGTTGCGCCCCTGAGACGCCGCCCGCCCCAGGCGGTGGCTTGGTCGGCACGACAGCCGAGCCCGCCGGGGCTGGCGTAAAGGAGGGCGCACTGTAGCCATGCTCGTTTGTCGATGGAGGTTCGTCTTGTGGGAACCGGCCGGCATGCGCCAGCGGGCTTGGCCGGGTTGCGCTGGGAAGCCGGCCAGGGCATGCCGGATTGAGGGGCGTTGCCAGCCCTAATGTTTTTAAAAGGATCCGGGTTCTGTTGCCTGCCTGGGGTCCATCCCCCCGACAGTAGTCCCTGAAGCTGTGAAGGCTCGCCTGCTTCAAGTAGGGGGGCCTTCGTAGTTTCACCCCCCTGAGAAGGTGGCTGGATTGATGAAGATTGGGGCCGCCGGGTCCGGCAACACCCACTGTGTGCCGGCTTCCGGAAGCCAGATCGCGGCACCCCGGTATGGGCGGGAAACCGAGGCGTCCGCCGAGTCTTGAAACGGAAGGGACGCGCGTCCCGCGGCCCGACACAAGCGCCACGTGGTGAACAGCGCCCCGAGAGGCCCTGCCAGGCCACGCGCGTGATGGGACGCAACGGCGGGCCGGGCCCGCCATGCCGTGCCCTCGGCCCACGTGCAGGGATTTATTGCGGCCGCCGTGGATGGTTGCCCTTCTCCAGGTAATTAATTCATGGGGGAATCGTGCCCTCATAATGCGGGGAAGTGGAATCATGGGCACAGCCGATCCCACTTCCCCACGTCTCGCCGTGGTTATAAAAGACTAAGGGAGGGGGCAGCGGAAACACTCACACACGCACCCCTCGCCTTGCTCTCCTTCTCCTTCTCCAACTTCCGAGCTTGCCGCCCGTCGGGACGCCAAGCGCCGCCCAAAGCGCCCACCAACCGCACTAGCTTTCTTCTCGCCGCCGCGCTCCGTACCCTCGCCGAGCTCCATAGATGGCACCGCCAAAGGGCTCGTGCGAGGGGTCCGAGGTCACCGACGATGACATCCAATACCTCCGCGACACCAGACGACTGCCGTCGGTGGCAGAGGTGGCTGCGTGCGCGGCCGGGGAGGAGAGGGAGCCGCAGCCGCAAGAGGGCGAGCGCGTGGTCTTCTATAGTCACTTTAAGTGCGGGTTTGGCCTCCCCGCGAGCGCCTTCTACCGCGCCTTTCTTTCCTTCTTTGGGCTGTAGCCGCACCACTTAGGTGCGAACGCGGTGCTGCAGCTCTCCGGCTTCGCCACATTGTGCGAAGGCTACCTGGGGGTGGAGCCAGACGTGGAGCTCTGGAGTCGCCTCTTCTTTCTCAAGCAGTAGGGGCCGGAGGCCGGGGCCATGTCCGACTGCGGGGCCGCCGTCGTCTCGATCCAGCCAAATGGGGTGTTCCCCAAGATGCTCCTGGAGGACTCTGCCAAGAAATGGCAGAACTCTTTCTTCTATGTGCGCAACGTCGGCGGGGGAGCTGACGCCATCAACTTGCCGTCGTTCATCAACGAGTAGCCGGTCGCCAAGATGAACTGGGGCTATATGCCCAAGAACCCACCTCAGGGACTGCAGAACCTGTGCAGCCGGATCGCGGAGATGACGGTGCGCGAGGGGCTCAAGGGGACAGATCTCATCGCCGCCTTCATCGCGCGCCGGGTGCTGCCGCTGCAACGCCGGACGCACATCATCGGTCAGATGGGTGACCACCGGGATCCCACCCGGATGTCATTCGGGAGGCTGTCGCTAGAGCAGGTCGCCGACCGGGTGAACGCCATCTCCAAGGCCGGGATGGCTCCTGACTGGCGCTTCGGGAAGGCGCCCTACAACGGGGAGAACCCGGCGCCGGCGGTGAGTCCTTGGTCCCCATTCTTTGCAATGTCTCAACTTTTCCTTCGTCCTGATGCGACGAGGGAGGTGCTGCTGAACGCCATCCAGCAAATGCGTGAGGGACGAGGGCGCAGGTACTGGCCGCCGAGCAAGCCGGCTCGGAGCGGGCGGAGTCCTTCGCCGAGAACACGGAGCAGACTGATGCGCAGCCAGCCGACGCTGAAACAGGCACGGCGCGCCGTGCGGGTAAGTCTCCGTACCCAAACCTCTTGCCAAAATGGTCGGACGACGATGAGGAGATCTTGACGCGCGCTGGTGGTGCAGCGCCGGCGAGGGGAGGGGACGGCAGCGTCGACCCCCCAAGACGGCTGAAGAAAACGGCCGACGCCGGGTCGTCCCGCATGCTGGTAGCGGCAAGCCGGCGGCACAGGAAGGACACGGCGCAGCCGAAGCCGGCCGCGAAACGCGCGGCGGAGGGACCGGCCACGCCGGCAGCCAAGAAAGCGCGCTGATTCATCCCGGCACCGCCGGCAAGGCAGGCCATCCCGACGGCGATCGGGTAAGTTCCCTTTGTTGGTTTCTACATGCTGCTTGGTTGCGCTCTTCTGATGTTTTCTTTGTGCGGCTCAGGACGGCTCTTGACTTGGCGTTGGCGGCAACGAAGGCCGCGTCCGGAGGCGGCTTTTCGTTCCGCAGGACTCAGAGCAGCGCCATCAACCGGGTGGAGAGCTCGCCCGAGGAGGACCTTGGTCTGGACCCGGAGGATGCAGAGCTTTGCGCCTGGCGGGACCGGAACAAGGCCCTAGAGGAGGAGGCGGCGGCCACCAGGGCGGCGGAGGAGGCCTCGGCCCGGGCATGGGCGAGGGCCGCCGGGGCGAGTGGGTAGACCACCGTGGGCCCGGCCTGGCCGGATATGGCGGAGGGCATGGAGCCGGCGGAGACGGTTGTCGAGCCGTTGGCGGAGAAGGGGCACGTCCCGGAGCCGGCCATCGTCGATCCGGAGGTGGAGGAGATGGCTGTGGACACCCCGCCCCGGAATGACACGGTCGAGCGGGCGGAGGAGGGGCACACCGGGGACGCCGCCCCGGTTGGAGGGCCGCAGGCGACCCTGGCCGGAGCACCGGGGTCGACGCCGGCTACGGAGGAGCCGGCGGGAGGCGAGCGCGCCTTGGTGGTCCCGCCATCGCAGGTCACCGTGAACCCGAAGCAGGCGCTGGGAAGTGGCCCCGTTGCCGGGTCACAGCAAGCCCGGGCCGGGTCCAGCGGAGCCATCATCGGGCCATGTGCACAGGAGGAGGCGGCAATGGATGCCGTGCGCCAGCATCTTCACGGGCGTGCGGTCCGGCTTCATGCTTTCACCCAGAGCGAGCTGGAGCGGGCGTGGGAGCTACAGCGTTCCGTGATCATGAGTTTTTCTTCTCTTGATTTGTCTTTGCGGCTGGTCAGTGCGGGCACGCTAGCGCACCCACTGGGTGTAGCCCCCGAGATTCGGGCCAACTATGAAGTAGTTGGGTCGAATCTTAAAAATGCCTTTGTGGTTTGTGCTAATCCTTGCTTTCCTGCAGCACCTGGACGGCCTCCGAGTCGGCATCCATAACCGGCTTCTGGAGAAGCACCGCCAGGTCATGGCGCAGCTTGCCGCCAAGGAGGAGGCACTCCGTCTTGCCGAAGGTACGTCTTGCATGCTCTTAGTGGGGGCGCGCCAGCGCACCCACTAGGTGTAGCCCTGAGATTCGGGCCAACTATGAAGTAGTTGGGTCGAATCTTAAAGTGTTTTTCTTCTTTTCTTCCAGCATCTTGACTTGAAGCTCTGCCACCCAGCTGTCGCGGCCGAGGTGCCGGACCTGCGAACCCGGCTGGTCAAAGCCGGCCAGCAGCGCGGCCAGGCGGTCGCCGACAACGGCCAGCTCCGGGCTGAGGAGGAGCAGCTGAAGGCGGAGGCCGCCAAGGCGGCAGAGGCCCACCAAGCGGAGCTCGTCCGGCTCCAAGACGAGCACGGGAAGGCGACCACCGCGAGAGACGACGAGCTGAAGGCTGCCGTCGACAAGGTGGCCGAGCTCGAGAAGGCGCTTGAAACTCGCGGCCGCGCCGGGGACTTAGAGCGGCATGGTATGTTGTGCGAGGCGCAGCATCTGGACGAGCTCCTCATCAGTAAGTGCTTCTTCATTGATTTCGCCGGGTTGCAAGCCGGCTGAATTTTTGCATGGTTGACTATTTCCTTTCTTTATTTGGCAGAGTACTTCTCGGAGACGCAGGAGACGGCGGACGAGGCCGTGCTCGCCCATCGGTCGACCCAGGCGGACGCGGGTGCCGGAATTGATCCGCACGCCGCCTGGATTTTTTCAGAGATCATGCACGCCGCCGAGGCCCGCCTGAGGGCCCTGGACAAGCAGACGGCACGGCTGTCCGAGGCCGGATTGAGGATGGCGGCGGCCCTCTGGCGGGGTGCCGTTGCGCCCAACAGTTTCATGCGGTTGGCGCGCTGGCTGGAAGCCGGACCAGCGTGGCTCCACACGTGGCGCGTCTCCGCGGCTCGTGCCGGTGCAGACTTGGCACTGCGCTTCGTCATGTCCTGGTACCCAGGCCTGAACCTAAACTAGCTGGCGGCCCAGCGAGCTGGCGCAGAGCCCCAGCTGGAGGTGGAGGCGGGACGGATTGCCGCACGGGCCAGCTACGTCGCCTCATTCGCCGCTCATGATGAGTTCCAGGTGGAACAGACGGTAGACGGCGGGGAGGTGGCGCCCGAAAACTTCGGCCTGGCGCTCGACGACCCGGCGGGCAGCTCCGAAGAGTCGGGTCCCTATGCGGATGAAAATGCCGGGTTGGGCGACACCGGCGCCTCAGCGAACCCGGAGGCCACCGCGGAGGAGCCGGCAGCCGCGCAACCCGACGCAGCCACTACTTGAAGCCATCCTGCTTTTTACCTTTATCGAATTTTGTTAGGCGACAAGTCCACCCACCCACTGGGGGTGTAGGGTGAATGTAATCAACTCCGGCCATGGGCCTTTATTTTTGTAATGTAAATATTTTTGTGAGTGTTTGCGCTTTTGCTCTTTGTCCTTAAGCTTTTTCCTTGCTTGCTCCTTCTTTGGGCTCCCCCCCCCCCCCGCGAGCCAGACAGCCGGGTTCTAGTCTGTCACAAGGAGTTCGGCCCTAGGAAGGAGTGCGCAGTACTTAGGCTTTTCGAACATTTAGTGCGAGCGAAACACCCACTGGGGCGGCTGACGGCAGACGACGAAGTCCGCTGGCGTGTAGCCGGTCGTGCGACAACTTAGTGCGGTGAGGCCGGATTGACCGATTCGGCAAATCCAACTTAGCGTTTTTCTGCGTGCCAGCACTTTGGCCCGTGGTTCTTGCCGGCCAACAGCCGAAGCCGGACTGTGGCTTAGGGCGAAGGTGAAAGTGCAACTAATCCCCGGGTGGTTTTGGTAAATCCTAACAACATATAGCTCATTGAACTAATATCCATTCAAGTTTAATATTTCAGAAAGCTCAATGAATGGCATGGCATGGACTAGGAATATGGACCCCACAAAATGCTAAGGACATATTGGCAAAAGCTCAAGACTCTTCATTTCTATTTTAGTGATCCAAGATCACATTGAGTCCATAGGAAAGCCAATACTATTAAAAGGGGATGAGGTGTTGCTTAATGGTCTACTTGCTCAAATGCTTAGTGGTATTTCTCCAAAGCCCTCAACCACTTTCTCATTCCAAATATGTCCAAAACCCAAAGTCAAACTCGGCCCCACCGATTCCTTCTATCCGGTGCCACCGAGTTCATATGACATAACCACTGCCAGAAACCCTAACAGTTCGGTCACACCGATACGGATCTCGGTCTCACCGAGATGGCCTTGCAAACTCTTTGTTTCCCTTTGTAACATTTTGGTCTCATCGAAATGAGTAATCGGTCCCACCAAGTTTGCTTGACATCCTCTCTGTTTGCTTATTGCTTAACTTCGGTCTCACCGAGTTGATGTTTGCCCTAAGTCCTAGCACATCAGTCACACCGAGTTGTTTCAGTCAGTCCCACCAAAATTCCTAACGTTCACATTTTGAACTAAATCGGTCTCACCGAGTTCTTCTATTCGGTCTGACCGACTTGGGTCAAATGTGTGTAATGGTTGGATTTTGTGTGGAGGCTATATATACCCCTCCACCCCCTTCTCCATATGTGAGAGAGCCATCAGAACGTGCCTACACTTCCAACATACATTTTCTGAGAGAGAACCACCTACTCATGTGTTGAGATCAAGACATTCCAATCCTACCACAAGAATCTTGATTTCTAGCCTTCCCCAAGTTGCTTTCCACTCAAATCATCTTTCCACCATAGCCAAATCTGTGAGATAGAGTTGAGTGTTGGGGAGACTATCATTTGAAGCACAAGAGCAAGGAGTTCATCATCAACACACCATCTATTACCTTTTGGAGAGTGGTGTCTCCTAGATTGGTTAGGTGTCGCTTGGGAGCCTCCGACAAGATTGTGGAGTTGAACCAAGAAGTTTGTAAGGGCAAGGAGATCGCCTACTTCGTGAAGATCTAGCTGAGTGAGGCAAGTCCTTTGTGGGCGATGGCCATGGTGGGATAGACAAGGTTGCTTCTTCGTGGACCCTTCATGAGTGGAGCCCTCCGTGGACTCACGCAGCCGTTACCCTTCGTGGGTTGAAGTCTCCATCAATGTGGACGTATGATAGCACCACCTAACGGAACCACGCCAAAAATCTTCATGTCATCATTGCGTTTGCACTCTCCAAACCCTTCCCTTTACCTTCATATGCAATGTTTTACTTTCTGCTACTACACTCTTAGAATTGCATGTGTAGGTTGATTGCTTGACTTGTGCTAGTTGTTAAAATCTGCCCACAGCTAAAATTGGGAAAAGGTTAGATTTTTATTTGGTCAAGTAGTCTAATCACCCCCCTCTAGACTTACTTTCGATCCTACAAGTGGTATCAGAGCTTTGGTCTCCATTTTCCTTGATTTTCATAGCTTTGGTGATCATAGCCTTGGTTTCACAACCTAGGAGAGTATGGCGTCTAGCGAGGGAAATTACCACCATAGAGGTCCTTACTTTGATGGTACTAATTTTGCTAGTTGAAAGCATAAGATGAAAATGCATATTCTTGGTCATAACCCCGCCGTTTGGGCTATTGTGCGCATTGGCTTGCAATGTGATTTCTTCGAGGATGGAAAAGAACCGGATCGTGAAGCGTCCGCGGAAGAAATGAAGATGTTGCAATACAATGCTCAAGCTTGCGATATTCTCTTCAATGGATTGTGCCCCAAAGAATTCAACAAAATCAACCGCCTTGAGAATGCAAAGGAAATTTGGGATACTATGGTTGATATGCACGAAGGTACCGAGTCCGTCAAGGAATCCAAATTGGATGTGCTTCAAAGTCAACTTGACAAGTTCAAGATGAAGGATGGTGAAGGAGTCGCCGAGATGTACTCTAGGCTTGCTCTCATCACAAATGAGATTGCCGGCTTAGGAAGCGAAGAGATGACAGACAAATTCATCATCAAGAAGATCCTAAGAGCCTTGGATGGAAAATATGATACCGTGTGCACCTTGATCCAAATGATGCCCAATTACAAAGATCTCAAGCCCACGGAAGTCATTGGTAAAATTGTTGCTCATGAGATGTCACTCAAGGATAAAGAAGAGCTCCACAACAAGTCAAGTGATACTTATAAAGCTTCAAGTGATGCTCCTACAACATCAAGTGAGAAGCAAGTCTCTAATGAAGAATTAAGCCTAATGGTGAAGAACTTCAACAAATTCTACAAGAATTGAAGCAAAGAGAGAAGCTCCAAGTCAAGATCCTACAATGACAAAAGATCTTCTAGTCGTGATCGTAATTGCTACAATTGTGGAAGACCCAGACACTACTCCAATGAGTGTACAGCTCCCTACAAGAAAAGAGAAGATTCACCAAAAAGGAGGAGTAAAAGAGATGAATCATCTCCAAGAGAGAGAAGGAGTAGAGATGATCGTTATGAACGAAGACCCTCTCGTAGAAGCAAGGATTCGGAAAGGAAGGACAAATCATCAAAGAGCTACACAAGATGAAGACATCAAGCTCACATTGGTGAATGGGTATCCGGTTCTGACTCCGACAACTACTCTGAGAGAAGCTATCACTCCGACTACGAATATACTGAAGATGAAGGTGTTGCCGGTCTTGCACTTGTGTCATCCAAATCCTACGACATATTTGACTCACCAAATGAAGGAATTGGAAGATGCTTCATGGCTAAAGGCCCTAAGGTATCACACCCCGAGTATGTTGATTTCAATAGTAATGAAGATGATTTGCTATGTGATGATGATTTACTTGTTGACAACTCTAGTGATGAAAACTATGATGAAATTGCTAATAATCATGCTAATCAAGATGAAACGAATGACAATGATAAGAAGGAGATTGAGCGTCTAACTAAAGAACTAAACACTCTTAAGTTAGCTCATGAGACAAATCTAGAGGATCATAGAGAGCTCCTAAGAACTCATGAGAAGCTACGCTTCGAGAAGCTAAATTTAGAGCAAGAGCATGAGTTCCTAAAAGCTATCAATGATGATCTTCGAAAGAAGAGTTCTTCTTACATTGCCAAGTGTTTACTCTTGTCTACTTATATGCCACAAGTAAAATCTAGCAATAAGAGCAAGAAAGATTCTTCCTCTAGTAGTAACAATAACCATGTTAAATCCAATATTGTTGCTTCTAGTAGTTCTCTTGATTCCACTAATGATTCTCTTAGCCAAGTTACACTTGAGCAAGAAAATAGCTTATTGAAGGGAATTATAGAGAAAGGTGCTAACAAGAGCCTTGCCGGAAGTAAGCAATTTGAGGAAATTGTACGCAAGCAAGGAAGGCACCGGAAGAATCAAGGTGTTGGTTTTGAACGAAAGTTCAATGCCAATGGAGTTGAGTGGGAAGAAGATCAATACCCCAAGATGAAGTTTGTTCCTCAACAAGAGAAGTATGATCCCACTTCTTTCAAGGGAACACAAGTTCAAGATGATCTTCCACCACAAGACCACAAGCTAAAAGGCAAAGACAAGCTTCAAGAAGAGATTGATTCATTTGAAGAAACTCCTAAGGCCATGGTCAAGTGGGTTCCTGTAACATCCCAAAATTCTAAATTTTGGAATGTTATATTAAATAAATAGTTTTGATTGATTGTTTGATTGTGGTGTGGTTGCTTGTGTGAAATTGAGTGAAATTTGGAAACTTTTTGAAAGTTGAATGAGAGGGAATAAAATGACTTTCCCAAAACTTTCACCTTGCATTTATGATCTCCATGAATTCATATTCATTTCATCACAAAACCCTAGAGTGAAGATGATATCACTTCTTCCATTTAAATAAATGAAAAGGGTTTTGAAAAGATTTGAATTCCATTTGGAAATATTCCAAATTCGAAAACTTTATGCAACTCAATGATTTTCATGAGAGGAGATAAAATGACTTCTTCAAATTATATGAAATATGAGTTGGAAGTTTAAAACAATCGAATTTAAAGTCCCTTTGAAATTATTTTCAATTTGGAGTTATTTGGTTTTTATTCAAATTGTTTTTATCCAAAAATAAAATATATGGAAATTAGGGTAAAATGATTCCCTTCAATATAAAATTAGAGGGAAATAAATTTGAAATCATTTTGGTATTTTTAAAATGATTTTTATTAGGTTTTATTGCAGCAGTAGCACTGTTTGCTTTATTTAAATTTTTGTGAAATTTATTTGCCGCTGAAAATATGTTCATCTTTTAGGAAATCTTTTTCTGAAAATTTTGATATATAATATGCCTATGGAAATTTTCTTATTTTCCGTTTACCTTTTTTTGTTTTTATTCTAAAAAAAAAACTGTACGAGCGACCGACTGCTATCCTTCGCCAGCGTGCGCAACATAGCTAGCAGGTCGGACTATATTATTTTTCCAGTTGTCCTTTAATTTATTTATTTTCTGTTAAAAAAAAAAACTCCGCGCACGCACACATGCGCGCACACGCGCAGGCCGGCCGAAGGCCCATGCGGCGTCGTTTCTTTTCTTTGTTTTTCCTATATCTTTCGTCTGCCTTTTGTTTACGTTTAGTCCCACATTGCCTAACTTTTGACCTCTAAGCCTCCTTTCCACCTATAAATATAGACCCATAGAGCCTCCAAAAATCATCCGATTCGGGTTAAATCAATATATTTTGGTTTGACTAGATTCACTAAATAAAAATATTTTTCTTCTCTCCGGCGGGACTTCTGAAAGTTGTCTTCTCTCTCGGAAGTCATCTTTTCTCTACCTTATAAAGGTATCTTTCTTCGTATTTTTTTATATACTCCCGTAGCTTATTATTTCTAGACTAGTACGGTAGAATAATTAGATTTATAAATTAGTCCTTGTATTTACATTTTAGGACTAGAATTCTTTTAGCCATAACTCTTTTTCTTTCGTAAAACAGCTTGGCCCTGATTTTTCAAATAGCCATAACTTTTTACTCGTTCATCCAAATTAGACGAAACCAACGCCAATATTTTTGTCTTGATTCCACCTTTCTAGTGAATCTATCAAATAAACTTTTTGCAACTTTCAAATTTCGAAATTTGTTCAGATTCATATTCAAACTTGTTTTGGCTATAACTTGAGTTTCGTAACTCCGATTTAATTGATTCTTTTTGCTAATTGAAGCTCTTGACCTAAACTTTCTGATAAGACCAAATCCACCCAATTTTGGTACTGTTAGAAATTGTTTTCTGTTGCAAGAGTTAATTGCTAGTTTTCGAAGTTTTTCGAGATCTTTTCTTCGATTCTTTTGCATGAGTGCTTATGTATGCAATTGCTTGCTCACGTTAGAATGAACGGAGTGTGACGAGTAGAACTATCAGGAATTATGAGTTCGAAGGATCTTCATCAACAGTACAAGGCAAGTTCACACTTTGATCATACTCTTCTATACCCAGTTTTTATGCATTAGTTTTATCATCAAACACTACATGACTAGGATGTGATTAACTTGTGGGTATTGGGAAGTAGATGATGAGGTAGAACCTATTGCCCTTTTATTATAAAACCCTTGGGAGTTACTTCCACGCTATGCTTATGTTGCCATGCTATGCTCGTAGACGTGGATTGGGTTTTGAGTGTATCCATGACAGATGTGAGATTTTTAATTAATGGTTCAACTTAAGGTGGCAACTTTAATACACATCTGGGTGGATTGCTTGTTTGGGCACCTGGGGATATACCAGTGTTGTCCTAGGAGATCCCGGGGATATACCGTGTGATCCTCCTACGGTCCGCCACCCAGGCTCAAAGGGATCATAAGATTATTCATGCTAGAAACTTCCGTGTGCAGCCACAAGCTATTATGGGCTCTAGCATAGTTGAGTATGTTACATGACCTCTTTCAGTGGTAGGCTAGCAGATGTAGGGGAAAGTAGGTGTAACGGTCTACCCGGAGTAAAGAGTTAATGTTTCTGAAAGACTGTGTCTCGGTCATCCGTTTCTCAAACACCATGTAGTGCGAGAAATCCAACGGAGGAGATCGAGTCTTGTGGGGAAAAGTGCACAAACCTCTGCAGAGTGTACAAACTAATCATGATTAGCCGTGTCCCCGGTTATGGACATCTTGAGTATCTGGTTCTTGGATTTTCATATTGAATCCCATCACTCTAAATTAATTTGTTGGGATTAATGATTACTTTTAATTGGGATTGAGAGGGGGTTTTACCTTCTCAATGTTTCAACCACCATGATAGTTAAATAAAATAAATTCCTTTGTTGTAGGAAAAAAATTAGCTTTTCGCAAAATCATGTTAAACCTAGAGCCTCCACCAGCCAAATATGCATATAGTGATAGCTATTATTCATCATTATCCTATGGTGTGAATTTGCCAGTACATTCAATGTACTGACCTACATGGCCGCAACGTCTCATGTTGCAGGAATTCTTACGACGAGTAAGTGATACGTTAGGGTTACGATTTCTACACTCAACTTTGCCGTTGGTGTTGATGGGAATCCACAACCTTGTTGTTACTTCCGCTATATGGATTGAGGTAATAGTATTTACGTTACTTTATACATGTGATTTACCTCTGTTATAAATCCTCGAGTACTGTGTGTGTCAGCATACCGATCCAGGGATGACACTTAAGCACAGAGACTTTGATCCATTCGGGTCGGGTCGCTACAAGATGGTATCAGAGCCAGGTTGACTGTAGGACGTGACCCCTAGAAACTGGCTAGCCCATAGGAAATATTTTCTCTAAACTTATTTTCAAAAAGGATCTCTTACCTCTCTTCTTTTCTAAGCTTTATCAAATTTCCTTTTAGTTAGACTATACCCCTTTGCCCTTTTGACCACTCGAAGGTTCAACTGATGAGACCAATCCAAGAAGTACAAGATATCGGACAACTAAGACCACTTCGGAATGAAGACGATTTTACCGTGCATTATAATAATGGAAACTACAACAGTTGAAGACTCCGAAGACTAGGAGAATTTGAAGTTTCTGAAGAATTTCCAGATTGGTATGACCTAGGAAGGCTACCCTTATGGAATTTGTCAGACTATTGAAGCTGTCAATACCCGAGATCAAGGTGTGTCGGAGAAAGACCGGAACATGGAGCGTTAAAACTCAAAGTTTTTGTCAAGAAAACCCTAAGACAGGAGATATCAACTATGGAATGATAACTCATGGCAGAGACATGGGCATAAACACGGCTATCCATGATGCTATCGCCCGCCAAGGCTATTGTCACCATGCTGAGTTAAGCATACTTTTCGTCGGAAGGATTGGATGACAAAAGGGCTAATGGAGCATCTATCAGCAAAAGATGAAGTTTAACCTTAGCTGGTGTATCGACAGGATCTGGAGTATTACATCGAGAATTTTAAGATGGACCTTCAGGAAGCCGTATTTGACAAGGAAGCATTTCGTGAAGAACTCAGGACCCAGAAGCTGAAAGTAGCCAAGCTGGAGGAGCAAAACCTCGAGATACCAGAGATTCGTCAGGAACTGAAGGACAGTAGGACCATGGTTCATTGCCAAGGATGTTGAAACCCAGAAGTTTGGAACGCAACTCCAGAATATTAAAGGACGTCACGAGAGACTTCGCGTCAACAAAGATGATCTGGCAAAAGAACTTGAGAAGGTCAAGCACGATCGGAAGAAGCCCATCGGATACATGAACAAGACTTGAAGAGTTTGGCGACTTTGAAGATTTATTGACCTTTAGAAGACCAAACCCCTGTTATACTTACGTTAGATACGACGATTGTGAGCTGTCATTTGTTTGATGTTTTCCGACAGCCACAAAGTAAAATCTGCCTCTTTAAAACTATTGTTTGTATTGTGTGTATCCCTCTCTATCTCTCTTGTCTCACCCCAAAAAACCCTTGGAACCAATAGAGGATGAGTGGAGAAGAGCTCATATTTTCTGGACCGATAAGTCAATTGGAGACGGACCGATGGATTCAGAACATGGAAGATCACATGAAGAATAACGCTATAGCCGGAAAGGATATGGCCCAGCATGCTCTTCAGTGCTTTGAAAGAGGTGCTGCTACTTGGTGGAGGATGTACCAAACCATCAATGGATGGCAAAGAGTAACCACTTGGAAAGAATTTAAGATGACTCTGCTAAAGTCTCGGCTTGTGTCCCAGAAGTTGAAGCCTTATGGAAAGGATATGAAGAAACCTTGTGCATGCAAGTTCTGTGGAGAAATAGGACACAACCATAAAGAACACAAGGATGAATGCCCTCATTGTGAAGGAAATCACCCAACTGAAGAATGCCCAACTAGGCAGATTACTTGTTTCTTGTGTGAAGGGACTACCCACTACCATGATACAGGTCACATTTACCCCATGGTACAAAGAACCATCCAGCAGAAGAAGAAGAAGCAATGAAAGGAGCCCTCATGGAATTTTGAAGAACCTGTGATGAAGGAGAGGTGGAGGACACACCCGAAGAAGACTAATTAAACCCGCACCAAGTCATGTTATTCTGTGGAGAAGAAGGACACATATCCCAGAATTGTCTGAAGGGGGATCTAGTAGCATTTCCGACAGTAGAAGTAGAGTTGACCCACAGGAATAGAAGCCCTGAATGGCACGGAAAAGTCCAGGAAGAGAAATAGATTGGATTCCAAGAAGAACCAAATTTCTACAAAGAAGGACCTGAGTCACAATATGTTTTAGGTGCAAGATTCAGGACACTACTTTAGCGAATGCCCAAAAAGGAAGCACGAGGACCCAAGGAGGCTACGTAATCATAGGAAACCACGAGACTTGTCAGAAGTAATATGTTTCTGCGTGTAATGAAGCATGTCACTTTGCCAGAGATTGTCCCAATGAGAAGGAGACTTGTGCAAATAGTTGTGTCGAAAAGAAATATAGTAGTAGTAGTGGGAACAATTCTTTTTGAGGATTGAGTTGAGGCCTGTAATGGAAATGCAGGAGATTGTAAATTTGAGAATCAATAAAGTTAGCATTGTTGGTACTGATTTGGATTTTATGAGTTGTTACTCTATGAAGAAAGATTTTGACCATTTTCGAGGATATGAGAAATATGGTCTATGGATGAATTTGTGCATTTTAAGGGGGTGTAGTACCCCGTGAGGACACTTGACTCTGGAAAAGATAATGATATTCCATGGAGTGGACTTCGGACAAAATAAGTACGAGTTTTATACTCGATATGTGGGATACCCCAAGAATATGATGGGATGAAGTACTATTGGATATAAGGAGGTAGAAGGTTGGCAATATGGAGCAATTGTAACTCCCTGATGAGTCTGGTAATCCCTTCTTAGTTAGTTGGTACCGATAGAAGGAGGGAGACAGTACAATGGGATGGATAAGAATGCTAGGAAGCTGGATGTTTGGAATAATGATCAGTTGCCCGATGATGAGTTCAAGTTTACAAGTGATGAGATGGGCCATAACCCACAGGCCCTAGGACTACCAAGAAGCAAGCACACTCTTGCTGAAGGAAAAACCCTGGGAGAGATACGACTTATCAACAGACGATCTTATAGGAGTTAACGCAAAACCTGAGAGAGGTGAAGAAACGATAGATGTTGTTTGGCTTGGCAGAATCAATGGATTTATCCGAACTAGTTCGTCGACAAGAGAAATTCTGCAATGCTTGGAGGATGACCGAGTGATAGAATGCGAGATTCCGCTAAACCAATACAAGGTATGATTTGGGTGCGGGATGGATTGATCACCATACCGACTTACTTTTTATTATGCCTTGCTATATGGGATGGTAAATCTGAGTGACTTACCCATAGTAGAGCGACGACAACAAAACCTTGTTTAAACCATAGAGTGGTGTGACAATTTTTCCCTTGTACAAGGCAGTTGTTGCCAACCGTAGGCCATACGGTGAGAATGAAGCCCAGACCCGTTCTTTCTGCAGGGACCCAGCAAATTGTTTGATGACCACCATAGATATCGATAGTTGTTTAGTATTGGCGCCAAACATGTCAGCTAAGAAGCACACTGTCTCGGAAGAAGAACTTAATTACCATGATGCAAGGAACAGAATTTAAAAAAAAAGGTTATGCCACTACGGAAGAGCGCAGAGAAGGAATTATCCTGAAGATCTGAGAAGAGACATGTCAACAATAAAGACGGAGTACATGAGTTTTGATGGAACCATAACCATGCTTCTAAGGGTGGTAGCACCCCAGACCTTCATGACAATGATGGATTTTGAGGAGACCCCCGACCATAACCTATTTCTTGCTGACCTCTCCGAATCTCGAGGACGAGATTCATTTTAAGGGTGGTAGGTTTGTAACATCCCAAAATTCTAAATTTTGGAATGTTATATTAAATAAATAGTTTTGATTGATTGTTGATTGTGGTGTGGTTGCTTGTGTGAAATGAGTGAAATTTGGAAACTTTTTGAAAGTTGAATGAGAGGGAATAAAATGACTTCCCCAAAACTTTCACCTTGCATTATGATCTCCATGAATTCATATTCATTTCATCACAAAACCCTAGAGTGAAGATGATATCACTTCTTCCATTTAAATAATGAAAAGGGTTTTGAAAAGATTTGAATTCCATTTGGAAATATTCCAAATTCGAAAACTTTATGCAACTCAATGATTTTCATGAGAGGAGATAAAAGACTTCTTCAAATTATATGAAATATGGAGTTGGAAGTTTAAAACAATCAAATTTAAAGTCCCTTTGAAATTATTTTCAATTTGGAGTTATTTGGTTTTTATTCAAATTATTTTTATCCAAAAATAAAATATATGGAAATTAGGGAAAATGATTCCCTTCAATAAAAATTATAGGGAAATAAATTTGAAATCATTTTGGTATTATAAAATGATTTTTATTAGGTTTTATTGCAGCAGTAGCACTGTTTGCTTTATTTAAATTTTTGGAAATTATTTGCCGCTGAAAATATGTTCATCTTTTAGGAAATCTTTTTCTGAAAATTTGATATATAATATGCCTATGGAAATTTTTATTATTTCCCGTTTACCTTTTTTTTGTTTTTATTCTAAAAAAAAAAAAACTGTACGAGCGACCGAATGCTATTCCTCGCCAGCGTGCGCAACATAGTGCAGGTCGGACTATATTATTTTTCCAGTTGTTCTTTAATTTATTTATTTTCTGTTAAAAAAAAAAAAACTCCGCGCACGCACACATGCGCGCACACGCGCAGGCCGGCCGAAGGCCCATGCGGCGTCGTTTCTTTTCTTTGTTTTTCCTATATGTTTTGTCTGCCTTTTGTTTACGTTTAGTCCCACATTGCCTAGCTTTTGACCTCTAAGCCTCCTTTCCACCTATAAATATAGACCCATAGAGCCACCAAAAATCATCCGATTCGGGTTAAATCAATATATTTTGGTTTGACTAGATTCACTAAATAAAAATATTTTTCTTCTCTCCGGCGGGACTTCTGAAAGTTGTCTTCTCTCCCGGAAGTCATCTTTTCTCTACCTTATAAAGGTATCTTTCTTCGTATTTTTTTATATACTCCCGTAGCTTATTATTTCTAGACTAGTACGGTAGAATAATTAGATTTATAAATTAGTCCTTGTATTTATATTTTAGGACTAGAATTCTTTTAGCCATAACTCTTTTTCTTCCGTAAAACAGCTTGGCCTTGATTTTTCAAATAGCCATAACTTTTTACTCGTTCATCCAAATTAGACGAAACCAACGCCAATATTTTTGTCTTGATTCCACCTTTCTAGTGAATCTATCAAATAAACTTTTTGCAACTTTCAAATTTCGAAATTTGTTCAGATTCATATTCAAACTTGTTTTGGCTATAACTTGAGTTTCGTAACTCCGATTTAATTGATTCTTTTTGCTAATTGAAGCTCTTGACCTAAACTTTCTGATAAGACCAAATCCACCCAATTTTGGTACTGTTAGAAATTGTTTTCTGTTGCAAGAGTTAATTGCTAGTTTTCGAAGTTTTTCGAGATCTTTTCTTCGATTCTTTTGCATGAGTGCTTATGTATGCAATTGCTTGCTCACGTTAGAATGAACGGAGTGTGACGAGTAGAACTATCAGGAATTATGAGTGCGAAGGATCTTCATCAACAGTACAAGGCAAGTTCACACTTTGATCATACTCTTCTATACCCAGTTTTTATGCATTAGTTTTATCCTCAAACACTACATGACTAGGATGTGATTAACTTGTGGGTATTGGGAAGTAGATGATGAGGTAGAACCTATTGCCCTTTTATTATAAAACCCTTGGGAGTTACTTCCACGCTATGCTTATGTTGCCATGCTATGCTCGTAGACGTGGATTGGGTTTTGAGTGTATCCATGACAGATGTGAGATTTTTAATTAATGGTTCAACTTAAGGTGGCAACTTTAATACACATCTGGGTGGATTGCTCGTTTGGGCACCTGGGGATATACCAGTGTTGTCCTAGGAGATCCCGGGGATATACCGTGTGATCCTCCTACGGTCCGCCACCCAGGCTCAAAGGGATCATAAGATTATTCATGCTAGAAACTTCCGTGTGCAGCCACAAGCTATTATGGGCTCTAGCATAGTTGAGTATGTTACATGACCTCTTTCAGTGGTAGGCTAGCAGATGTAGGGGAAAGTAGGTGTAACTGTCTACCCAGAGTAAAGAGTAAATGTTTCTGAAAGACTGTGTCTCGGTCATCCGTTTCTCAAACACCATGTAGTGCGAGAAATCCAACGGAGGAGATCGAGTCTTGTGGGGAAAAGTGCACAAACCTCTGCAGAGTGTAAAAACTAATCATGATTAGCCGTGTCCCCGGTTATGGACATCTTGAGTATCTGGTTCTTGGATTTTCATATTGAATCCCATCACTCTAAATTAATTTGTTGGGATTAAGGATTACTTTTAATTGGGATTGAGAGGGGGTTTTACCTTCTCAATGTTTCAACCACCATGATAGTTAAATAAAATAAATTCCTTTGTTGTAGGAAAAAAATTAGCTTTTCGCAAAATCATGTTAAACCTAGAGCCTCCACCAGCCAAATATGCATATAGTGATAGCTATTATTCATCATTATCCTATGGTGTGAATTTGCCAGTACATTCAATGTACTGACCTACATGGCTGCAACGTCTCATGTTGCAGGAATTCTTACGACGAGTAAGTGATACGTTAGGGTTACGATTTCTACACTCAACTTTGCCGTTGGTGTTGATGGGAATCCACAACCTTGTTGTTACTTCCGCTATATGGATTGAGGTAATAGTATTTACGTTACTTTATACATGTGATTTACCTCTGTTATAAATCCTCGAGTACTGTGTGTGTCAGCATACCGATCCAGGGATGACACTTAAGCACAGAGACTTTGATCCATTCGGGTCGGGTCGCTACAGTTCCCAAGACTACGTCAAGTTCTACTTCATCAAGTACAACTACAACTCCAAGGATTCCCATCAAGTTGATGTGGATCCCAAAGAAGAAGAACTAGAGTGTTCTTGAGGGTGACTCCGCCAACATACTTCACTCATATTCATTTTGGCAAGAACATGTGCAATCAACTTTCATATCTTGAACTAGTTCAAGGAGTCACAAACCCTCTTGTTGGTAAGACAAGGGACAAGGTAATCTAATGCTTTCATGGACATCATCATATGTGTGTTTCACTCTATGTCTATGGATATCCTTGTATGTTCCTTGTGGGACTAACCCATGTAGGTATTGAAAGTGCATCACTACAATGGATTGCTCCAAAAGATCTACATCAACATTGAGCATCCACATCTTCAACATCTGCATGAAGTCATCATCGACAAAACCCAAGGTTAGTTCATCCCTCTTAGGGGGGATATCACATCTAGGGGGAGCTTTGCTCTAAAGAATTGAGCTAAAGCAACTCTAATGGTGTGAACACAACAATGCTTTATGTAAAAGTGGTAACCCCACTTGTGCTTAAACGATGAGTATGACCTATGATCAAATGTTCTCATTTGACTCCTAAGTCAATATACTCATATATAGATGACCTAGTCATCGGCAATTGCTTGATAGATGCTAGAGTGTTTGTGCATGCTTTGTCACATGTTTTATTTGCTATCTTTATTGTGTGAGCATGTTGGATGCATAATTTTTCCCCATTCGAGGACATCCATTTGTAGTTTTGATTGTTTGGTTTTTATTGGCCAAATGGATGGACAAGAATGCCTAAGTACTCCCTCTAGCTATCTATGCTTTTTCTCTTCTCAAATTCTATTCATGCTACATCACAAAATTTGAACAAGTCACTTTCGGACCCTCCGAGTGAGGAGCACTCAGAGCCACCGATCCGTCAAGGGCTGACTTCCAAAACCTCTTAGTGCATTTCGGTCAGACCAACTCATTCCTATTCTGTCTCACCGAAACCATTAAGTTGATCTAGGTTTTTACCTCGGTGCCACTGATTAGAACCATTCGGTCTCACCGAGTTGCAGTAACTGCAAGCAGTTTTGCATCTCGGTGCCACCGAACAGTTCCACTCAGCGCCACCGACAGCTACTGGGTATATATACCGCGGCTCGAAGTTTGGAAATTCCTTCAAACACTCTCGCTCGCGCCTCCCTAGTGCTGCCGCCCCTTGGCCTCCGGATCGTCGTCGTCTCCGTCTATGCGCCGTTGTCGTAGGTCTCCGACACCGTCAACGGAATTCGCCCCCGCCATTGCCGCCGTAGTGAACCACTGCCAAGTTAGGGTATGGTTCGGCCCCTTTGTGCTACTTTTTTACTCCGATTCAATGCACAAAGCAAGTGCCAGTTTTCTTGCCACGATCGAAAGCTTCTTATCCACGAAAATATTCCTCTAGATTAGATTAGATGCAAAATCTTAGGGTTAGGTTTCCGCCGAACCCATCTAGGACCGACCGATCTGAAGTTTTCGGTCACACCGATTGGCCCTGGCCATTGCACTAAGTACAACTCGGTCTGACCGAAGTGTACTGATTAGTGAGACCGAAAGAAATTTCTCAGTGAAACCCTAGCATCTCGGAGTCACCGAACTGCAACTCGGTCTGACCGAAACTGCATGTTTAGACTCTGTTAGAGCTTCGGTGCCACCGAGATTATCAAATTGGTAGCTCCGAAATGCTTTCTGCAGAAAACTAAAGTTGAGATTTTGAATCAGTTTTTGCAAAAAAACCAGCTATATTTTGTGATGCTCATCTACTCTACCCACACCCATCTATTCACAGGGTCAGTTGCAAGATGTCAGAGGCCAGTGACAGGCAGAACAAGTCTGAAGAGCAAGTTAACCTCAGTGAGGGCACTAGTCCCTCTGGTAGCTATGATGAGGGAAGCAGAAGCACCCCTAGCAACTTGCCAAAGGCAGCTACCAGACAAAGGAAGAAAAGAAATTTTGACAGTGAGGATGAGGATTTTGTGGTTGAGGAAGAAGTAACTTCCAAGAAGAAAGTGATGAGGAAAGAGTATGGTGCTACTGCCACCACAAAGCCAGGACTGTAAAAGAAGGCTCCTGCCAAGAGAGCTCCAATGTCCAAAGCCAGAGCTTCAACTCAAGAGACTATGCAATTCACACTTGAGCCCAGAGAGGAAGAAGAAGGTGCTGATGGGAAGAAGAAAAGGAAGAAAAGGGTCAGAAAGACCATTGCCAGAGTGATTGGAAGACCATCCATGATGAGGGATGAGGAAGAAGAAGAGGAGGAGGAGGAAGAGCCTGCTGCACCTCCTGCCAAGTCACAGAAGTTGATGGCAGATGCCATCAAGACTAGTGCTGCTCCCTCCAAGCCCAAGTCTGCCCCCAAGCCTACAGCTCCAGCTCAAGCACCCAAGCCTTCTGTTCCAAAGAGACCAACAAGGAACATCTCAGCTGCATAGAAGAACAAGGCCCTAGTGCCTGAAGTCCAAGAAGATGATGAGCCACTAGTGCTTAAGAAATTGAAGCCCAAGATTCCAGATCATAATGATGATCATCCTGTGGCAGAAAATATGAAGTTGAGGAAGGATCATGGTCTGAGACTATGGAGACAGACAGATCCACATGCCACAAGGAGAAGGACTGTTGTGGACTACCGTTTTCACACCAGAGAGCAGCAAGACTTCTATGAGACTATCATATTGGACAAGAAGCCCATAGTCTGTGACATGAAATGGGTTGACTGGAAATACATTGACACAAATGAATACTATTTTCCCCATGTGCACGAGAGCTTCAGGATAAATGGAGTTGATAAGTTTGTTGGACAAAAGTTGACAAAATGGAACGATGAGATGATCATGCAGTTCTACTCCACTGCCCACTTTTACCCTGATGGGAAGATTGTGTGGATGACTGAGGGAACCAGATACCAGTCATCAATTTCTGAATGGGCCAACCTTATCAATGCTCCAAAGGAAAGTGAAGATGATCTTGATGTGTATAGCAAACCCAGGAAGATCACAACTCCATGGCTAACATGTACAAGCCTATACCTGATGCAGCCCTGGAGACACACAAGCTAGGATCAATATATTACTTGCTTGCTGGTTTGACCACAATGAACACTATCTTGAGGCATACTCTGTTGCCCAAGTCTGGAGATCACAGGATGATACATGGTCATTCAATCAACTTACTTCATTTGTTTGATATCCCCCAGAAGTTTAAAGTCATGAGCTTGATAGTTGAGACAGTGAAGAGGACAACAGCCGACCAGAAGAGGTCTTGTGGATATGCCCCACACATTCAGATGTTGATCAACTCCAAGGTTGGAACTGGGACATATCTGCTTGACAAAGAGCATCTACCTCTTAGGTCTGATTTTGAGGAGAACAAGGTTGTCATGGATGCATCACATCCTACTTGTGCTGAGGCCCAGGAGAAGATCGAGAAAGCAAAGGTTGCAAAAGCAGCAAAGGCAACAAGTGCTCCAGATGCTTCAATAGTGAATCTCAAGACCAAGCAAGATCAGCTCAGTTATCTGCTTGCGGCTACCGTGAGGATTGAGAAGAGCCTGGCCACCTTGACTCGGAATCAGGAAAGTCTAGAGAGGATCATTGAGACTAAGATGTATGACCTTGATGTGAAGGTCACAGAGATTCAAAACATTGTGGAGAAGTTAAGGGATAATGCTGAGGACAATGACCCTAGACCGACTACAGACAGATTTCAGTCAGTGCCTAGGGCACAAAGGTCTTCTACTGAGCCAGTTACAGATTTGAGACCTGCTCATTCTGCTCCTGCCACCACAGCCACTATTGCCCCTCCAGTATCAACTCCTCCAGCTCCACAGACTTCAGCAGAGGCATTTGCTGATGGACTCTTCTCCACGCCGTCTACGCACACCAGAGCTACAAGCCAGAAGACCACTTTAGGAGCTCCCGGAGATCGTGCCTAGAGTGCCGTATAGCACTATATGTTTTCGAACTTTTTGGTAACTTGTTGCCAAAGGGGGAGAAAGTGTATCGATCATAGGCTTCGAGAGAGAGTGCCTTTTGCTTTTTGTTGGTTTCATTTGCCTTGCTACTTGCTTCTTTGGTTTGTTTGGTTGTTGCTACTCTTGCTACATTTGTGTTATGCTCGTGATATACTTATGTGATCATGTGTTTGATCATACTACGCTTAAATGTGTGCTTGCATGATTATCTCTATGAATGTTTGTGTATGATCAATCACTTGTATCTTTGGTGATGAGTGCATGTAATTTAATTCTTATCATTTTGAGCGCTCCACCAAGATGTATGTGACATGGAAGAGTGACCCATGATCCTAATCGATTGTGCATTTGCATTCAAACGCAAATTTTAAATAATGCACAAATTTAGGGGGAGCTCTTGCTTATCACATACTTCTCAAAGCAACGATGTATTTCATTCATATTATCATTTGTCGAAACTTTGATCTATATGTTGTCATCAATTACCAAAAAGGGGGAGATTGAAAGTGCAACTAATCCCCGGGTGGTTTTGGTAATTCATAACAACATATAGCTCATTGAACTAATATCCATTCAAGTTTAGTATTTCAGAAAGTTCAATGAATGACATGGCATGGACTAGGAATGTGGACCCCTCAAAATGCTAAGGACATATTGGCAAAAGCTCAAGACTCTTCATTTCTATTTTAGTGATCCAAGATCGCATTGAGTCCATAGGAAAGCCAATACTATTAAAAGGGGACGAGGTGTTGCTTAATGGTCGACTTGCTCAAATGCTTAGTGATATTGCTCCAAAGCCCTCAACCACTTTCTCATTCCAAATATGTCCAAAACCCAAAGTCAAACTCGGCCCCACCGATTCCTTCTATCCGGCGCCACCGAGTTCATATGACATAGCCACTGCCAGAAACCCTAACAGTTTGGTCACGCCGATACGGATCTCGGTCTCACCGAGATGGCCTTGCAAACTCTCTGTTTCCCTTTGTAACATTTCGGTCTCACCAAAATGAGCAATCGGTCCCACCGAGTTTGCTTGACATCCTCTCTGTTTGCTTATTGCTTAACTTCGGTCTCACCGAGTTGATGCAATTGGCGCCACTGAGTTGATGTTTGCCCTAAGTCCTAGCACATCGGTCACACCGAGTTGTTCCAGTCGGTCCCACCAAAATTCCTAACGTTCACATTTTGAACTAAATCGGTCTCACCGAGTCCTTCTATTCGGTCTCACCGAGTTGGGTCAAATGTGTGTAACAGTTGGATTTTGTGTGGAGGCTATATATACCCCTCCACCCCCTTCTCCATATGTGAGAGAGCCATCAGAACGTGCCTACACTTCCATCATACATTTTCTGAAAGAGAACCACCTACTCATGTGTTGAGATCAAGACTTTCCAATCCTATCACAAGAATCTTGATTTTTAGCCTTCTCCAAGTTGCTTTCCACTCAAATCATCTTTCCACCATAGCCAAATCTGTGAGATAGAGTTGAGTGTTGGGGAGACTATCATTTGAAGCACAAGAGCAAGGAGTTCATCATCTGCACACCATCTATTACCTTTTGGAGAGTGGTGTCTCCTAGATTGGTTAGGTGTCGCTTGGGAGCCTCCGACAAGATTGTGGAGTTGAACCAAGAAGTTTGTAAGGGCAAGGAGATCGCCTACTTCGTGAAGATCTACCCGAGTGAGGCAAGTGTTGGGGAACGCAGTAGAAAACAAAAATTTTCCGACCTACGCACCAGCCCAGGACCACTATGGAGACTGCATACAAGGTTTGATCATTTTCGTTACCGACTCGTAGCGCAGCGGAAGTAGAGTCGATGACGATCGTCGGTGCAGATCCCCGCAGCTAGGATTTACAACCTCCCAACCGCGAGGATGTACTCCCTCATCCGCCACTCGGACAGCCCTCCGGGAGGCGGTCGGACAGTCCCCCGGACGGTGTCGTGGACAGCCCTTCGGGAGGACTCACAGAACTCGGACCGTCACTCGGACAGCCCTTCGGGAGGACACTCGAACAGCCCCTCGGGCAAAAGGACGAAACTACGACCTCTCTACGGGGTTGCACACATACGGTGCCATCTATCCGGCAGGGCTTCGCCGTCCAGAACTAGTTCCCACCGGAACCCAGACAGCCTTTCGGCACGACGAAACTATTTCGTGGGAGCGAGAGAGAATGCCAGATCATGCATGGCTTGTGTGAGAGAGTTGGAGTGGAGTTGGAGAGCACCTCTCCTCCTCCTTATATAGTGGTGGAAGGGGTGGAGGGGGCTGAAAATTCAGCCCACTAAACATGGGGAAAACATGTTCCCACAAAACAAGGAGAACATGTTCCCACCAAACAAGGGAAAAACATGTTCCCTTGTCCATGGTGTTCCCCCATGGGGCCCCACCTTCCTCCCAACACTCTCCACCATTTGTGGGGGCTGCCCCCCACCATGGGGGCCCCCCCCCCAACATTTTGTCCAGCCACAAGGGGGCTGCTCCCAAAGGGGGCCCCCCCAAAAACAGCCCAAAAACAGCCCCCACGATCCGTGGGATCTTGTCCCCTCACGCTGGGACAAGATGTTTTCCGCGACTATTATTTCTGAAAAATTCCAGAAGGTCCCAGAACATTTCCGGCACCCTCTAAAATTATCTGGACGCGCTCTGGAACATTTCCAGTATGGTGGTTTAATTTAAAACCATCTTTGTTTACCCGGTAAACAACTCCGGCAGCTCCGAAACTTTTTTTTTGGTTTTTTCTCCAGAAAAATTCCAGAAATTACCAGACCAATCTGGCAACCTCCAAAACATTCCCGGTGCTTGCCGAAACCTTTTTGGATCAATGGTTTTATCCAAAACAACTTTTCGGTTTTACCGAAACTTTTTCAGTGTTCTCTCTCCGGAACTCTTCCGTTGTCTCCGAAACTTTTCGGTGATTTTCTCTCAGACTCCCTGTCTAGTATTCAGCAGATAGATGACCCTTAAGCGTGTGACCCTATAGGTTCGGTGAAGTATAGACATGACACGGAACACCTTCCGATCAATGATCAACATCGGAGCCGTGGACACCCATATTGACCCCTATACCCACACGAATGAATATTCGAGTGAACCTCCAGTTGCCGTGTGCTATTCCTGTTGCTTCACGATATGTTACAAATACCCGAGGTTAGACATGTAGGCATTTCCGTGGATCAACAACTTGTCCACTATGCCAGTTACCTCGTTACCGGTATTGTTCTCTTTTCTCGTTACCGTGTTCCGGCATCCCTGTGATCAAATCACAAAGTGTCTGGCCAGACGATGATGGATACCGTAACACCGAGAGGGCCCAGAGACATCTCTCCATCGTCGGAGGAGCAAATCCCAATCTCGAGCTATCAAGTTACTTGACACACTTTTCCATGAACCCGTAAGCCGCCGTAATAGCCACCCATTTACGGATGACGTTTAACAAACCCCAAAGTTCATGAAGCAAGTATGAAGAAACTCGACACTCTCATGGTCTAAGGAATTTTGCAAACATTAACCATCTCTGTGTTATTAACCATTAATATGTGACGA
Source organism: Thinopyrum elongatum (assembly GCA_011799875.1). Classification (NCBI taxonomy): domain Eukaryota; kingdom Viridiplantae; phylum Streptophyta; class Magnoliopsida; order Poales; family Poaceae; genus Thinopyrum; species Thinopyrum elongatum. Next base: position 317,543,411 of record CM022301.1, read on the forward strand.
ATGTAACTCATAGCATAACATCAATTTGGGTCGATTCAACACAAATGTTCTTCTAACCCTGTGCCCTCAAAATTGCTGGCATAGACATGCCCATGATCAGGAAAACAGAACCATCATGCAATACTTGAGCTAGTCTTAGAGGCCAGACTAGGAATACATATTACCGTTTATTATTCCACACGTGCATATGAGTCTTCCTCCAAGCCTCGTTTTATTTGCAGACTCGAGAACCATAGCAGTTATAGCATGGAACATAAACCTAATTATGAACAGGGAGATAATCAATAACATTTATTATTGCCTCTAGGGCATATCTCCTACAGAAGATACTGTTTATCTTGTCGAGTTGCACTATTCTCCCACTCACCTTTTGAAAGAACCATTTTCTTCAAAAAGCATACCGTTCTTTGTGGCAAACCTATTTGCCTCGGTATAGTGAGGGAGGAATACCCAATTACTTGGGATAACCTACAAAGTAGCACTTGTCTGATTTGGAATAGGTTTGTAACCTTTTACACAAGCCCCATATTCCAAATGTTAAGAAAAGATATAGCATGGTTGGGCGTACCATACCATGGCGTCATTTCAACAGACCTAATGGAGCTCTTTTCAGTGTAAAATCCGCAGTCTCTAAAGCATCACTTTAAAAGGGATAATGGCAAATTTATTTATGTCATCTTTGATCTTACCATGTCATAAATGGTTCGATTACATCTTCACAGACTTTCCACTCACAGTGGTGTTCCAGGAGGTGTAAGTTATGAAACTCTTTTCACAACTCATCAGACACTCGCTAAACTTGTAACTCAAATATTTCTTTCTGCAATCGAATTGTAGAAACATAATTTTCTTGTTACAATAACTTCTACTTCATTTTGAAAACCTTTCAAATGATTTCAAAAGATCCAGACTTACGTCTCATCAAGTAAATATCCATATATCTACTTGAGTCATTTCTGAAGATAGATAAATCCACTACTTGCAACAACATTTATCGGACTACATACATCAAAATGTATGATCACCAATAAGTTCTTTGCTCGTTCCTTATGGCCTGTGAACGGTATTTCAGTCACTTCACTTTTCGGAGGAAAGTTGCAAGTGTCAGGTGATTCAAAATCAAACGACTTCAAAATCCATCATAATGGAATTTTCCATGCGGGTTTCTCCAATGTGACCAAATGCAGTGCCACACTTGTGTGGTATTCTTTTAGTCTTATGACATTTAGCATCAGTGTTATGGATGTATCATATTACCATCAATATTCATAACATACGTCCCATCGATGATGGAAGTATGGCCCTCATGTTATTCATAATACTGAACAGCAATTGTTCTTCTATGAACAACCCTTTTGCAACAAACATTGTGCAATGGGCTAGAGTGTGTAAAACTCTAAAATGAATTATCAAAGTTAATACTGAGGTAATGTATTATTATCAATATTCATAACATACATCTCATTCATAATGAAAGTATGGCCCTTATGTTATTCATAACACCGAACATCAAAAGTTCTCTTATGAACAACCTTATTGCAAGATAACTTATGCAATGGGCTAGAGTGTGTAAAACTCTAATTGAATTAGGAAAATAAACACAGACGGTAATACACCGATGGAAGGTACAGTAACATTTACTATGTTCCCTGTGTATACCTAAACCTCATTCCTGGCTAGTCTTTCAGGCCATAGTAGTTCTTACATCGAGTTGCAACAGAATGCAATCGAGCGGGTATCTTTGTGATTAACTCACAATACCCAAGAATCAGTGATTAATAATTTAATCATAATTCCCAAGAACTATATCTTTGACCAGCCTTCTATACATCAAAAACTTGTATGACATTCATACATGAGCTGGATATTCCAGTCTTCTTTCTCATTGCCTTTATACTTCTAACAGTTTAACTTTTAGTATTTCTCCTACTCTCAGAAGAAGCACACAACTTAAGAGTGGCATCAGCCCTGGACTTCCTAGGCGTGAAAGTTTCACTGACACCCTTCGGACACTTCCTTTCTCTTTAAGTTGTTGTTTTATTCACCTTTCATCATATGACAGGCGTTCTTCTGGATCCCTCTCTTATCAGTCTAATGCATAGTAAACTCCTTTACTAATAGTTTGCAAACAAACATTTCTTTGGATATCTCATATCTTTTAGCCTTTGTCTGTCTCTGAAAATGATTTTCAGATTCCATGAATATCACATAACTATCCAAACTTTCGAAGTTTGGGTCTCATGGAAACAAACATACTGCGCTTGACTGAAATGGAATTCTAGCTTTTGGATCAACGGACGAGAGTCACATGATCCATAGCATAAGCGAGAGAATACCGAAAGTATGCAATAGGACAAAGTCCTTCTCGGCACTCTTGAGGACAATCCTCACATTACGTTACCAACCGTAAAGTATTAACCATATATTTAACAGCTATTCAAATTTAATAGGGAAGGTGGAAATGCGAGCCATAATTCTACAACTATTATGCAAAACACACTTTAGACAGTGTTCAAAATTAATTGCACTGAGAATTAAAAGAATTAATTCTACAACGCGCTCCCACTCAAATCAATATCTCTCATAATTGATTGTGAGCGATTCAAGACACAAATTTCAATTCAACGCCATTGATGGTGAGCATCACTGATGACGAGAACTTCAATCGTTAGGCAAACTTGCCGATCACATCTCTATGTGACTCTTGTTCATCTTTCGATGCGTGTGTTCCGAGCTCATGACTTTCATGCCTGAACGTCAAGAAAACCAAGTGATCTCGCTGCGAGGTCTCAACTCACCCGCCTCACACATCCCTAATCGTTCGTACCCATGTTAGCATGGCGCACCCCGAAAAGTTAGGTGCCGTGACGGTGCTACACTTGGGAGAACACTAACTACTTGATATTTTTGTGAGAGATCACCCTAATAAAAGCGACTACCGCGCAATCAAGAAGGGTGCATCATAAGGGATAAACATCTCAGGCAATTCATAATAGCATGATATGGTATAGCCCTTTCTAACGGAGAAGTCTTCTATTTCTTCGTCTTCGGCATTCACGTCGGTGATCACCTTCGCGAAGATTGCCACCACCTTGTCGATGCAGCAGATAATATTGCTATCTCTATAGCAAATAAAATAATGCATTACACAAGGTTGACACACAGGTCATTTAAAGTGCAATCATATGGCTCCAGCCATCATGCCGAATCATGACACGCAGGTCATGTTAATCAATTTACATTATATAGTCATCTCATACATAATCAAATTATTATGAGCACCGCTATACCACATCACATGCACATGTAAACCCTCCTGCAAAACCAAGTTAGACGCCTCTAATTGGTTCATGCAAAAAAAAAACTAGTTTTTCGTGGCTTCTAAGGTTTCGAAACAAACCGAAGCTACCAACGTCCATCATCAAGTATGATAATTCAAGTCGCTAGATTAACTTTCCAGGGTGTATGAAAACCGAGATAATAAAATCTCGAGCCCCATACTAAACTTCGTCATACGCATGACCCCCGTGCAGATCATATCTGCATTGCCCTTTTGTCTGCGAAATTTCATCTTTCCTTTTAACTACGGTGGAATTCAATGAACTGTTAGCACTTCGTTGATCAATCAGGATCGCGGATTGCCAGAACATTGAAACTCCACCATGCTGTTATCAAGATCAGAAATATGCAAATTCCAGGGAAGCAACAAGAACATCGGGTAACAGATTTCATCTGCTACCCGCACAAATAATTTTCAGTAATAGAACTCATCTACTACCTAATTATATTGTGCAACACCCATACATCTCCATGTATTCTAGATCGCAACCTGCATCTACGCATAACCTGGCTCTGATACCACTGTAGGGTAACGCAGCAGAAAACAAAAATTTTCCGACCTACGCACCAGCCCAGGACCACTATGGAGACTGCATACAAGGTTTGATCATTTTCGTTACCGACTCGAAGCGCAGCGGAAGTAGAGTCGATGACGATCGGCGGTGCAGATCCCCGCAGCTAGGATTTACAACCTCCCAACCGCGAGGATGTACTCCCTCATCTGCCCCTCGGACAGCCCTCCGGGAGGCGGTCGGACAGTCCCCCGGACGGTGTCGCAGACAGCCCTTCGGGAGGACCTTCGAAACTCGGACGGTCACTCGTACAGCCCTTCGGGAGGACTCACAGAACTCGGACCGTCACTTGGACAACCCTTCGGGAGGCACTCTCAAACAGCCCCTCGGGCACAAAGATCGAAACTACGACCTCTCTACAGAGTTGCACACATACGGTGTCACCTATCCGGCAGGGCTTCGCCGTCCAGAACTAGTTCCTGCCGGAACCCAGACAGCCTTTCGGCTCTACGAAACTCTTTTCGTGGGAGGGAGAGAGAAGCCAGATAACATCTTGGCATGTGTATGAGAGCAAGGGATGAGATTTGTGGGCAGCCCACTCTCCTCTATTTATAGGAAAGCCAAGGGGTAAAGATGTCATACAAAAAACCCCAAAGTACCCCCACTTTATGCCTTTTCATAAAAGAATAAAGATAAAAGGGGTGCCATGTGGAGCTCCAAGGAGCTCCACCATGCTTGGCTGGCCACCCCTTGGGGGCCCCCCCCAAGGGGGCTTCCTTAGTGCCTAAGGCATTCTAGAAGCCTTTTGGGAAATTCCCAAAAGGTGCTTTCCATAAAATTCCCTTTTCGGAGGAAAGTTGCAAGTGTCAGATGATCCAAAATCAAACGACTTCAAAATCCATCATAATGGAATTTTCCATGCGGGTTTCTCCAAGGTGACCAAATGCAGTGCCACACATGTGTGGTATTCTTTTAGTCATGCGACATTTAGCGTCAGTGTTATGGATGTATCATATTACCATCAATATTCATAACATACATCCCATCGATGATGGAAGCATGGCCCTTATGTTATTCACAATTCTGAACAACAATTGTTCTTTTCTGAACAACCCTCTTGCATCAAACATTGTGCAATGGCTAGAGTGTATGAAACTCTAAAATGAATTATGAAAGTAAACACAGAGGTAATATTTTATTATCAACATTCATAACATACATCTCATTCATAATGAAAGTATGGCCCTTATGTTATTCATAACACCGAACATCAGAAGTTCTCTTATGAACAACCTTCTTGCAAGATACCTTATGCAATGGGCTAGAGTGTGTAAAACTCTAAATGAATTATGAAAATAAATATAGACGGTAATACAACGATGGAAGGTATAGTAACATTTACTATGTTCCCTGTGTATACCTAAACCTCATTCCTGGCTAGTCTTTCAGGCCATAGTAGTTCTTACATCGAGTTGCAACAGAATGCAATCGAGTGGGTATCTTTGTGATTAACTCACAATAACCAAGAATCAGCGATTAACAATTTAATCATGATTCCCAAGAACTATATCTTTGACCAGCCTTCTATACATCAAAAAACTTGTATGACATTCATACATGAGCTGGATATTCCAGTCTTCTTTCTTTTGCCTTTATACTTCTAACAGTTTAACTTTCAGTATTTCTCCTACTCTCAGAAGAAGCACTCAACTTAAGAGTGGCGTTAGCCCCGGACTTCCTAGGTGTGTTATCACACTAACACCCTTCGGACACTTCCTTTCTCTTTAAGTTGTTGTTTTATTCACCTTTCATCATATGACAGGCGTTCTTCTGGATCCCTCTCTTATCAGTCTAATGCATAGTAAACTCCTTTACTAATAGTTTGCAAACAAACATTGCTTTGGATATCTCATATCTTTTAGCCTTTGTCTGTCTCTGAAAATGATTTTCAGATTCCATGAATATCACATAACTATCCAAACTTTCGAAGTTTGGGTCTCATGGAATCAAACATATTGCGCTTGACTGAAATGGAATTCTAGCTTTTGGATCAACGGACGAGAGTCACATGATCCATAGCATAAGCGAGAGAATACCGAAAGTATGCGATAGGACAAAGTCCTTCTCGGCACTCTTGAGGACAATCCTCACATTACGTTACCAACCGTAAAGTTTTAACCAGATATTTAACAGCTATTCAATTTTAATAGGGAAGGTGGAAATGCGAGCCATTATTCTACAACTATTATGCAAATCACACTTAGACAGTGTTCAAAATTAATTGCACTGAGAATTAAAAGAATTAATTCTACAGTGCGCTCCCACTCAAATCAATATCTCTCATAATTGATTGTGAGTGATTCAAGATCCGCATTTCAATTCAACGCCATTGATGGTAGCATCACTAATGACGAAAATCTCAATCGGTAGGCAAACTTGCCAATCACATCTCTATGTGACTCTTGTTCATCTTTCGATGCATGTGTTCCGAGCTCATGACTTTCATGCCTGAACGTCAAGACAACCAAGTGATCTCGCTGCGAGGTCTCAACTCACCCGCCTCACACATCCCTAATCGTTCGTACCCATGTTAGCATGTGATACCCCGAAAAGTTAGGTGCCGTGACGGTGCTACACTTGGGAGAACACTAACTACTTGATATTTTTGTGAGAGATCACCCTAATAAAAGCGACTACCGCGCAATCAAGAAGGGTGCAACATAAGGGATAAACATCTCAGGCAATTCATAATAGCATGATATGGTATAGCCCTTTCTGACGGAGAAGTCTTGTATTCCTTCGTCTTCGGCATTCACGTCGGTGATCACCTTCGCGAAGATTGCCACCACCTTGTCGATGCAGTAGATAATATTGCTATCTCTATAGCAAATAAAATAATGCATTACACAAGGTTGACACACAGGTCATTTAAAGTGCAATCATATGGCTCCAGCCATCATGCCGAATCATGACACGCAGGTCATGTTAATCAATTTACATTATATAGTCATCTCATACATAATCAAATTATTATGAGCACCGCTATACCACATCACATGCACATGTAAACCCTCCTGCAAAACCAAGTTAGACGCCTCTAATTGGTTCATGCAAAAAAAAAACTAGTTTTTCGTGGCTTCTAAGGTTTCGAAACAAACCGAAGCTACCAACGTCCATCATCAAGTATGATAATTCAAGTCGCTAGATTAACTTTCCAGGGTGTATGAAAACCGAGATAATAAAATCTCGAGCCCCATACTAAACTTCGTCATACGCATGACCCCCGTGCAGATCATATCTGCATTGCCCTTTTGTCTGCGAAATTTCATCTTTCCTTTTAACTACGGTGGAATTCAATGAACTGTTAGCACTTCATTGATCAATCAGGATCGCGGATTGCCAGAACTTTGAAACTCCACCATGCTGTTATCAAGATCAGAAATATGCAAATTCCAGGGAAGCAACAAGAATATCGGGTAACAGATTTCATCTGCTACCCGCACAAATAATTTTCAGTAATAGAACTCATCTACTACCTAATTATATTGTGCAACACCCATACATCACTATGTATTCTAGATCGCAACCTGCATCTACGCATAGCACGGCTCTTGATGCCACTGTTGGGTAACGCAGTAGAAAACAAAAATTTCCCGACCTACGCACCAGCCCAGGACCACTATGGAGACTGCATACAAGGTTTGATCATTTTCGTTACCGACTCGTAGCGCAGCGGAAGTAGAGTCGATGACGATCGTCGGTGCAGATCCCCGCAGCTAGGATTTACAACCTCCCAACCACGAGGATGTACTCCCTCATCTGCCACTCGGACAGCCCTCCGGGAGGCGGTCGGACAGTCCCCCGGACGGTGTCGTGGACAGCCCTTCGGGAGGACTCACAGAACTCGGACCGTCACTCGGACAGCCCTTCGGGAGGACACTCGAACAGCCCCTCGGGCAAAAGGATGAAACTACGACCTCTCTACGGGGTTGCACACATACGGTGCCATCTATCTGGCAGGGCTTCGCCGTCCAGAACTAGTTCCCACCGGAACCCAGACAGCCTTTCGGCACTACGAAACTATTTCGTGGGAGGGAGAGAGAATGCCAGATCATGCATGGCTTGTGTGAGAGAGTTGGAGTGGAGTTGGAGAGCACCTCTCCTCCTCCTTATATAGTGGTGGAAGGGGTGGAGGGGGCTGAAAATTCAGCCCACTAAACATGGGGAAAACATGTTCCCACAAAACAAGGAGAACATGTTCCCACCAAACAAGGGAAAAACATGTTCCCTTGTCCATGGTGTTCCCCCATGGGGCCCCACCTTCCTCCCAACACTCTCCACCATTTGTGGGGGCTGCCCCCCACCATGGGGGCCCCCCCAACATTTTGTCCAGCCACAAGGGGGCTGCTCCCAAAGGGGCCCCCCCCAAAAACAGCCCCCACGATCCGTGGGATCTTGTCCCCTCACGCTGGGACAAGATGTTTTCCGCGACTATTATTTCTGAAAAATTCCAGAAGGTCCCAGAACATTTCCGGCACCCTCTAAAATTATCTGGACGCGCTCTGGAACATTTCCAGTATGGTGGTTTAATTTAAAACCATCTTTGTTTACCCGGTAAACAACTCCGGCAGCTCCGAAACTTTTTTTTTCGGTTTTTTTTCTCCAGAAAAATTCCAGAAATTACCAGACCAATCTGGCAACCTCCAAAACATTCCCGGTGCTTGCCGAAACCTTTTTGGATCAATGGTTTTATCCGAAACAACTTTTCGGTTTTACCGAAACTTTTTCAGTGTTCTCTCTCCGGAACTCTTCCGTTGTCTCCGAAACTTTTCGGTGATTTTCTCTCAGACTCCCTGTCTAGTATTCAGCAGATAGATGACCCTTAAGCGTGTGACCCTATAGGTTCGGTGAAGTATAGACATGACACGGAACACCTTCCGATCAATGATCAACATCGGAGCCGTGGACACCCATATTGACCCCTATACCCACACGAATGAATATTCGAGTGAACCTCCAGTTGCCGTGTGCTATTCCTGTTGCTTCACGATATGTTACAAATACCCGAGGTTAGACATGTAGGCATTTCCGTGGATCAACAACTTGTCCACTATGCCAGTTACCTCGTTACCAGTATTGTTCTCTTTTCTCGTTACCGTGTTCCGGCATCCCTGTGATCAACTCACAAAGTGTCTGGCCAGACGATGATGGATACCGTAACACCGAGAGGGCCCAGAGATATCTCTCCATCGTCGGAGGAGCAAATCCCAATCTCGAGCTATCAAGTTACTTGACACACTTTTCCATGAACCCGTAAGCCGCCGTAATAGCCACCCATTTACGGATGACGTTTAACAAACCCCAAAGTTCATGAAGCAAGTATGAAGAAACTCGACACTCTCATGGTCTAAGGAATTTTGCAAACATTAACCATCTCTGTGTTATTAACCATTAATATGTGACGAATGTAACTCATAGCATAACATCAATTTGGGTCGATTCAACACAAATGTTCTTCTAACACTGTGCCCTCAAAATTGCTGGCATAGACATGCCCATGATCAGGAAAACAGAACCATCATGCAATACTTGAGCTAGTCTTAGAGGCCAGACTAGGAATACATATTACCGTTTATTATTCCACACGTGCATATGAGTCTTCCTCCGAGCCTCGTTTTATTTGCAGACTCGAGAACCATAGCAGTTATAGCATGGAACATAAACCTAATTATGAACAGGGAGATAATCAATAACATTTATTATTGCCTCTAGGGCATATCTCCTACAGCAAGTCCTTCGGGGGCGATGGCCATGGTGGGATAGACAAGGTTGCTTCTTCGTGGACCCTTCATGGGTGGAGCCCTCCGTGGACTCGCGCAGCTGTTACCCTTCGTGGGTTGAAGTCTCCATCAACGTGGATGTACGATAGCACCACCTATTGGAACCACACCAAAAATCTCCGTGTCATCATTGCGTTTGCACTCTCCAAACCCTTCCCTCTACCTTCATATGCAATGTTTTACTTTCCGCTGCTACACTCTTAGAATTGCATGTGTAGGTTGATTGCTTGACTTGTGCTAGTTGTTAAAATCAGCCCACAACTAAAATTGGGAAAAGGTTAGATTTTTATTTGGTCAAGTAGTCTAATCACCCCCTCTAGACCTACTTTCGATCCTACAGAAGGGGAGGGCCTCGGCAACTCAGACACGCTGAAATGTACAAAGGGGGATGGCGGGGCGCGGTCAAGCCTGCTAGCCCCCGAGCCGGACAAGCCGACCCGGCGGTGGAGGTCGAAAAAATTACAAGGATGTGTAAGACACAATAATTGATAGGTAAATGGCCGATTGGCTGATGGCCAATAGGCGCGCCTCCTCGAGTAGGTCGACGCCGTCTTCGCGGGCTTCTTTGGCTTGTGCTTCTGTGTACATTGTGACTCGCGGCGAGTTGAACTCGATGTCGGTCGGGATGATGGCTTCTGCTCCGTAGACAAGGAAGAACGGCGTGAACCCGGTCGACCTATTTGGGGTCGTCCAGAGACTCCAGAGGATGGCCAGCAGCTCATCGAGCCAGCTGCCGGGCGAGCGGATGAGGGGCTCGATGAGTCGCGGCTTGATGCCGGACGGGATCAGACCGTTGGCCCGCTCAACCTGGCCGTTGGATTGAGGATGAGTGACGGAGGCCAAGTCAAGCCGGATGCCGGAGACGGAGCAGTACTGCGCCAGCGCGCCCTTGGTGAAGTTGGTGTCGTTATTGGTGATGATGCTATGCGGGACGCCGTAGCGAACCGCAATGTCTTTGATGAACCGGACGGCCGTCGGCCCGTCCAGCTTCTTGATCGACCGCGCCTCGATCCACTTGGTGAACTTGTCGACCGCCACCAGCAAGTGCGTCATGCCGCCTCGAGCGGTCTTGAAAGGCCCCACCATGTTCAGCCCCCAGACGGCAAAAGGCCAGGTGATCGGGATGGTCTGGAGGGCTGAAACCGGCTGGTGACTATGCTTGCTGAAGCGTTGGCAACCCTCGCACTTAAGGACGAGCGATTCGGCGTCTTTGAGGGCCGTGGGCCAGTAGAAGCCATGGCGGAAAGCCTTGGCCGCCAGGGACCTGGAGGCGGCGTGGTGCCCGCACTCGCCCTGGTGTATGTCGAGGAGGATCTCTATGCCTTTGTCTTGCTCGACGTAGCGCTAGAACACGTCCGTTGCCCTGCGCTTGCCGAGCTCGTGATTGATGATGGTGTAGGCGGACGCTCGGCGTTGCACTTGCTGGGCCTTGGTCTCATCCATGGGGAGCCCTCCGCTCTCCAGGAAGGCCAAGATTGGCTGAGCCCATGATGGGGCTGTGACCACCGTGAAGACGGCCACCGGGGCGGCAGCCCTTGAGCCGGCATCAGCAGCCCCCGGGTTGGAGACGACGGCCGTCGGGTTGGAGATGACAGCCCCCGGGCCGGGACCAGCAGCCCCCGGGCCCGGGTTGGAGACAGCAGCCCCCGGGCCGGGATCAGCAGCCCCCGAGCCGGGATTAGCAGCCCCCGGGGCCGGGTCGGGAAGCGGAGCTGTGGGGTCGTCTGGAATGAAGATGGACTCGGAATCCGGAGATGGCTTGATGGACGTCTTGCGCAAATGCTCGAGGGAGACGCCGGACGGGATAGCTTGCCGGGAGGAGCCAATCTTGGCCAGCGTGTCGGTGGCTTCGTTCTCCGCGCGCGGCACAAGAAGGAACTCGCAGCCGTCGAAATTGTCGAAAAGCTGCTGAACCAGGAAGCGGTAGCTGGCCATGTTGGCATCCCGGGCGTCCCATTCGTCGGAAGATTGCTTCACCACTAGATCCGAGTCACCGTGGCAGAGGATGCGCCGGATGCCGAGTTCCTTGGCAAGCCGGAGGCCGTGCACAAGGGCTTCATACTCGGCAACATTGTTGGAGGCAGTGAAGTGGATCTGGAGTGCGTACCATAGCCGGTCGCCCTTTGGGGAAGACAGCATGATGCCGGCTCCCAAGCCAGATTGCACCTTGGAGCTGTCAAAGTGCATACGCCAGTGCATCGAATCTGGCAGTGGTGGCAGGTACTGGGTCTCGGTCCAGTCGACGAGGAAATCAACCAGCGCTTGGGACTTGATCGTGGTACGAGGCTCGTAGAGGATGGTGTGGCTGGCCAACTCGATGGCCCACGTGGCTACCTGGCCGGAGGTATCCCGGCAGCCCATGATCTCGCCGATGGGCACCGTGCTGACCATGGTGATGGTTTGCTCTTGAAAGTACTGCTTCAGCTTCTTGGCGGTGAGGTACACGCCGTAGCACATCTTCTGGTAGTGCGGGTAATTCTGCTTGGAGGCGGAAAGCACCTCGCTCAGGTAGTAGACCGAGCGCTGGACTGACTGGATCTTGCCTTTCTCTGGACGCTCGACCACCAACACCGTGCTGACCGACCGCGAGGTGGAGGAAATATATAGCAATAGCGGCTCCTTGTCAGCCGACGCGGCCAGGACGGGCATGGTGGAGAGCATGCGCTTGAGATCCCGGAATGCTTCATCTGTCTGGTCGTTCCACTCGAACGACGACGTCTTCTTCATCAGCTCATACAGGGGCAAGGCCCTCCCGCCCAGCCGGCTGAGAAACCGGCTGATAGAGGCCAAGCAAGCGGTGAACTTTTGGACATCCAGCAGCCGGGTTGGCTTGCGCATGCGCTCGATGGCCTTGATCTTCTCCGAGTTTGCCTCAATACCGTGCTCCAAGACGAGGAAGCCGAGTAGCTGTCCGGTCGGCACGCCGAACACGCACTTCTCCGGGTTGAGCTTGATCTGGTACTGGCGCAGATTGGCGAAAGTTTTCTTCAGGTCGTCAAGGAGCGTGAGGTGCTGCTTGGTCTTCACCACGATGTCATCGACGTAGACGTGGATGTTGTGGCCGAGTTGCGGCAGCAGGCATTTCTGCATGCAGCGCTGGAAGGTGGCACCAACATTATTCAAGCCGAACGACATGGTGATGTAGCAGTATGCCCCGAAGGGCGTGATGAAGGACATCTTCAGGGCGTCGTTCGAGTCCAGCTTGATCTAATGATAGCCGGAGTAAGCATCCAGGAAGGACAGGAGCTCACAACCGGCCGTGGAATCGATCACTTGATCTATCCGCGGGAGGGCGAACGGATTCTTGGGGCAAGCCTTGTTCAGGCTGGTGTAGTCTATGCACATGCGCCAGGTCTTGTTCTTCTTCAGGACGAGGACTGGGTTGGCCAACCATTCGGGGTGAAACACTTCCATGATGAAGCCGGCTGCGAGCAGCCAGGTGACTTCTTCACCAATGGTTCTTCTCTTCTCTTCTGAAAAGCGACGTAAGGGTTGACGGACAGGCTTGGCGTCCTTGCAGACATGTAGTTTGTGCTCGGCGTACTTCCTCAGAACTCCTGGCATGTCCTTTGGAGGCCATGCAAAGATATCCCGATTCTCACGGAGGAAGTCGACGAGCTTGCCTTCCTATTTGCTGCTGAGGCAGGTGCCCATAACAACGTACTCACTGCAACTGGGATCTTCCGGGTTGAGCGGGATCTTCTTGGTGTCCTTGGACGGCTGGAACAAGGCCTCGCCAGCCGACTCCTTGGCCGAAGCCGGCACATCCGGCTGCTCGCCAGCCAGCGTGACAATCCGGTCAAGCTGGCGCCGCTCCTCGGCTATGACCAGTGACTCGACCAGTTTGGCGCCGGCTTGGGCGCATTCCAGGGACTTTCTATAGTCGCCGGCAGCAGTGATGAGGCCCTTGGGACCCGACATCTTCATCTTCAGGTAGGCATAGTGGGGAACCATCATGAACTTCGCCAGCGCAGGTCGGCCCAGCAACGCGTGGTAAGCGCTGGACAAGTCCACCACATCGAACCAGATAGGCTCGCGTCGGAAATGGTCTCTCGTGCCGAACAGGACGTCAAGCCAGATCCGGCCGATGGGGGAGCAGGAGAGACCCGACACGTTGCCGTGGAACACCGTCCAGGTTGGCTCCAGATGCTTGGTCTCGATGCCGAGCTTGGTCATGGTGTCGCGGTAGAGGATGTTGATGCTGCTGCCGCCGTAGATGAGGACTCTCGAGAACTTGCATGTGCGCTTGGGAGCGACTATGGTGGGGTCGAGGACGAGAGCGTAGCCACCCGGGTTGGGCATGACGGCCGGGTGGTCCTCCCTGGTCCAGCTGACCGGGCGTTCTGACTAGTGCATGTATTCCGGCACGACCGGGATGACGGTGTTCACCTCCTGCCGGAGTAGGCGCTCGCTACGCTTGTCGTCACCAAAGCTGGTGAAGACGATGTAGCTCGCGTTCTGGTTGGGGAAGACTTCATCGCGCATGGCGCTGGCCGTCGGAGGCGGTGGCGGAGGCGGAGGCGGCTGCCCGGCACCCGGAGCCGGAGCGGGAGGAGGCGGGATGTCGCCCCTCATGATGCGCTTGATGATGGCGCACTGCCGGAGCGTGTGCGTAGACGGCCTTGCGCCGCTGTGGTGCTTGCAGGGAGCGTCGAGCATCTCCTCGAAACTCATGGCGGGTTGCCATGCGGTCTTGCCGGTTCGCGGGCGCTTGCCGGCCGGCTTAGCCGCGGGCGCTTGGTCAGCGGTGGCGACAAGGTGATTGTCGTAGCGCGTAGCCGGCTGCTCGGCTTTGCGCTTGTTGTTCTGCTGGCGGCTTCCATCGCCAGCCGGCTTGGAGGGCGATGCCGGTAACGCCTTGCCGGCCTCGTCCAACACGACTTGGGTCTTCATGGCGGAGTCGGCGTTGGCGTACTTGTCCGCCGTGACCATGAGCGCGGCCATGGTGGTCGGCTTGGAGCGCAGGAGCTTGTGCTTGAGGAGGGTGCCATCCCGGCAGCCGCTCACAAAGTATTGAATGGCTTGAACCTCGTGGACGCCCTCACAGCTGTTCCGGAGCTCGGTCCAGCGTGCGAGGTACTCGCGGCCGGTCTCGCCCGACCCCTGCACGCACATGGCGAGCTGACTCGGACGGCCGGGCCGCTTGTAGGTGCCGATGAAGTTGCGCACTAAGGCTTGCTCGAAGTCAACCCACAAGTTGACGCTGCCAGCCGTAGGCTGTTCAACCATGTCCGGGCCGAGCCCTGGAGCATGAGCGGGGCCTAGCGGATGGCAAGGCGGCGGTTGCCGCCCGCGATGCCGATGGCAGTGGTGTTGTCGATGAGCCAGTCCTCCGGCTTGACGGTCCCGTTGTACTTGGGGGTGTCGCGGGAAGCGTGGATCCTTTGGCGAAGGGCTCATCCCGGATGCTTGGGCCGAAACAAGCCAGACCGACCGCGTTGTCCTCCTCCAGCTCGAGGGAGAGGGCGAGCTGCTCGATGCGGTGACGGGCGTCGGTGTCGTCGATGGCGCGCAGGCCGAGCCGGCTTGCGACCGGACCGCGGGGAGCCGGATCGGCTGAAGCCGGACGGCCACGCCGGCCAGATGGCGGGAGAGGGTCTTGCCGGCGCCAGTCCTCCGGAGCCGGCTCGGCGCCCAGGTCGTTGCCAGCCGTCAGGGCGCGGTTGCGCCGGGTTCGGGTTCGGCCGGAATGAGCCTCACTGGGGGGCGGTGAAGATGCCGTGTTCGGCTGCTCGGGGATCTTGGTGCGGCGCGACTCGAATGCCGCGGGAGCGTCAAGGCGGACTTGCTGCGCGTTCGCAGCGGTGAGAAGTTCGTGCATGCGCTGCATACGTTCCTGCAGCTCCTCGCCCTGTAGCTGCTCCATGCCTACTGCGGCCGCCTCCGCACCGCGCATGTTCTTGACGGGGGTGTCGTAGACGGGTGGGATCACGCCCAGCGAGCGGGCGATGGCGGCGCCACGGGTCCGCACCTCGGCAACCTGGCTGGGCTCAGCCGCGGCGGGGGTGAAGCTGTATGCGGCGTCGCGCTCCCGCTGGATGGACTCCAGCCGGCGCTGCGTAGCAGAAAGCGTCACGGCCTCACCTAGCAGGCGCTTGCGCTCCTTCTCGAGTTGGGCCCGGGCTTGGGCGGCGTTGGTGGCGTTGACATCGGTGGCGATGGGGACACTGAGGTTCTGCATCATGCCGCGCAGCGGGTCGGTCATGCTGGCGCGCTCCGCGGTGGCCCTGGCGGCAGTGGATTTCTTCGTGGCGCTGGACGAAGTGGAGCCGGAGTCGGTGACGAGCACCTCCACGCGGGTGCAGAGATCCGCCACGTCGCGGGAGATGTCGCCGCCGAGGGGGACGGGCGAGTCGGTGACGTCGAGCACCTCGCTGGGATACTCATCGGGGGCACGCAGTGCGCCGGGGGGGGGAGGGGGGACGTCGGATGAGGCAGCGGAGCCGACCTGCGCCACGCCGGGCGCAGGGACCAGGCCGTGCGTGCTGAGCTCACCGGAGTCGATGAAGGGCCCCGTCTGGAACATGTCTCCGGCCGGAACCTCAAGCTGCCCCACGCTGGGCGCCAACTGTCGTGGTGGGCTCACGGCAGATGCCATGGGATGGCTAAAGAGAGGGATAGGCAAGAGGCAACCGGTGGGCTCCAGAGGCGAGGTCGGTACGAGCGAGCGCGAGACACAAGATATACCCAGGTTCGGGGCTCTCCGGAGAGATAACACCCCTAGTCCTGCCGAGTGTGGTTTATATGAAGATGGTACAAGCTTGCTCCTAGAGCTGTTTTGGGGAGGAAGGAAGACAGGCTAGTGCATAGGCTGCTCCTTCTCCGTGGGTGTGTGTGAGTGTTCTACTAGATTCCAGCTAGTTCAACCCCTTTGCATGGAGGGGCACCGGGGGGTCTTATAGGCTGCCTCCCGGGGTTACAATGGTCATATTACATGGGCGCAGGGCCGGGATGTCAGTGTCTAGGAGCCGGCAGTGGGGGCCGCTGGGGCGCCGGGTCTGCCGGACGCGGGTCTCGCCGGGTCCGCCGGGTGCGGGCCGTACCGGGCCCGCCGGGCGCGGGTACGGCCGGCTGCTGGGTACTGTAGGCACGCCGTGCCGGACGTCATGGGATAGCTGCGCCGGCTTGCTACAGGGTTGCGCCCCCGAGATGCCGCCCGCCCCAGGCGGTGGCTTGGTCGGCATGATAGCCGAGCCCGCCGAGGGTGGCGTAAAGGGGGGCGCACTGTAGCCATGCTCGTTTGTCGATGGATGTTCGTCTTGTGGGAACCGGCCGGCACGCGCCAGCGGGCTTGGCTGAGTTGCGGCGCCTGGCTGGGTTGCGCTGGGAAGCCGGCCAGGGCATGCCGGATTGAGGGGCGTTGCCAGCCCTGATATTTTTAAAAGGATCCGGGTTCCGTTGCCTGCCCAGGGTCCATCCCCCCGACAGATAGGGTCCCCTTGTCTTAGGCCACGCTTGTTGCGGAAGAAGTTCCCAACTTCTCCGTTAATTGACACAGCAGTCTGGCCCCCCGAGACCAGGTGCATGATGCGATGAACGAAGCCTGATTCAAAGCCCTTCTGAATCAGAACCTCACGAATGAACTCCCAGTTCACTCGATCGTAGGATTTCTCGAAGTCCAGCTTTAGGAGCACAACCTGCTGCTTGGTGCGTTTAAGCTCATGGACAATGTCCTGAAGCACTACCGGGCCCTCAAGGATGTTGCGGCCTTTGAGGAAGGCCGACTGGCTCCTATTGATCACCCGCTTCGCGATAGGGGTAAGTCTCGTCGTATAAGCCTTAGCGCAGATTTTGAAAGGGACATTGATGAGGGTTATCGGGCGATACTGCTTAATCGAGTCGGCCCCCTTAACCTTTGGGATCAGACTGATGACCCCAAAGTTGAGGCGCGAGATGTCTACCGTACCTAACGCAAACCCGTTAATAATATCATAGAACAACCCTTTTAACGCTGGCCAAAAGCGTCTAAAGAAGGCCACCGGCCAGCCATCAGGGCCTGGGGCAGTGTCAGACATTGCTTCAACTTACAAATAATGCCTTGGTATGAAAAAAAAAGAATAGGCTCTTTAAGATCAAAATCACCGTACAAAAATCGTACCAAAACTATTGTCTGTGTAGCATGCTTTTTAATGTACTACTGATATGAATTTTTGCTAGACCTCAGTGTGCGCCTCTCTGCCGTGGCCGGGCACAATTCGAATGTTGTTGGGCCGTGCTGACGGATATTTCTAGATACGTTAAGTATCTCTCCCATTGCAACCCATGGGCATATGTCCTAGTGTATTTATAATATTTTCGAAAATAAGAATAAGACGAAAAACAAAAAGGAACAAAGAAAAAACAGGATAAAAGACCAACTGACCTGGACCTACCTAGTCCGGCCCATCCGCAATACCCTGACGCGAGCGGTCGCTCCAACTCACGTCCGACGAGGTATAGTCATGCTGCTATGCTAGGCGCAAAACCTATATCTCGCTTAATGCAAGTGCTCCTTCTGTCTCGCGTCAAACTTTTTACCCATGCTATAGTTCCCGGGCCAGCCTATTTTCATCTGATTTTTTTGTTCATCGGGTTTTGCTCAAGTTTGCTGGGTTCGTTCGTGCTTTCTTTCCGTGTTTTATTTTCTGCGTAGGTTTCTTCTTAGGATTTTACTATTGGGGGTCCAATTTTGTTTGTTTTGTATTTTCCTTAATTTTTCAAATTTCTTTACCGATTGTCTTGTTTTCCTTTTCTTTCTTTTTGGGTTTCTTTTGTTTCTACCCGCAAAAAAGGATTCCTTATGTTTCTTACTCAGGCTCTCTTTGCTTTTATTGTTTTTTCTCTGGTTATTTTATTGCTCTTCGGTTTTCTTTGTTTTATTTTTTTTCTTCTTCCTTTTTTCTTTATTAGTTTTCATCAATTTTCTTTGTTTCTTTTCGCTATTGGTTTGGTTATCATGTTTTTCCTTTGTCTTCTCATGGGTTGTCATTGGGTTTCTCGTTTTCCCTCATTTAAGAGGTGTTTCTTTTTTTCCTTTGATTTTCACTGTTTATATTTTTTACACATGTCTATATTTTTCGTACACATTTGTATATTGTATGATATATCAGGAACATTTTTATACAGGTTTAATATTTAAAAGAAAATTCATGTTTGATGACTACTTTTTTCATACACGCTGTGCATTTTGGATATATATGAGAAACCTTTTAAATACATGTTTAACATTTTTTTAATAGATGATTGATATTTTTTATGGATGATCATCGTTTCTAATTTTTTTTCATGTTCAAATTTATAATACATGTTCTATATTTTATGTTGTTAAAATTGTTTAAATATATGAGGAAGATTATTTTACACATGTAAAAAAATTAAATATACGATTAACATTTTTTGATGCATGATCAATGTTTTTCTGAATTTATGTTTGACTTTTTAAATACACGTTCTACATTTTTAGTATACACCATAAACATTTTTTATTCACATTTAAGATTTCCTAAATAAATGATCAAGCATTTTTCAAATGTTTTGTTAAAAAAATTAATTACATGATCGAATTTTTCCATACACATATTTGCAAGTTTAAATCAATGTAAAAAACAAATAATGGAAATAAAAACATGAAAAAAAAATGAGGATGTGGTCTCCAGCAAGCTGGGTCGGTCCAGTCTTGCGCTCCCTCAGGCGAGGCTGCCCTACATCTCGCGTCAAGCGAGACGAGAGTTCCGATAGGATGCCCGTGTGCGTCAAGGAGTTGTGGCTTCACACAGGGGCGATCCGACTGGACCGGCCCATTTGCAGTTTAACTATAAACAGCCAATGTAGAGACATTATAGTATTTCGGTACTATAGTAAAACTATTCTATACAATTAGGTTTATTCTAGTGTCCCGGTTTTTTTCTCGGTAATTTTGAACTTTTTCTGAAAATATGAATATATACGTTAAAAAGTTTTGAGTACACATTGAACATTTTTGTAATATACATTGAACATTTTTTTTTAAATATAGTGAGCTATTTTGTAAAAAAAATGCTGAACAAATTTCACACACACTGAACATTTTTAGTATGCATTAGATATTTTTTTGATATACGATGACCTAATTTCAAATACACAATGAACATTTTGTAATATAGTTGAACAATTTCTTAATACATGGTGACATTTTTATAATACATGATGATATTTTTCATGATATACGGTGAACATTTTCTTAAAATACGATGAGCCTTTTTTAATACACGGTGAACTTTTTGTATAATACGCAAAAAAGATATGAAGAAAAGAAAAAGAAACAGAAACAGAAAAAAAAGTATAAGAGAAAAACGAAAGATAAAAAGGAACCAAGACAAAAAAAATCAAACAGCCTAAAATCGGACAAGACAGTGAAGTAACTGGAAGCAAAAAATCACAGAAAGAAAAAGAAAAAAAAACCCGCAGGAAACAGCGAAGGAAACAGCAGCACGAAATCCGTACGTGGGCCGGCTAAGCGGAGGCTCCCTTCAGCGAAGCCTTGACTATTTGGGGCCCGCGGCGGCAAATAGTATTGGCCGAGACGCACGCTCTCTCGCACGCTGGAGACCGACGCCCTGGGCCCGACCCACGTAACAGCTAGTATTTCTCAAAAAAAAAAGTAACAGCTAGCAATGCGACCTGACCACGCGAGTGACGCGAGCCTTATTGCTCGCAGCGAGAGTCACATAGCATCTCCCTACGCTCGGTTTCGCACTGACAAGAACAGAAGGGTTGCGGTCTTTCAGGCCCGGCTACTGCTTTTTCCCGGCAAACAAGGATGTTACCGTATGTCCATGGAACCCGGAAAATGTTCCTGACATTATAATTCAACGGAGGTGCTGCTGCAGCTGATTTCCCTTTCACTGTTGCTGCCAGAATGCCTCTGAATGTGTCAACTAGCAAGCCGTGTTTCTGCGTGCTGGTTTCAATCTTCATCTCTCCATTTTGGCCGTAGCAGAAGGTCCTGTTTGTCTCTGTCCAGATAAAATAAATGGGTTAGTTGTTTCCGGTAGTGCCTGATACTCAACCACCGGTTTGAGTTTATCTTATCAACTGAGGTTGGAATTGGATGCTCTGTATATGAGATTCCAAACTGCAAGAACAATGGTCCTGATGAGCAATCATGGCCAGGGAAACAAATAGGAGGCTTTCCTAATTTCCCGAGGGCCAAATTAACAACGAGAACCAGCTGTGTCTGTATGATGATTACCATTCTTTTTTTTGAGAACCGATGATTACCATTCTGCCAGAAGGGGCATTGAATCATTATGCACGGACGTAGTATGATCAGCAATATTCAGCATGAACAGGAAAGGGCACCGCACCGCGCCTAGTGGGCGCTAGTTGCGGTGGTTAGGAAATTCCGGAGCCTGGCCACAGACGCCCAACACACCAGCAGGCAGCCGCACCACCGGCCGCCGCCGTCCCAAAGTCCAATGGGCAGCAGGTAGTACTAACATCGATGATGGGATGGGCAGCCGCATATGATATGCGCAATGACAGCACCACGCAGCGAGTTTGTTATTCAGGAGTTGCCGGGTCCTGCGCCTTCCCCGGGACGTTGACCCGAGTCTCCTTGCATTGCAGCATAGATTATAGGTACTATCTTGGCCGGCCTCCATGGCAGGTAGCGGAGTGCCTAACCTACCGGCTGGTCAGCTGGAGCACATCCGCCGCTGCATATAACGGATACTGCTTCGTGCTGCGTGTGCGCGCGTGTGTTCCTGGCTTTCTGGTTCTTGCCTCTGCCACCCTCGTTCTAGCGGCGGCACCGGAAATGGGAGCGTGTGCGACAAAGCCTGCTGATCTCAAGGTAAAAGGTGAGGCGCCAGTGGTTCTGGAGGACGCCGCGGAGAAGAAGGCCGCCGGTGTGGCTGAAACAGAACCGGCCGCCGACGGGGATCGCCGGAGGTCTCTCAGCGACCTGCTCAAAGAGGTAGACAGCTCGTTTGATTTCCTCTTCACTCTCCCTTAATACAATGACCTTCGACTGTATATATGCACAAGAGCATGTTTTGATTTAGCGGAGAATCCGTCGGCCTGGGTAGACTTCACCTGTAAAACGTGTAGCTGATGGATTAGTCTCACTTAGTATTTCAAAAAGTCCCATGAATAGCAGCAGGGAATTTCTAACATCCCCTTTTATCTGGATGGTGTATCTTGCAATTTATCTTTATGCGATTTGCACTTCACAAGTCAAGAAGCTCTACTGATTCTGCTCCTTTTGACAGAACGACGAGAGTGACGTCGAGGCTCCGGCGGCAGAGAAGAAGGCTGAAGAACCTGCAGCAGCTACCGCTGATGAAAATGGAGCGACAGAGGAGCAGCTAGCAGTTGAGCCCTCCACTGCGACGACCGAGCCAAATCACACGGCCGAAATCCTGGAGCCAGAGGATGCACATGATGCGCAGGTGGTGGAAGAAGAGAAACGTGTGGATCCTGATTCAGTTCAGGTTGCAATTTATCTTTATGCGATTTGCACTTGATGAGTCAAGAAGCTCTACTGAATCTGCTCCTTTTGACAGAACGACGAGACTGACGTCGAGGCTCCTGAGGCTGAGCCAGAGAAGAAGGCTGAAGAACCAGCAGCAGCTACCGCTGATGAAAATGGAGCGGCAGAGGAGCAGCTAGCAGTTCAGCCCTCCACTGCGACGACCCAGCCAAATCAGATGGCCGAAATCCTGGAGCCGGAGGCCGCACAGGATCCCCAGACACATGCACAGGTGGTGGAAGAAGAGAAGCGTGTGGATCCTGATTCAGTTCAGGTTGCTGTTGTTGTTTCTGCTGAAAGTGCTGAACAGAGCAAGGTCGTCGCCGATGCGTCTGCCTGAATTATTATTTATTTATTTTCAGGAAATATTTGTGCCCCTGAGATTGATAATGGTATTTTCTTGTTCATTTCCGTGCTGAAATGCTCAGTTTTTTTTCTTTTTCTTTTTCTGTGTATGCATTACATGCCCGGTGGTGTAATAGCTAGATTTTATTGCCATTTCCCTGTTTATGCAACCTCGTCACTAGATTTTATTGTCATTTCACGGTTTACGCAACCTTAGGGCATCTCAAATGGCGACCCGCCAAATTTCCTCCCGCATCCGTCCGCGGACACGGATGCGGGAGATCGCTATCCAACTGCATACGTTTCAAACTCTTTTTCAATAAACCGGATGAAATTCATGCGAACTGGGCCGGATTTCATATAAACATAATGGATTTCATACAAACCCGACAAAAACGGTTATATTTTGGACATATTTTCAACTAAAAACCGAAACCGGACAAGTCTACGGTCGGTGCCGGCAGATATCCATTCCGACGACATGATACCCTCGACTAGTCTACTGCCGGCCGCGGCGGGTCTCCAACGTCATCCCCATGACCAGCAGCGGTGAGCCCCGGAGGTACATGCTTCAGTGCAAAGGACGGCTTGCTTCCGCACCGCTCATCGGAGTGGAACTACCGCCTGATGCTTCAGCTGGAGGGGGAGGGTCCCTACGCTGCACGGGCCAAGGTTGGTTCTTAGGTAAGGGGACGACGGTGGCCGGCGAGAAGGCAAGACACCGGTTGTGTACGCCGGCGGTGCCTCGGCGGTGGCCTTCATGGGACTCAAGCGACGGCGGCCACCCGTGTTCTACTTCTCCTCGACGATGGCGGCAGGCGCGGACGTGCTGGCCGCCACCTCGTCGATATCCGCGCAGCCGGCTTCTTTCTCTGCCTGCATGGCGCGGCTACGCGCGCGTCGGCGGTGGATGGCGCGGTCGCAGGCATTGGAGGAGTGGTATGATGCGGCGGCGTTGACGGCAGCGACGATGCCCGTGCCACCATGCTCCCCGCCATGTCGTCCTGGAGCAACTCGCCACTCCTCTGTGAGCTGGCTTGGAGCGGCGAGTTGCTGAACCACACGCCGGCTTGGGGCGGCAACTTGCTCCGTCGGGCTAGGTGAGGGAGGTGGAGCAGCAAGCTGCGTCGCTCGTATCCGCCGGGCTCGGCGGGCTACCCAGCCGCCTTTTATGCCTGAGAATTGTTCTTCCTGCTCGTCAGATGCTCATACGTCTCCAACATATCTATAATTTTTTATTGTTCCACGCTATTATAGTATCAATCTTGGATATTTTATATGCAACATTATATTATTTTTTTGGACTAACCTATTAGCCTAGTGCCTAGTGTCAGTTGCTATTTTTTGCTTGTTTTTTGGCTTTTCAGAAAATCAATATCAAACAGAGTCCAAATGTAGCAAAAACTTTGGATTATTTTTTCTGGGACAGAAGGGACCCACGAAGGTTCGGGAGAAGACCTGAGGAGCCACGAGGAAGCGACAACCTTAGGGGGTGGGCCCCTAGGCTTGTGGGCCCCTCGTGGCACCTCATGACCTAATTCCACCTCTATAAATTCTCAAATATTCCTAATACATCAGAGAGCCATCCGAAATACTTTTTCCGCCGCCGCAAGTTTCTGTTCTTCCGCGGTCCCATCTGGAGGCCTTTTCCGGCACCCCGCCGGAGGGAGAATCAATCACGGAGGGCTTCTACATCATCCTTGCTGCCCTTCCGAAGATGGGTGAGTAGTTTACCACAGACCTACGGATTCATAGCTAGTAGCTAGATGACTTCTTTTCTCTCTTTGTTCTTCAATACAATGTTCTCTTCGATGTTCTTGGAGTTCTATTCGATGTAATCTTCTTTTGCGGTGTGTTTGTTGGGATCCAATGAATTATGGGTTTATGATCAGATTATTCATGAATATTAATTGAGTCTTCTCTGAATTATTTTATGCATGATTATTATAGCATTGTATTTTCTCTCCGATCTATCCGTTTAGTTTGGCCAACTAGATTGATTTTTCTTGCAATGAGACAGATGCTTTGTGATGGGTTCAATCTTGCGGTATTCAATCCCAGTGATAGAAAGGGACATGAGACATATTTGTATTATTTCCATTAAGGATAAAAAGATGGGGTTTATTCATATTGCTTGAGTTTACTTTGTCTACATCATGCCATCTTGCTTAAAGCGTTACTCTGTTTTTATTAACTTAATACCCTAGATGCACGCTGGATAGCGGTCGATGGGTAGAGTAATAGTAGTAGATGCAGGCAGGAGTCGGTCTACTTGTCTCGGATGTGATGCTTATATACATGATCATTGCCTTGAATATCGTCATAACTATGCGATTTTCTATCAATTGCCATGATCATTGCCTTAAAATCCAAAATTACCTTGCTGCACTTTTATTTATTTTTACTTTATTTTGCAATTTATCTATTTGCCTACCACTACGAGATTTGATCCTTGCAAATAACCGCTGAGGGGATTGACAACCCCCTTGTTTGCGTTGGGTTTTGCGTCGGGTGCAAGTATTTTCTTTTGTGTGTGTAGGTGCTGCTAACGAGGTTCTGTGTGGTTCTCCTACTGGATTGATAACCTTGGTTCTTAACTGAGGAAAATACTTATCTCTACTGTACTGCTTCATCCTCTCATGTTCGAGGAAATCCCAACGCAACTCACAAGTAGCAAATGCCATCAAAAGAGTGGAGAAAATGATGGAAGGAGGAGATGGGGAGCGGTGGAGTGGTGCGATTCTTGCCCGGCGTCTGGCCTCATTTAAATAGAGAGCGAGCGGGAGGAGCTTGCCCGGTGTTGCATTTAATGCCGGCCCTCTCGTGAACGGACGTGTGGCCGGAGTAGGTTTCTCAGCTTCCATGCGGTTTTAATGGAGGCGTTTGAATGCGGCGAGGAGGCGTGTTCAGCCGGCGTGCAGCGGGCGGCGCCCTCGGCCGGCGCGCTGCTTCAGTGGCAAAGGCAGTGAGAGGTCACGTTCGCCCTGAGAGGCCTTCAATGTGGAGCGACGCGCTCTACAACGGCATGAATTCGGGTAGCTGGCGACGGGCGGGAAGCGCGCGTGGGAGGAGGAGGGGGTTTTGTTGGGCCAAGGCAGTCATAAGTGGGCGTGACAGCGGTCCGGACTCCCGAACCTCCCCACGTCTGTCTCCGATTTGCGGGAGGAAACACGTCCAGACGGTGCCGTGGACCGATACAGGACCATGTTGGATGGCTTCCGCGGTCCAAACAGCACGGTCTGGACTAATGTGGGAGGTTGAAAGCATATTTGCTCCCTTGGTGGTTTTGGAAATTCATGTCAACATACATATTGTTGGACTAACACTTTCATCTAGTATATTTCAGAAAAGTTCAACATTGACATGAGATTGTGGACCCCTCAAAATGCTAAGGACATGGATTGGCAAAGCTTCAAGACTACATTTTTGGTTAAGTGATCCAAGATCACATTGAGTCCATAGGAAAGCCAATACTATTAATAGGGGATGAGGTTTTGATCATGACTCAATTGATCAAGTGCTTGAAGATATTACTCCAAAAACCCTCAACCACTTTCTTCAAATCATATATGTCCAAACCCTAAATAGCCAACTCGGTCCCACAAAAAACATCCATTCCAGACTCACCGAGTTGATCAAATACACTGCCAGAGCCAAACCCTAGAATTTCGGTCTCACCGAGATGACGATCGGTTTCACCGAGTTGTAGTGACCAAGTTTCTGTAACACAGTTTGTTCATTTCGGAATCACCGAGTTGAAACGATCGGAATTACCGAAATGAAGTCTTGCCTAGGTCATCGCATTTTGGTTTATCTGAGATTTCTAGTTCAGTCTCACCGAAAAGCCCAAAGTTCATATCTTTTACATAGGTCGGTCTCACCGAGTAGTTTTTTGGATCGGTGTCACCGAGTCGAGTCAAAAGAGTGTAATGGTTGGATTTTGGGTGAAGGCTATAAATACCCCTCCACCCCCACCTTCTCTCTAAGTGATCCATCGGAATAAAATAAAACTTCCACCATTCATTTTCTGAGAGAGAACCACCTACTCATGTGTTGAGATTAATGGTTGAAACTTCCACCAAGGTTGCTTTCCACTCCAATCCTTCTCCTACCCAAGCTAAATCTGTGAGAGTGATTGAGTGTTAAGGAGACTATCTTTTGAAGCACAAGAGCAAGGAGTTCATCATCAACAATACCATCTATTACCTTTTGGAGAGTGGTGTCTCCTAGATTTGTTAGGTGTCACTTGGGAACCTCCAAGATCTTGTGGAGTTGAACCAAGGAGTTTGTAAGGGCAAGGAGATCGCCTACCTCATGAAGATCTTCCCTGAGTGTGTCTAGTCCTTCGTGGACGTAAGCTCTGATGGAATAGACAAGGTTGCTTCTTCATGGACCCTTCATGGGTGGAGCCCTCCGTGGACTTGTGCATCCGTTACCCTCCGTGGGTTGAAGTCTCCATCAACGTGGACGTACGATAGCACCACCTATCGGAACCACACCAAAACTCTTCGTGTCCTCATTGCATTTGACCTTCCATCTCTACCCTTTACTTTCCGCACAATTGCATGTTGTATTCTTTCTGCTGCTCTATCTCTAAATATGCATGTGTAGGGAGTATTGTTCATATCTTAACTAATGCCGAAATCTTCCTAAATTTCAAGAAAATTTAAAACTGCACATTTGGTTGGTCAAGTGTCTATTCACCCTCCTCTAGACCTATGTTCTTGATTCTACAATTGGTATCATAGCTTTGTTCTCCATTGCTTTGGTTTAATCACCATTGGAGGAAGATGGATGTGTGTACTTTGGGGAGTCTTAAACGTAGAGTGCCTATTCTTGATGGAGATTACTATAATTCTTGGAAAAATGAAATGTTAGACATCTTTGATGAATTTAACTTGAGCAAGTATATTCATAGTCCTTACGTGCCTCCTATTGATCTCTTACACCCCACTCATGAAGAGGAAATTGATATGCTTCATAATCTTAGAACCGTCAATCTTATCATTAAAGGATTACCTAAAAGTGTGCTTGTTCGTATGCAAAACTTTGAATGCGCCTATACTTTGTGGAAGGACTTAGAAATGCGCTTTCCCAGTTACTCATTAAAGAAACTTGATGAGATCCTTCATAAATCTATTGCCTTTCATAAGATGAAGCCTAGTGATCCTAAGTTTGATGAATGTCTATTTGAGCTTCGTGATCTTATGCGCGCTAAAGGTGATGTTGGAACCATTAGCAACATCATAATGGAAGCCATTAGACTTCATAAACTTTGCACATTGTCATGATCATGAAACTAATGAATCCATTGTGTTAGGTGATGATCACATACATATTGATGATGTTGAACATGTCTACTATGACGAGGACAAAGAATTTGACATTGAATATATGAGAAGACTATGAGAAATCTTAGTCTCATGGCAAATCTTCGAGATTACATGGCCGATGGAAAAGAATTGATTCTTGATAGTGGATGCACTGATCACATGGCTGGAGATAGAGACATGTTTCATGAGCTTGCTAAGAATGATGGTCCACGCAAGTATGTGACTTTTGGAGACAAACTCCAAGGGTAAGGTACTTGCCCTTGGTAAGGTGGCCATATCCAATGATAGCTCTATTCAAAATGTTATGCTTGTTGAATCTCTTGGTTACAATCTTCTTTCCATATCTGGACTGGCCGACTTTGGTTTCAATGTTCTATTTACCGAAGTAGATTGCCAAGTGTTTCATCGAGATAATCATAATATGGTCTTTACCGGCATTCGTAGAGGTGATCTATACATTGTTGATTTCGCTAAAAGAGCCCAACCTCGTACATATCTTATTGCAAAATCTTCTAAAGGTTGGTTATGGCATAGAAGGCTAGGACATGTTGGCATGCGAAATCTTGATAAACTTGTTAAAGGAGATCATATTCTTGGTGTGAGAGATGTTAACTTTGACAAGGATAGACTTTGTAGTGCTTTCCAAGCAGGAAAACAAGTTGGCGGAAGTCAACCCGTGAAGAACATCAAGACTACAAGGAGACCACTTGAGTTACTCCATATGGATCTCTTCGGTCTCAATGCTTACAAGAGCCTTGGTGGTAACTCGTTCGGTTTGGTCATTGTTGATGATTTTTCCAGATTTACGTGGGTGTTCTTTCTCGATGACAAAACACAGGTACAAAAGATCTTCAAGAACTTCGCTAGGAAGGCCCAAAATCAATTCGAAGTGAAGATCAAGAAGGTTCGGAGCGACAATGGAACGGAGTTCAAGAATGCCAATGTGGATACCTTTCTTGACGAAGAAGGCATCTCACATGAGTTCTCGGCTACGTACACACCTCAACAAAATGGAGTTGTTGAGAGGAAGAACCGTACCCTCATCAAGATGGCAAGAACGATGCTAGATGAATACAAGGCGCTAGATCATTTTTGGGCGGAAGCGGTTGAGACGGCTTGTCATGCTACAAATCTACTTTATCTTCACAAGCTTTCTTGGTAAAACAGCGTACGAGCTACTCACTGGTAACAAGCCACAAGTTGGATATTTTCGAGTATTTGGCTCAAAGTGTTACATTCTTGATAAGCACCATCGTTCAAAATTTGCTCCTAAATCTCATGAAGGTTTCCTACTCGGTTATGGATCGAACTCTCACATTTACCGTGTCTACAACAACTCCACTTGAAAAGTTGAAGAAATGATAGATGTGAAGTTTGATGAATCTAACGGCCCGCAAGTCGAGAAATTGCCAATTGATGTAGGAGGCAAAGATCCTTCGAAAGAAATCCATGACTTGTCTATCAGCATGATTCGTCCAACGGAGGTGAAGAAGAGTACTTCGTCCATTATAGTGGAAGCCTCAACTTCACATTAAGGTAAACCAGAAGTTGACATAGAGGCATCCACAAGTGGAACACATCAAGATGAAGGAAACAAGGAAGTACAACAAGAAGATCCACCTCGACCTCCTTCTCCACCACCTCAAGAGAATGACAACGTCAACCAAAATGAGGAAGACGATGATGATGATGATGGTGATGAGGAAGCATCACCACAACCCAAGCAAAAGCTACCCCAAATTAGAGCAAGAATTGACAAGAACCATCCCGTCGAGCAAATTCTTGGCGACATAAAATCCGGGAGAAACTTGCTCTAAATCTCGTTTAGCTAACTTTTGTGAGCATTACTCATTCATCTCTAGTATTGAGCCTATGAAGGTTGATGAAGCCCTCGAAGATCCCGATTGGGTGAATGCTATGCACGAAGAACTACACAACTTCGAGAGGAATCAAGTATGGACATTGGTTGAGAAGCCCAAGGATGAGCAAAACATCATTAGAACCAAATTGATGTTTCGTAACAAGCAACATGAAGATGGACAAGTCATACGCAATAAGGCTCGTCTCGTGGCTCAAGGTTACACACAAGTCGAAGGTATGGACTATGGTGAGACCTATGCCTCGTTGCTAGACTTGAGTCCATTCACATTCTACTTTCTTATGCCAATCATTATGATATCACTCTCTATCAAATGGACATTAAAAGTGCTTTCTTAAATGGTGAAATTGAGGAGGAAGTTTATGTTAAACAACCTACCAGCTTTGTTAATCCCAAGAAACCAAACCATCTTTATAAACTTCATAAAGCTCTATATGGTCTTAAACAAGCCCCTAGGGCTTGGTATAAATGCTTGACAAAGTTTATTATTGAAAAAGGGTTTGAGATTGGGAAATTGATTCAACCTTATTTACTAAGAGAGTTAATGGTGAACTATTTGTATGCCAAATATGTGTTGACGATATCATATTTGGATCTACTGACCCTCTCTTTAGTGAAAGGTTTGGAAAGTTGATGTCGAAAAAGTATGAGATGTCTATGATGTGTGAACTCAAATTCTTCCTTGGTTTGCAAATCAAGAAAAATAGGGAGGGTACCTTTGTTTCTCAAACAAAGTATACCAAGTACTTATTCAAGAAGTTCAACATGCAAGAAAGCAAAGGTATGAAAATTCCCATGCCTACCATCGGACATCTTGACTTAACAAAGGATGGCAAACCCGTTGATCAAAAGGTTTATCGATCCATGATTGGTTCATTGCTATATCTATGTGCCTCCCGTCCCGACATTATGCTAAGTGTGTGCATGTGTGCACGATACCAAGTGGCACCAAAAGAGTGTCATCCTAAGGCCGTGAAAAGAATTATGAGATATTTGATACATGCACCAAAATTTGGCATTTGGTATCCCAAAGGATCTTCTTTCAAACTTGTTGGCTATTCCGACTAGGACTATGTCGGAGACAAGGTTGATAGAAAATCCACTTCGGGTACATGTCAATTTCTTGGTAGATCTCTTGTGTCTTGGTCTTACAAGAAACACAATTCAGTATCTCTATCCACTGTTGAAGAGGAATACATTGCGGCCGGATCGTGTTGTGCTCAATTACTATGGACACAAACTCTCAAAGATTATGGGATACATGTGAAACATGTTCCGTTGCTTTATGACAATGAGAGTGATATTAAGATTGCACACAAACCCGTACAGCATTCTTGAACTACGTATACTGAGGTTCGTCACCATTTCATTTGAGATCATGTTGCTAAAGGTGATATTAACCTCAAGCATGTTCGTATCGACAAACAATTGGCAGATATCTTGACTAGACCTCCTGATGAGAAGATATTTTGCCACTTGAGAAGTGAGTAAAACGTCATTGATGCTTCCAACGTGAACTAGAAACTCACTTGGATGCATGCAAGGGCATGAGCTTTTATGACTAATCCTTGATAATTCCCTTATGATGACTATATCTTATCTTAGATACTTTGCTCCCTTGTATTGCATCTAACATATTGTAGGTACTTGGGTATACACATTGCACAAGTTTTCTCACAAACTCCCACTTTGAGAAAACAAAATTGGACCAAGTATCTAGATCTTTGGTGTACCCAAGGAACAAGACACCTCAAACATATCCTTTGACAGTATATGACTATATACTTCACTCTTGTCATTTCGGATATACATGTTGTTCCTTGCATCACTAACCCATGTAGGAAGATGAACTACAAGCGAAAAAGATTGCTCCCTGATGACCCACAAGTATAGGGGATCAATCGTAGTCCTTTCGATAAGTAAGAATGTCGAACCCAACGAGGAGCAAAAGGAAATGACAAGCGGTTTTTAGCAAGGTAATTTCTGCAAGCACTGAAATTGTCGGTAACATGTAGTTTGATAGCAAGATAATTTGTAACAAGTGACAAGTAGCAATAGTAACAATAGGCGCAACAAGGTAGACCAATCCTTTTTGTAGCAAAGGACAGGCTAGAACGGTCTCTAATAATAAGCAAAGCGATCTTGAGGGTACACGGGAATTTCATCTAGCCACTTTCATCATGTTGGTTTGATTTGCGCTCGCTACTTTGATAATTTGATATGTGGGTGGACCGGTGCTTGGGTGCTGTTCTTACTTCAACAAGTCTCCCACTTATGATTAACCCCTCCCGCAAGCATCCGCAACTATGAAAGAAGAATTAAGATAAAATCTAACCATAGCATTAAACATGTGGATCCAAATCAGCCCCTTACGGAATAGCGCATAAACTAGGGCTTAAGCTTCTGTCACTCTAGCAACCCATCATCTAATAACTACTCCACAAGGCATTACCTTAGGCCCAAAGATGGTGAGGTGTCATGTAGTCGACGTTCACATAACACCACTAAGGGAATCACAACATACATATCATCAAAATATCGAACGAATATAAAATTCACATGATTACTTGCAACATGACTTCTCCTATGTCCTCGAGAACAAAAGTAACTACTCACACAACATGTTCATGCTCAATATCAGAGGAGTAATAAATATCATAATGGATCTGAACATATAATCTTCCACCAAATAAACCATCTAGCATCGACTACAAGATGTAATCAACACTACTAGTGACCCACAGGTACCAATCTGAGGTTCTGGTACAAAGATTGAACACAAGAGATGAACTAGGATTTTGAGATGAGATGGTGTTGTTGAAGATGTTGATGAAGATTGGCCCTCCCAAGGTGAGAGGGTTGTTGGTGATGACGATAGCTTCGATTTCCCCCTCCCAGAGGGACGTATCCTCGGCGGAATCGCTCCGCCAGAGAGCAAAAGTGCTCCTGCCCAAGTTTCGCCTCGAGATGGCGGCGCTCTGTCCCGAAAGTCCTCTCCTTATTTTTTCTAGGTCAGAAGACCTTATGTACCAGAAGATGGGCACCGGAGGTGGGCCTGGGCCCCCACTACCCACCAGGGCGCGCCTAGAGGGGGTGGCACGCCCTGGTGCCTAGTGGGCACCTGGGTGGCCCCCTCTGGTATTTCTTTTCTCCAATAATTTTTATATATTTCAAAATAATTCTCCATAAAATTTCAGCTCATTTGGAGATGTGCAGAATAGGTATCCCTGACGTAGCTTTTTCAAGTCCAGAATTCCAGCTGCCGGTATTCTCCCTCTTTGTGTAAACCTTGCATATTATGAGAGAAAATACATTAGAATCACTCCACAAAGTGTTATATTGAATAAAAACACTATACATAGTAGTAGGAAAACATGATGCAAAATGGACATATCAACTCCCCCAAGCTTAGACCTCGCTTGTCCTCAAGCGAAAGCCGATATCGAAAATCATGTGCACATGTTTAGAGAGAGAGAGAGGTGTCGATAAAAACAAAATACGGACATAGTAGCATCATGATCATTATTATAACAACAACAATTATTATCATAAAACTTCTTATGCACAAGTAACAATTCATCACAACATCGAAGTATAAAGCATAAACTTTCTTGAAAACTAACAAACTATATTCTCAGTCAACTTTGCAATTGCAATTCATCATATTTTTCAGGAAGGGTCTCGTATCGGAGCCTTTTGGCAAGTCCACATACTCAACCATCATTTAGTCTTCTATGATTGCTAACACTCACAAGATATATATGGATCAAAAAGTTCACCCGGACACATAGAAAGATAGGGGCTTATAGTTTTGCCTCCCAACTTATTCACCTCAAGGGTGATGTCAACAATAATAACTCATGATCACTCATATCCAACTGGATATATGTGCCTAGATATTTCCCCACCACATGATGCTTGCAAAAGAGAAAATAAAAAGGAATAGAGAAGAACACTTTGACTGCATAAAAAGTAAATTCATAAAAGTAAAAGATAGGCCCTTCGTAGAGGGAAGCAGAGGTTGTCATGCACTTTTTGGTTTTGTATGCACAAGCTCTTAATGCAAAAGAACGTCATGTTATATGGCCCCTTATGATAGCAACCTTTATTATGCAGTCTGTCGCTTTTATTACTTTGCCATCACAAGTTCGTACAATGCTTATTTTCCCTTACACTAAAAGATCATACACATTCAGAAGCAAGTTTTATTGCCTTATGCACCGATGACAACTTACTTGAAGGATCTTACTCAATCAATAGGTAGGTCTGGTGGACTCCCAAAACATGAATTTGGGTTTAAGGTTTTTGGATGCACAAGTAGTATCTCTACTTAGTGCGGATTTTTGGCTAGCAAAGGTATTGGGCAAGCACCACATGTTGGAGGATCTATGACAATATAACTTCTATGTGAATATGAACAAACATAAATCATTACGCTGTCTTCCTTGTCCAACGTCAACAATTTGGCATAAGATATTTAATGGGGGCTCACAATCATAAAAGATGTCCAAGATGGTATATTTGCATGTGAATCTTCTCTTCCCTTATTAATTCTTTCATGAATTGCATCATTGACCAATGCTATGTTTGTCAACTTTCAATAAATTTTACCACTTATACTTTTCCTTATGTGATGTCATTACTTACCATAAGATTAGCATATGATCTTTTTCTTTATTTCCTTTATTTTGATTGAAACAAGAAAGTAAAGAAGCAAAAACTCGAACTAAACTTTATTATATAACTCTCAACTCGATTACATAGATGGATAGATCACGAAACTAGCACTCGAAAATAGATCATACTAAACTTTTATTCAACTAAATCACGAAATAACTAAAGATCGAACTAAAAACTGGTGAAGATAATAAAAGTGATGGTGATACGATACCGGGGCATCTCCCCCAAGCTCGGCGAAAGCCAAGGGGAGTTCCCATACCCGTGTGCTCAAGTCTCCTTCTTTGGTGATGGTGTAAGGGCTTCACACCTCAGCCTCAATAGTTGCTCCAATCTACGATTGATGCTCCAGAGGGCCATGTTTTGCTCTTCCAACAAAATAATTTCACGAGTGAGATATGTATTCTGAACACAAACCGTTTCAAAGGCCCTCAGGGCTTCGATTTCAGTGGGGGTACTGTGGTTATAGTAAGGTTGAAGGACATCTTCTTCTTTCTCAACTTCCCTCGTGAGCATGGCTTGCCCCCCTTCTTGAACTTGATCTCCTGTAACTTCCTTGACCTTTGTGACACCCTGGTTTTGAAAACTTTTTCTTTTCAAAATCTTTTTGGCTTTATTTGAATTTTGGATGGTTTTTGAATCCTTTCAAGTGACTTTGGACTTATAAATCCTTGAACCTCTTGATCCAAAACCATAACCACCTTGCCAAAACCCTGTCACATCCCTCTTGGACCAAATTTCAATATTTAATCTTTTCCAAGTAATTATTTTCTTCCTTGGGAAAGCTATGACATCACTATGGTTGTGAAGCAACCTATAGTTTTGATGATCAGAAAGGTCCCAAACTCATGCCACACCTTCTCATCATCATATAGCCTCATAATCTTCAAAAATATTCCATTGCCCAATATTAAATAATTGCCAGAATAATTATTTTCTTTCTGGTCAGAATTGTTCATTTATGAAGCAGCCCTTATTTTCCTAACTCAGAAACTCCCCAAATAAATTCTCTGAGGTACTAGAGAACCTATCTAGCCACAATACCCAAAAATATCATCTTGGCCAATACAACTTTTTAGCAGCAAAATTCTGCCAAGTTTCTGCTCATTTTGAACCTCTGTGAAGGAAGTACCATCTAGAGGTTTCCCCTTGAGCTGAAATTTTTATGGCATCTCCTACTGACCAAATGAATCCCACACACCAAAATTCAGCTTCACCAGATCAACCATATGAGTGAACCAAGCTGATCAAGTTTCTGGACCAGTATGGCAGGTTGCACATGAACCCCATTCAAAACTTTTCGAAATGCTTTCAAATTTGGTCAGTTTGTAGTCCCTCCATCCTAGATCACCCTAGACATCTCCATTGGCTCCAAGCACCACTCATCGTTTCTCCAGATCCCTCTCAATATCTCTGTCAGAAACTTCAGTTGATGCTACCCTTTGAGTCAGCTTGTATCTAGCCAAACCAAGAGTGTAGGTGGACTAAATGACCAAAGGAGAAGCCCCCAGACATGCTGCGCTGGCCTGGGTCGGCCTCCACGCACCGGGCACCGTGGTGAGCGCGACACTGGCATGCCAGTTCGCGTGCTCTGTATCCCGCCGGCATCTGTCAAGGTCATTCTCGAGCCCTCGCATTGCCAGGCGGTTTCCTGGAGTGCCGACATCACTGATGCCGTCCACCTAACCCTCTCTCATAGCTTCCCCTCGCCAGAAACCTCCCCGACGGCCGCCACGCACTCGGGCACTGTGTCGCCCGTGGCGGCGCCGCAACCCTGTGCTCGTCGTCTTCCCCGCTAGCCGCCACCGACCGCCATTACTGCCTCTGCCCTCCTCCATCACCTCACCCCGCAAGTGGCCAGCCAGCGCGTCGTCCTTGCGCCGGCGACGTGGCCCGAGTCTCGCCGCTTCGGGAGAGCTTGCCCGCGCTCGCCCCTGCCTATATAAAGCCAAGGCCGGCCTCTCCAAGCTCCTCAACCCACTCCACCATTCCCCAATTACCTCCCCGAGCAGCGAGCCACGGCCAAGAGGCCCTCTGGCCTCAAGCCTCGCCGAAGATCCGCCGCCACCAGAGCTCAGCCGACCCACCGCTACACTCCTCCCCAACCTCTTCTGACTCCACTACTGAGCTTAGCTCATCTTCCTGACCACGCCCGACCACTTGCCCGAGCAAATCGCTGCCGGAACCGCCGTCTCCGACAACCCCCGAGCGCCACCACCACCGGAGAAGAAGGGGGCGACGCCGTCCGGCCATCCCTAGCTGATCTGCGGGTACGTACGTGTTCGCCGTCGTGCGCTCGTTCTATCCCTGCGGTCGCCCGACCTCGTCGCCACCCACATCGCCGACGACGACCGCCGGAGCCCCGCCTCCCTCTGTTTTCCTCTCCCTCTCCTGTTCAAACCAGCTCCGGGGCCCGCCCGTCAGCGCCTCGGCCGCACACGCGCAAAGTTGTAATTGGAGGCGCCCCTCCACTTTACGCCTTCGACGTGGCCCCTGTCAGGTTTCTGGTTTTTATTTTAAATTTCAGTTTTGACCAGCAACTTTGAGCAGTTATAACTTTTTATCTACAAGTCCAAATCACTTGATTCTTTTTGCATTTGGTTTGTCTTGAACCCCTCTAATTTCTGGTAAAATTTGGTATTTTTCTCACACTCACAGAATTTCTGGTTACTAAAACAGTGTTATGTGACATTTCCAATTGTTGTTTGAAAATATTTTCAGAGGGAAACTTTGGTGATTTTGAAGACTAGGAGTTCTTGGGCAACCCAACAGAGCAAGGCAAGCCATGACTTCCATTTCATGAGCATTTCAATAGCATTGCATATTAAAAGTAATTATTTTCATTTACTTGCTATATAACAATTCATGGTGAAATGATTTAAAATGCTTATTGGATGCCAACTCAAGTTATTGTGATGAACCACTATGCCTGCTAAATGAACTTAGTCGGTTGATCTTGAGTCACATGTCCGGGCTTATTCGTGCAACCACATTTGCCGGTATGGGACGGCCTTGACTTGGTCTGGCTCCGTGCTCTTTCACCGGTACCTCCATCTAGGGAGGGTTATGCATGCGTGCTGCCCTGATCAGGTAGACGGCGATAACCCTGTGAGCCCAGTTGAGTATTGTGCCGGCGTCCCCGTTTGGGACAGTTTAGTTTGGCCACGATGGTGGCAGGTGTCACGAGGTGACACAGGGGCCACCCAGGGCTTGACTCCGGGGGAGGATGATTGCCGGTGGTATGATGGGAGGGTCACGGGTCAGGCGGGTTTCGTTGGAGCAACGCTGGTCCACCCAAATGGGATCACGAGGTCAGGTGCTCCATGGTGTGGGTAAAGTGTACAACCTCTGCAGAGTGTCAAATCTATTTGAATAGCCGCATCCACGGTATTGGACAGCCCGTCCAGACCTCACTAGGTGGTTAATCGTAACAGTGATAATAATGATGGAAGAACTCATCTTATGACCAGAAGTACTTGGTGACATATGAGTATTCCGAGGGTTGTGGGACAACCCAAAAGAGAGTAAGTTGATAACCGGAGACAGTAAGTGAATCACCTAAGAACTTAACATGTTACTTGCCATGCTATTGTTTGCTGCATTATTTGGTTGTCGTGAGCTTGCGAGTACATTCAAAGTACTCACCTGGCGTATCATGCCAGATGCAGGAGAAGCCGACGACGGAGGTCCCGATGGCTCAGGCTACGCTAACTAGGCAGTGTCCATGGCAGTGTCCCCGTGGTTGGAGTTCTGCTATGTTCCGCTACGCCATAGAAGTATCCAGTAGTACCGAGGCCCTGTTATGTTTCATAAATAATGTAGATACTGTCATAGCACCGAGTGTGCCTTCGGCCTCGCTTTCGATGTAAAATATGAGCTTGTACTCCAAGATTATCAATAAAGTTTAGTTCTGTTCTGTTCCAAGTTGTTGAGTGTTTCCAGAAGACATGATCTCTGGGTTGGAAACACTGGTAAACCGGTTCTTTGAGCCGGGGTGCCACAACGCTTGGTATCAGAGTCGTGCTGACTGTAGGACACCCTAGTTAGCCTGCGCTAGAAACCGCGATCAGTGTAGGGTTTTAGTGTGCATCTTGCTTGCTGCATTTGCTTGTTGCATGGCGTGCATCATGCATCATTGTTTTACTAACCGTTGGCATTATGAGTGTAGATGGCACCAGTTTCGTATCACTACCATCATGAGCCAGCACCATTCACCTTTCCTGTACTGCTCCGTAGTGTCTGGCTTTGGCTGTATCCCAATGGCGAAGATCCAGTGTACCAGGTGTTTCAAGAGCAGCTTGCCGAGTCAGTGTATGAGTTTCACGCGGAGGCCTTTCTGACCGCGAGCTCGGACATTGGTAGCTATTCTCGCTCTTCCAAGGGCGGAACGGCTTCAACTCCAGAGCTGGCGATCCGGTTTGCCACGATGGAGGCTCTCACTGACTTGCGCTTCCACGAGGTCGAGATGCATACTGATCCAGGTTTCTTTCACTACCCCACCCTGTCGCCTGCGACAGGGCGAGTCATTTTCGCACCTGTTGATCTGGCGAGTGATCGTGCCACTGGTGTTCTATCTCGTTATCTGAATGCCAGTTACCGTATGATCGTTTCCTTGGCTGAGGAGCTGTCTCGTGTCCAAGGGGCACTTGTAGATGTGACTACCGCATCATCTCTGCCTCATCCTACATTTCCACCTGTGCATCCACCGCCCATTCCACCTCCACATACGTTTGATACTCCCTCTAGCTCCACCATCCCAGCAGGCCTTTCGTCTGGTAGTCGATGTGAGACCCCGGCAGAGTGGGCCTCGCTCCTAGCTACTCCAGCTGCTCTGATGCTGAGACGTCGTGCTCCTACTTCCCCGAAAGGAGAACCATCTCAGCAGCGTTGTCGTGTTTCCTTTGATCCGGAGGATGCGATCCACATCACCAGTTCTGATTCCGACTCAGGATCAGATGACGAGGAGTCTTCTGTTTGGCAGTGCTCGTGACACCCGCGCCACTAGAGTGGAGGCTTAGTGCATGCTTCTTTGCATATGTCAACTGCCGTATGAGAAGTCTAGCCATGATATTCCCCCTACTAGCTTGCCACGTATGATGTTGGGTTATCTTGTATAATTATGTTGTTTGCTTTATTCACCTCTTTTTCGTGAATTCCCTTTTGGTGTCATATTACTGTGTTTCCCTTATGGATGTTGCTCATCAATTCGGTATTTTGCAATGGGAACAAATTTAGGATGAAGAGAGGTAGTAGCCAAGGCGGCGATGGAACCCCCGTTCGTCGATCCGCCAGACAAGCAGGACAACCACCAGAAGATTTACCACCACCACCGCCTCAGGCACCGACCCTTGAACAAATCATGAGGATGTTTGAAGAGAAAAGAAATCAGGATCTCATGGAATTCCTGAAGAGTATGCAGACTATGGTGGGCCAGAATAACAACAATGGGACACACTCTAAGTTGTCTGACTTTCAACGCACCAAGCCACCAAGTTTTGGTCAAGCTGTGGACCCGATGGAGGCTGATGATTGGCTGAGAACCATGGAAAAGAAGTTGGATATAGCCCGCTGTGAAGAGGCAGACAAGGTTCCTTTTGTCACCCATTACCTAGAAGGGCCAACAGCTATATGGTGGGACAACACAAAGATAACATGGCCTTCCGGAGAAGATATTTCCTCGGAGAAGTTCAAAGAGGCATTCCGCAAGTATCATATCCCTACTGGCATAATGAAGGTGAAGCAAAGGGAATTTCTTGCTCTCACGCAGGGAAATATGTCCGTGGGAGAGTATCTGAACAAGTTTAACAATCTGGCACGGTACTCTGCCCATGATGTATCCACTGAAGAGAGGAAGATAGACCGATTCCTAGGAGGACTGAATCATGCCCTCCGTTGTCAGCTTTGTATGCTGGACTTCTCGGACTTCCAGACTTTGGTGAACAAGGCTTTCATAGCAGAGAGAGAACACAAGTCTGGGTATGATGACCGCAAGCGGAAGTTTGAGCCCAAGAAAGACAACCATGAGCAGTTTGTGCAGAAGCCACGCATTTGGCAGTCAGGTCCATCTGAATACAAGCCCGCATGGAACAATGGCAACAACAACAATAAGACGGTCAGCCAGGACAAGACCTTTGGCAAACAACCTGTGATGGAGGACTGTCGCCGCAATAACACTTGCTTTACTTGCGGCCAAAGCGGACACTACTCCAAGCAGTGCCCTGCCAGAAATGGGAAGCCACCATCCGACTTCAAGCCACAGGTCAACACTATTGGACGCTGCCCCAACAACAATTTTGGCCATGGACGCGTCCATCATATCTCCACCGAAGAAGCCTGCGAAGCACCAGACGTAGTCCTCGGTATGTTTTCTATTAATGACATACCTGCAGTAATTTTATTTGATTCTGGAGCTTCCCATTCGTTTATTTCGCGGAGTTTTGCCACCTTGCACAAATTTTCCCCTTCGCTCTTGGATAAAATTATGGTGGTACAATCCCCTGGCTCCCTGCTCAGAACAAATCTAATATATAAGGGTCTGGAAATCTCGATACATGGAGTTAAATTTCTAGCTACACTCGTTGCCATTGAATCCCCTGGATTGGATATAATACTGGGGATGGACTAGTTGACACCACACCAGGTGTGCATCAACTGCGCTACCAGGACAGTGACACTGGTTAACCCGGCAGGACAGACGGTTAAATTTCTTGCCAGCAAAATGATGTAAAGGAAGGGAATGGCATACCAAGCTACCGGTACGGGTATGAACTTTATTTCGGTGGTCTGCGAATTCTCGGATGTATTTCCTGAGGAACTACCAGGGATGCCACCTGACCAGGAATTAGAATTTGCAATTGAGGTAATTCCCGGAACTGCTCCGATTTACAAGAAATACTATCGTATGCCGAGTCCAGAGTTGGTAGAATTAAAGAAGCAGTTGGATGAATTACAACAGAAAGGGTACATTCGTCCAAGTGTCTCGCCATGGGGATCACCCATATTGTTTGTCAAGAAGAAGGATAGAAGTCTATGAATGTGTGTAGACTGTCGCCGGCTGAATGATGTCACTATCAAGAATAAGTACCCGCTCCCTCGCATTGGCGATTTATTTGACCAGCTGAACGGAGCACGGGTATTCTCCATGATTGACCTCCGAATGGGATATCATCAGCTAAAAAACAGAAAAGAGGATATCCCCAAGACAGCTTTCACCACCCGATATGGGCTGTATGAATTTACGGTCATGGCGTTTGGACTGACGAACGCCCCAACCTATTTCATGAGCATGATGAACAAGGTCTTCATGGATTTTCCGGACAAATTTGTGGTGGTGTTCATCGATGACATCCTGATATACTCCAAGGATGAAGAAGAGCACAAACAACACCTCTGTGCTGTCTTGGAAAGATTAAGGACCCATCGTCTGTATGCCAAATTCAGCAAATGTGAATTCTGCCTCAAAGAGGTGGGATTTCTGGGACACATCCTGTCAGAACAAGGAGTAGCCATCGACCCCAGCAAAGTAACTGCGGTTTTGAACTGGAAGACACCAGCCTCAGTTACTGAAGTCCGTAGTTTCCTGGGTCTGGCAGGCTATTACCGTCGCTTCATAGAAGGCTTCTCTAAGATAGCCAAGCCACTGACCGAATTGCTGAAGAAAAATCAACGGTTTGTGTGGACAGCAGAATGCGAGAGCAGCTTCTTGGAGCTAAAGACAAGGCTAACCACAGCCCCTGTCCTAGTTCTTCCAGACATCCACAAAAGCTTTGACATATATTGCGATGCTTCCAGACGTGGAATCGGCTGCGTGCTAATGCAAGAAGGAAAGGTTGTAGCATATGCATCCAGACAGCTACGACCTCATGAAGAAAACTATCCCACGCATGATTTGGAACTAGCAGCAGTGGTACATGCCTTAAAGATCTGGAGGCATTATCTCATTGGGCAGCGCTGCGAAATATACACGGACCATAAGAGTCTCAAGTATATTTTCACTCAGCCTGACCTAAACCTCAGACAGCAAAGATGGCTAGAACTGGTCAAGGATTATGATCTTGGAATAAATTATCATCCGGGAAAGGCCAATGTGGTTGCTGATGCTCTAAGTAGAAAACAAGGCACCGTGAACACACTGACCGCAAGTATCCACCCCAGGTTGCAAGAAGAGTTTGCCAAACTCAATATGGTGCTATGTAGCCCAGTTAACTTGGATACCTTGGAAATTACCCCAACTCTTATGGAAGAGATTAAAAAGGCTCAAGGACCAGATGAGGGGATACAAGAGATCAAGGAGTTGATGCAGCAAGGGAAGGCCAAGTCTTTTCGTGTGGATGACCAAGGCACCTTATGGTTTGAGAAGCGGATATGTGTGCCCGATCAGGACAACCTGAGACAGCAAATACTCAGGGAAGCTCATGAGTCCGCTTACTCCATTCACCCAGGAGGCACGAAGATGTATCAAGACCTAAGAGGAACCTTTTGGTGGCTAGGAATGCGAAGGGATATAGCATATTATGTTGCCTGATGTGATGTTTGCAACAAAGTCAAGGCTGAACATCAGAAACCCGCTGGGCTACTGCAACCTTTACCAGTTCCCCAATGGAAGTGGGATGACATATGCATGGACTTCATTGTTGGACTACCCAAGTCAACAAGAGGCCATGATGCTATCTGGGTCATCGTGGATATGCTTACAAAAGT
This sequence comes from Thinopyrum elongatum, assembly GCA_011799875.1. Lineage (NCBI taxonomy): Eukaryota > Viridiplantae > Streptophyta > Magnoliopsida > Poales > Poaceae > Thinopyrum > Thinopyrum elongatum. The sequence continues at coordinate 317,586,526 of CM022301.1, forward strand.
GGCTCACTTTATTCCGGTAAAGACCACTTTTAATGCAAACCAGCTTGCACAACTCTACATGTCCCGGATAGTCAGCCTTCATGGAGTACCCAAGTCTATCACCTCGGATAGAGGCTCCTTATTTACCTCCGCATTCTGGTTACGATTACCCCAAGCCTTGGGAATTGTGCTGAAGCATAGCACAGCGTATCATCCACAGACAGATGGACAGACCGAATGAGTAAATCAGATACTAGAGGATATGCTTCGGTCATGTTCCCTTACTCATGGACCCAAATGGGAAGATAGTCTACCCTATGCAGAATTTTCCTATAACAATAGCTATCAGTCAAGTCTTAAGATGTCACCATTTGAAGCACTGTATGGGTGGAAATGCCGCACACCATTAAACTGGTCTCAGACAGGAGATAGCCGTATCTTTGGCACGGACTTGATGCTCGAGGCCGAGAGAAAAGTTAAGGATATTCAGGAGCGTCTTCGGGCAGCCAAGTCCCGTCAAAAGAGTTACTACGACCCAAAGCATCGAGAAGTGACCTTTGAGCCCAGAGAATATGCTTACCTTCGAGTAACCCCCATGAAGGGAGTGAAGAGGTTTCATACTCGGGGAAAACTTGCACCAAGATACATCGGTCCTTTTCCAGTAATTGCGAGGAAAGGCAGGGTAGCATATCAGCTAGAGCTACCACCGGAGTTGTCTGACGTTCACGATGTGTTTCACATATCAGAGTTAAGAAAGTGCATTGCACCACCAATTAAGCAAGCGGATATGAGTGAGATAGAGCTGGCAAAAGATCTGACCTATGAAGAGAAACCTGTCAGAATCTTGGATGAAATGGAAAGAACTACTCGGAGTAAGGTGATCGGGTTTTATAAGGTACTGTGAGAACACCATACTGAGGAAGAGGCTACCTGGGAAAGAGAGGACTACCTAAGATCCACATACCCGTACTTGTTCCCTGAGCAACCGAACCTCGAGGACGAGATTCATCCTAAGGGGGGTAGGTTTGTGACACCCTGGTTTTGACAACTTTTTCTTTTCAAAATCTTTTTGGCTTTATTTGAATTTTGGATGGTTTTTGAATCCTTTCAAGTGACTTTGGACTTATAAATCCTTGAACCTCTTGATCCAAAACCATCACCACCTTGCCAAAACCCTGTCACATCCCTCTTGGACCAAATTTCAATATTTAATCTTTTCCAAGTAATTATTTTCTTCCTTGGGAAAGCTATGACATCACTATGGTTGTGAAGCAACCTATAGTTTTGATGATCAGAAAGGTCCCAAACTCATGCCACACCTTCTCATCATCATATAGCCTCATAATCTTCAAAAATATTCCATTGCCCAATATTAAATAATTGCCAGAATAATTATTTTCTTTCTGGTCAGAATTGTTCATTTGTGAAGCAGCCCTTATTTTCCTAACTCAGAAACTCCCCAAATAAATTCTCTGAGGTACTAGAGAACCTATCTAGCCACAATACCCAAAAATATCATCTTGGCCAATACAACTTTTTAGCAGCAAAATTCTGCCAAGTTTCTGCTCATTTTGAACCTCTGTGAAGGAAGTACCATCTAGAGGTTTTCCCTAGAGCTGAAATTTTTATGGCATCTCCTACTCACCAAATGAATCCCACACACCAAAATTCAGCTTCACCAGATCAACCATATGAGTGAACCAAGCTGATCAAGTTTCTGGACCAGTATGGTAGGTTGCACATGAACCCCATTCAAAACTTTTCCAAATGCTTTCAAATTTGGTCAGTTTATAGTCCCTCCACCCTAGATCACCCTAGACATCTCCATTGGCTCCAAGCACCACTCATCATTTCTCCAGATCCCTCTCAATATCTCTGTCAGAAACTTCAGTTGATGCTACCCTTCGAGTCAGCTTGTATCTAGCCAAACCAAGAGTGTAGGTGGACTAAATGACCAAAGGAGAAGCCCCCAGGCATGCTGCGCTGGCCTGGGTCGGCCTCCATGCGCCGGGCACCGTGGTGAGCGCGGCATTGGCATGCCAGTTCGCGTGCTCTGTATCCCGCCGGCGTCTGTCAAGGTCATTCTCGAGCCCTCGCGTTGCCAGGTGGTGTCCTGGAGTGCCGACATCACCGATGCCTTCCACCTAACCCTCTCCCATAGCTTCCCCTCGCCGGAAACCTCCCCGACGGCCGCCACGCACTCGGGCACTGTGTCGCCCGTGGCGGCGCCGCAACCCTGTGCTCGTCGTCTTCCCCGCTAGCCGCCATTGACCGCCATTACTGCCTCTGCCCTCCTCCATCACCTCACCCTGCAAGTGGCCAGCCAGCGCGGCGTCCTTGCGCCGGCGACGTGGCCCGAGTCTCGCCGCTTCGGGAGAGCTCGCCCGCGCTCGCCCCTGCCTATATAAAGCCATGGTCGGCCTCTCCAAGCTCCTCAACCCACTCCACCATTCCCCAATTACCTCCCCGAGCAGCGAGCCACGGCCGAGAGGCCCTCTGGCATCGAGCCTTGCCGGAGATCCGCCGCCACCAGAGTTCAGCCGACCCACCGCTCCACTCCTCCCCGACCTCTTCTGACTCCACTGCTGAGCTCAGCTCATCCTCCCGACCACGCCCGACCACTTGCCCGAGCAAATCGCTGCCGGAACCACCGTCTTCGACGACCCCCGAGCGCCACCGCCGCCGAAGAAGAAGGGGCGACGCCGTCCGGCCATCCCTAGCTGATCTGCGGGTACGTACGTGTTCGCCGTCGTGCGCTCGTTCTATCCCCGCGGTCGCCCGACCTCGCCGCCGCCCACATCGCCGGCGACGACCACCGGAGCCCCGCCTCCCACTGTTTCCCTCTCCCCCTCCTGTTCAAACCAGCTGCGGGGCCCGCCCATCAGCGGCTCGGCCGCGCGCGCGAAGCGGTAAGTGGAGGCGCCCCTCCACTTTACGCCTTCGACGTGGCCCCTGTCAGGTTTCTGGTTTTTATTTTAAATTTCAGTTTTGACCAGCAACTTTGACTAGTTATAACTTTTTATCTACAAGTCCAAATCACTTGATTCTTTTTGCATTTGGTTTGTCTTGAACCCCTCTAATTTCTGGTAAAATTTGGTATTTTTCTCACACTCACAGAATTTCTGGTGACTAAAACAGTGTTATGTGACATTTCCAGTTGTTTTTGAAAATATTTTCAGAGGGAAACTGTCGGTGTACTAAGTATTGGGCCACTAGTACCCCGTACTTGTGCACGGGCAGTTGTAGCCATCCTCGCGGCAAGGCTTGCCGGGGAACAGTTCGAGGTTGATTCAAGCCGTCAAAGAAATCATCAAGTCAGAGATCTGAGGATCAGCAGATAAGAAGAGCTGGAATCCGAAGGCCAGCTTCCCCGGCAAGATCTTGCCGGGGTGGCCTGCGGAGCCCGGCAAGGATTGGCGCCCGGCAAGGCTTGATGCCCGGCAAGCTTCGGCGCCCGGCAAGGTTTTGTTGCTGTGCCGCTGCTCTAGCACAGCGACAAACCCGACATTCTGGGTCCTTCTTTGGACGCGTGGCGATGCACCAATGGAAGAGAGCTTAAGCGGTGCTGATGGGATGGCCCCTTTTTCCATCCCCAAGAAAGTGAGGACACCTAAACGGGCACCTCACGGTGCATTAAATGTGTTTGTCCTAATCCGTCAGGGGTTAGGTATGATGACCCTGTAGCTACTTTACACCTCAATGTATGTACATTTTTGCCAATGTGGTGACCCCTTTGAGCGTATAAAAGGAGGCCCAAGGCAACCGCTACAGGGGAGGAGAACTTCTGGCCCATTCTGCATGCGTAGCTGCTCTTTAAACGTACTGTTCACAACAAGCGCTCCTGAAGGCTGGACTCAAGAACATTAATAAGAACACAAAGCAGGAGTAGAGTTTTACGCTGATCAGCGGCCCGAACCTGGGTAAAATCTTCTCGCGTCGATCGTTGGTTCTGCTCTTTGCGTATACCTCTCTTCCCGCCGAATCATAAAGGGGTCCCTCGGGATCCCATAGGTGTCGTACTCCGACATCTTTGGCGCGCCAGGTAGGGGGATTGAAGGTTGCGTGAACCTGATCTAGTGATCGGCGCCTCAGTTTCTTCATCATCATGCTGCCCAAGAAGAAGACCGCCGTGACGGCACAACCGTCCACGTCCGTCTTGCCTACGCCATCGCGTACGGGCGATGGCGTGGGTGCAGAAGGAAGAGGACTAGAACCCCCATGGCGTTCTGGTGATCTGAGCCAGGCGAGCGGCATCGTTCGCAGTGGCAGTGCTAACCTGCACGCCGCTGGATCTAGAGACGGCGCTGTGTTGCCTACGGGTGGCACAACAAACTCCAGAGATCGGAGGGCGCCTGCTGGAGCTCCCGCGCCGGCGCAAGCCTCACGACCTACCTAGGTCGTGCACGATGAGCGACGTCATGGCGCTGGTGGTTCAGGGTGTCCCCATGAAAAGATTTCTGCGCATCAATCCCAAGATGCGCGGGACCAGCATGCACACCGAGCTGCTGGCAGGGGTGGCGCGCGGTCGCGTGACCATGGTGGTGCTCCTTCTAATATGGTTAGGAGTCAGAGCACCTCACGTACCTCACACCTGTCACCGCCGCCTACGCCAGCGGAAGTCTTGGCACGTGCGCAGCTGCTCCTTGATTTCCCTCCTGCCCCGGAGAAGATGGAGGAGTGGTGAGCTACTATCCAGAGCCTTATCGGTTTCGCCAACAAAGATGGACCGCAAGAGGCAGGGCCCTCGCAGCGAAGGCCCATCGATCCGGCGCGAGCCGATGTGGAGAAAACCGGAGGTGGTGCAACCACAGTGCACTCCCCTCTGCGACACCAGCGGCGGCCGACAACCCAGCAGGTCGACCGCCGCGAAGAAGTTTCCACGGCGTCATCCGATCCACGGATGCGCCACGATCAGCGTGAAGTCCTCCAGGAACGAGGCAAGGTGGACGCTCGAACTACCATCGAGCGGCGACGGGAAGCGCGCTATCAGTCTGATAAGCACGCAGGGCCGGCTGTCGACGAGCCTGCACCAGGGAACGTAGGAGACTTGCCTTATGAGGTAGGGACTCCAGCGTTTGCCCGTGAGCTGCGGCAAGTCCAGTGGCCCAATTCCCGAACCTTCAAGCCGGAGGTCCCGGAGAAATATGACGGTAAGACCCATCCCTCGGAGTTCCTGAGCATCTACACCATTGCGGTGCAGGCTGCCGGGGGCCGAGATGACAAGATACTTGCCAACTACTTCCCGTTGGTGCTCAAACCCAATGTCAGGTCATGGTTGATGCATCTACCGGAGAATTCTATTTCTTCCTGGTCAGATCTGTGCCATCAGTTTGTTGGCGCCTTTGTTGGAGGCCACCAAGCTCCTGGCCAGGAGAGTGATTTGCATATCATCCCTCAGAAGGAGGGCGAGTCCCTGCGCAAGTTTATGCAGAGGTTCAGCCGGGTGCAGTACAATATTCCTGACGTTCACCCTGCTGCTGTCATTAGCGCGTTTCACCAGAACATGCGTAACCGCAGAATGCGGGAAGAGCTGGCAATGAACAAAGTCAGGAGTATTGCCAAGCTTTACGCTCTAGCCTATAAATGCGCTCGAGCTGAAGAGGGGAGGAAACTCCCTGGCGAGGCTGTTGGCGCGGCGGGCGAATCCAAAGAAGAAGATGCCGCGGCCCCGTCAAGGAAAGGCCGGCGACGAAACAGGAAACGCGGAGGCAAGGCCGTGCTTGCTGTCGAGGAATCCGACAACCCCGGCGCCGCCAAGAAGGCCAAGGTCGGTGACCCCGGCAAGGATCTTGCCGGGTGCCCTTCCTGTCAGGCCTTGGCGGCTGCCGACAAGTCAGAAAACTCCGGCAAGCAGTATTGCAAGATCCATCGCACCAAGGGCCACGATCTCCAGAACTGCCGGCAAGTTGAACAGCTTGCCGAGAAACAGAGGGCCGAATATGAGAGGCGAGATAAGGAGAAGGCCCAAGATGGTGCTGATGGATCCGGCAAGAAGCGCGGTGGCCGAGGGGGGCACCGCGGCAAGGCCAAGCAACAAAAGGATAGGCCCGCTCGGGGCCGAGACAAAGAAGAAGATGATGATGAAGAAGATGATGAGTCCAATGAGCAAGAATTTCAGAAGGCTACGGAGGCCATGTGTATCGATGGAGGTGCTTCGCTGCATTCTTCCCACCATCAACTCAAACAGTGGGTGTGGGAAGTCAATGCGGCAGAGCCATCCCCAGATGCATGTAGGCCCCTGAAGTGGTCCAGCACACCTATCATTTTCGACGCCGAGGATCACCCTGATCGCACAACTGCGGTCGGGTGCTTGCCATTGTTGGTCTCGCCAACGATTCACAACCTCAAGGTGACGAAAATGCTAGTTGACGATGGGGCCGGCCTAAACTTAATCTCACCGGATGTGCTCAAAAAGCTCCAAATTCCCGACGAGGACCTCGAAGAAACGGGTATGTTTCAAGGGGTCAATCCGAGAAGAACCCAGCCTAAGGGCAAGATTACGCTGCCGGTGACATTTGGTAGCAAGCTCAACTACAGGACCGAGAAGGTGGTGTTTGATGTCGCCAAGATCCCCATGTCATACAATGTGATCCTTGGTCGGCCAGCGCTGGCTAAGTTCATGGCGGCATCACACTACGCGTACAACATTTTGAAGATGCCTGGGCCGTTGGGCGTCATAACTATCCATTCTGATAAGAAGGATGCGCTCATCTGTGCCGACCAACTTTACCGGGAAGCAGTTGCAGCACCTGCCATCAGGAAGAAGAAGACCGGCAAGAATCTTGGCGCGAACTCCGGCAAGCGCACCTCCTCGGAGTGTTGCGCTTCTGTCGAGGATGCACCAGAGAGTTCCACCGGCAAGAACAAGAAATCCAAGGCTGCTCCGCCGGAGACCAAGAAGGTGCCCGTCAGGGAGGACGGAACGGGGGGAACTTTCACCATAAGTTCCACCCTAGATGGCAAATAGGAAAGCGCGCTCATTGCTTTCCTGCAGGCGAATGTCGACGTGTTTGCATGGCAACCGTCTGACATCCCCGGTGTTCCCAGGAAGGTAATTGAGCACCACCTTGCTGTCTGTCCTCATGCGCGGCCCATCAAGCAAAGGGTCAGGAAGCAAGCCTTGGAACGGCAAGAATTCATTGCCAAAGAAATCAGAAAGCTGGAGGCGGCAGGATTGGTCAAAGGAGTGCTTCATCCAACCTGGTTGTAGTGCGGAAAGCGAATGGGAAATGGAGGCTTTGTATCGATTATACGGATATCAATAAAGCCTGTCCAAAAGATCCCTTTCCCTTGCCGCGCATCGACCAGATTGTGGATTCCACCACTAGTTGTGATCTCCTGTCCTTCCTTGATGCCTATTCAGGGTATCATCAGATTTTTATGGCAAAAGAAGATGAAGAGAAGACCGCATTTATCACCCCATGTGGTATGTATTGTTTTATACGAATGCCTTTCGGGTTGAAAAGTGCTGGTTCGACATTTGCGAGAGCTATCCAAATTGGTTTTGAGCCTCAACTCCATAGAAATATGGAGATGTATATGGATGATATAGTGGTCAAAACCAAAGACAAAGCGACGCTCATTCAAGATTTAGAAGAAACATTTGTAAATCTGCGCAAGATCAACTTGAAGCTCAATCCTGAGAAGTGCGTGTTCGGTGTTCCTTCCGGCAAGCTCCTCGGATTCTTTGTATCTTGCCGGGGAATCGAAGCGAACCCCGACAAGATCAAAGCTATTGAGCGAATTGAAGCGCCGAGACACGTCAAAGATGTGCGTCGTCTTGCCGGCTGTGTTGCTGCTTTAAGCAGGTTTATTTCCAAATCTGCTGAGCGCGCCCTGCCCTTCTTCAAAATTTTGAAGAAGGCAGGTCCAATGAAATGGACTTCGGAGGCAAAGGCTGCGCTGCAAGATTTGAAGAAATACCTTTCCTCTCCGCCGACGCTAGTCGCGCCTAAACCACAAGAGCCGTTGCCGCTGTATCTGGCAGCAACAAATCAAGTGGTTAGTGCTGCGCTAGTGGCGCAGAGAGAGGCTGATGAGGAAGTAACACCAGCGGCAGGACCGCCAGGTGACGTGGCAAGATCTTCCCCGGCAAGGGTTGATCCCGGCAAGACAGGATCTGCGCAAACAGAAGAACCAGTGCAGAAGAAGAAGGTGGTGCAGCGCCCAGTCTATTTTGTTAGCTCTCTTTTACAAGGAACTAGGTCAAGATATTCTGGTGTGCAGAAGTTGCTTTTCGGCCTTCTTATGGCCTCGAGGAAGCTGCGCCATTATTTTCAAGCACATGAAATCACCGTCGTCACTCGCTTTCCGTTGCAACGGATTTTACAAAATCCAGAAGCAACCGGCAGGATCGTGGAGTGGGCGTTGGAGTTGTCGAGCTTTGGCCTCAAGTTTGAAAGCACTTCGACGATCCAGAGCAGGGCCTTGGCGGAGTTCATTGCAGAATGGACCCCAATGCCGGACGAAGAGGCTCAGGAAACAACTCTCCCCGGCAAGGAAATCGATCAGCAATGGGTTATGTACTTTGATGGGGCTTTCTCGCTGCAAGGCGCCGGTGCTGACGTGCTGCTTGTCGCACCCACCGGAGAGCACCTCAAGTACGTAGTCCAAATGCATTTTCCCCGGGAGAGTTCGACCAAAAACACTGCAGAATACAAGGGTTTGCTTGCCGGTCTCAGGATCGCGGCAGACCTTGGTATCAAAAAGCTCGTCATCAAAGGCAATTCACAACTTGTCGTCAGGTAAGTTAACAAGAGTTATCAAAGTCCATTGATGCAAGCCTACGTGGATGAAGTGAGGAAAATGGAAGAGCGCTTTGACAGTCTGCAAATGGAGCATATTCCTCGTGCCGAGAACAGTGTTGCTGACGACCTGTCAAAGCGTGCCGCCCTCAAGTTGCCTGTGGAACCAGGAACTTTTGTGCTCCAATTGACTCAACCATCCGTGGCGCCATCGATGCGGCGAGAAAAGAGAAGGAAGTTGAACTCTGGTCAGTACTTCCCGACAGAGCTCCCCGGAGCCGCCGGCAAGGAAGTTACCGGGATCGACATGCCTGCCGGGGAACAACAGGCTCCGGCAGGGCCTCAGGCCCTTGCTGTCGAGACAAACGTTCCCCCGGCGGAGGAGATGCCTTTAGTCCTAGCCGTCGAGCCTTAGGCTCTAGCATGGGCGCAGCACATTGTCCATTTCCTTCAGACAGGGGCACTCCCGGAGGAACAGGAAGAAGCAGAAAGAGTAGCCCGTCGGTCTGTTATGTACAAGTTTGTCGATGACGTCCTGTACAGAAAGAGACCAAACGGTGTGAAATTGAAGTGCATTCCTCGGGAGGATGGGCTAGAGCTGTTGGCAGAGATACATGGAGGCATATGTGGTTCTCACATAGGATCAAGAGCGCTTGTCGGAAAGGCATTCCGACAAGGTTTCTTTTTGCCCACCGCTCTCCAGGATGCAACTGCACTAGTAACCAAGTGTGAAGCGTGCCAGTTTCATTCAAAGAAATCACATCAACCAGCTCAAGCTCTTCAGACAATCCCTCTCTCCTGGCCATTTTCGGTCTGGGGGCTCGACATACTGGGCCCTTTCCCCCGTGCTACCGGGGGCTTTGAGTACTTGTACGTTGCTATCGACAAGTTCACAAAGTGGCCGAAGATGGAAGCAGTGAGGAAGGTGACAGCACAATCAGCCGTCAAGTTCTTTAAAGAGATAATTTGCTGTTTCGGTGTACCCAATAGGATCATCACCGACAACGGCACACAGTTCACAAGTCGCACCTTCATGCAGTACGTCCAAGACTTTGGCGGCAAGATTTGTTTTGCCTCTGTTGCTCACCCGAGAAGCAACGGCCAAGCAGAAAGGGCTAATGCTGAAGTGCTGCGTGGACTCCGGACCAGGACTTTTGACAGGCTGAGAAAGTGCGGAAGGCGCTGGATTGATGAGTTGCCGGCGGTTCTTTGGTCAATCAGAACAACACCAAATCGAGCCACCGGCCAGACGCCCTTCGCTCTGGTCTACGGAGCGGAAGCAATTCTCCCCACGGAACTCACGTACGGATCACCTCGAGTGCTCGCTTATGATGAGCTTGAGCAAGAGCAACTGCGGCAAGATGACGCTGTGCTCCTTGAGGAGAATCGTCTTCAGGCTGCTGTGCGAGCTGCATGCTACCAGCAAGCTTTGCGCCGCTACCATAGCCGCAAAGTTCATGCCCGAAGCCTTGAGGAAGGCGACCTTGTTCTTCGGCGGATTCAGTCCGCCAAGAATTCAAACAAGTTGACGCCAAAGTGGGAAGGCCCTTATCGGGTAGTACGAGTCACCAGGCCCGGCGCTGTCCGCTTGGAGACCGAAGATGGCGTTCCAGTGAGCAATTCCTAGAATATCAAACATCTTCGCAAGTTCTACCCATAAGGTGCGGTTGCCGGGGGCTCCCGGCAACCACCCTTTTGTACAAGTCTTGCCGGCAAGGCATGTAATCCTTTGTACAAAGCCAGGCGCAGACCCTGAGCGCAGATGAATAAATTTAAGTATTGTACATTCCCTTATTGATTCCCATGTTCGTATTTATATATACATGTTTGTCTAAGGTGTTGTATAACACCTACTCCCGGTAAGTTCTAACGAACCGCCAAGGTTTCATGTCTTTATTTTCTCTTCTTTCTTTTTAAAAAAGACAGAAGGATTCCTCGCGTGCACATTTGCCGGGGGGAAGGGAGATATGAGTACCAGTTGGCGACGTTCGGAATCGACGCTTGCCGGAGGAAGGATAGCGACAGAAAGCTAAGTTCTAAAAACTTAGAACAAGTTTCCTTTATTGCAAAGTTATTTCCTTGGACGATTCCGACTCTTGTATGGAAAATCTGCACGCGAAGGAACCCTTGTTGTAATCAGTTGTGCCCTTATTTTGTTTCGAGTCCGCTCAACGATTTAAGTGGCTGCACTGAGAACGCCAAGGAGTCTTGCCGGCCGCTGTGCCTCCAGCAGGCTTCTGAAGTCCCGCACCCAGCGCTCGCGGCAGGTTGCGTGCCGGCAAGTTTTTCAGTAAGCGTAGGGTGAACTCCATACATAAAGGAATCAGACAAGGAAAATAGCAAGCATGAACCTAAACATAGGCGAGTAATATTACATTCATGAGCTACCGCAATTCTAACTTGAGACTTAATTGTCTTTTACATGGAATGATGACGGCAAGAAAAGGCGGAGCACTTAATCCCTGCGCTGGCCTTCGATCCTTTTGATGGAATCCACCTTCTCAAGGATAGGCGCGATGCATTCTTCAAGCGCCTCAACATTTGCGTCCCTTGGCAGATGGTTGAGCACGTTGGAGAGGTCGATGCCGAGATTGCTGTGCACCACCTTGATAAGCACCTTGCGAAGGACGGCCCGGCAAAGCCGGCGAGTCCCGTTGGCCAATTGGGTCGCCCGGCTAGACTGGAGCACCCTCAAGGCGTTGATGATGCTTTCAAAGAACATCGTCAACCTGGCACTTGAAGATATCCTTTCCTCGGAAGAATACCTGAAGTTCGACAGGCCCATGGTTGACAGTTCTGCCGTAAGCTTCTCCACGGTGGCGATGAGACGTCCAGTCCAGATCTCCACTCCCTTCTCGTAATCAATTTGGGCGGCGGTAGCGCTCTTGAGCAGGTTCCTCTCTCCTTGGAGATCCTTGAGTAGAGCCTTCTCACGGGCCCTACCGGCCTCGAGAGACTTCTGCAACGTGGTCAGCTTCAATTCTAGAACTGCAATATCATCAGCCGCAGAGGAGAGCTGCTTGGTTTTGTTGGACAGGGCAACTTGCATCTCCGCCAAGGAGTGGATGGTTTTTTCCCTATCACCTTTAAGCGTCGAGAGCTCCTTGCCGTGCTCTTCGAGATCTATTTCCAGTCTCATTACCTTGTTGCTCAACTCGTTCTTGGCGGCCTCTGCAGCTTCGGCAACATCGACAGCCTCCTTGAGCTTGCCGGCGTGACTTGCAGTTAGAGCTTCGAGCGCCTCTTTATGTTTTTGCTCCAGCTCCTGGGTCCGCCGCGCGACAAGCTTCTTGATATCTTCATCTTTGCTGCGAAGCTTGGCGGCGAGCGCCTGCTCATGTGCGGTGAGATCTTCCTCATGAGCATCAAGAGCAACGCGGCGCCCCGTCAGGAGGGCATCTTCAGCAGCAATCCTTTGAGTAGCTTCATCCTGCGCCTTCTCCATATCAGATTGCTTCAGGAGGATCTCTGTCCACTATTGGCTCACCTGTTCCCGGCCAGCAGTCAGCTCTTGGAGGGCCTCGGCGTACCAGGTTTGCATTTGTTCGACGCGCCTCTGGAAATTTGTCTCGGCCGCCTCGACGACTACCATTCTGGAGTCCGCCTTATCTTTTCGGGCGCGGTGGAGAGCCTGGAGCTTGCGGAAATTCTCACCCATGGCCTGAAGGAGCTGGTCCTCTTCAGATTTGCCGCTACTAGCGCTGGGATCATCAACAACCTCGAGCCCGGCAGCAGCGATGATTTCTTCGTCAAAAACTTCTCCTTCGGCTGGTGCCCCAATGCTTGCCGTCCCCGACAAGTTGACAGACAGGTTCTCGCCAACCTTGAGGTATTTGCTGGATGAGGGGCCTTCAGATGTTGACGGTTGGTCTTCAGCGACCGCCTCACCAGTGGCAGGGGGCTCCGTGGCCGGTGCAGCGCCTGGCGCTCCTGCGGCAGGAATGCCGTCAGTACGGTCATCAGCCTCCCTGTCGCCCCCTTCAGTAGGTTCCTTGGCGGGTTCCTCTTGTGCAGTCTTGGCGGTCTCCCCGTCAAGAGCACCACCAGCCTCGATAGCGTCATCCTTGGTGGCCTCGCTGGCAGCGATCTTGTCTGCTTCGGCAGCGGCGTCCCTGGCGGTCTCCTCGATGACAACGTCGACATCCATGTGTTCCATCATAGGGAACTCTGAAGGACGAAGGAGGAGAACAGAATAAGATCGAGATTGAAGTTTGAAGCGACTAAAGACAGAGAGATAAGGGAAAGAGTAACAAACATTCTGAGGCAATCGATTACCTGCGTCGAGCTGTTGAGAGGTGGCCTCGCCATTCTCGACAACTTCGGTTGCTGGGGAAGGGTTGCCGGTGTCCATGCTTGCCGGCTCCTCCTCAGTTAGGATGGGCTCGTTGGTAGGATCTCTTGCCGGGGACGTGCTTGTGGGCGGCGTGGTCGATGAAGGTGGCACGACGGGGATGTCTTCCGACAACTCTCCCTGTTGCCATTCTTCTCCTGCGAGCCCGAGGATATCAGCGGCAAGAATCGAAGCCTCAGCACCCGCCAGCGGAAAAAGAACAGTGAACTTACGCTGGGGGCTGTGCTGGGGGCTGCATTGAGGACTGGGCTCCGGGCTGACAATGACGGTTTCCGGCACACTCGTGGAGCCTGCCGGGGGCTCGTCGCCCGTAGAAGTTTTTGACCTCTTCGCCATCCTCTCCAGCAAGGTTTCTGCATCACTGCAGAGACAATACGAGCAAGTTAGTAAGATTGATCCAAGATTGAAATATAAAGGCTGTGGCAAAGTACTCACTCTTCTTCTTCTCGCTCCGGACTAAAGCCAAAGATGTCGAAATCGGCCTCCGCTGCAATGTCTGAGCGGGGAGGCGGAGGAGGGGTCCTAGGCCGCTTGGCTGTGGCAGGCGCCGGGGCAGCTTCCGGTGCGGTAGTACGAGACACCCCTGCCGCCCCAGCAGTGGCCGCTGGTGTGGGTCTCGCGCGCCGCGCAGGTTGTTGACGAACCCCTTGCCGCGGTGCAGTCTTGCCGGCCACTTTCTTGCCGGGAGCCTCGCCGCTCGAAGAAGGCTGGCTTGCCGGGATGCCAGATGCAGCCTTCCGAAGAATGCGCTTCATTTTCTTCGGGGCTGGGAGCTCTTCTTGCGGTTCTTCTTCGGCCGTGTCCTCGTCGGACGAGCTCTCAGCGGCTGTGCTGCTCTGTTCCCCGGCAGCTTTGTCCTTCCCGGTAGGTTTTACCTCCACTACTACCCCTGCGTCGCTGGTTTCCCATTCTGTAAAGCCAACGCTGCCGGCCTCCGCGGCAAGATTTGCCTCCTCCACCCTAGTAGCAATGTAAGCTACTTCTTGGTCGGTGGTGGCTCGGATGAAATCTGTCTCTTGCCGGACGGGTCTCTCCGTCAAGTTGTCAAAAAACTTCTGTGCTTCCTCCTCGGTTGGCTCGACCCAAGTCGCGTCAAGACCGTGGGTGTTGAACATCGGCATGAAGGCAATGATTGACCCCAAGGCGGAGTTGTTGCACAAAGGGACGATTCTTGCCGGCAGCCGATGCTTGTCTTCGCGCTGGAATAGTTTTTGACGGAGAGCGCCAAGCTGCATAGTGGTAAGATTATTATTCAACCCGGGGCGCAATCTCATGATATCTGCCGCGTTTCTGTATTCCCAAGCTGTCCTTCCCCTGTTCTGCAAGGGGGCGATGCGGCGGCGGAGAAAGTCGAAGCCAATCATCTCCATTGTCAGCCCGGCAGCTTTCAGGCGAAGAATTTTGGTGGTGGCGATTGCGAGCTTTTCGTCATCAGCGGCAAGATTGCTCCAACCGCTGCCACGGACCACCTTCTGTTGCCGGGGAAGACAAAACGGATGGGGATCTGCTTCCTGGATCCAGCACCATTCAGCCCGCCATTCGTCCCACTTTTCGCGGTAACTCCTTCTGGGTATATTTCCTTATTCCAAGCCCTTGAAATCCAGGCGATAGAACCAGAGAGGGCTTCTCCTTTTTGGATGTGGGGGAAGAAATAATGGCGAAAAAGAGTAGAGTTGGGAATCACGCTGGCAAAGTTTTCACAAAGATGGGCAAAGATGGACATGCATAGTACCGCATTCGGCGTGAAATCGAGGAGATGAAAGCCGTATGTGTACATGATATCATTGAAGAAGTCGGAAAATGGGGGGCAGAGCCCGCAATAGAAATACGCAGCGAAGAAAGGGTATCTTTCCGATCCGCTTTTGGAACAAGAACCTGGAATCACGCGTGTGGTGGGGTGAGCTTGCGTCTCCTTCGCCCACACGCATTGGTACCGCCTCTTCAGAGCTTCTGCATCGAGCGATGGGGGGAAGACGACATACTTCTTCCGCATCTTCACCAGTTCGCTCTCCGGGACGTCGGCTTTCACTTCCTTGCCCTTGCCTTTGCTGGCCTTGGGCGGCATGGCGGCTGTGAGGACGGAAGCCGGGGGTGAAGCGAGCGTGGAAGCGGCGGGCGGAAGAGGAGAAGCTTTGCTCTGAGCTTGAGAGGAGGAAGGCGATGGCGACGGCCAGATTGAGAAGAAGAGGGGGGTAAATAGGTTTGTGCCTCTGCGGCTTCTCCTTTTTATGGGAAAGGAGCGGGGCCGCCTCTTTTATTCCCCAAAGTGAATGCGCCTCTATAGGCGCGTCGCAGTTGCAGCCTTTGAGGCATGCTTCCCACGTCGTGCGTTCGGCGCGCGTAGTGGGGGGCACAGTAAACGAGATATTTACGAGCAGTTGATACCCTGCCACGCGTGCCCGTGCACTGTTTGGGCCTAGCCCAACAACGCCTCGCACTCGTGTATGGCCTAGGTCCGGGGGCTCCTGTCGGTGTACTAAGTATTGGGCCACTAGTACCCCGTACTTGTGCACGGGCAGTTGTAGCCATCCTCGCGGCAAGGCTTGCCGGGGAACAGTTCGAGGTTGATTCAAGCCGTCAAAGAAATCATCAAGTCAGAGATCTGAGGATCAACAGATAAGAAGAGCTGGAATCCGAAGGCCAGCTTCCCTGGCAAGATCTTGCCGGGGTGGCCTGCGGAGCCCGGCAAGGCTTGGCGCCCGGCAAGGCTTGATGCCCGGCAAGCTTCGGCGCCCGGCAAGCTTCGGCGCCCGGCAAGGTTTTGTTGCTGTGCCGCTGCTCTAGCACAACGACAAACCCGACATTCTGGGTCCTTCTTTGGACGCGTGGCGACGCGCCAATGGAAGAGAGCTTAAGCGGTGCTGATGGGATGGCCCCTTTTTCCATCCCCAAGAAAGTGAGGACACCTAAACGGGCACCTCACGGTGCATTAAATGTGTTTGTCCTAATCCGTCAGGGGTTAGGTATGATGACCCTGTAGCTACTTTACACCTCAATGTATGTACATTTTTGCCACTGTGGTGACCCCTTTGAGCATATAAAAGGAGGCCCAAGGCAACCGCTACAGGGGAGGAGAACTTCTGGCCCATTCTGCATGCGTAGCTGCTCTTTAAACGTACTATTCACAACGAGCGCTCCTGAAGGCTGGGCTCAAGAACATTAATAAGAACACAAAGCAGGAGTAGGGTTTTACGCTGATTAGCGGCCCAAACCTGGGTAAAATCTTCCTGCGTCGATCGTTGGTTCTGCTCTTTGTGTATACCTCTCCCCCCGCCGAATCGTAAAGGGGTCCCTCGGGATCCCATAGGTGTCGTACTCTGACAGAAACTTTGGTGATTTTGAAGACCAGGAGTTCTTGGGCAACCCAACAGAGCAAGGCAAGCCATGACTTCCATTTCATGAGCATTTCAATAGAATTGCATATTAAAAGTAATTATTTTCATTTACTTGCTATATAACAATTCATGGTGAAATGATTTAAAATGCTTAGTGGATGCCAACTCAAGTTATTGTGATGAACCACTATGCCTGCTAAATGAACTTAGTCGGTTGATCTTGAGTCACCTGTCCGGGCTTATTCGTGCAACCACATTTGCCGGTATGGGACGGCCTTGACTTGCTCTGGCTCCGTGCTCTTTCACCGGTACCTCCATCTACGGAGGGTTATGTATGCGTGCTGCCCTGATCAGGTAGACGGCGATAACCTTGTGAGCCCAGTTGAGTATTGTGCCGGTGTCCCCGTTTGGGACAGTTTAGTTTGGCCACGATGGTGGCAGGTGTCACGAGGTGACACAGGGGCCACCCAAGGCTTGATTCCGGGGGAGGATGATTGCCGGTGGTACGATGGGAGGGTCACGGGTTAGGCGGGTTTCGTTGGAGCAACGCTGGTCCACCCGAATGGGATCACGAGGTCAGGTGCTCCATGGTGTGGGTAAAGTGTACAACCTCTACAGAGTGTCAAATCTATTCGAATAGCCGCGTCCACGGTATTGGACAGCCCGTCCAGACCTCACTAGGTGGTCAACCGTAACAGTGATAATAATAATGGAAGAACTCATCTTATGACCGGAAGTACTTGGTGACATATGAGTATTCCGAGGGTTGTGGGACAACCCGAAAGAGAGTAAGTTGATAACCGGAGACAGAAAGTGAATCACCTAAGAACTTAACATGTTACTTGCCATGCTATTGTTTGCTGCATTATTTGGTTGTCGTGAGCTTGCGAGTACATTCAAAGTACTCACCTGGCGTATCATGCCAGATGCAGGAGAAGCCGAGGACGGAGGTCCCGATGGCTTAGGTTACGCTAACTAGGCTATGTCCACGGCAGTGTCCCCGTGGTTGGAGTTCCGCTATGTTCGGCTACGCCATAGAAGTATCCAGTAGTACCGAGGCCCTGTTATGTTTCATAAATAATGTAGATACTGTCATAGCATTGAGTGTGCCTTCGGCCTCGCTTTCGATGTAAAATATGAGCTTGTACTCCAAGATTATCAATAAAGTTCAGTTCTGTTCTGTTCCAAGTTGTTGAGTGTTTCCAGAAGACATGATCTCTGGGTTGGAAACACTGGTAAACCAGTTCTTTGAGCCGGGGTGCCACAACCTTGTCCTCCTCAGTGGCTTCGTTTAGTTCCTCTCTCTTTAGCTCCATCTTCAACAGCCAAGCATCTTCTTCTATGTTGTTGGGGGAGGAAAAGACAAGATGCCTGGCTTGATAGATTTGACAAAAAAATAGCACGAAACAAGAACAGATGATTTCTCCGTGATACGGTGGTCAAATTGTCCGGTGGTATATATAAAGATTTTTTATCTTGAGAAACAAGTATACTACAAGAAAACGGAGTCGGGAAGGTGCCCGAGGGGCCCACTACCCACCAGGGCGCGCCAGGTGGGGCAGGCACGGCCTGGTGCCTAGTGGGCACCTGGGTTGCTTTCACGGTGTTTCTTATTTTTATTTTTTCTAATATTTCAAAACTGACAGAAAATATTGATTGCTTGTATCTGCGTTGGTATTTCCCTGAAAAGGAGAGGATGATGCAGCACAACAACGCTAAGTATTTCCCCCAGTTATGAAACCAAGGTTATCAATCCAGTAGGAGAACCAAGCAACACTATGTAAACATTACCTGCACACAAAGAACAAATACTTGCAACCCAACGCGTAAGAGGGGTTGTCAATCCCTCCTCGGTATTGAGATAGATAAAATTGTATGAGATTGGATAAATAGATCTAGCGAAAACAAAACAAAAAATAAATAAAGAAAAAGTGCAGCAAGGTATTTTTGGGTTTTTGGAATAATAGATCTGAAAACAATATGATAGAAAATAGACCCGGGGGCCGTAGATTTCACTAGTGGCTTCTCTCGAGAAAATAGCATACGGTGGGTAAACAAATTACTGTTGGGCAATTGATAGAAGAGCAAATAATTATGACGATATCCAAGGCAATGATCATGTATATAGGCATCACGTCCAAGATTAGTAGACCGACTCCTGCCTGCATCTACTACTATTACTCCACACATCGACCGCTATCCAGCATGCATCTAGTGTATTAAGTTCATGGAGAAATGGAGTAATGCAATAAGAAAGATGACATGATGTAAACAAGATCTATTCATGTAGGAATAGACCCCATCTTTTTATCCTTAATAGCAACGATACATGCATGTCATGTCTCCTTCTATCACTGAGATTGAGCACCGTAAGATCGAACCCATCACAAAGCACCTCTTCCCATTGCAAGAAAAATCAATCTAGTTGGCCAAACCAAACCAAAGTTTCGGAGAAGAAATATGAGGCTATAATAATTATGCATATAAGAGATCAAAGAAGACTCATATAATATTCATAGATAGAACTGATCATAAACTTGCAATTCATCGGTTCCAAACAAACACACCACAAAAAGTCATTACACCAAATAGATCTCCAAGAACATCGAGGAGAACATTGTATTGAGAATCAAAAAGAGAGAAGAAGCCCTCTAGCTACTGCCTACGGACTCATAGGTCTATGGTAAACTACTCATGCATCATCGGAGGAGCACCAATGAGGATGATGTACCCCTCCGTGACTGTGTTCCCCTCCGGCAAGGTGCCGGAAAGGGCCTCTAGATTGGATCTCGTGGTTCTGGAACTTGCGGCGGCTGGAATTGTTTTTCGTCGACTCCCCTAGGGTTTCTGGAATATTTGGGTATTTATAGAGTTAAGAGGCGGTGGAAAGGACCTTCATGGGCCCCACCACCCATCAGGGCGCGCTAGGGGCCTCTGGCGCCCAGGTGGGTGGTGGGCCCCACGGGCCTTCCCTCATGCACTTCCTTGGCTCCCAAGTTGTCTTCTGGGCAGAAAAAATTCTCCAAAAAGTTTTGCTGCATTTGGACTCCGTTTGATATGGATATTCTGCGAAGTAAAAAAACTAGCAAAAAACAGCAACTGGCACTAGGCACTATGTCAATAGGTTAGTCCCAAAAAATGATAAAAAATTGCTATAAAATGAATGTAAAACATCCAAGAATGATAATATAACAGCATGGAACAATCAAAAAATATTGATACGTTGGAGATGTATCAGCATCCCCAAGCTTATTCCTGCTCGTCCTCGAGTAGGTAAATGATAAAAACAGAATTTTTGATGTGGAATGCTGCCTAACATGTTCATCACATAATCTTTTCTTTTGTAGAATGGATATATATACTTTTAGATGGTTCAAAGCAATAGTCTATAATTGACATGAAGATTTCAATACTCAAGCATATCCCTAGCCCATCATGCTCAATCATTGATCCATTCATGAAACACACTCGAATATTAGCTACATCCAATGCGCAAGTATAATCATAGTGCTCCCTAGTTGGTGCTTTTATAAGAGAAGATGGAGAATCAAATAAAAATAAAAATTGCATAAAGTAAATAGATAGGTCCTTCGCAGAGGGAAGCAGAGATTTGTAGAGGTGCCAGACCTTAAAGCTTAAATTGAGAGATAAAATATTTTGAGAGGCATGCTTTTCCCGTCAACGAAAATGACCGAGTAATTCCCAATACTTTACATGCTAGATACATCATAGGCGGTTCCCAAACATAAAATAAAGTTTATTCCTTTTTCCACCATTCTTTCACAATCCATGGCTAGCCGTATCCACGGATGCCTTCCATACCAACACTTTCCAAGGAATTTATTAATTGACAACATAAAGTAATTTCTTTTTCATTTCGGGACTGGGCATCCCTATTACCACCACACTCTCGTGCAATGACAAGTGAATAAACACTCATCTTGAGAATAACACATCTAGCATGGAAAAATATTGGCCACCCCCTGCCGCTTCATGAGCGGTACGGGCACACAAAAAGAAAATTCATTTTGAAAATTAGAGTTGGCACATAAAAATTTACTTGGAACGTCACGGAAATACCGCATATAGGTAGGTATGGTGGACTCATATGGCACAACTTGGTTTAAGGATTTTGGATGCACAAGTAGTATTCCCACTTAGTACAAGGAAAGGCTAGCAAATAGATTGAGAAGCAACCAACCAAGAAACAAAAATTCTCATAAACGAGCATTAAGCATAACTAACACCGAATAATGCACCACAAGTAGGATGTAATTTCATTGCATAACTATTGACTTTCGTGCTTGCATAGGGAATCACAAGTCTTAACACCAATATTCTTACTAAAGCATAATTACTCACCAACAGGACTCACATATTACTATCATCATATCTCAAAACTATTACAAAGAATCAAGTTTATAATGTCCAATGATCTTCATGAAAGTTTTTATTATATCCCTCTTGAATATCTATCACTTTGGGACTAGTTAAATATATTACCATTGCTTATAACAAGCTCTCAAACAAATTTAAGTGAAGAACATGAGCATAAAAATTATCATCTCTCAAAATAATATAAGTGAACCCTGAGAGAATTTCTTCAAAAATTTACTAACTCTCAAATTAATCTAAGTGAAGCATGAGTATATTTCTTCAAAATTTAAAGCATCACCATGCTCAGAAAGATATAAGTGAAGCACTAGAGCAATTCCATAGCTCAAAAAAATTAAGTGAAGGACATAGAGCAATTCTAACAAATCATAGCATCATTATGGCTTTCTCAAATAGGTGTGTCCAGCAAGGATGATTGCGACAAACTAAAAAGAAAAACAAGCAAAGACTCATATAATACAAGACGCTCCAAGCAAAACTCATGATATGTGACGAATAAATATATAGCTCCAAGTAAAATTACCGATAGTTGTTAGAAGAAAGAGGGGATGCCTTCCGGGGCATCCCCAAGCTTAGTTGCTTGGTTCTCCTTGAATATTAACATGAGGTGCCATGGGCATCCCCAAGCTTAGGATCTTTTCACTCCTTATTTCTTCATCCATCGTGATCTCACCCAAAACTTGAAAACTTCAATCACACAAAACTTAACAAAACCTTCGTGAGATCCGTTAGTATAATAAAGCAAATCACCACTTTAACTACTATTGCAAACCCATTCATATTTTATATTGCATTATACCTACTGTATTCTAACTTTACTATGGCTTATACCCTCCAATACAATCCACAGATTCATCAAAATAAGCACACAATGCAACGAAAATAGAATCTGTCAAAAACAAAAACAGTCTGTAGTAATCTGTACTTTAACCATACTTCTCTAACTCCAAAAATTCTGAAAAATTATGAAAACGTAGGAAATTTATATATAAATCTTGTGTAAAAACTTCAGAATTTTTCGTTGCTCTAGAAGAGCACATAAATTATGACACTGGATGTAAAAGTTTCTGCTTTTCAACAGGATCAAATCAACTATCACCCAACATGACCCTAAAGGCTTGACTTGGCACAAACACTAATTAAACATAGAAAACACAATCATAACATAAGTATAATTGTGTGAACACACAAAAACATAAAGAAAAAGAGAAAAAAAATATTTTATTCATTGGGTTGCCTCCCAACAAGCGCTATCGTTTTATGCCCTTAGCTAGGCATTGATAATTTTAATGATGCTCACATGAAAGACAAAAAATTGAAGCACAAAGAGAGCATCATATAGCATGTGAAAAACACATTTAAGTCTAACATACTTCCTATGAATAGGCATTTTATGAGCAAACAAATTATCAAGGCAAGCAAAAACTAGCATATGCAAAGGGGAAGGATAAAGCATTGATGATATCAACATAATGAGAGGTAATTTAGTAACATGAAAATTTCTACAACCATATTTTCCCATCTCATAATAATTACATGTAGGATCATAATCAAATTCAACAATATAGATATCATATAAAATTTTCTCTTCATGATCCATATGCATAAAAGTTTATAATCTTCCAAGATAGTGGGATTAACATCAACTAAAGTCATGACCTCTCCAAACCCACTTTTATCAAAAAATTCATAAGATTGAACACTCTCCAAATATGTGGGATTATTTTTAGCTAAAGTTGACACTCTTCCAAACCAACTTTTAATATTATCGCAAGCATATTCATCATGAGGTTTAAATAAATTTTCAAGATCATAAGAATCATTATCACCCCAATCATGATCATTGCAATAAGTAGTGGACATAGCAATATTAGCATCCCCAAGCTTGGGGTTTTGTATATTATTAGCACAATTGACATTAATAGAATTTATAATAACATCATTGCAATCATGCTTTTCATTCAAGGAGCTATCGTGAATCACCTTATAAATTTCTGCTTTTAACACTTCATCACAATTTTCAGATTCACGAATTTCAAGCAAAACTTCATAAAGATAATCTAGCGCACTCAACTCACTAGCAATTGGTTCATCATAATTGGATCTTTTAAATATATTAGCAAGAGGATGAGGATCCATATCAATAGATTTTTAGCAAGCGAAGATGCAAGCAAATAGAAGGCACATGGCAACACAAGCAAAGATAGCAAACAAGCAAAAAGGCAAACGGAAAGAAGGCAAAATAAAAAGGCAGATATTTTTGTAAAAAACATTTTAGAAGTGGGGGAGATGAAAACGAGAGGTTAATGGCAAATAAAGTAATTGCAAGGAGATGAGATTTGTGATTGGGTACCTGATAGATGTTGATGATGTCTCCCTGGCAACGGCGCCAGAAATTCTTCTTGATTGCTTGTATCTGCGTTGGTATTTCCTCGAAGAGGAGAGGATGATGCAGCACAGCAACGGTAAGTATTTCCCTCAGTTATGAAACCAAGGTTATCAATCCAGTAGGAGAACCAAGCAACACTATGTAAACGGTACCTGCACACAAAGAACAAATACTTGCAACCCAACGCGTAAGAGGGGTTGTCAATCCCTCCTCGGTATTGAGATAGATAAAATTGTATGAGATTGGATAAATAGATCTAGTGAAAACACAAAATAAAATAAATAAAGAAAAAGTGCAGCAAGGTATTTTTGGGTTTTTGGAATAATAGATCTGAAAACAATATGATAGAAAATAGACCCGGGGGCCGTAGATTTCACTAGTGGCTTCTCTCGAGAAAATAGCATACGGTGGGTAAACAAATTAATGTTGGGCAATTGATAGAAGCGCAAATAATTATGAAGATATCCAAGGCAATGATCATGTATATAGGCATCACGTCCAAGATTAGTAGACCGACTCCTGCCTGCATCTACTACTATTACTCCACACATCGACCGCTATCTAGCATGCATCTAGTGTATTAAGTTCATGGAGAAACGGAGTAATGCAATAAGAATGATGACATGATGTAGATAATATCTATTCATGTAGGAATAGACCCCATCTTTTTATCCTTAATAGCAACAATACATGCGTGTCATGTCTCCTTCCGTCACTGAGATTGAGCACCGCAAGATCGAACCCATCACAAAGCACCTCTTCCCATTGCAAGAAAAATCAATCTAGTTGGCCAAACCAAACCAAAGTTTCGGAGAAGAAATATGAGGCTATAATAATCATGCATATAAGAGATCAAAGAAGACTCAAATAATATTCATAGATAGAACTGATCATAAACTCGCAATTCATCGGATCCCAACAAAGACACCGCAAAAAGTCATTACATCAAATAGATCTCCAAGAACATCGAGGAGAACATTGTATTGAGAATCAAAAAGAGAGAAGAAGCCATCTAGCTACTGCCTACGGACCTGTAGGTCTGTGGTAAACTACTCACGCATCATCGGAGGAGCACCAATGAGGATGATGAACCCCTTCGTGATCGTGTTCCCCTCCGGCAAGGTGCCGGAAAGGGCCTCTAGATTGGATCTCGTGGTTCTGGAACTTGCGGTGACTAGAATTGTTTTTCGTAGACTCCCCTAGGGTTTTTGGAATGTATGGGTATTTATAGAGCTAAGAGGCGGTGGAAAGGACCTCCGTGGGCCCCACCACCCATCAGGGCGTGCTAGGGGCCTTTGGCGCGCCTAGGTGGGTGGTGCGCCCCACGGGCCTTCCCTTGTGCACTTCCTTGGCTCCCAAGTTGTCTTCTGGGAAAAAATCTCCAAAAAGTTTTTCTGCGTTTGGACCCTGTTTGATATGGATATTCTACGAAGTAAAAAAAACAAGCAAAAAACAACAACTGGCACTAGGCACTATGTCAATAGGTTAGTCCCAAAAAATGATATAAAGTAGCTGTAAAATGAATGTAAAACATCCAAGAATGATAATATAACAGCATGGAACAATAAAAAATTATAAATACGTTGGAGCCGTATCAAATATTTTTGCGGAATTTTTGGAGTCGGTTTACTTACCGTATCACATACCTCTTCCTTTTCAGAGTTCTAGAGTGTTCTGGAAGGTTTTCTTTATGTGTTCCTCCGGTGTCATGGTTTGGATAATGTTAGTTTCAACATTAATAGGCGTACCTGAAATATAGTGCTTAATTCTTTGTCCATTGACCACCTTCGGATTAGTGCCTTCGGCATTATTGATCTTAATAGGTCCAGAGCGGTAAACTTCTTCGATGATATATGGACCTTCCCATTTGGAAAGTTTTCCTGTAAAAAATCTAAAACGAGAATTGTACAATAGAACATATTCACCAACTTTGAATTCCTGGTTTTGGATTCTTTTCTCATGCCATATTTTAAATTTTTCTTTAAACAGTTTGGCATTTTCATAGGCTTGGGTTCTCCATTCATCTAGTGAGCTAATATCAAATAACCTCTTTTCACCAGCAAGTTTGAAGTCATGATTGAGTTCCTTAATTGTCCAATATGCTTCGTGTTCTAACTCAAGAGGCAAATGACAAGCTTTTCCATAAACAATTTTGTATGGAGACATACCCATAGGATTTTTATAAGCATTTCTATAGGCCCAAAGTGCATCATCAAGTTTCTTAGACCAATTCTTTCGGGACCTATTGACAGTTTTTTGTAATATCAACTTTATTTGTCTATTGCTAAGTTCAACTTGTCCACTAGATTGAGGGTGATAGGGTGATGCAATTCTATGGTTGACATCATATTTAGCAAGCAATTTACGGAAAGCACCATGAATAAAGTGTGAACCACCATCAGTCATTAAATATCTAGGGACTCCAAACCTCAGGAAGATAACTTCTTTAAGAATTTTAATGGAGGTATTATGATCAGCACTGCTAGTTGGGATAGCTTCTACTCACTTAGTGACATAGTCAACAGCAACCAAAATATGTGTGTACCCATTAGAGGATGGAAAAGGTCCCATATAATCAAATCCCCAAACATCAAATGGTTCAATAACAAGTGAATAATTCATAGGCATTTCCTAACGTCTACCTATATTTCCAATTCTTTGACATTCATCCCAAGATAAGACAAACTTACGGGCATCCTTAAAAAAAGTAGGCCAATAAAAACCAGATTGTAATACCTTGTGTGCAGTTCTATCTCCCGTGGGATGCCCTCCGTAGGCTTCGTAGTGACATTTCCGTAGGATTTGTTCATGTTCATGCTCAGATACACAACGTCTAATAATACCATCTACTCCTTCTTTATAAAGATGTGGGTCATCCCAAAAGTAATGTCTTAAATCATAGAAGAATTTTTTTTCTTTTGTTGGTATGTGAAACTAGGGGGTATAAATTTAGCAACAATACAATTAGCATAGTCAGCATATCAAGGAGTATTATGAGAAGCATTTATGACAGCTAGTTGTTCATCAGGGAAGCTATCATCAATAGGTAGTGGGTCATCAAAAATATTTTCTAACCTAGACAAGTTATCAGCTACGGGGTTCTCAACTCCTTTCCTATTAGTGATGTGCAAGTCAAATTCTTGTAGCAAAAGGACCCACCTAATGAGTCTAGGTTTAGCATATTTCTTTTCCATAAGGTATTTAATAGCAACATGATCGGTGTGAACAATTACTTTAGAATCAACAATGTATGATCTGAATTTATCACAAGCAAACACAACTGTTAAAAATTCTTTTTCAGTAGTAGCATAATTTCTTTGGGCACTATCTAGAGTTTTACTTGCATAATGGATAACATTTAATTTTTTAATCAACTCTTTGTCCTAGAACAACACCAACAACATAATCACTAGCATCACACATAATTTCAAACGGCAAGTTCCAATCAGGTGGTTGAACAATAGGTGCAGAAGTTAAGGCTTTCTTAAGTGTTTCGAAGGCTTCTACACAATCATCATAAAAAACAAACGGAACATCCTTTTGCAAAAGATTAGTAAGAGGTCTAGAAATTTTAGAGAAGTCTTTAATAAATCTCCTATAGAAACCAGCATGACCAAGGAAACTACGAATACCTTTAATGTCTTTAGGACATGGCATTTTCTCAATTGCATCAACTTTAGCTTTATCCACCTCAATACCTCGCTCAGAAATTTTATGCCCCAAGAAAATGCCTTCATTCACCATAAAGTGGCACTTCTCCCAATTCAAGACAAGATTAGTTTGTTCACATCTCTGCAAAACTCGATCATGGTTGCTTAAGCAATCATCAAAAGAAGTTCCGTAAATGGGGAAATCATCCATGAAAACCTCAACAATCTGTTCACAAAAGTCAGAGAATATAGCAGTCATACATCTCTGGAAGGTAGCAGGTGCGTTACATAAACCAAAAGGCATATGTCTATAAGCATAAGTTCCAAAAGGGCAAGTAAAGGTGGTTTTCTCTTGATCAGGTTGTGATACAGGTATTTGAGAGAAACCAGAATATCCATCAAGAAAGCAAAAGTGTGTGTGTGCTTAGATAATCTTTCTAATATTTGATCAATGAAAGGCAAAGGGTAATGATCTTTTCTAGTGGCTTTATTTAATTTTCTAAAATCAATTACCATCCTATAGCCAGTCACAATTCTTTATGGAATGAGTTCATTTTTGTCATTAGGAACAACAGTAATACCACCTTTCTTAGGTACACAATGAATAGGACTTACCCATCTACTATCAGCTATGGGATAGATTATACCTGCTTCCTGAAGCTTTAGTATTTCAGTTCTTACCACTTCTTTCATCTTAGGGTTCAATCGTCATTGATGATCAATGACGGGTTTAGCATCAGGTTCCATATTAATCTTATGCTGACAGAGAGTGGGACTAATGCCCTTAAGATCATCAAGAGTATATCCAATAGCAGCACGGTGCTTGCTCAGAATTTTTAATAATCTCTTTTCTTCATGTTCTGTAAGGTTAGCACTAATAATAGCAAGATATATATTTTTCTCATCAAGATAAGCATATTTCAAAGTGTCAGGTAATTGCTTTAATTCAAACACAGGATCACCTTTTGGTGGAGAAGGACCTCCTAGAGTTTCAACAGGCAAATTGTGTTTAAGGATAGGTTATTGTTCAAAGAACATTTTATCTATTTCATTTCTTTCATGTAAGTGCATATCATTTTCATGGTCTAGCAAATATTGTTCTAAAGGATCAGTAGGAGGCACGGCAATAGAAGCGAGACCAATTATTTCATCCTTACTAGGCAATTCTTTATCCCGAGGAAGTCTATGAAACTTAGAGAAATTAAACTCATAAGATACATCACCAAAATTGACACTGATAGTTTCTTTATGGCAATCTATCTTAGCATTGACAGTGTTCAAGAAAGGTCTACCAAATATTATGGGACACAAATCATCTTGCGGAGAACCAAGAACTAGAAAATCAATGGGGTATTTTATTTTCCCACACAAGACTTCAACATCTCTAACAATCCCAAGTGGTGTGATGGTGTCCCTATTTGCAAGTTTAATAGTGACATCAATATCCTCTATTTCAGCAGGTGCTATATCATTCATAATTTCTTGATATAAGGTAAAAGGAATAGCTCTCACACTAGCACCCAAATCACATAAACCATGATAGCAATGATATCCAATTTTAACTGAGACGACAGGCATGCCAACAACAGGCTTGTTCTTATCTTTAGTATCGGGTTTGGCAATTCTAGCAGCTTCATCACAGAAATAAATAACATGCCCATCTATATTATCTACCAAGAGATCTTTAACTATAGCAATAATAGGTTTTACTTTAATTTGTTCAAAGGGTCTAGGTGTTTTGATATTACTTTTGTTAACCACGATTGAGACTTTAGCATGTTCCTTTATCCTAACAAGGAAAGGTGTTTTTTCAATATAAGCAGTAGGCACAACTGGATCAACATTCTAAATGATAGTTTCATCTTTAACTATAACTGGCTCCTTAATCTTTTGTTTAATAGGGGGGGTGATATTTAAACCACTTCTCCTTAGGGAGGTCAACATGAGTAGCAAATGATTCACAAAAGGAGGCTACTATCTCAGTGTCAAGTCCATATTTAGTGCTAAACTTGTGAAAAGCATCGGTGTTCATAAAAGATTTAACACAATCAAACTCAAGCTTAATACCTGACTCTTTACCTTCGTAGAGTTCCCAATCTTCAGATTTGCATTTAATTCTTTCCAAAATATCCCACCTGAATTCAATAGTCTTCTTCATAAAAGAACCAATACAAGAAGTATCGAGCATGGATTGATCATTACGAGAAAGCCGAGCATAAAAATTCTGTCTAATAATTTATCTTGAGAGCTCGTGATTGGGGCATGAATATAACATTGATTTAAGCCTCCCCCAAGCTAGAGAAATACTTTCTCCTTCACGAGGCCAAAAATTATATATATAATTCCGATCACGATGAACTAGATGCATAGGATAAAACTTTTGGTGAAATTTCAATTTCAATTGATTCCAATTCCAAGCTCCAATATCATCACATAGCCTATACCATGTCAATGCTTTTCCCCCCAAAGATAAACGAAAAAACTTCTTCTTGACTTCATCTCCGGGTAAACCTGCAATGTAAAATAATCCACAAAGTTCATCCACATAGATTAGGTGCATATCAGGATGTAGTGTTCCATCTCCTGCATAAGGATTAGCTAGCAGTTTCTCTATCATACCTGAAGGAATTTCATAACCAATATTTTCAGTAGGTGAAGTAGGTTGAGGGGCAACTCTTTGTATCTCCGGTCGAGGTGAAGATACCCCAAACAAACCCCTCAAAGGGTTGTTTTCCATCATAACAAGTAACAGTAAATTTCATCACGTTATATAGATTTTTTCTTACTGATTTCCACTTACCAAGAGCGCTTCACTCCCCGGCAATGGCGCCAGAAAATATTCTTGATGACCCACAAGTATAGGGTATCAATTGTAGTCCTTTCGATAAGTAAGAGTGTTGAACCCAACGAGGAGCAGAAAGAAATGACAAGCGGTTTTCAGCAAGGTAATTTCTGCAAGCACTGAAATTGTCGGTAACAGGTAGTTTGATAGCAAGATAATTTGTAACAAGTCACAAGTAGCAATAGTAACAATAGGTGCAGCAAGGTAGCCCAATCCTTTTTGTAGCAAAGGACAGGCTAGAACGGTCTCTTATAATAAGCAAAGCATTCTTGAGGGTACACGGGAATATCATCTAGTCACTTTCATCATGTTGGTTTGATTTGCGTTCGCTACTTTGATAATTTGATATGTGGGTGGACCGGTGCTTGGGTGCTGTTCTTACTTGAACAAGCCTCCCACTTATGATTAACCCCTCTCGCAAGCATCCGCAACTACGAAAGAAGAATTAAGATAAAATCTAACCATAGCATTAAACATGTGGATCCAAATCAGCCCCTTACGGAATAGCGCATAAACTAGGGTTTAAGCTTCTGTCACTCTAGCAACCCATCATCTAATAACTACTCCACAATGCATTCCCTTAGGCCCAAAGATGGTGAAGTATCATGTAGTCGACGTTCACATAACACCACTAAGGGAATCACAACATACATATCATCAAAATATCGAACGGATATCAAATTCACATGATTACTTGCAACGTGACTTCTCCCGTGTCCTCAAGAACAAAAGTAACTACTCACACAACATGTTCATGCTCAAGATCAAAGGAGTAATAAATATCATAATGGATCTGAACATATAATCTTCCACCAAATAAACCATCTAGCATCAACTACAAGATGTAATCAACACGACTAGTCACCCATAGGTACCAATCTGAGGTTCCGGTACAAAGATTGAACACAAGAGATGAACTAGGGTTTTGAGATGAGATTGTGTTGTTGAAGATGTCGATAAAGATTGGCCCTCCCAAGGTGAGAGGGTTGTTGGTGATGATGATAGCTTTGATTTCCCCCTCCCGGAGGGAAGTATCCCCAGCGGAATCGCTCCGCCGGAAAGCAAAAGTGCTCATGCCCAAGTTCCGCCTCGAGACGGTGGCACTCCATCCCGAAAGTCCTCTCCTTATTTTTTTTCTAGGTCAAAAGACCTTATGTACCAGAAGATGGGAACCGGAGGTGGGCCTGGGCCCCCACTACCCACTAGGGCGCACTTGGAGGGGGTGGCGCACCCTGGTGCCTACTGGGCACCTGGGTGGCCCCCTCTGGTATTTCTTTTCTCCAATATTTTTATATATTCCAAAATAATTCTCAGTAAAATTTTAGCTCATTTGGAGATGTGCAGAATAGGTATCTCTGACGTAGCTTTTTCAGGTCCAGAATTCCAGCTGCCGGTATTCTCCCTCTTTGTGTAAACCTTGCATATTATGAGAGAAAAGGCATTAGAATTACTCCACAAAGTGGTATATTGAATAAAAACACTATACATAGCAGTAGGAAAACATGATGCAAAATGGACGTATCACTCCCAACTTAATTCCATGAGCATACACTACAAATTCAACTACATGATGGAAATATACACCAAAACCCAATGTAGGTCTTCAGACCTTAGAGAAGCTTTACTCAAAGACATGAGCCAAAGCAACTCCAGAAGATGTGAATATATTGAAGTGCTTAAACAAAAAATGGTTACCCCATTTTGAGCTTAACGATGAGTATGACCTATGATCAAGTGCTCTCACTTGACTCCTAAGTTAATATACTCTAACGTAGGTGACCTAGTCGCCGACCCTCTTCTAGATGAAGTTCCTAGTATCTCTTTTAGATTCTTCTTCTTCTTGTTACATTTGTATGTTTCATTCCCTTTTCAAAAACAAACTTCATCTAGATGTTTTTCTTTTCTTTCTTAGTTAGTTTTATTTTCTTCAAGTCAACTCATTGTAAATCCTATTCGAATTCCTTGAAAATCATTGTGAGAGCCTGTTGCCAAGTGAGCTGAGTTGACAAAACTTTTTCTGTACCTTGAACTCGGTACTTCCGAATAGAATCACATCGGTTTCACCGAAACGCAATTTACCATTGCATGTATGTTCATTAGAACAACCGAAGAGGACAAACTCGGATCCACTGATGTGATCAGTCTGTGTCATTTCCAACTCAGACTCACTGACTGATTCTACTCAGAGACATCGATTTCACTGCATGAAGAAATTTCTGTCAAAAACTTCTTTGATTCTTTCTTCTCTAGATCCACTCAATGATTCTTTCCCTCTGCCTGCATCTGAAGCTAAATCATAGCTAGTCGTGCCTCTCGAGGACCATGCCTTCTTGATCAACATCCTTGATACTAACCCTTCTTGGAAATTGATGTCAAAGGGGGAGAGAGATGCACATCAAAGCTCATCTCAAATCTCTTCTATAATCAAAGGTATAACCTAAAGGGAGAGAGAGATGCATTTTATAAGAGGAGAGAATTCTGCATGTTTCTAAAGAGGGGAGAAACATGTATTTGATCCTAGTTGATCAAGTTATTTATGCTCTATTGTTACTTGTGTTTGCTCTGATGTCTGCTTTGATTCTATCTCACCCTACCTACTCCCAATATCAAATTCTAAAGATTCAGTGGGAGAGGAAACTCAAGTTTAGGGGAGAAAAATCCTTGGAATTCTATTGTAAATCTTGTTTGACCTTTTGGTGACATGATTGCACCTAAAGAAGTATTCACCTAGTGATACTCTCTTCTATACATGTCATCCCAAATCTTGGCATTCTTGTTGGTATTGTGTCTACTTTCTTTGAAGAAATTATCTTGTGTTATCTAACCCTGTTTTCTCAAGTGTATTTTTTCAGGAAATTGCTCAAGCATCTCAAGGTAATTATATGCATCATTCTCATGTGCATGATGACCTCTTGCTTGTTGCAACTATTGTTTGCAAAAAAGAATCATGAACATGAAGATACTACTTTTTCATTCATTTGCTCTGATGCATATAGCCAAGATACATGTAACACATTACAAATTCCTTCCTATTGTGCATCTACATTCCATAGGTTATCATCATTTAAATAGTTGCACACTTCTAGGGGGAGCATATGCATGTTACATGTTCTTTTCAAAGCTTTCATACATTTCTTGCAAATTATTTACTTTAAGCTTTGTATGTTTCCATCAATTACCAAAAAGGGGGATATTGAAAGCACATTTGCTCCCTTGGTGGTTTTGGTAATTCATGTCAACATACATATTGTTGGACTAACACTTTCATCTAGTATATTTCAGAAAAGTCCAACATTGACATGGCAAGGAAATGAGATTGTGGACCCCTCAAAATGCCAAGGACATGTATTGGCAAAGCTTCAAGACTCTATATTTTTGGTTAAGTGATCCAAGATCACATTGAGTCAATAGGAAAGCCAATATAAAAGGGGATGAGGTTTTGATCATGACTCAATTACTCAAGTGCTTGAAGATATTACTCCAAAAACCCTCAACCACTTTCTCCAAATCATATATGTCCAAACTGTAAATAGCCAACTCGGTCCCACCGAAAACACCCATTCTGGACTCACCGAGTTGATCCTATACACTGCCAGAGCCAAACCCTAGAATTTTGGTCTCGCCAAGATGACGATCGGTTTCACCGAGTTGCAGTGATCAAGTTTCTATAACAGGGTTTGTTCATTTCGGAATCACCGAGTTGAATCGATCGGAATTACCGAAACGAAGTCTTGCCTAGGTCATCGCATTTCGGTCTGTCCAAGATTTTCAGTTCGATCTCACCGAAAAGCAATGTTGAGGATATCGCTTATCGTTATCATCTCGGTCAGCTGGGGATTTGAGATTAATCAAAAATCGGCCGGTTAATCGATTTTATCGGTCGACTATTAATCGAATATTTTTTGCAAAGTTCCCAACACTAAAATACGCTATATTCAACACCAAAACAATATTGGACAGAAGTGTTACCTTAATTCCTAGCCTTTGAATCCTCGTATAATGACAAACAAAATAGGACAATGGTACATATTGCGTAACAAGGTCCACAAAACACAAATAAACCTAGTTTTTGCAAACATAATGCTATGAATAAGTCCGATTTATCGGTAGCTTCCCGATAAATCGCTTGACAGGGCGATAAATCGGCCCAAAAGATAAACAGTGAAGATAAGGCATAATCTTATCGGTCACCCCCCTATTAGCGATAAATCAGAAGATTAATCGCTGAATCAGAAGATTTTTTTGAACAGTGCCGAAAAGCCCAACGTTCATATCTTTTACTCAAGTCGATCTCACCGAGTTTTTGGGTCGGTGTCACCAACTTGAGTCAAAAGAGTGTAATGGTTGGATTTTGGGTGAAGGCTATAAATACCCCTCCACCCCACCTTCTCTCTAAGAGAGCCATCAGAACGAAACTACACTTCCACCATTCATTTTCTGAGAGAGAACCACCTACTCATGTGTTGAGATCAAGGCATTCCAATCCAACCAATTGAACCTTGATTTCTAGCCTCCCGAAGTTGCTTTCCACTCCAATCCGTATTCTACCCAAGCCAAATATGTGAGAGGGTGATTGAGTGTTGAGGAGATTATCTTTTGAAGCTCAAGAGCAAGGAGTTCATCATCAACAACACCATCTATTACCTTTTTGGAGAGCGGTGTCTCCTAGATTGGTTAGGTGTCACTTGGGAGCCTCCAAGATCTTGTGGAGTTGAACCAAGGAGTTTGTAAGGGCAAGGAGATTGCCTACTTCATGACAATCTACCCCAAGCAAGGCTAGTCCTTCGTGGACATAAGCCATGATGGAATACACAAGGTTGCTTCTTCGTGGACCCTTCATGGGTGGAGCCCTCCGTGGACTCGCGCAGCCGTTACCCTCCATGGGTTGAAGTCTCCATCAACATGGACGTACGATAGCACCACCTATCGGAACCATGCCAAAAATCTCCGTGTCTTCATTGTGTTTTATCGTCTACCCTTTACTTTCCGCACAATTGCATGTTGTATTATTTCTGCTGCTCTCTAGATATGCTTGTGTAGGGAGTGTTTGTCGTATCTTAACTAGTGCCAAAATCTACCTAAATTTCAAGAAAATTAAAACTTCAACTTTGGTTGGTTAAGTGTCTACTCACCCCCCCCCCCCTCTATACCTATCTTCTCGATTCTACAGAGGTTTGCGGGTCGGCGTTGGAGATGCCCTTAAGGTTGCAATGCATACGTACCAATCATGTGAATCTTGAAAAGCAGCCCACCCACACTAAGGGGGTCTGCAATGTTGTCGTGGGTGTTATGCAGCAACAACAACAAAAAAACCTTGAATTGTTTTTAGTCATGAGAGCATCTTCAACCGAACACCATAACCATCCCAAATGCCTGGGAGGGCTGCCCGATCAGTGCCCAGACGAAAAAACGCCACCCAATCAGGCTCCCTATAGCCGGGCCAAACGTTCGGACTAACCAGCACTCCCCATATCCTACCCATAGACCGCTGGTTCGATGGGCGACTCCTCCTCTCCAAGCCGCATGGCGCTGCTCCAGCGTGCCGCCCGAGGGAGGAGCCAGCTAGCCAGACAATGGCAGCCGAAACCCTATCCACCTCATGTCCCCTTTCTCCTCTCCGCCATCACCACTTCCAATTCGCCCACCGCACCATGCCGAGTGCCGGGGCCGGGACACACTATCCCAAAGATTAACCCCTCGTGTCATCACTAGCCCAGGATTACCGATACTGGTGGACACGTCCTTGTCATAGATTACCAAGCTATTACAAGAATTGGATACAAGACCATACAGGTCTAATGATACAACAGTGACTCCGGTGGTGGATGACGGAAGCGACTCGTGGTTCTCCAACGTCAATGGGGCTCCATTCCCACAGGAACGGCTGACCTGGATAATTCCTATCCCGCATGGCTGCCATCCTAGGCTCCGTACGGACACCGCTGTGGTACTCCTTGTAGAAATCTTGACCTAGCCAAGTAAATAGCCAGGGACAAGCCTGTGAGTACGTTTGAATGTACTCGCAAACATCAAGAACAAAAGATATACCGAAAGCAACAATCAAATTATATGATCATGATGAACCACACTATATGCGTATGCTCATGATGGACTTAAATGCCTACTGACAGGAATTAAATCATGGCATGATAAAATATTAGCATATGCAAATAAATGAATATATGGAAATGTTAGTGATAACAAGGAAAGTTTAAGGAAAATAAAATAAAAAAATGTCGGTCGGATGTCAAGTGACACCACGGTAGGTCTTGAAGAGAAATGCCAAACGGGTGTCTAAAAGAGAAATCGGACGAGACAGGACCATCCGAGAACTCAGGCGACGCCACGAGAGGTCTTGAAAAGAAATGCCAGTCGGGTGTCAAGTGACGCCACGGTCGGACTTGAAGAGAAATGCCAATCGGGTGTCCACAAGAGTAGTGGCGTGATAAACCGCCTGTTAACTCGAGGGACGCCACGAGAGGTCTTGAAAATAAAATTGAGTGCCCGGGGTAGTTTAGCCAGCCCCTGAGACACTCAGGAAAAATTCAAAATAAGAGATACGGGTTAGTCCTCAATATTATGCATAACCATAATAATATTTAACAAGCATAAAATATTCATGGTAGCAACAGGGTGACAATAATTATTCCGCAAAATAATTCAGGCTCAATTTAATTATTTTCCTCCGAAGACCGACACTTGACCAACCCAGACTGTAGCCCTTAACCGCGAACACGGCTATTCGAATAGGTTTAAACTCTGCAGAGGGTGTACTCTTTACCCACAAGTAAAGGATTTCTTTAGTCAGTATCGTGACACCGACTAATTCCCATTACGGTCTTTGGGTTGTAAACACACCGGACCAGCACACACCAGATTAACTTTCCGGATGCCCGGAATCACCCAATGCATCGTTCAAGAAAAACTCTGAGACGGAGAGACCAACGTCCTGCATGGGATCACTATTAATACGCGCGGATTCCAAGGGGTACCCCCCTCTCAGTCACAATTGGAAACACCCATGCCCCCTGACCCAATGACAGGATTTAGTCCCGGATCCCTGGGAAACCCTCATCGTGGCCCTCTGTACGGTGTGTGCATGAAAAGGGGTTAACAACTTACTAAACCATACCCCACCTATGGCAGGGACAAGTGGCAGCATGAAACAAGTATGGGGGTTACCGGAACAAGACTCGATCTACGGTCGACTCAGGAGGTTTAAGTTTCCTGCAACGGTTAGCACAACAAAGCATTCCTTCAACAGCAATACCAACAGGGCCACAACCCTTGCATGCACCAACATGCACAACAAACAAGGCATGATCACGCTCCAACGAGATCATCCTCCTGCCGATAACGGTATTTTTCTTATGCCTGCTCCTGCAAGTTAGTCATGGCAACACACGATGCACGGTACGATGAAACATGCCAACACTACACACATGCAAAATTAGCCATATGCCAGTTTTATTTGAATTCAACTTAGTCATGATCAAATTATTCTAGCAAATAAACTACCATGCATTCACCATATCAAGTGTTCAAGATGCTTGCCTTGAGCATGCAGAAATACTTGGTGCACTCCAAAAGTTTGAAAAGTTTCTTCCCTCCATTTTTTCTATTTTAAAGATTATAACAATTACCACATAATTCAAAAACAGTATTAAAAGTTGTTTCAAATATTTTTGAAATAAATACTAAAATAAACTAGATGAAAAATTAAAAATAACAGAAAAGGAATCAATTGATTTGGAGTTCATATGAATTACTAATGAAATATCTAAGTTGGAATAGTTAGAGAAATAGAATATTTAAAATATCCAGTGGAAACAGAGTTTGGGAAAAAAGTTCACCTAGGCTAGAATAAAAGATCATGATTTTAGGAATCTACATAAATTTAAATTATCGAACTTGGATTTGAAAAGAGTTCTGTGGAATTATTTTAGTTTTGCTGGAAAAGAAAAAAGAGAGAAGGCAAAAGTGTGCCCTGGGCGCAGTATAGCCATGAGGAGCTATTGGGCCAAGCCCAGTCACGCGGCTGCGTAGGCGAGCTGCCACGTCGAAGGCGTTTTCCAGAAATACGCTTTACCGCAAGGAAGCCGTACTCCAGAAAAGCCGTCTCCACTTACGGCGGGTCAGCGTGGTCTCGGTCGCTGACAGTGGGCCCCACCTGGCCCACTGATCAGGTTTGACCGGTCCGCTGGTGCCTTCTCCGCGGTGGAGCAAGGGTGGAGCTCCGACGCTTGTCGCCGGCGAACGACGGCAGCTCTCGGGGTGCCGAGGTTACCATCGTGACCAGTGAAGTACGGCGGTCCTCCTGGTACTCGCCACGGTCGGGGGGGAGGAACGGAATCGCCGTCGGTGAGCTATCCCGAGCTACTCCGGCGGAGCTCGAAAGGGGCTTTCGCCTACGGTGGCTGCCGAGCAGAATTGGGCGCGGGGATGGGTCAGTGGGTGCTCGAGGAGGCTCGTAGTGGTGATATTTTGGAGAGGGAGGGCCGGACGGCGTCGGAACCGTCGGGTCGGTGGCGGCGGCAGTAGCTGCTAGAATCGGAGAAGACGACCACTCCGGTTGTTCTGATGCTTGAGAGAGCTCAGGGAGGGTGAGGAGAGTGCGGTCATCCTGCTGGTGATCTTGGTGTGGCCTATTTATAGGAGGGGGAGTTGGTTCCGTGCCTTCCCGACGAAGCTACGACTGCGGCGGCCATTGATGGCGCCGGAAAGGTAGGTGTGGGTGGTGGCGATGGTCGGTGAGCTGCGGATAAGGTTGGTGACGACGGCGGCGACCGTAGTTAAGCCCGGGAGGTGATAGTTGGATCGAAAACGCGCCACGCGTCGTGGGCGGTGGCGTGCCCAAGATGGCAGCCACAGGCGGTGGCGCAAGGCGGTGCTAGCCGGCGCTAGCAGACAAGGGGTGGTGTCGGTGGGATACTATGGGCTCTTGGTGATCCAGGGAAGGAGTAGAATGAGCGAGGGGAGCAGTAGAAGGAGCGGCAGGAGCTCGATGCCGGCGCCTGCAAAACGCGCGCTCCGGTTGTGCTCTGGACATGCACAGAAGGTGCTCGATGGAAAGACTGTGCCACCTAGGTTGCCCCAAGTGAGCCCAATTTGGTCATGGTGGTGCTCCTGGTTATGAGAGAGCTGGTAGACAAGTTGGTTTGGCCAAACGACCAAGTGCTCAACGCAGTTTCATAAACTTGCAGAATTCTGTCATGCACACAAGGTGCTTGACCAAATGTTAGGGCCACCTAGGGACTCTTGTTGATCATGAAATTTGTCAGGATGATGTCTCCTTAGATGAATAAAATGATGGTGTGATTGGTTTGGCAGAATGCAAAACTTGCTAGTGCAAGTTTGGGGGA
Source organism: Thinopyrum elongatum (assembly GCA_011799875.1). Lineage (NCBI taxonomy): Eukaryota > Viridiplantae > Streptophyta > Magnoliopsida > Poales > Poaceae > Thinopyrum > Thinopyrum elongatum. Next base: position 317,625,573 of record CM022301.1, read on the forward strand.
ATTTCATTTCTGGACAGAAATTACAGAGGAATATTTGGTGAACTAACAAGATCCCAATGGAGCTAAAATTTTGGACTTAAGGGTTTGGTTGGAAGGACTATAAGTGGGAAAATTTTCAGAATTAATGGAGCAAGGAAAATAGTGGTTGTTGTGCAAAGTCAAAAACAGGACAGAAATGAAAAGAGGTTGGTTCACTCAAAATTTTCAAAACACCAAGAAGGGTTTTTGCATAAAAGTGACCTATAGGCATCACATGACCTCCCATAATTTTTGTGGAATTTTAAACACAATTATTTAAAATAGGTGTAGTGCAACAGAGCCATTTAAAGTGTTGTAAATGCTATTAAAAGAATTGTTTTGGGCAATTTTTATTATGAAAATAATTCTTACTGTTATTAAAATGTAATTGAAATGATTTGAGAAAACTACCAAAGCCACAATATTATTTCCAAAAATTTCTATATGGAGGGAAGAATTTTGAAAAAAAAACAGGAATAGAAAATGGTTCTGAAATTAATAAAAGACCTAGTAAAAATTCAAAATTTTAATACTGGCCAAATTTTATTTAGTAAAAACATGATTAAAATTTTGGGGTGTTACACCGAGGCGCCGGACGAGGGCATCCGAAACCCTATCCATGATGAGTAGTTTTAACTATGTACGTAGTACATAGGTTTTTATTTGCATGACTAGTATTGATTTGAGGAATGAAGTTTGAGTTTCATGGTTGTGGCGAACGTTTTTAGTGTGCTGCTCGATCACTGTCCACAGACGCGTCCGGGCGCGTGTGCGGGCATTTGGGGGCAGAATTTTGGTGTTTGTGGTTGTGTATTCCCAATGTAACTTGTAAACTAGTAGCATGCATATGTTAATAGTGTACACCTACCTATGTTATTTCCACTATGAGTAGTCAAGAAATACTTTTTAAGAAGCAGAGGCACAAGAGCAACCGATAAAAAAACACGGGTCGATAAACCGCAAGACCTCCTACATGCAGAATGGGACTATAATGGGAGCAACTAATCAAGGTGTAACTTTGGATAGCTTCCGCTGAAGTCACTTTCTTGGACTGAAAGCGAGTCGAGTTGTGCACCCAGCCGCCGCCGCCACATGTCACTCATTGGGCACAACTTCGGATTTTTTTTCTGCATGCATTTTTTTTGCGCCGGGGGGGGGGGGGGGGGTTTCGGCTTTTGTTCGGTTTTCCCTAGGTTTTGACGGGAACTTTCTTGCATTTTTTGGGAGGCAGTGTTTTTCCGCAAAAAGAACAACATGTATTTCTGCCAGAAGCATTGTTGTACTTCATGCAAAAAAGCACAACATGTGCTTCCGCGAGAAGCACAACTGTGCTTCCTGGAAAGGGAAAATCACAGTTGTGCTTCGAGAAGCGCAACTTGTGCTTCCCAGAAAAGAAAAAACATACTTATGCTTCCACTAGAAGTGCACAATATGTGCTTCCCTAAAATGAAAAGGCTCAGCTTGTGCTTCCGAATTATTATTTTTTGGTTTTCAGTCATTTTTTTTTGTTTCATTTTTTTCCAAAATAATTGTTCATTTTTTCAATTCTTGAGTTTTTAGTGAAAAAAGGTTCGTCAAAACTAATTACTTACTCGATGAGAGAAATTCAATGGTGAAAATGGGTAGTAACTTGGACGCACTGTTCAAAAGATATAATATAAAAAAGAATCTACAGAAAAAGAAAAAACCTCTTGGGTTGCGGCAAATGATGCATATACAGTGCGCCAATTGTCATCACCAGAGAAGATAAGAGTGACCTTTTCAAGAAATACCTCTTAATTAGTGATTTCGGACTATAACACATACTTTACGCGCTAGTGGGCTGGCCCATTGTACTATTTTGGCTGTTTCTTTTTTTTCTTTTTTGTGGTTATACTTTTTCTTGGACTCATATGGGCCGGATCCATGCACTAAGGGCAATACCATTGCGTGGGGGCATCAACGAATAGTTCGAACGACTACGCAAGATTGTCTAGAAAGAAAAACAATATTGTCTCAAAAAAAGTAGAACCGAGCTAATAGCAACTAAGGTGGAAATGTAACTTTCCCTTTTCCAAAGGAGACTAAGAAATTGTGGAAATTACATACTTTATTACCATATTTTTAATCCAGTGCCATCTCCGGCCAACATTTTTGTTTCAAGTATATCATACAACTTTTGCATAAATGTACGCATCATCACTTACAAGTATGGATTCCATATCTTAGAAACTACTATTTGATTTATGTATGGAAACTAGTCGTTTTATGGTGAAGATACAAGTGCAAACGTCTGATATGTTAACCAGATATATTGGGATTGAAATATTTTATGGAAGGATTTGTGTCCTTGCCTTACTGCACTATCTCCGTTCCGAAACACTTGAAGTTCTAGATTTGTTCTAAGTCAACATTCTTTAATTTTGACCAACTTTATAGAGTCGAACGTGAAAGTCATTTTCTTCGTACGACAACGTATGGATAGATACAAAGAGCAAAAGAAGGATTTGCATATGGTGTCCAGGTCCTGGTGGCTTCCAAGCTGATTTCTACCAAGATTTCTGGGACCTGGTGAAGTGGGATATAAAAGATTTGGTTGATGATTTTGGACGCAAAAGTTTCTGTTTTTTCACAGAATCAAATCAACTATTAACCAAATCATCCCAAAGGCTTTACTTGGCACAAACAGTAATTTAAACACAAAAACACAACCATAATAGTAGCATAATTGTGTGCATACATGGAAACAGAAAAGAAACAAGAAAAATAAAGATAAAGATAAGTATTGGGTTGCCTCCCAACAAGCGCTATTGTTTTACGCCCCTAGCTAGGCGTAATGCATAGTTATAAGTATTGTCATCCTTCAAATTAATTCCATAGGTGGACCTCATAATAGATTCATATGGTGGATTAATTCTCTTTCTAGGTAAGTGTTCCATTCCTTTCTTTAATGGAAATTGAAATCTTATATTACCTTCTTTCATATCAATAATAGCACCTATGGTACGTAGGAAAGGCCTACCAAGTATTATGGGACAAGACGGATTGCAATCAATATCAAGCAGAATGAAATCGGTGGGCACATAATTTCTATTTGCAAGCATAGAACATCATTTATTCTACCCAAAGGTTTCTTAATAGTGGAATCCGCTAAGTGCAAATTAAAAGAACATTCATCCAAATCATGAAGGCCTAGCACATCACATAAAGATTTTGGTATAGTGGAAACGCTAGCACCCAAATCACATAAAGCATTGCACTCATAATTTTTAATCTTTATTTTAATAGTAGGTTCCCATTCATCATATAATTTCCTAGGTATTGAAACCTCCAATTCTAGCTTTTCCTCTAAAGCTTTCATCATAACTTCTACAATATGTTTAGTAAAAGCCTTATTTTGTTCATAAGCATTGGGCGAATTTATCATGGATTGCAACAAAGAAATACACTCAATTAAAGAACAACTATCATAATTAAAATCCTTGAGATCCAAAGTAGTGGGCACATCACTATTTAAAGTTTTGACCTCTCCAAACCCACTTTTATCAATTTTTTCATTAAGATTATCACCTCCGAACAATGGGGACGCCTTCTAGAAAATGTTGACTCATCTTCAGTCCCCTTCTCATCAAGTTTTATGTCACTAAACAAAGATTCAATGGGTGTGACACCAATCATTTTACTATCTTCATCATGATTACGATAAAAATCAGTCGGAATCGCTTTTTCTAGGAATTCTCGCTTAGTTCCTAATCTAGCGTTCATTCTTTACTTTCATTAATGGAGACATAGATAGATTTAATGGACTCATTAATATCAAACTTAGGTGGCAAAATTTTAGATTTGAGATTTCCACATCATGAACAATTCTATCCATGTTTCTAGACATATCATCAACTTTACTCAATTTTTCCTCTATCATAGTATTGAAAATATTTTGATAATTAATAAATTATTTACTATTACTTTCAAGATCAGAGGGCATCCTATTATTATTATTATTATTATAAGAGTTACCATAGGAATTGCCATAATTATTAGAGGAATTTCCAGAAAACGGCATAGGATTAAAATTACCTCTATAAGCATTACTATTGAAATTGTTTCACGAGACAAAATTCACATCCACGGGATCATTATTTTGTTCAATCAAAGTAGACAATGGCGCATCATTAGGATAAATATGAGCACTCTTACTAGCAACCATTTTCATGAGCGCATCCACTTTATCACTCAAAGTATTAATTTCTTCAACAGAATTCACTTTTGTACTAGTAGTTCTTTATATATGTCATTGTGAATAATTTGCCATAATATTATCAAGGAGTTTTGTAGCTTCCCCTAAAGTGATTTCCATAAAGGTACCCCCCCGCGGCGGAATCTAAAACATTTCTAGAAACAAAGTTCAATCCCGCATAAAAAAATTCGGATGATCATCCATAAGCTTAAACCATGAGTGGAGCAATTTCTTATAATAAATTTCATTCTCTCCCAAGATTGGGAAACATGTTAATGCTCAAGTTTCTTAAAATTCATGATTTTATTTCTAAGAGAAATAATTTTTGCGGGAGGAAAATACTTGGCAATAAAAGCATCCTTACACTTATCCCAAGAATCAATACTATTTCGTGGCAAGGTTGAAAACCAAGTTTTAGCACGATATCGTAGTGAGAACAGAAATAATTTTAATTTGACAATATAATTATCCACATCTTTTTTCTTTTGCATGTTGCTACTTGTGAGCTACGTTGGGATTTCCTCAAAGAGGAGAGTATGATGGAGTACAGTAGAGATAATTATTTCCCTCGGTTATGAAACCAAAGTTATCAATCCAGTAGGAGAACCAAGCAACACTATGTAAACAACACCTGCACACAAACAACAAATACTTGCAACCCAACGCGTAGAGGGGTTGTCAATCCCTCAACGATTACGAGCAAGAGTAAATTGTATAGTTTTTGATAGATAGATCTGACAAAATTACAAAATAAAATATATAAAAGAAAATTGCAGCAAGGTATTTTTTGTTTTAATACATGATAAAAGATAGACCCGGGGGCCATAGTTTTCACTAGAGGCTTCTCTCGAGAAAACAGCATACGGTGGGTAAACAAATTATTGTTGGGCAATTGATAGAAAAGCAAATAATTATGAAAATATCGAAGGCAATGATCATAAATAGGCATCACATCCAAGATTAGTAGACCGAAACGATTTTGCATCTACTACAATTACTCCACACATCGACCGCTATCCAGCATGCATCTAGTGTATTAAGTTCATGGAAAAACGGAGTAATGCTTTATGCAAGATGACATGATGTAGACAAGATAAACTCACGTATGAATAAACCCTATCTTGTTACCCTTAATAGCAATGATACATACGTGTCATGTTCCTTTCTGTCACTGGGATTGAGCACCACAAGATCGAACCCATTACAAAGCAGCTCTTCCCATGGCAAGATAAATCAATCTGGTTGGCCAAACCAAACCAATAAATCAGAGAAGAAATACGAGGCTATATTAATCATGCATAAAAGAGTTCAGAGAAAACCCAAATAATATTCATGGATAGATCTGATCATAAACTCACAATTCATCGGATCCCAAAAAACACACTGCAAAAAAGAATTACATCGGATAGAACTGCAAGAACATCAAGAACATTGTATTGAAGAACATCGAGAGAGAAGAAGTCATCTAGCTACTAACTACGGACCCGTAGGTCTATGGTAAACTACTCACGCATCATTGGAGGGGTGATACGTCTCCATCGTATCTACTTTTCCAAACACTTTTGCCCTTGTTTTGGACTCTAATTTGCATGATTTGAATGGAACTAACCCGGACTGACGATGTTTTTAGCAGAATTGCCATGGTGTTATTTTTGTGTAGAAATCAAAGTTCTCGGATTAACCTGAAAATTTACAGAGAATTTTATGGAATATATGAAAAATACTGGCGCAAGAAGTTTCCAGAGGGGGTCCACCCAGAGGCCACAAGCCTGGGGGGCACCCCCCTGGGGCGCGCCTAGAGGGCCTGTGGGCCCCCTGGACCCCCACCGACCTCAACTCCAACTCTATATAACCCTATTCGGGGAGAAAAAAGCAGAGAGAAGGATTCATCGCATTTTACGATACGAAGCCGCCGCCGCCTCCTGTTCTTCATTGGGAGGGCTGATCTGGAGTCCGTTCGGGGCTCCGGAGAGGGGGATTCATCGCCATCATCATCACCAACCTTCCTCCATCGCCAATTCCATGATGCTCACCGCCGGGAGTGATTAATTCCTTTGTAGGCTTGCGGGACAGTGATGGGTTAGATGAGATTTATCATGTAATCGAGTTAGTTTTGTTAGGGTTTGATCCCTAGTATCCACTATGTTCTGAGATTGATGTTGCTATGACTTTGCTATGCTTAATGCTTGTCACTAGGGCCCGAGTGCCATGATTTCAGATCTGAACCTATTATGTTTTCATGAATATATGTGAGTTCTTGATCCTATTTTGCAAGTTGTAGACACCTATTACGAGTTATGATCCGCATACCCCAAGGTGACAATAATTGGGATTCTTTCCGGTGATTACCGTAGTTTGAGGAGTTCATGTATTCACTAAGTGCTAATGCTTTGCTCCGGTTCTCTATTAAAAGGAGGCCTTAATATCCCTTAGTTTCCTTATGGACCCCGCTGCCACGGGAGGGTAGGACAAAATATGTCATGCAAGTACTTTTCCATAAGCACGTATGACTATATACGGAATACATGCCTACATTACATTGATGAATTGGAGCTAGTTCTGTGTCGCCCTAGGTTATGACTGTTGCACGATGAATGCCATCTGACATAATTATCCATCACTGATCCATTACCCACGAGATTTTCACATATTGATCTTTGCTAAGTTACTTTCGCGTTGCTACTGTTACAATCACTACAAAACTGTTACTGCTACTATTACCACTGTTACCGTTACTTCCATACTACTTTGCTACTAAAAACTTTGCTGCAGATATTAAGTCTTTCAGGTGTGGTTGAATTGACAACTCAACTGCTAATACTCGTGAATATTCTTTGGCTCCCCTTGTGTCAAATCAATAAATTTGGGTTGAATACTCTACCCTCGAAAACTGTTGCGATCCCCTATACTTGTGGGTTATCAAGACCTTTTTCTGGCACCGTTGCCGGGGAGCATAGCTATATTTGCTGAGTCACTTGGGATTTATATCTGTTGATCACTATGAAGAATTTGAAAGATACCAAAACCAAGATTTTCCCCTCTAAGACGAGGGGAGGTAAGGAACTGCCATCTAGCTCTGCACTTGATTCACCTTCTGTTTTGAGTAAGCTTGTGACACCTACACCTGCTAGTAATCCTAATATATCGCAAGTAATTGATGATGCTACTTCTGCTATGCATGCTGCTTATGATGATACTACTACTTTGCTTGATAATACTGTGCCACTGGGTGAATTTCTTGATGAACAACTTGCTAAAGCTAAAGATATTGAGAATGCTAAAACTGATGATATTTCGGAAACTGATGAAATTATTGAAACTAAAAACTTTGAAACACCCATTAGACCTAGCACTCCTAGATATGAATTACCTGTTATACCTGAGGGTTATGTTATGGATGGAAAGGTAGCTAGGGACTTTCTTGCTTGTAAGGATAGAGAGGATCTTAAGAAATTACTAGTCAAGTTGAAAGAAAAATCTTTGAATGCTAGAATGCAATATGATCCTAAGTTTGCTACGTCACCTATCTTTGTTACTGATAAGGATTATGAATTCTCTGTCGATCCTGAGTTAATTACTTTGGTTGAATCTGATCCTTTCCATGGTTATGAATCTGAAACTGTTGTGGCACATCTTACTAAACTGAATGATATAGCTACCCTATTTGCTCATGAGGAAAAAATTCGCTATTACTATATTCTTAAGTTGTTTCCTTTCTCTTTAAAGGGTGATGCTAAGATATGGTTTAATTATCTTGCTCCTGGTTGTGTGTGTAGCCCCCTGGATATGATATATTACTTCTCTGAAAAATATTTTCCTGCTCATAACACTACAAAAAAAATACACTTCCGTGATGATACTTGTTTGTCACAGTAGGTCACGTTTTCTGCCATGCATGTACATCCATGATGATTTTATGACAGAATCAAGATAGTCATACCTGTGCTGTCATAGAAGTGTTCCATGACAATACCAAAATTATCATCATGGAAGTGTCCACTTCCATGACGATAAATGGTGCGTCATGGAAGTGTTTTTGTCAAGGGTAACTGACACGTGGCATCCACCGTAACAAGTCGCCGTTAAGCTATCAGGTTCCATTTTGGATCTGATAACCCGTTAACAGCCCCGACCAATGGGGATTTTCCATGTGTAAAATTCTCATTCGCCGGAGGATCCACATGCCGGCTCAGCATTGGGACAGATGTAATCCACTCATTATACGGGAGGCGCCTATGATACGTTGGCACGTGGCAAGGCCCAATAGTGGCCCATTTAGGTGAAAGAGGCTGGCCCAGTCAAAATTAGCAGGCCGGCCCATATAGGGCCTACTTGTGTCTGGTCCATTTAAGCTCACGGCCCATACGAGATGTGCCAATTCGGCCCGTCAACTATTTGACACCATTGCAACCCATCGTCAGTTCGAGCACGTTAACAGCCCACTATATATTTGGGCTCAATATCGGCCCCATGTGGTTTCGGCATGTTAACGACCCATTCAAGGGATGGGCCAATTTTCAGGATGTACGTCTTTTGGCCTTTTAGCGACCCATTTAAGTGTTGGGCCAATTTCCAGCCCGGTGTGTCTTTCAGCCAGTTAACGGCCCATAAATGAGTTGGGCCATTTATAGTCGGACTTGAGTTTTGGCCTCTTAACGGCCCATGCTCTTCATGACCAATACCAGCCTGGTTTCTCTTTCAGCTTGCTAAAGGCCCACAACACAGTTGGGCCATATATAGTCCGACCTAACTTTCGGCTTCTTAGCGGCCCATGCTCTTCATGGTCCAGTACGAGCCCGCTGTCTCTTTCGGCCTGCTAAAGGCCCACAATACTGTTGGGCCATATATAGCCCGACCTTAGTATCGGCCTGTTAACGGCCAGTGAAATCGAATGGGCCCACTTATTGCCCGCTTCGATGTCGGCCTGTTAACGACCCGGGAGGTAACAGGGCCGAGCATTAACTGTTGGCTCGTTTCAATTATAGCGGCCCAATAGAGCTTTCGGCCTGGTTACGACCCATTAACCTAATGGGCTCGCTAAAGTTCGAACATGTCTATAGGCCCAATTAGATAACGTCGATTCTGGCCCAGCTATAATTTGAGCCCATTACGACGAGGAATTATGGACAGGACAAAAACCGATCAATCAAAGGCCTATGAGAATTTTGGCCCATGCGAGCCCATTAGGGAAGCCCATTAAGGGCAGTGGCCCACTTCCTTCATATAGGGCCCACGACTATTCGTGCTAACTAATAATTTCACTGCTTTTTTGGCTTCCTAGCGACCAGTTAGCTGGAATGCGAGGCGCACTAAGCAAATGTATGGCATACAAGGAAAAACGTTGCACATCCAGCATATAATACAGGAAATTACATCCACTGGGCAATCAAAGATTGATGCGAGTGCAAATAAATGAACAGAACTTAACGATCTACAACCTCACAATCTGCAACCTCAGCGCGGATGACGCCCATAAGCATGTGAGCAAGTTCTTCCTTCTTTGCTACACTATCTCTGAAAACATTGATCAGTTGTTGGTGCATAAGAATGTGCAGCTCTGATTCCTCCATGATTTCCATGATTGCTTCAGCCAGTAATTCGTTCACAAACATACATTTTTCCGTTGGATTCGAGACAGAGGAAACTCAATATATTCAAATGGCGATTTTGGCAGGCTTGTATTATTGATAGTGGAGAGTGTCTCGACCACTACATCATAACATAAATTAGGAGGGGAACCGAACAGATTAATCAAGAGTTATTGCCATATTACCTGGCCTAGATTTATTGGAAAGAAACAATGGGGTTGCCTTGCTATTTTCAGAGTTTGTCTTCTTATCTTCAGCAGCCTGCACCAAATTAACACACTAGCATTGCTATCATTGGCCAGGTCAGATAATAGGAAATCAACATTGACACAATGAACGTTTGGGCAACCAGACCACACCAGCCTACACCAAATTAACACAATATGTCACAGCTACCATCAGCCAGGTAAGGTAATAGGAAAGCAACATTGACACAATGAATGATTGGGCAACCAGAACAGCACTACAATTTAGTAATGTGCATGATATGAGATAGTACACTCATGCAGCTCAGTATGCAAAACTACCAGGCAGTTTTCCTTACAAAAATCAACATTGTCACCTTTAATTATACATTTTGCTACAAGTAAATTTAGATCAGATAAAGGTTGGATTCACGTCGATTAACAAAATACATGCTGATGTAAAAATTTAGTGATATACAACAGGTACTTACATCAGCATTGGAGCACAGAGAATTCCCGCAAGATATTTTCCTCGAACACGATCCCAGTTTAGAAGGTCGTCTATCCTTTAAGCTTATTTTCTAAAAGAGAGATGGGTAAGAAACATGTAGAAAATATGATCTGAATGCTATAAAATTTCATGATGTGAGGATACACACACGCTTTTTAGAATGGAGTTGACATATTTTTGCTGGACTGGAGCGGACTAGTTCTTTGGCCACTTGAATCTGCTTATTATCAGTAGGAGTTGGGTTTCTCTGTGCTGGAGAAGTATCTATGGACATTGGAGTTGGTTTACTATCTCCTAGCGTTTGGATCTTTTTCAAAGACCTTGTTTGTAACCCTTTAGATTCTAACATAGCCGTCTTCCCCTTGCATGCCTTATATAGAAGAATGGTGCTTCAGTTATAAAACATGCTACGGCAGAGAGATGGAATAGGTACTGAAGAATAGAAAGGCATGACATTTTGACATGTATTCCCTCCATCCGGAAATAAATGGATGTGTCTAGGCATATTTCAGTTCTAGATACATCCATTTTTATCCATTTCTGCGACATGTAATCCGGACGGGGGGAGTATGATGTAAGAGCTAGGGATACGACAGGACAACATAGTAAAAAAACACTAGTTGAATGTAAAACTGTATGATAGTGGAATACATACAGAAAAACACTAAGGCAACATATATGTGTATGATTGGGAAACTAAGATGGTATTGCAACAGACCACTAGAACAACACTTCAATGTAAAAAAACATGGTATGGTAGACAGATGAAGTACATACTGATGAATAACAATGCATAAGATATTCAGAAGCATGATGTCCACACTAAGCAGATGGCATTGCGACAGAGTAGAATGACAGTACTTGAATTTGAAAACATGTTATCATGAATGGAATAGGTACTAAAAACAGGAAGGCATGACATATTTACATGCATGATCAACAGGCTAAGCACATGGCATTGCAATAGAGTAGATACACTCTAGGACATTATATGCATGTTGTACCCATATCACGGGCCAAGTTAGAGCAAGGACCTTGTGGGGTGAATAGGATTCGTCATCTTTCTACAAGTCTTCTGAAGAACTGCCTTTACATGTTCCATCATATTGGGTATCATTGACGTCAAGTTTGTTGGCCGTTACATTGCTCCGTGAGGTTCTCGTGGATATATCAGTGTGTGCAATTATATCTGACATGCATGGAAGACAACTAGTAGTTAGATTTATGTAATGAGTGCCTGTAGGAGATGACATAAATAGTAGGACTGGGCTTAACTAGCAACAACAGGTCTCAAAAAGTAAAGGGAGAACACAGATGAAAGCTACAAAATATGTATCATTTGTACTCGAGATTAACTAGATGGCACACAAAAGTATTAAAGAACAACATAGGTAATACTAGAAGTGGTATAATCACCAGCCTGTGGGATAACATTGGCTGATGGATGATAACTATGGAACAACGTTACCTAAAGAACAAGTCTCTTATCTGAACTATGCAATAGCGTTACCTAAAGAACAAGTCTCTTATCTAAACTATGCAACAACGTTAACTCCTGAACAAGACTCTTAAGAGATCAGCGTGAATATACAGTGAAATGTGATAATCTATTTTCCATGCTTAGATGAATAACAAATCCATAAATGTTGCACACAAGTAAGATGAGGGTACAACCTATCTGGCCGCCATCCATAGGAGTGAGCATCATCTACTAACTTGTCGATGGCCCTGCAGTTGTTGTGGTTGTCCATGTCGGGCACACACATTCGATGCAGGGAACTGTTGATTGGGGACTATAGCTCCCTTCTGGTGTATGCTTCCCTTGTTGGAGCAGCTGCGGTGAGAAGGAAGACGGTGTGGCTGAAGATGCAGAAAACGCAAAATGTTAAGAACGACACATATCTCTAATCTGAAGAAATACCCTGAGAGATCAACAGTAAGGTACGAGAGTGGTCACACGTCTGTTGACTAAAAACTAAATTGGGGTCACACGATTTTATTTTATTTTGGTACTGTCCGATCTACGCCGGATGGCTTGATGGTCGTCTTGTGCCTCCCGGCTGACACTGTTCAGAATCCTCCCAGAAGAGCCAGTGACCACCGGCAGAGCAGCCTCCCTCCACCGTCCCTGGCCGCGAGAGCTCCGACCAAAACCCCGCTCCCCACCCCACCGCATTGCCGTGGTTGCGCCGCCCCTAGCTAATCCACAAAGAGTCACCGTCATCCAGATCCGGAGGCAGCAGTACCTTCAACCCACGCAACTCTAAGATAGCCACCTAAGCGCTGCTTCCGCGGTGAACCTGCGCCCCCGCACCCTTACGTTAGACACCAGCCAACCGGCAGCCTAGGAGCTCCGCCGCCTCGAGGGGTGCTGCTTCCCATTGGGAATCGATTGGCCCAGAATAAAAATTCAGACAACTGACGCCTAAATAAAGTGATTTAAGATGAGTGTACGACCTATCTTGCGGCCCGGTGAAGTAGGCAGCTCCAGCTGCCGAGTCGGTGAGGCCGGCGCGGTTGTGGTGGCTCCCGGCGGCAGGAAAGCAGAGATGTCGCGACGGTCGACGGCTACGGGGAAGCAGCACCGGGGCCCTGGACGCATCTGAAGTTGGAGCCGCTCCGGCGCCATGCACAACGGCGGGGGTGAATCGGCTCCAGTACGGTTCACGCGGTTGTCGTCGAGGTAGCTCAGGCAGCACAGAGTAAGAGGCACACGGCCCAGTGCACGACGGCAAACGGACATCGTATCCGGCATTGGGGAGGAGGGCGGTGGTGAATTTGGTGCGGTGGGGCGCCATGGAGGAGGGGCTGAGGTTTCGTGGCTGGGGAGAAGGGAGCTTCTGGGGAGAAGGTGATTTGGCGCCCATGATGTATGAATGGGGAATTGGGAGGGGGAACCATGTCTTACGGACGCATTTGTCTGAAATGTGTGGGGGGGGGGGTTACAGTTCTACTCCTGCCTTTAGGCTTCTGGGCTTGGGTCTGTGTACTGAGGGTCGGGAATAGTAGAGTAACTTTGCTTCTCCCAAATAGTGGGTGCAAGCGATTTCGGGTGAGGAGGGCGTGTTTTGAAATAGTGGGCGCGAGCGATTTCGCGCGAGGAGGGTGTGTTTTGAAATAGTCGGCGCGAGTGATTTCAGCCGAGGAGAGGGTGTTTTGCCGCCCATGGTTTATGAATCATTTGGCACCTGTCATTTCGGCCAAGGAGAAGGCGCGCTTGGATGAAGTTATGAACCTACCCTCGATGTACAATGGGCCAATTGATGCGTGTCCCACATAGGCCGGTAATTTTGCGTCTCCAATTTATTTGCTCAGGCGAATTCCACCGAGCAGAGGGTGTTTAGCGGTTCGTTCAAATTTTGGGAGAACGAGCATCCACGTCTACCTTACCAAGTCGATTCAAATCAAATTTTGAAATATTAGCTTGCCACTTCTTTTTTAGATGGTGAGATTATGCTCGGGACTAATGTGTTTTTACATGCTCGTTGCTAACGATTTACTATATGACAAATAGTTGACCCACTCAAAAACGGGAATCAAACCCAAAATGAAATATCTCGATTCAATGAAATAGCTCGTTCACCAGGTCAAAATAGTGAACTAAATCCAAAATTGAACACCTCAATTGAGTAGCATGTTGTATTATAGTACTCCATGAACATGTTGAAAGTCAAATTAATGAACTTGTTTGATACGCATATCTCCGTTCATGTGTGGATTGCAGACAACATGTTCTCCAATTCAAATATTTGAATGCAAATTTATATGGAAACATGGTTTATATCAGTCTTTGATGCATAAACGCGACCTCCCTCTCTCCCAGACTCCTGTTCTCTCTCTCGCCGACAATCTTCAATTCTACCGCACGCATCCAAACACAAACCTTGTCGGTCCCTCTCCCTCTCTCTCTCTCTCTCTCTCTCTCTCTCTGGGGGGGGTCTTTCTAGTTCACATGCACACTCCATGTATAGGTCTCTCTGGCACACTACGTATGATTCTCTAGTCCAAGCTAAATATCTTGGGTGCACTCATCGTACGCATACAAATTCCCTAGCTCGTTGCCTGTAACTCTCTCACGCACCACTCTGTCGTCTCGGAGCTCTTCCCTCTCTCTCTCAAACTCTCCATCTCCCTGGGTCAGACATACACATGCATATTTCACTTGCACTCGATAGACCCATCTAAAACTCTCTCTCTCCCTCGTTCTCTCTCCATCTCACACGCACACACACACAATCTCAAGCCACTCAATTGTAGGCACACGCAGTCCCCCCCTATGTATATGACTAATTCTTAGTCTCCATCACAAACATGTGCATTGTCTCTTTCCCTCACTTGGTCTATCTCGATTTCTCTCGGGGCATCTTTCTATCGCACACACACCTCATCCCTCGATCTCTCACCCATATAGTCCTCTCACGATCTCGAGGGGATCTCTCTATCACAAACACACCCTCTCACCCTCCCCATGCGTCCATCTTCTCCATGCGTCCCTCTCGACCTTTGTCCCTTGTTGGCCAGACCTCTATTGGACATGTGCTATAGGGTTGTCTCTCTCCATTGCAAACAATCACGCACTAGCTATCTTCGTGTATCTCCTCACCTCGCTTTTCTATCTCGGAGATGCATGTGTGATTTGTTTGCATAAGAAACGAACACACTCTCTCTCTATTTTATCATTTTTTGTCCCTTTCTCTTTCACACACACACTTTTTGCACACTCACTCATTCTCCTTCACACGCACTTGATCTCTCTCGACTTAGGCACTCTCTTCGGTCCATAGCATATAGATTTATCAAAAAGTCAAACATCACAAAGTTTGACCATGTACGTGGAGAAAAACATTTACATCTAGAACATCAAACATATATCATTAGATTCATCATGAGATGTAGTTTCATATGATGTATCTTTGGTATTACAGATATAAATAATATTTGCGTAAACCTGGTCAAAGTTTCCAAAGTTTGACTTCTAAAAAATTTATATGCACTGCATTATCGAACGGATGGAGTATCTCTTTCCCCCCTCTCAGCTATCTGACGCACCACTCTGCCGTATCAGGGCTCCTCTATCTCTCTCAAACTTTATATCTCCCTAGTTCATACATACACATATCTCGCTCGCGCTACATAGACCCATCTAACACTCTCCGCCCTTGTTCTCTCTCTATGTGACACGCACCCCCCCTAAGTACCATAATCCCTCACTCCATCATAGGCACACGCACTCCCCCCCTAAGTATGACTATCTCTCACTAGCCTTCAAGAACACACGTATTGTCTCCTTCCATCCATACGTCTATCTCGATATCTCTCGGGGTATCTTCTATCGCGCACACACCTTGTCACTCGATATCCCACCCATGTAGTCCCATCACGATCTCCAGGGGATCTCTCTATCACAAACATACACTCTCTCCTCCCCATGTCTGCATTTTCTCCATACGTCTCTCTCGACCTCTCTCCCTTGTTTGTCAGACCTCTCTTGGCCATGTGCTAGGGGTCTTTCTCTCTCGGTTGCAAACAACCACACACTATCTCCTCACCTCGCTTCCGCTATCGAAGATGCATGTGTGATATGTTTGCATAAGACACACACACTTTTTCTCAACTTTATTGTGTGTTGTCCATGTCTCTTTCACACACGCACACACACTTTTTTCACTCACTCTTTCTATTTCACACACACACTCTCTCTCTCTAGTTAGGTACTCTCTCATGTCGATAAACATATGGATGTTTTGAAAAGTCAAACCTCAGAAAAGTTTGACCAGGTATATGTGGAGAAAAATATTTACATCTGGAATGATCATTAGATTCATCACAACATGTACTTACTTTATACTATTATTTATCTTTGGTATTGTAGATATAAGTAATTTCTTTATAAACTTGGTCAAAGTTTCAAAAGTTTGACTTTAAAAAAAATATAGGCACTACATTATCGAACGGAGGGAGTAGCTCTTTCTCTCTCTCTCTACTAGTATCTCTCACGGGCCTCCCCTCTCACTCGATCTCTCTATACCGAGGGATTATACAGTCACTGTGTCAGCGTATAGCTCCGTATATTGTTTAGTTGACCGGTCAACCAGTCCACATGCTGCCTTGTCAGCTCGTGTTCTCTATCTTCGTGTGTTGGCCCATGTGGCAGTGGGTGAAAATAAGTAAAATAGAGGCCCATCTGACACGTGGTGAAGTAAACAAAGTTGAAACCACTCGCGGTAGCACCCGACACGCTAGTAAATTGAGGGCACACTTCTTCCACGTGTGTATGAAGGACGCACTCGTGCACACTTCACCACTGCACGGCGGCATGAACACAAGGACGCACTCATGCACACCCAACACACAATACACACCAGCACACGTGTACACCGGCGTCACCGCCGGCTGAGATGGATGGCGAGGCAGCCAACAAGCAGAGGCGGCTCGAGCCAAAACCGCATCGGGCGAGCCTGGACTTCATCAGCAGCCTCCCCGATGACATGCTGCTCGTCATCATCGGCCTCCTCCCCACCAAATCTGCCGTGCGGACCACCCTGCTCTCCCGGCGGTGGCGCCCCCTCTGGCGCCGTGTCCCCCTCAACCTCACCGTCGACAGCTGCCTCTATGAGGGGGATTGCAAACGCATGGCCACAGTTCCAAGATCCTTTCATCGCACCCTGGGCCAGCCAGACGCCTTGACATCCGCATGTTCAGTACCAACTGCAAGGTCCAAGCCAAGTTCGACGAGTGGTTCTTATCCCCCGCCCTAGATCAGCTCGAGGAGCTCAGGTTTGAAGCTGGACGATGTCGCTCTCTGCCGCCATCCGCGCTTCGCCTCACGCCAATGATGCGCCGCGCCAGCTTCAGCTCCTACTATTTTCCCCAGATTAATGTCATGCCCGCCCTTCTTCTCCCTCAACTCAAGCAGCTCGACCTCTTCGATGTTGGCATCTCGAAGAAGGCTATGGAGCACCTACTCCGCAGCTGTACTGCGCTCGAGTACCTTCGTCTTCGGCAGATCCACGGGTTCATTAGCCTCGAAATCGCCTCAACGAATCTCCGATGGATTTATGTGTCTTGCCGGCCCCGTAACAAGCCATCAATTGGGAAGAGATCACTCCAGCTGTTCCACGTTATGGTCATTGAGAATGCGCCTTTCCTTGAGAGATTGCTTGTATCTGATCTAGAAGGTCTAACAAAAATCAGGGTCATTGACGCGCCGAAATTGACAGCGTTGGTGTACTCGTCTGCCAAATTCTCCGAACTCTTTATTGGATCCGTAATCGTTCAGGTACAACACTCATCTTCTTCTCCGTCTTCTTGAAATTCACATTTTTAAATTTCTTCTTGATGTATTTACGACTGTCATCCAGAAAATGATTCCCACAAGCTTGACCCAGTCTGTGCGTACAGTGAAGATCTTAGCAATAAAATCTATCGGCCCCAATCTGGATCAAGTTGTTGGATTCCTTACATGCTTTCCGTGCACGGAGAAGCTACTCATCGAGGTGAAAATTCTTTCCTATTAGTAAACGGTAATCACAATGTAGCTCAATCTTTTCGTAATTTCCCCAAATTACGATGACAAGTGTAGTGTTCAAAACTGCATCTACGCACTGCACCGAAACAAATGTTTTTAGTATTTTTTTCTCACGTGATCACCTGCATCGTTTTTTTGTTGTACTACTAGTAGCCTAGGCTAGTCATAGTGGCAAGTAACTTAGACTGCTAACTCTATGGTTAGCCTAAGAGCAAGTACTACCTCCGTCCTGATTTTCTCTTTTTGTAGTATCAAAATTTGACCATAGATTTAACTGACAAAATGTTAATGCATGTCACTAAAAATTATATCATTGGATTCGTATTTGAACATGATTTCAAATGGTATAATTTTTTGTGACATGCATTGGCATTTTCTTAGGTAAATCTATGGTCAAAATTTTACACTAAATATGAGGTAGTACAAAAGTGGGCTATAATGGCCCTCCACTATGTAGGCCAAAACACGTGCCAAATTCACTTCTGATGCATTTGGCATCGATGCCCTCCATTGCTCACCTAGTGCCCCAATCTGGATCACCTACTTTGCTTCGGTGCCAAATTAACTCACGCAATGAAAAAACACTTGCGTGGGAGAGGGAGAGGAATAAGGCAATAAAAACACTTGTTTGGGAGAGGGAGAGGCTGGTGTAGTTGGTTTGATTGATTTGTTTATACATGTTGGTCTGTGTGCACAGCGGTGCCAACTCTCTCACATCGCTAGAGCGGTGCCAAAATCTTTTGATTTGACATCGATGCGTATTATGTGGCATACTTTTGAGAAATATGGCATCGGCCACATAGTGGAAGGCAATAAATGCCCAAGCTCTTCACGTGCTCCTAGGTAAATGAGTGGAAAGAGAAAGAGAGAGAGTGAAAAAATATCACTAGCCTTAGAGCCAACCCTATCATATGGGCGAATTATATTGGTACCTCTTGATGACACGGCAATCTTATACAGCCAGCTGCTCTAATATGTTCTCTTCTTTTGCAGATAAAAAAAGACCCGAAAGTGAAAAATGTGATGCACTATAACAATCTCATCGAATGCCTTGATCTCCATCTTACAGAGATTGATTTGATCGACTACCGAGGCAGCACATCTGAGATTAAATTGGCCAGGTTTTTTGTTCTGGAGGCAAGTGTGCTCAAGGTAATGAGGTTTGGCGTTCTCTGGCGCAACAATGAATGGCGTGCTGATCACCGCAAGCGTCTAAGCCTAAATGACAAAGTCTCCGCAGAAGCTGAATTTGTTTTTGAAACATCAAGTCGCCAGAGACTAAAAAATTTATTTGCCCATTAATGACTTGTCAGGGCGGTGGATTTTAGTTTGTACGATAATGCTGCATCCACCTAAAGAAATGAAAGTTCTTACGTAAACTTCCTAATAATTCCCTCTTCATAGGTGCAGCATTACTCCTAGCATTTGTAATATCAGTTTGAAACTTGTAATATTACGACTATCCAGCACGAGGTACTATGTTACGATAAATGTTCGCGTGCATAGGTGCGGCAACGATATACCCATTACTCGAGTACAATATTTATTATTACCAGCAAGAGGCCCATGCGTTGCACGGAACATCAAGATGCATTTATACGAGCTGTTTATCTTGTGGGAGATGAAGATGAATCAGGGAAGGCCTTATCTGCAAATGTGGAGAGGGGTGCAGGTATCATTTTGCAAAATTGCCATAGTTTATAAGAGTTTATAGATCGGACGGTGTATATTGCAGGATGGCAGGCACACCATCATCACCAACTCGGTTTTTATAAGAGTTTCTCTATTTCTGTATACTACTCCTATAAAAACCTGAGGGCTCCTTTGATTCAAGGGAATTCTATAGTATTTTTGGAAGATTGAAATCCTTTGAAATTTTTCCTATGTTTGTCCTTTGATTCATAGGATTGAATCCCATAGGAATTTTTCCAATGGAATTTTTTGTACTACATTTCATAGGAAATCTAACATCCACTCTAACCTCTTTTTACAATTCCTTTGTTTTTCCCGTGAAATCAAACACTCCTTGCTAATCCTATAGGATTCAAGTGGGCATGACACTCCAATCCTACACTTTTCCTATTCCTGCGTTTTCAAAATCCTGTGAATCAAAGAGGTCCTAAGTTGGTGATGATGGTGAAAGAACATGCGGTGCCCCCATGTTTGGTTTTGGTAATTAATGACAATCTCTATGGACTAATGGTTGTCTTGAGTTATATTTGAAGGATTTGTCCATAGGCATTTCTTGAAGTCCATGTGTTGGTTTCAAGGAGTTTATGAGTTGACCAAGGTGGTATTAAGGAATTATCCAAAGATTGGTCGTGTGAGTGTTGATCATTCATGTTTACCTTCAAGACATCATCCAAATGAAGAGAGTTGGAAAGATTCAAGGTTGATCAAGACTAAGTACAGAGAGTGATTCAAGTTGATCAACACACAAAGCGTAGAAGATGTACCGAGAGGGATCAAGTGATCCCATGGTACGGTAAGCATTGTCCATTACACTTTGTGTACTAACCCATGGTTTACGTGAGAGTTCTATATGGGTTTAGGTATGTTTCCATGGGCTTGCGTCAAGAGGAAGATATCATACAACCCATGGAGAGGATGACATCAAGTGGTGATCGTCATCAAGATTGCGGTGTGCAAGTTCAAGTGGAGCATCACGAAGAGATCAAGTGCTTGAAGCTTGCCGTCCATTGTGGTGGTAATCGACTTGTGAAGATGTGCCGAAGAGTGGCTCACCCATAGTGGAGTATGGGGGAGAAATCAACTAGTCTTCATCGACCCAACGCAATCAAGAAAGGTGGTCCATCTTGAGGAGGACAAGATCATCATCATCTAGCTCAAGTGGATCATGCGCAAGGCAAAGGTTTGCCCTTGATAGGTTTTCTATTTTACCGGTCTCATGGTGGTTGTTGGGAGACTGGGTTATAGGATCGATTGTTGTACTATCAAGGGGGGCTCTCAAGTTGGTAGCTTGATCATATCATTCGTAGAGAGCTCAAACCATTGCATCCTTGCATCATCTTTCTTGGTTCTTGTTTGGTTCTCTTTGTGAGTCTTAGAGCTTATGGTCATCTTGATGACAAGCTTGAGTTCATCGAAAACAGAGTTCACATGCTTCGTCTATGATGTTTTCGATGTTGGTGGTTATGCCAGTTCTTCTCTATTGGAGGTTTCTCTCTTCTATATCTTGGCATACCTCCCCTGCCTCTTCTTACTATAACCAGTCGCTGTTGGATGCTACTCGTCGTCTTATATCCAACAAGCTTGAGTTTGCTCGATTCAGAGCTCATTTTGCAGAAATTGTGGCAGTTCTGGTTTTCCTGGGGCATCTGTTTTGCTTGGAAGTGGCATAAGGGAGGTGTCAGCAGTAGTACCGCGGCCCCGGAGCGGCTGTACCGCTGAAAGCCATAAGCGGTAGTACCGCTATTTCACAGCGGTAGTACCGCCCACGGCCACAGGCGGTAGTACGGCTCTGGTTCCGCGCTAGTACCGCCTCGACTCGAGACCTGCGTGTATTGTGTTGGGTTCAGCGGCAGTAGCAGCGGCAGTAGGAGCGGTAATACCGCGCTAGTGCCGCTCAGTGGCCCTCCTCTTTGTTCCTTCTCCCTTAGGCGTTGTGCGAGGCCCCAGCAGTAGTACCACTGGGCCAAGCGGCAGTACCGCTCCCTAGAGCGGTAGTACCGCCCGCTGCGGGCTGAGAATGGGGATAACATGTTGGATTTTTCCCCACCTATAAAAGGGGGTATTCTTCCCCATTGAGCCCTATCCCTTGAGCTTGAGTTCTTCCCCCATTGTTGACCTTCTTCGAGCTTGCTATCTCTCAATCCCTCCATGGATTCTTGCTAGTTTTTTGGGGGAAAGAGAGAGGAGATCTAGATCCACATTTCCACCAATCACTTTCTCCTCTATGTGAGGGGAACCCCTTGGATCTAGATCTTGGAGTTCTTGGTGTTCTCCTTCTTGTTCTTCCTCTCATTTTCCTCCCTAGCATTAGTTGCTTTGGTGGGATTTGGGAGAGAAGGACTTGGGCACTCCGTGTGCCCTTGCCATTGCATTTGATGCATCGGTTTGAGTTCTCCACGGTGATACGTGGAAGTTACAAGTTGAGAAGCATATTACTCTTGGGTGCTTGGTACCCTTGAGCTTGTTCCTCTTGGGTGCTTGGGCGCGGTACCGGTGACCGCCCCCAAGGGTTGCCAAAGTGTACGGGTTCGGTGACCGCCCCCAAGGGTTGCCATTTGTACAGGTTCGGTGACCGCCCTCAAGGGTCCCTTAGTGGAATCACGGCATCTTGCATTATGCGAGGGCGTGAGGAGATTACAGTGGCCCTAGTGGCTTCTTGGGGAGCATTGTGCCTCCACACCGCTCCAAACGGAGATTAGCATCCGCAAGGGTGTGAACTTCGGGATACATCATCATCTCCGCGTGCCTCGGTTATCTCTTACCCGATCCCTTTACTTATGCACTTTACTTTGTGATAGCCATAGTGTTTCATGTTATATATCTTGCTATCACATAGTTGTTTATCTTGCTTAGCATAAGTTGTTGGTGCACATGGGTGAGCCTAGTTGTTGTAGGTTTTGTGCTTGACAAATTAACCGCTAGGTTTATTCCGTATTTGTTCAAGCCTAAACCGTAATTATTTTAAAGCGTCTATTCACCCCCCCCCCTCTAGACGACATCCTCGATCTTTCAGATGGTGTGCCTGCCATCTTTCACCAATAGCCGTCGAATCTAGATCTGACGCATACAAAGCAAACTGCTGCAGTTTTGCAAAAAGATGCCGCACTTGTTCCCTATTTACAAACAATTCCTTGTCTCTCACAATCAGCCTTATCTCTTCCCCACCACATCTAGAAGGCCATAGAACAATCTGGCGCGATGGCCACTGCCGGTGCCATCAACCCCCAATCTTGGTGTTCCGTGCAATGCACGGGCATCTTACTCGTATAAGAAAAGAGTAGAGATACTCATGGCAACGCACGGGAAATTATCGAACATGGCTAGTTGTAAGTAGGCTAGCTCTACAACCATGATGATAGTGACTGCACACGGTGAGGCTGACTTTGGTATGCCGAACACGGCGCCTACACTCAGGTGTCATCTCCAGCGCAGGGTCTTGTCACTTCACTGTGAGGAGCAGCACGTAATAATTTGACCAACGGGTAGTACAGTACTCTACATTGGTAGTACTACTACTAGTACTAGCACCACCGTCTGGATTTAGTAGTACTACCACCTCCGTCAAGATTTAGTATTTGACTAGCAATATCTAGTAATGCATGTCACAAAAAATATACTACTCCCTCTATAAATAAATACATGGAGTATTGTTTTATTCGGTTTTGAACATAGTTCCCGATGATATTATACACTCTCCCTTCCGATAGATGGCTCAAATCTAAAATCTCATCAATCAGACTACTATTGTACTCACCGAGCGGTCAGCTTGGTAAGCTACCAACAAAAAATTGCAATCAAAGACTACTATTGTACTCCCTCCGTACTGGTGCATTAGTCACGTTACGAAAACCAAATAATCCCAAAACTTTTAGGCGCGGTGCATTAACTACCCACCTCGTTCCCTGTTTTTTGCCATGGAAAAAAAATCACCCAATAGGAGACGTGGGGTGCGTATGCATTCAATGACTTGAGACTACTTAGCACAACATGCAGTGCCCAATTCTCTTTACGCAATGACATTAATTACAAAATACTACTCCTACCTCCATCCTAGTTTATTGGTCCCCTTAGAATTTTGTGCCAAATTTTGACCATAGATATAACTAAAATAATAATAATAATGCATGTCACCAAAAATTGTATCATTGGATTCGTATTTGAACATAGTTTCCAATGATATTATTTTTGGTTACATGCATTAACATTTTATTAGTTAAATCAAAGGTCAAAACTTGGCGCAAAATGCAAAGGGGACCAATAAACTAGTAAACATCAAAGTTCTCTCGTTTTGCCCCAACTTGGTCTCGGTGAGATGACTATACTACACCGGCACGGAGGGAGGGCCGAGGAGTAGATGGCCAACACACACGTGAATGCAACACAGTCTGCACTTCTCATATAAAGGCTCCCCGCCAGTCCAATCTACGAAATCCTATGCACCTACGCACCCTAACCAAGGGCAAGAGTGATCACTCCAATCGCAAGAGCAGTTGACTAGAAGCTAGACCCATGGATGCGATGAGCGTGAGCATCAGCCGACTGTGCCAGATGGTCCACGACGCCGGCCTGCGGCCCGGCACCGAGGAACGTCTCCAGGTCGTGCTTGAGGCCGCCAGGGCGAGAGGCCTCTTGGACGACAGCTTCGTCTTCTTGTTTGACGAGGTCCTCGCTGGCTTCCTCGACAAGTTCACCATCGTCAAGAAGCTCGCGGACGACCTTGACGTACGCCTCCAGCCCACGCGCCTAGGCTCTATGATGCCTGCCACCCTCAACGGCCTCTATGGTGACAACCTCTTCGACGCACTGGTGGCCCTGCGACTGCCCGTCATCGCGCCGGAGAATGTCCACCTTGAGGTCGCGCTCGCCGCGCAGCGCCTGGCGCAGCAAGACACAATCGACATAATCACCCACGTCTACGCGCAAATCGTCCACAAGGACTACTACGTTGTCATGGTTCAACACAATCACCTATGGGGCCGTCGGCCCCTTTATGGTTCAGCAAGGGGTAAGGGCACGTTGCACAAAGAGCGGAAGCCATAAGACATCACGGGAATGGTGACGCGGGTGGTTTTTACCCAGGTTCGGGCCGTCGTGAGGCGTAAAATACTACTCCTGCTTTGGTGGATTTGAGTGGTAGACCGTGGCGAACACGCAGTGCTCAAGCCCGGCAAGGTCGCCTCGGGGAGAGCAGCTACACGCGTATGAGTGTACAAGGGTCCGAATCCTTTCTAAGGTTGCCACGACCCTCCTTTTATAGGTCAAGGGGTTACCACAATGGCAAAACAGTCATTATCCAGTGATTAGATAGCCACAGTGCTATCATACCTAACTCTACAAACAGGACAGGGTGCATTAAATGCACCGCTTAGTGTCGCGGGGGTAGCCCGGCAAGCCTTGCCGTGCTATTCATCCTCCTTCTCGCCTACCTGCGTGACACGCCTATGGACGGGTGTCATTTGGGGGCGATCTTCCTCAGAAATGGCTGCCACGTTCCAATTGACAGCCACTTAATCCCCAGGGGGATCGACACCGCATCGATTGGTGACTTGCGTTGTTGTGAGGTGGAGCGGTGGAGCCTTGGCGGGGTGATCCGCCCTCGGCGTCCCTAGCAAGCTTGTCGGGGGAGTCTTGAGATTTGCCTTCGGGGTGACCTTGACCTTACCAGGCTCGCCTGCCCGACAAGGGTGGTTTTTCCTTAGTGATATCTTGCTCATTTGGCTTGTCTTGGTCTTCTTGATTCGCCCTTTGATTTCTCAAAGAGCTATCTCTTCTGCTTCGCCTTGTCTTGGATGCTGTAACCTTGCCCTTGAGCCTGTGTACAGTCCGGCCAACACACACCAGGGTTTGTTGCATCAATAGGAGCCCCCGGGCCTAGTCCGAACGCACTGTCGAGCGTCGTCTGGGTAGGCCCTATCCAGTACACAGGCGAAGAGTTTGTGGTTGCTCATCCTTGAGATTTCCTTTGCTTCTTCATTAACCTGTGCTTGAGTCAGTTTCCGATCTTTCCGTGCGTCATGTGAGATGTTATGGTGGGAGTTTTAAGCCACGATCCGTGGCTACCCACGTCCCACGTTCACGAAGTGGAAACTGCCATCCCACTAGCTTCTACGCTTCTGGCGTTTCTGCTGCGTATGCTGCATGCATTGCACAGGGTTGGTGGCGGGCGTGAAGGGCGCGGAAATGTGTGCCATGGTAGGAAGCCAGACGCCATGGATGGCGCAGGGGGTCATCCTTGATTCCACGAGCCGTTGATGGCGCGAGGAAGCCGGATTGGCAGATCGGGGTTGTTGCCTCCCTTGAGTGAGGAGCCAGCCCCCGGCCCCGTTTGCCTAAAAAAGGGGACGTGGGCGAGGTGCTGGCTCATACCTATCTCCTCCTTCTTTCTTCTGATATTGTTTCTTCATCATGGTGAGGGGAAGAGGGCACAACGGTACTCCAGTAGCAGCGACGAGGGCTTCTGCTTGACAGCGCCTCCCTCCTCCTATTGGGAACGCGGAAGCGGAGCCCATCGTGAGGGGAGGCGGGAGAGGACGAGGACACGGTCATCGCGGCGCTCGGGGTCGAGGAGGACGGGGCAGTGCGCTGATGGCACCTCCTCCGGCCGTCCAGGACCCGAACGAAGGCCACGTCGGGAACCAGCCGCTGGAGTTTATTGTCAAGCTGCGAGGGCCTCCGCGCAGCCGGCTTCGGCTCCCCACTCTATTTGCAAGAGTGATGGAAGTTGAGCAGCCGCCGGGGCTGAGGCTGCACATGAGGGGTTGTTGTAATGGCAGCATGCGGGCGGATGTGGAGTTCCCCGCTCCTCATGTCATGCTTCTCCGGCGCGGTTGGAAGACCTTTGCTCATGCCCACAGCTTGGCGGTCGGGCACGTCCTCCATTTCAAGTTAATGGATGCCACCCTGCTCTCCGTCAAAGTTTTTGGACGCTCGGGTGCTCGCTTAGGGTGCTGCGCGGAGAGCTCGACCGACGACAAAAGCTCCCCCTCGAGCGATAGCGATGAGGAGGACAGTGACGGCGATGACGACGGCGCCGACGGGGAGGACTCCAGCTCCGACTCCGGCTGAACACCAGCCGCACCATCACCGTCAGGCGGCAGCACCACCATCTGCACCTGCATCTCCTCTCCGGCAAGGCGATTTTCTGGGGAGTTGGATGTGGAGGTGTGGATGGTGTCTCCGGCTCCTCCAGCAGCCTTCCAACTGGGCCCCGGCAGGCTTCCTCGTGGGCTCCAGCTTCGTTCGCCCTGCCGCGTCCTGCTGGCCTTGGTGGTGGTGACCAGGGGGTCGTCTCGACCACTCTCTTCACCATCACCTTCGCCCGCGCCCTCCCAATTTTGTCAGGCTCCTTGTCATGGGGCCTGACGGGATCAGGTTGGGCTTTTGCCCAGATGCTCCTTTTTCCCTCTTCACCTCCCATCATAGTTCCTAGGAGGAGAGGGACAAGAAAGGGATTACGGGGCACTTATCTTTTTTTAGTCTGAAATGTGTAGGCACTTGCCAAACTTTAGTCTAAAATATGTAATCTTATTTATCCATGTTTACGTCCTGTAAGATCTATACTTGCTTATCCGCATATTAATGAAAAAAGACAAGCCTTGCCGGGTAGTTGTGCATGTACCATGTCCATGCAGAGGTGAGTTGCCTCTATACGTTTAAGTAAACAAGTTTTCTCCGGCAAGCTATCTTGCCGGTGCCTTTCATTTGTTGCCGCGGGACTTGGCCTGCCAGGCACAAAACTATGGAAAGGGACCAGCTCCTTGCCGAACCTCCTCCGTCAAAGGCCACTACAACCACCCTGACCGAAGCAATGTTTGGGACACAGGATGGGAGCACCTATGCTTTGAAGGTGACGAGGTTTTCATATGCACAAGTTTTCACCTTACAGAACATGTATGGATAAGAAAGAACTTATCTGTTTGGCTTGTCGGGGACCGATATGTAGGCTTGTCTTCATTTCTTCTCTTCGGGACCGGGTCCACGGCAAGA
The DNA here is from genome assembly GCA_011799875.1 of Thinopyrum elongatum. NCBI lineage: Eukaryota > Viridiplantae > Streptophyta > Magnoliopsida > Poales > Poaceae > Thinopyrum > Thinopyrum elongatum. Next base: position 317,653,297 of record CM022301.1, read on the forward strand.
ACACTGCAACTTAGTGTAGAGGAAAACAATGCTACATATGCCCTTATCTATATGATCATGCCATGCTCATGTTATGCTATGCATGCATGCAAGTTTTTGGGGGCCCCCAGCGCTTTGTTTATTTATCTGCTGCTCAGGGTCTGCGCCTGGCTTTGTACAAAGGGTTACATGCTGCACCGGCAAAGCTTGTACAAAAGGGTGGCTGCCGGGCAGGGCCCGACAGCCGCGCCTTACTGGTAGAACTTACGGAGATGCTCAATATTCCATGAGTTTTGCAATTGAATGCCATCTCCGGTTTCCAGACGGACTGCGCCAGGTCTGGAGACTCGTACCACCCGGTAAGGGCCTTCCCACTTCGACGTCAACTTGTTTGTACCCTTGGCGGACTGAACACGCCTAAGGACAAGGTCGCCTTCCTCAAGGCTCCGAGGATGAACCCTGCGGCTGTGATAGCGGCGCAGGGCTTGCTGATAGCATGCAGCACGTGTAATAGCCCGGAGACGGTTCTCCTCGAGGAGCACGGCATCATCATGCTGGTGCTGCTCTTGCTCTACTTCATCGTAGGCAAGTACTCGAGATGACCCGTATATGAGTTCCATGGGGATCACTGCTTCTGCCCCATAGACTAGGGAGTCTGGACGGTAGCTCGATTTGGTGTCGTACGGAGGGACCAAAGAACCACTGGCAACTCATCAATCCAACGCCGGCCGCATTTCTGCAACCTATCAAATGTTCTTGTCTTGAGTCCTCGCAGCACTTCAATGTTCGCCCTCTCAGCTTGTCCATTGCTTCTGGGATGAGCAACAGAGGCAAATGAAACCTTGCTTCCGAGGGCTTGAACGTATTGCATGAAGGCGCGGCTCGTGAACTGGGTGCCATTGTCAGTGATGAACCTGGCGGGTACTCCAAAGCGGCACACCAGTCCTTTCAGGAACTTGATAGCTGATTGTGCGGTCACCTTCCTCGCGGGCTCCACTTCCAGCCACTTTATGAACTTGTCGATGGCAACGTACAAGAACTCAAAGCCCCCGGTAGCACGGGGGAAGGGGCCCAAGATGTCGAGCCCCTAGACCGAAAAGGGCCATGACACAGGGATCGTCTGGAGAGCTTGAGCAGGTTGATGGATATTCTTGGAGTGGAATTGGCAGGCTTCACATCTGGTGACTAGCTCGATTGCGTCTTGGAGGGCCGTGGGCCAGTAGAAACCTTGCCGGAAAGCTTTTCCGACCAAGGCCCTTGATCCAATATGCGAGCCGCACACGCCTTCGTGTATCTCTGCCAACAATTCCTTCCCCTCTTCCCGGCAAATGCACTTCAATTTCACACTGTTGGGCCTCCTTCTGTACAGTGCGTCATCGATGAACTGATACATACTGGCCCTCCGGGCTACTCTTTCAGCTTCTTCTTGCTCTTCGGGAAGTTCTCCTGTTTGGAGGTAACGGACTATGTGTCACGCCCAAGTTGGAGCCTGAGGCTCGATAACAAGGATCAGTGGCACCTCCTTGTTCGTGGGAGCGCACGCCTCAACTGCGAGGATTGATAGTTCGGCGGGAGGGTGCTGCCCGCAAAGTGAAGGGGAGTTGTTCCCGCCAACCTCTCTGCCGGGGGCTTCTGGAAGCTCTTTCGGGAGAGGCTTGCCGAAGTCTAGTTTCCTCCTCTTTCTGGCCATTGTTGCCGGGGATACGGAGGGCTGAGTTAGGTGGAGAACAAAAGTCCCTGGTTCCACAAGAAGCTTTTGCACAGTGCAATTTGCCAGATGATCAGCAATGCTATTTTCTGCACGGGGTACGTGCTCTGTTTGTAATCCGTCAAAGCGCTCCTCCAGCTTCCTCACTTCCTCCACGTATGCCTCCATCAATGGACTCTGATAATCCTTGTTCACTTGCCTCACCACAAGCTGTGAATCTCCTCGTATGATCATCTTCTTGATCCCCAACTCTGTCGCGATTCTGAGCCCGGCAAGGAGTCCTTCATACATTGCAGTGTTGTTAGTTGCCTTCTCTCGGGGGAAATGCATCTGGATCACATACTTGAGGTGCTCTCCAGTGGGTGTGACGAGGAGCACGCCAGCCCCTGCACCTTGTAGTGAGAAGGCACCATCAAAGTACATGATCCATTCTTGGGGTGCTTCCTTGCTGGGGATAACTGTTTCCAGTGCCTCTTCGTCTGGGGTAGGTGTCCACTGTCGGGGGGATGGACCCCGGGTAGCCTCATCCGGACTCAATAACTTTTCAAGACATCAGGGTTGGCGAAGCCCCTCATGCCGGCTGGCCACGCGGGCCGGCTTCCAAAAGACGGTGCACACATAGAAGGCGGCTTTGGGGGCAGGCCGGCTTCCATTAGCCGGCCCCTCCTTCCCCCTCGGAGTCCGCACTCACCTACTACGACGGGACGGGGCGTGGCAACAGTGCCACCTGCTCCCCCGAATCCCGGAGGAGCATGGCTACAGTATGAGCTGACCCAACGGCTACCTACCTGCCTGGCGCGGGACTGTAGCCATGCGACTCATGACGCGGCCCTTGTCAGCAAGGACCGTGCTGTGGCAGAAGGCAATCGGCGTGACCCACAGGCTTCCAGAAGATGGCGCATCCCTCGAAGGCGGCCTCGGGGGCGGTCCGGCTTCCAGCACCGGCCCCTCCTTCCCCTCGGAGTCTGCACTCACCCACTACGACAAGACAGAGCGTGGCTACAGTGTGCACTGACCAAGCGGCCACCTACCCGCCTGACGCAGGACTGTAGCCATACGACTCATGACGCAGCCTCCGTCATCAAGGACAGAGCTACAGCGAAAGGCAATCAGCGTGGCCCGCAGGCGGTGGGCCCTACCCATAGGCCGGATTCTCGGTAGCCGACGGGGCCCTCTAGAGGCGGGCCCCAGCAGCCGGCGGAGAACCCGGCGAACTTAGACACTCACGTCCGTGTAACACCCCCCAGTGGTTAGCTACAGTAATCCCCCTTTTGATAATGCCATGTCATCATGATCAGCAGTGCTTAAACATCAATTGGATCATATCTCTTTTCAATTTAAATTCAAAATGGAAATTCAAACTTAAGTGAAACTAAAAGTTGTTCAAATTGGAAAACAAAAATGTGCATCATGTTGCAAATGTTCCCAAAGCATTTATAAAAATAATAGCAACATTTATTGGAATTGTAAAAGGACTCAAACCAAAAAGAAACAGCAACTTTTAATCACCTTTTATTTAATCTAAATTAAATATGAAATCATATTTTAGCCAAACCAATTTTTGGTGATAGAGGATAATGCACTGTGTTATATGGGCTAAGTCACATATTTTATAAAAGTCCATTAGTGGCCTAACATTTAGCAAAACAGAAAGAAAAAAAAGGATAAATAAAAAGAAACAGAAACCCCCCCCCACTGGGCCTCGGCCCAGCTGGCCGCAACCAGCCAGGCCGGCCCAGCCGGCCCACGCTCACCTGGCCTATTTAGGCCTCGCCTCCTCCCCCGTACCGAAACCCTAGCCACCTACCTCACTCCCCCCCCAATCGCGATCTGGATCGGGTCGCCCACCGCGTCGCCCACCGCCTCCTCCCCGCCGTCGCCGGAGCAACACCACCACCCGGACCTCGTCGCCTCCTCCCCGCCGTCAACGCCGTTGTCCCCGTCCTCCTCCCCCGCGCCCCACTGCCACTCCCCTACAGCCCCTGTGAGCTCCCCCTCCGACCTCTCTCGCTCTCTGCTCGCCACGCTCACCACGCCTTGCCGCGTCCCGCCTGGCCTCTCGCGCGCCCGGTCGCGTGCTCGCACTCGCCACGCAAAACCATGCCGCGTCCGGTTCGCATGACGCTCTCGCCCGCCGCGCCCTGTCCCGCGCACTCCACCGCCTCCTCGCGCCCGCGCGCGTCCCGCCGCGCACCCGCTCGGCCCCGCCGTCCCTTGCCGTGGCCTCGCGCGTGCCTGCCGCTCACCCCGCTCGCGCTGGACCCGCCCTGGTCGCGCCTTGGCTGCCCCCTGCCACCACTCTCCCTCCATTGTGCAGCCCTGCCGCGCCACCACCTCTGGCTACAGCAGCCACCGCTCGGGTTCGCCCAATTAACGGGCGCCCGCCCGTCGCCCGTTAGCCCGCGCGCCCGCTGCCCGCTAGGCCCCCTAGGCCTATGACATATGGGCCCCACGCCCCAGAACATTTTAAAATAAATAAAAACAAAATTAATAAAATTATTAATTAATTAATTAGTGAATTAATTAATTTAATTAATCCTGATTAAGTTAAAATAATTAATTAGTTAGTCTAATTAATCTGTAGTTAGATTAGCTAAACCCTAATTAACTAAACAGTGAATGACAGGTGGGACCCACGTGTCAGGTTGACCCAGTCAACTGCACTGTTGACTGCTGACGTCAGCATGATGTCATGCTGACGTCACCAATTACTGTTTCGGATAATTCGAATTTAAATAATTAAATAAATTCCAGAAAATCAATAAAACTTTGAAAAATCCTATAAAATAATCCGTAGCTCGGATCGAAAAACTTTGTACATGAAAGTTGCTCAGAACGACGAGACGAATCCGAATACGCAGTCCGTTCGTCCGCCACACGTCCCTAACTATCCGAACATGGAACCGTTCCCCTCCGGTCATCTATCTGACATATGTCCGGAACCGGGAAAACATTCCCGGATGGATTCCCCCTTCCTCGGTGAAGTGCAACCATACGTTAGGACACACCCGACACTACATATTGTCATGTCATACATTGTGTTGCTCATGTTTGTTGTGTATTTATACTGTTTCCTCCCCCTCTTCTCTCTCGTTAGACCCCGACGCAGTTCCCGGTACCGACGCAGCTCTGGAGCCCGACGCCACCATTGACGACCTTGCCCTTGCCGCCGAGCAACCAGGCAAGCACCCCCCCCCCTTGGGCATACCAATATCGCCTATTCTTTCTCTCTCATGCTTGCATTAGAATTGCTGCTGCTACTGCTTTACCTATTCTGATGCATAGCTTGTTTATTGTAACCTGCTATTGAAACCTTACCTGCTTATCCTAAACTGTCTAGTATAGGCTGGGTAGAGACCTATTAGTGACCCCACTTGTCCCGGCTGCCTCGCTAGATTATCGGAAGACCCGATCAATGGGATTGAAGACAGGCTCCGGCACCGCACATCACCCCCCCTTAGTTGTACGACACTACTGGGTTACTATCGAGTGCCGAGGGTGATACCTCGTCAGCACTTCTGATGTTAACCTTGTAGGGTAGATAATTGGTCGTGGTCATCGAGGGTGATTCCTCCTTCTCCACTACCGATACGACCCTATCACGCAACACTTCAAGTGTGAACCTCGAGGGTGATTCCTCCGAGTTCACCTTGACGGATACATCAAGTAGGAATCCAACGAGGGTGATACCTCGGATTCTCCTGATGTTATGGACACACGGATACTTGGATTTTACACTGTTACTAGGAAAGGCGGGTCGACCCTGAGGCGAACCCGTGTGAGCCTAAGTGGCGAGTGTTGTGGAGACGGGTTGACCTGGATGGTGCCCGAGTGATGAATACGAGGCGCGGCCGGGCATTCTTAGCCCTTGTAGCAAGTCCTCGAGACGGGGCGACGGGGTCACATCGATCGTGAGTCTCTGCTCGTTACCGCAAGCCCCTAGTCCACTAACGATTTGGATATTTGATCCGAGCAGGCCTCTGGCCTGATAGCACTAACCATCACATGGGAAGAGTTATGGGCACTCTGCATCGTATGCATCAGCCGAAAGCTTTGTCAGACGTCTAGTTCAGCCTCGTGGCTGGGCCGGGCCAGTACCATCCAGGACTGAGGTGGTGCTCGTCCCGACCCTGCACACACCGACCCGGAGTGCACAGGGCAATGGCCCAAGACCCCTGAGCGCTTAGGATATAGACCGACGGGGACCTCTCTGCTGAGCTGTAGGTAGGGTTGCGGTGTATCATTTGGCCGAGGCCGAGCGTGACCCGGAAAAGTGTGTCCGGCCGGAGTTAAGCGAGCGTGGTGGGTAAGTTGGTGCACCCCTGCAGGGAAGAAACATCTATCGATAGCCGGTCCTACGGTAAAGGACACTCGGAGTTGTATCACGATCGACACAACTAGAACATGAGATGATACCTGGATATATGGCTCTGGGATTGCTTCTCGCAGGGAGTCGAGAAGGGATCTCAGGATGAGGTTCATGACTGTATGGCTCTGGGATTGCTTTCTCGCAGGGAGTCGAGAAAGAATCTCTGGGTGAGGATGAGACTTAATGATACTACTACTTTATATTGTACTGTTCTACTCTCTTCTATTGCTGCAAGACCGCTGAAGATGCTAGTCTTCGATAGGACTAGGTTTTCCTCTCTATTCTGGCATTTCTGCAGCCCAGTCCACATATACAGCCACTCTTTGATAATGTTGCATATGTAGTGTAGATCCTTGCTTGCTGAGTACTTCGGATGAGTACTCACGGTTGCTTTGTTTTCTTTTTCCCCCATATCCCTTTTGATGCAACCAGATGACGGAGCCCCGGTTACAGCGGCCCCACCGACGATCGCTACTGCTGCCCCAAGGTTGGATACTTCTACGAGCTGGCCGTCGACCAGGAGTAGGTTCGGAGGGTCCCAGGCAGGAGGCCTGCGCCTTTCGATAGTAGTGTTTTTCTTTTGCCCCGCCTTTTAAGGGCCTATCTGTGTTTTCTTTTATATCTGTACTCAGATATCTGATGCTTCCGCTGACGCTTGTATGCGAGCTTATGTATTCGAGCCCTCGAGGCCCCTGGCTTGTAATATAAAGCTTGTATGACTTTATTTATGTTTTAGAGTTGTGTTGTGATATCTTCCCGTGAGTCCTTAGGCTTGATCATGTGCATTTGCGTGTATGATTAGTGCACGATTGAGCCAGGGGCGTCACAGTCCGGGTCCTACACCCAGCCGTATTACCATTGTACCCCTGGGGGGTTGGCCTATAAAACCCCCCAGGGTTCACCCATGCAAAGGGTTCAGCCTTCATCCCACACACACCATAGCTAGGAGAAGAGACGTAGCTCTACCCTTCTTCTTCCTCTAGCAACACAGCTCAAGGAGCAACCTTGTACACTCTTTGATCATAGTCATCATGCGGAGACCCCGCAGAGCAGGACTAGGGGTGTTATCTCTCCGGAGAGCCCCGAACCTGGGTACGTCTTGTGTGCGATCGAGCTCGTGCTCACTCCCGCTTCCAGGGCCCGACGACGTCCTCTTGGCTCCACCCATGATAAGCCACCCCCTAGCATCTGACGTGAGATTACCACGACAGTTGGCGCCCACCGTGGGGTCATTCGAGGCGTCGGCCGGAGACATGTTCTGGACAGGAACCGCCTTCCTCTCCGGCGAGCGCGTTGCGGCCGGACTGATCAGCTAGCCCGATACATTCACTTGCGCTTGCACCAGCGCATCGTCCGACGCGGGAGCCGTTTGCCCTGCGAGCTGCCTCGCCGACCTCTTCGGGGAGCTCAGCCTCTCCGGCGCAGACGCCAACGATGGGTTCCCCGACGACGTGGTGGTAATCGACGACCCACTCCCTCCCATCTCTAGTGTCGCCTCTGTCGGCGCGCTCGACGCCGGCGTCTTCGTGGAGGTGATGGTCACTGGCAATAGCCAGGACTCTGGCGGGGCCGTCCAGGACCCATTGCGAGCAGCAATGCAGGACCTGGCGGCTCCCGTCGGAGCCAACGCCGATGCGGCGGCGCTAGAAGAAATCCGCGTCAAGCTCCTCGACAGCGCCACCAAGATGGCAACCATGAAGCGCCGCGCTGAGGCCAACCAGCGCGAGATCGACCACATAGCTGGCGGCACGCCGGCTGTGGCCGAGCCCAGCTGGGCTGGCGCCGTCCGGCAACGCGGCGCGGCCATCGCCAGCATGCTGGGAGTCGGGCGTCCGATCTACGACACCCCAGTGCAGAACCTGCACGCCGCGCAGGCGACGGCAGAAGAACTCGAGAACCTGGAGGGCGACGAACGGCGCAGCCAGCTAGACCGCCTTCAGGAGCTCCTCAACGCTGTGAACACACAGCAAGACGCATGCAACCGTGTGGTGGGAGCCGGCCGGCAGGCCGACCCCTCGGAAGGAAACCTTCCACCCCGCCACGAGAATGGGGCGACCTCCTGGTCCCCAAGTGGCGGCGACCGTGGCCAGCGGAACCCGGAGCCGGCTGCTAGCCGCAGCCGGCGCTCCCACGCGATGGTTGCGAATAGCAGGCAAGTTCCTCCAAGAGCGGAGGGCCGGCGCCAGCAGGATGAACGTCCTCCTCCTCCCCGCAGGGAGAGGCGGGCTTCTCCGGCGCCGGTTGACCACCCGACTCTGGGGGGCCGGCTAGGCCCCCGCGAAGCAGTCAGTGAGAATGACGCTCGTCACCGAATTGAGTGGCTGGCTCGGTCCCTGGCAGTGGAGGAGGAAGATACAGTCGGCCCGGCCTGCTTCGGCCCCAGCATCCTTGACGAGCCCTTCCCCAAAGGGTTCAGGCTCCCTCGCGACACTCCCAAGTACACCGGCGCCATGAAGCCGGAAGATTGGCTGACCGACTACACCACAGCCATCAGTATAGCAAACGGCAACAAGCGCGTTGCCGTGAAGTATGTTCCGCTCATGCTACAGGGCACGACCCGGACATGGCTAAACAGCCTCAAGGCCAACAGCATCAATAGTTGGTTGGACTTCAGCGACGTCTTCGTCCGCAACTTCAACAGCACCTACAAGCGGCCTCGCCAGCTCTCCATGTGCATTCAGGGGCCGGACGAGTCCACTCGTGACTACCTGATGCGCTGGGCCGAGTTACGCAACTCCTGCGAAGGGGTGCACGAGGTGCAGGCCATCGAGTACTTCACCGCCGGGTGCAGGGAGGGCACCCTGCTCAAGCACAAGCTTCTGTGCGATGAGCCGACTACCCTGGATGAGCTCCTGGTTGTGGCGGACAAGTACGCCACAGCCGACTCCTCCATGAAGTCGGAGATTCGGGTTGACGCATCCGGGAAGGTGATCCCGCCGGCTTCTCAAGCATCGGCTGGTGACTCCAACCGGCGCCAACAGCCGAACGACAACAAGCACAAGGCCCAGCAACCGGCTTCCAATAGCCAGCAGGTGGCCACCGTCGAGGATCAGCAGCCGGCCGGGCAACCTAGCCCCAAGCGTCAGCGGGGCGGCAAGGGTGCCTGGCTGCCTGCCTTCTCCTTCGAGCAGGCCCTCGATGCCCCGTGCAAGTTCCACAGCGGCGTGAAGCCATCCAATCATACAACCCGGCAGTGCAGCTGGCTCACCCGAATCACCAAGGGTGAGGGCTTGCCGCCTCCTCCAGCCAGCCTGGCGGCTCTGGCTCCTCAGCAGCAGGCCCGCACTGTCGGCATGCTCCAAGATGAATTCCCCAACGAGAACGCCACTTACGTCGTCTTCACCAGTGAAGCCGACGACAAGCGCAGTCGGCGTCAGCTGCACCACGAGGTGAATGCTGTTATTCCAGAGGTCCCCCAATTCATGCACTGGTCCGAGAGGCCCATCACCTGGAGCCGTGACGACCATCCGGCTGTGATGCCTTCACCGGGTGCTTATGCCATGGTGCTGGACTCCACCTTCTCAACCGAGAGGCGGGCTTGCCGCTTCTCCCGAGTCCTGATAGACGGCGGCAGCAGCATCAACATCCTCTACCGTGACACCATGGAAGAGCTGGGTATCAAGGAGAAGCAACTCCAGCCCAGCTGGACCGTGTTCCATGGCATTGTCCCTGGGCTTTCCTGCTCTCCAATCGGCAAGATCAAGATCGACGTCCTGTTCAGCGACAAGACCCACTTCCGCCGCGAGCCTATCTGGTTCGAGGTGGTCGACTTGGACAACCCCTACCACGCGCTCTTGGGCCGGCCTGCACTAGCCAAATTCATGGCGGTTCCACATTACGCGTACCTGAAGATGAAGATGCCGGGTCCCAAGGGCATCATCACCATTGCCGGCGACTACAAGAAGTCGCTCACGTGCGCCGCAGCCAGCTCCGGGCTGGCCGAGTCCCTCGTCATTGCCGAAGAGAAGCGCCTCCTTGACCGGGCTGTGGCCATGGCCAGCGAGCAGCCAGCCATGCCATCTGACCCTAAGGAGGTTGAGGCCGAGGGCTCCTTCTAGCCGGCCAAGGAAACCAAGAAGATCATCTTGGACCGGGCACACCCAGAGAAGTATGCTGTCGTGGGGGCTAACCTCGACAGCAAATAGGAAAGCGAGCTCGTCGACTTCCTCCGTGAGAATCGGGACATCTTTGCATGGTCCCCCAAGGACATGCTGGGTGTTCCGAAGGATTTCGCCGAGCACAAGCTGCATGTGCGGCCGGATGCTAAGCCGGTCAAGCAACCCCTCCACCGCCTATCAGAAGAAAAGAGAAGGATCGTTGGTGAAGAGATCGCCCGGCTTCTGGCAGCCAGCTTCATCATGGAAGTGTTCTACCCGGACTGGCTTGCCAACCCAGTCCTTGTTTTGAAGAAAAACAACAAGTGGCGCATATGTATCGACTACACAAGCCTCAACAAAGCCTGCCCCAAGGATCCGTTTGCCTTGCCCCGGATTGATCAAGTGATCGACTCCATGGCAGGCTGTGAGGTTTTGTCCTTTTTGGACGCCTACTCCGGCTACCACCAGATCAAGCTAGACCCGCCCGATCGACTGAAGACCGCCTTCATCACCCCTTTTGGCGCCTTCTGCTACATCACCATGACATTCGGCTTGAGGAATGCCGGTGCCACCTTTCAGCGCTGCATGCAGAAGTGCCTTTTGAAGCAACTCAACAGAAACGCCCATGTCTATGTGGATGGCATAGTGGTGAAGATGGATAAGCGCGGTACGCTATTGGAGGATCTCAAGGAGACCTTCACCAACCTGTGCCATTTTCAGATCAAGCTCAACCCGGAGAAGTGTGTCTTCGGACTACCAGCCGGCCAGCTCCTTGGCTTCCTTGTTTCTGAGCGTGGGATAGAGTGCAACCCCATAAAGATTAAGGCCATTGAGCGGATGAAGAGACCGACCCGACTGCGGGACGTCCAGAAGTTCACCGGGTGCCTAGCATCTCTCAGCCGGTTCGTCAGCCGGCTGGGCGAGAAGGCCCTCCCTCTATACCAGCTGATGAAGAAGACCACATGCTTCGAGTGGACTGACTAGGCGGACGAGGCGTTCCTCCAGCTCAAGCGGATGTTGTCCACGCCGCCTGTTCTGGCTGCTCCGGCTGCGAAAGAGCCTATGCTCCTCTACATCGCCGCCACCAACTGGGTCATCAGCACGGTGATTGTTGTCGAACGCCCAGAAGCCGGCAGGGCACAGCCGGTCTACTACCTGAGCGAGGTGTTGTCTGCCTCCAAGCAGAGCTACCCCCACTACCAGAAGATGTGCTACGGTGTGTACTTTGCCACCAAGAAGCTGAAGTAGTACTTCCAGGAGCACACCATCATGGTCGTCTGTACCACCCCCCTTGCCGAGATCATGGGCAACCGAGATGCCTCGGGCCGGGTGGCCAAGTGGGCCATCGAGCTGGCTCCCCACACCATCCTCTACCAGCCCCGCACCGCCATCAAGTCCCAAGCGCTGGCCGACTTCCTTGTCGACAGGGCCGATACCCAGTACCTGCCGCCTGCGCCGGATTCCATGCATTGGCGGATGCACTTCAACGGTTCGAAGATGCGCACCGGTTTGGGAGCCGACATCGTCCTCACCTCTCCCAAAGGCGACAAGCTAAAGTACACGCTGCAAATCCACTTCACCGCCTGCAACAACATGGCCGAGTACGAGGCACTCGTTCACGGGCTCCGACTGGCCAAGGAGATCGGCACCCGCCGCATCTTGTGCTACGGCGACTCGGACCTTGTGGTCCAACAGTCTTCTGGCGACTGTGATGCCAAGGACGCCAACATAGCCAGCTATCGCTTCGTCGTCCAGCAGATCAGCGGATACTAAGATGGGTGCGAGTTCATCCATGTGCCACGGGCCGACAATGAAGCAGCCGACACCCTAGCACGGATTGGCTCTACCCGGCAAGCCATACCAGCCGGCGTTTCCCTCAAGTGCTTGCGCAAGCCGTCTATCCAGCCTTCGCCAGAATCAGAATCCATCTTCGTGCCGGCTGACCCTGGAGCAGCCGGATCCGGCTCGGGGACTTCAGCAGCTGGCCCGGGGACTTCTGTAGGTGAACCGAGGGCTGCAGCACCTAAACCCGACCCGAGAACTCCAGAACCCGGCCCGGGGACTGCTGTAGTCGTCCCGGGGACTTTCGCGACGCAACAAGGAGCGGCCGCCTCCAACCCGCCACCTACCAACCCGGGCACCTCGGCGCCGGTCGCCGTCATGACGGTGGTAGAAGCCCCGTCTTGGGGACAACCCATCCTCAACTTTCTGGTGAGTCGCCAGCTCCCAGTCGACGAGGTGTTGGCCCGGCAAGTGCAGCGCCGGGCGACTGCATAGACGATCATCAATAGAGAGCTCATGAGGCGCAGCGCGACTGGTGTCTTTCAGCGCTGCGTCGAGCCGGAGAAGGGCATAGCAATCCTCAGGGACATTCATCAAGGCGAATGTGGCCACCATGCCGCCTCCAGAGCCCTCATTGCCAAGGCTTTCCGCCATGGTTTCTTCTGGCCGACTGCTCTGGACGACGCCAAGGAGTTGGTCCGGAAGTGCAAAGGGTGCCAGCGTTTCAGCACCAAGCAGCACCAGCCGGCCTCAGCCCTCAAGACTATTCCCATCACCTGGCCGTTTGCTGTATGGGGGTTGGACATGGCAGGCCCATTCAAGACTGCACGCGGTGGCATGACCCATCTGCTGGTTGCCGTGGACAAGTTCACGAAGTGGATTGAAGCGAAGCCGATCAAGAAGCTGAACGGCCCCACAGTCGTTACATTCATCGTGGATATCACCGTTCGATACGGCATCCCGCACAGCATCATCACCGACAATGGCACAAACTTCGCCAAAGGCGCCTTGGCTCATTTCTGCGCAACGCAGGGCATCCGACTGGACCTCGCGTCGGTTGCTCACCCGTAGTCAAACGGCCAGGTGGAGCGGGCAAACAGCCTCATTCTTTCCGGCATCAAGCCTCGGCTGGTCGAGCCGCTGGAGCGCTCGGCCGGCTACTGGATCGAGGAGCTGCCGGCCGTCCTTTGGAGTCTCCAGACCACGCCAAAGAGATCAACCGGCTTCACACCTTTCTTCCTCGTGTACGGGGCCGAGGCCGTCATCCCAACGGACATCGAGTTCGACTCGCCTCGCGTCACATTGTACACGGAGGCGGAAGCAAAGGAGGCCCGCGAAGACGGCGTCGATTTGCTGGAAGAGGCCCGGCTGCTGGCACTCAGTCGGTCCGCCATCTACCAGCAGAGCCTGCGCCGCTACCACAACAAGAAGATCAAGCTGTGTGCTTTCCGCGAGGGCGACCTTGTGCTCCGGCTGATCCAGCGAACAGCCGGCCAGCACAAGCTCTCGGCTCCTTGGGAGGGGCCTTTCATCATTAGCAAGGCCCTGGGAAACGACTCCGACTACCTCATCGACGCACAGAAGCCCAGGGCACGCAAGAGGGACACAGCCAGCCAGGAGTCGGAGTGCCCATGGAACGCGAACCTTCTCCGCCTGTTTTACAGTTGATGTAGTGTATGTACCACGCTATCTTTTGTATTAAGTAAAGACAACAGGTACCCCAAGGCGCACTCGGGGGCTACCTTTTTCTCTATATGATAAGCTTTGTCTATGTATGAGTATTCATTCTTTTCGCCCTGCCCGGGTCTGGTCAGCCGGCCTGGGGGCTCGCCAACTTGGCCCAAGTTGGTACCATCCAAAGTCGGCTCAGTAGTGTGCCGACGCCAAAGCCCTCTCTTTGCCCCAGCCACAGCTCGCAGCGCGACTGTCCGGCTGGCAAGAGCTAAAGGCCGGAAACGCTGTCCACAGGAAAAACGACTAAGGAAGAACACCAGTTCAAGCCAAGCCGGCCTCTGGCCTACCCCGTCCGGCTGCTCAGCAGCCGGCCGGCTGACTTCTCGCTTGACTAGCCACGCTTTAAGCGGCTAAAGTAATTTGCCTACTCTAAACGGCCAAGTCCCTGACCCGGCCACAGACCGCAGCGCGGCTGTCCGGCTAGCAGGGCGGCAGCCAAAGGAACACAGCAAAAGAAAAAGCCAAAGAAAGCAAAGGCAAAATCGAGTCAGAACTCGGCAAGGCACACAAGCATGCGGGAGAAATAAATTCATTTACATTGCAGAAGGCCAGCGGCCGGCATTCAGCAAGGTTTAAAATACACCCCCAGTGGGTGGAACTGCGCATAACTAACTTGTTCTTGAGCACAAGACAGAAAAACTTAAGAGATAAGGGCCGCCTAGGCCGGAGGCACTGCGGGCTGCTCAGACGAGTTGGCGGTGGCGGTGGCACCGGCTGGCGGGGCCTCCGGCTGGTTGGTCTCGGTCTGGTCAGCGGCTGAGGCCGGATTGGGCTGATTCTGGCTGGTCGCTCCATCATCTGGCATGACGCCATCGCCTTCCTCGTCCTTGTCCTCCTCCGTGGCTTCATCGCTGGAGGCGATCTCCTCCGCCGGGTCCTCCCCCTCGTCCGGGTTCAGCCCAAACCAGGACGGCGGCACCTCGGTGCCGTCTTCTGCCTGCTCCGGGATGAAGACATTGCCGTCGGTGTACTCGGCGAAGGCCGACACGCGAATGGCGATCTCCTCGCACTCCACCTCCAGCTCCGGTGCCGCCTCCTGGCGGAAGGTGGCCAGCTGCGCCAGGCTCACGCCCGGGTACCACGCCTTCACGAACTCCAGTGCCGCCTTGGCGCCGGCTCGTGCCACGGCGCCCTTCCATCCATCGAGCTGCTCCCCCACCACCTCCAACCAGTCGGCGATCCGGCTAGGAGTCCGAGGGACCGGCACACCCGGCCAGAGCCCTTCCAAGACCTGTGACCCGGCGCGCTGAAACCGGCGGAGCAGGCAGCGCACCGGCTCAAGACGCGGCCGAACGGCCAGGAACTGTTCGCCCAAGTTCCGGGGCCGGTCCGGCACAATCTCCATGCCCACACTCCTCTGCTGGTCGCGTCGTGCCTCAATCACCTGGCTGATGGCACCAGAGTGATCCGGGAAGTACTCTGTCCAAAAGAAGACAAAAGAATTAGAAGCCAGCTGACCATGGTAGCCGGCAACTAACCAATCAAGGAAGAAAGAAGATCTACCTTCCAGCAGATCCTCAATCACTGAGTAGCCCTCCGACAGGTACTTCTCCTTTTCGGCCCAGCCCGAGCGCTGGGACTCGAACTCGGCCTTGAGGCGCTCCTCCTCGTCCTTCAGCTGCCAGACCTGCTCCGCATGTCGGGCCGCCTGTTCAGCCAGCTCCTTCTCGAGCCGGTTGCGCTCCGCGGCCGCCTGGCTGCGCTCCAGCTCTTTGGCCTGAAGCTGGCCCTCGAGCTCATGCACACGGTCCCGCGGATGGGCGGCAGCCTCTGCAAAGGCAAAGAAGAATCATCAGCAATAGCATCAACAAAGACAAGAAGTCACCGAGAAGATCCGGCACGACTGCTCAGCAGTCGGCTCGAATCTCGGGGGCTACACCCAGTGGGTGCGCTTGCGCGCCCCCACTGAAAGCCGGCCTATGTACCTCGGCTCTTCTTCAACTCAGTGGTCCGGTTGGCGAGCGTCTGGTTTTGGGAGTTGAAGGCGGCCGCACGCAGGTTGTGGTAGTCCTGCGGCAAGCACGACATCTCAGCATTCGGAAACACGCCTTAAAGTTCCAACCCGCCTGCTCAGTAGCCGGCTTCGAACTCGGGGCCTACACCCAGTGGGTGTGTTGGCGCGCCCCCACTGAAGATCGGAAAAACAAAAAGCAAGGTTAAGAGCATACCTGGACAGACGTCTGCATCGCCACCATCTCGCTCCTCGCCTTCAGGAGGGTGGCGCCGTGGGCGGAGAACTTGTCCAGGACGTCCTGCACCACGAGGTTCAGGGCGGCTGGCCTGGCCCCTAGCACCCAACCAGGCGGAGCGGAACTCGTAGCCTCGGTGTCGGCTCCCTGCGAGCTCGCGGCCCCGATTTCTACCGGCCTCGGCGCGGAAGCCGCCCGCACCGACCGCAGGTGCACGGGGGTGCGTGTCGTCATGGCCTGGCTCGTCGCCAACCCGGCGCTGGCCAGCGGCATCTCCGGCCCTCCGGGGTGACCGTCACCCTGCTCGCCAGCACCCGGCGCGCACTGAGTCACCTCCGCCTCCGGGATGACGGAGTCAGCAACCTCCAGCTCTGGCGCCGTCTGGTCGGCTCTGGCTGCCCCAGTCGGCACCTGGCCTCCACCACTGGCACCTTCGGCTGCTCCAGATTCGCAGCCTTCGGGATCCCGCTGCCAGCCGGATCCTCCACGGCCTTGGCGTTGGCCTCCGCCTACGCTGCGGCTTGGGCCTCCACCTGCGCAGACACGGCAGCCTGTGCATCGGCGTCTGCCCGCGCCGCAGCAGCTTCCCGCTCCTCCTGCGCCTCCCGCATGTTCCTTTCCATCGCCTCCCGAAGGGCAGCGGCCGGGTCCACGTGCCGGGCCTCCTTAGAGCCGCCTGCCGACCCAATCAGCGAGGTGGATGGAGCCCGTGATATGGAGATGGCGGCCCTGCTCAGCAAAGCAAGTAGAGATGAGAAGTCTGCGAGAAAGAAAAGCAACCATGGCGGTGCGCTTAATGCACTTACCCGGACACCATTGGGCGATCCTTTGGGGCCCTTCGGATGGCAGCCACCTTCGTGGTCTCCTGCCGGTTGGTCGCAGCCGCTTGCTTGGCCTTCTTGGGCGGTCGGCTGCCGAACAGCCCCTCGCCGCGACGTTTAGCCGCGCCGGGTGCACCAGTCGGCACTCCGCTTGGCGGCCGCGCCGTCGAAGGGCCAGCGCCTGCCCCCTCGACGCCTTCGGGGCGGCGTTGCCCCTCTTCGTCCTCATTGTCATCCGGCCAGGACCGGACGTCACCGTCTCCTCCTTCGCCGCCTTCTGCGGCTCTGCCTCCTCTTGCGCCGCCTCCTGCGGCTCTGCCTCCTCCGTCGCCGCCTTCCCCGGTGGCGTCGTCCTCGCCTCCGTCTTCCAACGCGGCCGCCCCTAGCTCGGGGTCTCCCACGTCGCTCTCCTCGCGGTCCGGCATCCATTGATGGCCCGGAGCCGGCGCACCGGTTGCTACCTGACCAGGGAAGCGCTGCCCCGCGTCCGGGTGGTCAGGTCGGATGAAGAGCACTGCATAAGCAAAGAATGGGGACCAGATACTAACCAGCGATGGCGGGTTGGCGTGACTGTATGGCTGCTTGCCGAATTGCCAGTCAGCCTCGCTGAGCTTGCTGTCGGAGAAGTAGTTGACATGGCGGACCACCTCCACCATCGGCAGCTCCTTCATGGACATCCGGCAGGGGTCCCGGCGGCCGCTCATGTCGCAGATCAGGTGCGGCCGGGCTTGGAGGGGCGAAACCCGGCGGTATACGAAGGCGGCCAGCAAGTCCGCCGGCTTGAGGCCCTCCGAGTTCGTCATCTCCTGAAGCCGGACAAGGACGTTGGTGATGGAAGCCGGCACCGGTTTGGGTTGTTGCCCCCAGTTGTTCCGTGGCTCGCCAGGTGGGCCGATTGTGAAGGCCGGCAGGTTGATGTAGTCACGAGTCGGGTGGAGGTTGCGGACGTATAAGTATGCCTTCTACCACAGCTTCGCCGACTCCAGCAAAGCGATGGGAGGAAAGCGAGTCCCGGAGCCGGTGCGCCACACGGCGATGCAGGATCCGCACTTGGCCGGCTCGCCCTTGGCCTGGGTACCCAACTTCAGGTAGAAGAACCTGCCCCACAGCTCGAGCGTGGGCAGGACGCCGAGGTAGCCTTCGCAGAAGCTCACGAAGGCGGAGAGAAGCACCACCGTGTTGGGAGTGAGGTGATGAGGTTGAAGACGGTAGAAGTTGAGGAAGGAGCGGAGGAAGCCGCTCGCAGGCAAACCAAATCCGCTGAGGAAATGGCTCCAGAAGACGACGAACTCACTGGCCCTCGGCGCCAGCGAGATCTCCCTCTCGTCGGGGATCCGCGTCCCCACGATCGCCTCGACAGGAAGCCTCCGTGTCGCGCGGAGGAACTCCATGTGGCCCTCATGGACATTGGAGCCATCCCACTCGCCTCGCGCCATGGCTTGCGGTGGCCTGGCGGCGGCGCGGCGAGGCTGGACGGTGGCAAAGCTGCGGCGCCACTTTGGCAGCGTGTGGCTCGATGGCGCAGCGGCAGCGAGGGAGAAGATGAAGAAGAGAGCGGAGGGGGCGCGCGTGCGTTTGGCCGCCCCCTCCCTCCTATTAATATGGCCGAGACGGCGAGGCCGAGGCGACGCTTCGTGGGGGGCATGGGATTAACTGCGCCCACGTCCCGCACGCCCCCGCAAATCCCGCGCCTTAATGGCACGCAATTATTTTGTCCCGGAAGGGCAACCGTCTGCCTCGGCCATAGCGGATCCGCGCGCGCGCCGAGGTTGCATAGTGGTGGGCCCGTGCCTATGGTGGCGTCCCATCGCGTGCGTGGGCTGGCAGGCCGGCCTGGCCTGCTGGCGGCGCTTGGCGTGTGTGCAACGGGTGGCAGGCACGCCACCCGGTGGCGTTCCACCCGGTGCCCGCCATGACGATTCAAATTCACCAAGCGGCTGGCTTCGCCTCTGCTGGCTTCTGGCACGCGGCCGAAGACAACACGCAGGGTCTCTCGAAGGAGGAAACTGCTGAGGCACTCCGACGATTAAGCCGTGGCGCCTCACTAGCTTCGGGGACTTCTGTCGGGGGGATGGACCCCGGGTAGCCTCATCCGGACTCAATAACTTTTCAAGACATCGGGGCTGGTGAAGCCCCTCATGCCGGCTGGCCACGCGGGCCAGCTTCCAGAAGATGGCGCACCCATAGAAGGCGGCTTTGGGGGCGGGCCGGCTTCCATCAGCCGGCCCCTCCTTCCCCCTCGAAGTCGGCACTCACCTACTACGACGGGACAGGGCTTGGCAATAGTGCCACCTGCTCCCCCGAATCCCGGAGGAGCATGGCTACAGTACGAGCTGACCCAACGGCTACCTACCCGCCTAGCACGGGACTGTAGCCATGTGACTCATGACGCGGCCCTCGTCAGCAAGGACCGTGCTACGGCAGAAGGCAATCGGCGTGGCCCACAGGCTTCCAGAAGATGGCGCATCCCTCGAAGGCGGCCTCGGGGGCGGGCCGGCTTCCAGCAGCCCGCCCCTCCTTCCCCTCGGAGTCTGCGCTCACCCACTACGACAAGACGGAGCATGGCTATAGTGTGCGCTGACCAAGCGGCCACCTACCCGCCTCACGCAGGACTGTAGCCGTACGACTCATGACGCGGCCTCTGTCATCAAGGACAGAGCTACAACGAAAGGCAATCAGCGTGGCCCGCAGGCGGCGGGCCCTACCTGTCGGCCAGATTCTCGGCAGCCGGCGGGGCCCTCCAGAGGCGGGCCCCAGCAGCCAGCGGAGAACCCGGCGACCTTAGACACTGACGTCCGGGTCCTACACCCAGCTGTATTACCATTGTACCCCTGGGGGGTTGGCCTATAAAATCCCCCAGGGTTCACCCATGCAAAGGGTTCAGCCTTCATCCCACACACACCATAGCTAGAAGAAGAGAGGTAGCTCTACCCTTCTTCTTCCTCTAGCAACACAGCTCAAGGAGCAACCTTGTACACTCTTTGATCATAGTCATCATGCGGAGACCCCAAAGAGTAGGACTAGGGGTGTTATCTCTCTGGAGAGCCCCAAACCTGGGTACGTCTTGTGTGCGATCGAGCTCGTGCTCACTCCCGCTTCCAGGGCCCGACGATGTCCTCTTGGCTCCACCCATGATAAGCCACCCCCTGGTATCTGACGTGAGATTACCACGACATCCACTCTGCAATAAACTCTGCCAGTGCTCTGCTCTGAATGGTAGATGTGCTCTCAAACTTCAAACCAAAGCTTGGCAACTCCAAAGCCCATTCCACTATTTTGCCGGTGGCTTCAGGGTTCCTCAGTATGCACTGCAAGGGGAAGCGGGTGACAACCGTGATCTCGTAGGCTTGGAAGTAATGGCGCAGCTTCCTTGAGGCCATGATGAGGCCAAAGATCAACTTTTGCAAGCCAGAGTACCTTGACCTAGCCCTCTGTAGTAGGGAGCTGACAAAGTACACTGGCCGCTGCACCACCTTCTTCCTTGCCGTGATCCCGGAATTGTCTTCGCTGCTTCGCTCCCATTTGTCCTGATCTGCGTCTGACCTTGCCGGGACGAGTTCACTTTCCCCTCCTGAGAGGACAGTAGTCACGGCTGCTCCCTTATCTACCTCCCGTTGCGCCACCAGTGCCGCACTAACCACTTGATTGGTTGCTGCTAGGTATAGCAGCAACGGTTCTTATGGTTTAGGAGTGACTAAGGTGGGAACAGAGGAAAGATAGGTCTTCAAATCTTGCAGCGCAGCTTCTGCCTCCGGGGTCCACTCCACGGATCCTACCTTCTTCAAGATATTGAAGAACGGCAAGGCACACTCGGCAGACTTGGAAATGAACATGCTTAGCGCGGCAACACATCCAGTCAAACGCCTCACATCTTTAACTGCCTTGGGTGCTTGAATCTGCTCGATCACCTTGATCTTGTCAGGGTTGGCCTCTATCCCCCGGTGGGACACGAAGAAGCCAAGTAGCTTGCCGGAAGGAACGCCAAACACACACTTCTCTGGGTTTAACTTCAAGTTGATCTTGCGCAGATTTGCAAAGGTCTCTTCCAAGTCCTGAATGAGAGTTGACTTGTCCTTGGTTTTGACCACTATGTCATCCATGTAAGCTTCAATATTCCTGTGCAGCTAGGACTCAAAACTAATTTGCACTGCCCTTGCAAAAGTGGCTCCAGCGCTCTTTAACCCAAAGGGCATCCGTACAAAACAGTACATGCCGCATGGGGTTATGAACGCAGTCTTCTCTTCATCTTCCTTGGACATGAAAATCTGGTGGTACCCGGAGTAGGCATCCAAGAAGGAAAGCAGGTCACATCCAGAGGTGGAATCCACAATCTGATTGATGCGCGGCAAGGGGAATGGGTCCTTCGGGCATGCTTTATCCAGATCTGTGGAATCTATGCAAAGCCTCCACTTCCCATTCGTCTTGCGCACTACCACTGGATTTGCCAACCATGTTGGATGCAATACTCCTCTGACCAAACCAGCAGCTTCAAGTTTCTTGATCTCGTCGGCAATGAACTACTACCACTCCAAGGCTTGCTTCTGGACCTTCTGCTTGACGGGCCGGGCATGAGGGCAGACAGCAAGGTGGTGCTTGATTACCTCCCTGGGAACACCGGGGATGTCAGATGGTTGCCAAGCAAACACATCAACATTCGCCCGCAGGAAGGCAACGAGCGCGCTTTCCTATTTGTCGTCCAGGGTGGAGCTGATAGTAAATGTACCATCAGCGCCAACCATCCCTGCCGGGACCTTCTTCACAGCAGGTGCAACAACCTTTGATCTCTTGCTAGTGGAACTCTCCGGCAAGTCATCGACAGGTGCAGCACACTCCAGAGAGGCGCGCTTCCCGGATTCCTTGCTGGTATCCTTGCCAGCTTTCTCCCTTGCTTATTTTCCTTGGTGTGGACTGCGGCTTCTGCGGCCTCGGCAGCGACCGCGTCCCAGTACATCTTGTCCATGCATATAATTGCGTCCTTCTTGTCTGATGGGATAGAAATAACGGCCATTGGTCCTGGCATCTTCAGGGAGTTGTAGGCATAGTGGGATGCCGCCATGAACTTTGCCAGAGCAGGTCGTCCAAGTATCCCATTGTACGGCAACGGAAGCTCAACCACATCGAACACAATCTTCTCAGTCTGGTAGTTCAATTCACCTCCAAACGTCACTGGCAGCGTGATATTCCACTTCGGACGACTCCTGCCAGGGTTGATCCCTTGAAAGGTGCCAGTAACCTTGAGCTCTTCTTCTATTATCTGCAGCTTGCTGATGACCTTGGGAGAAATCAGATTCAACCTGGCCCCGCCATCAACCAACATCTTTGTGACCTTGAGGTTGCGGATCGTTGGTGAAACCAACAACGGCAAGCACCCTACCGCGGTGGTGCGGTCAGGGTGATCCTCATCATCAAAGATGATGGGCGTGCGGGACCATTTGAGTGGTTTCCGAGAATCTGCTGCTGGCTCCATAGCATTGACCTCACGTGCCCACTGTTTAAGCTGGCGGTGAGAGGAGTGCAAGGATGCACCTCGTCAATGCATAGGGCGTCAGTGGCCTTCTGGAACTCCTGCTCGCTAGTTTCCTCTTCATCCCCTTCATCGCTCTCGCCATTGCATTCCTTCTTCCCATGGCCTCTGGCAGGCTTCCCTTGATGCTGAGGGACCTTGCCGGGGTGACTTCCTCTGCCACCTCGGCCCTTACCATCAATGCCATCTTGGTCTCACTCTTTGTCACGCTTCTCGTACTCAGCCTTCTACTTCTTGACGAGTTGCTCAACTTGATGACACTCCTGGAGATCATGGCCCTTGGTCCGATGGATCTTGCAGTATGGCCCGTCAGCCTTCCTAGCCTTCTCAGCCGCCGCAGCTTCCCGGCAGTCATTGCACGTGGCAACTTCCTTGCCGGGAGCTTCAGTCTTAGCCTTCTTGCCGGTACTAGGAACGCCAGACCCTTCAACAGCCAGAACGGTCTTCTCCTTGCGCTTCTTGTTGCGTTTCTTGTTCTTCTTCTTATGATTGGCAGCATCATCGTCGTCCTCCGAGTCAACGTCGACGACGTCTTCTTCTCCGGGGAGTCACCTCCCCTCCTTTGTTCGGGCACACTTATCCGCCAAAGCGTACAGCTCATTCACAGTCTTGGGCAACCGGACGTTCATCTTGGAACGTATCCTGCGGTTGCGTACGTTGGACTGGAACGCAGCTATCACAGCAGCCGGGAAGATGTCCGGAATGTTCCTATGCACCCAGCTGAATCTCTGCATATACTTCCGCAAACTCTCTCCTTCCTTCTATGGGAGGAGCTGCAAGTCGTTGGGCCACCCTGGTTCTTGATGGCTGCCCGTAAAGGCGCCAACAAACTCATTGCACAGGTCAGCCCAGGTCGAGATGGAGTTCTCCGGTAAGTGCATCAGCCATGACCTCACATTTGGCTTGATTGCCAAAGGGAAGTAGTTGGCGAATACCTTCTCATCTCTTCCTCTGACGGCTTGAACAGCGATGGTGTAGATGCTCAAGAACTCTGCCAGGTTCAGTCTTCCATCGTACTTTTCTGGTATCTCTGGCTTGAACATATGGGCAGACGGCCAACGGACTTGCCGCAGCTCGCGAGTGAAGGCAGGACACCCAACCTCGAAAGGCAGGTATCCGTCTCCACTGGGCGCGGGCTCGTCGATGTCGAGACCATTGCACCTATCAGACTGGCGGTGGGTTTCGCGGCGCCGTTCTATGGTGACGCGCGCGTCTTCCCCTCGCATGTCTTCCAGGACCCGCCGCTAATCTCGACGGGCTCGAGGATCAGACGAAGCCATTGATACTTCATCGGATTCTTGATTGCATGGCTCTGGCCGCGGCCCCTGCGCTGGCTGCCGTAGAGGGGGCTGCACCGTAGGAGTGACCCCTTTGATACGGCCAGCGGCTCGGGACGTTGTTGTTGCCTGTGAAGGCCATGACGGGCCTGCCCGCTGTGATCCTCCCGCCTCAGCGAAACCAATCAGGCTCTGAATGGTGGCTCTCCACTCATCCATTTGATCAGCCGCTGGCGGAAATCTCAACAGGAGTTGGGCCCGTGCCATGGCTTCCGAAGCGGTACTCGGCATAGACGACGACGCATATCGCGACTTCGCCTAACTTCTGATGGTGCCGATAGTGGCGGCGCCGTGCTCTTGTCGCCGCGAGCCGGTCGCCAGGGTGGCATGGCGACAAGGCGGATGTGCTTGGGGATTGACGACCCCATTCGGCGCATCATCTTGGCCAGCTTGCCCTGGGGATCGCGTGTGCCCCACAGCAGCGCCCGCAGCGGGGGCAGCTAGAAGGTTGCGATTCGCACCAGAGCGAGCGCCATCGCTGCGGCTGCGTCCTTCAGTGAGGTGGAGAGGCGAATATGGAATATTCTTCCCACCCGCATCTTGTGGAGCATGGCCGCTAGGATGCTGTTGACGCTGTCCTCCTCCGGCGCCCCCTGCTCCCGCTTCAGCCGCAGGGGGAACGGTGATGGTGCCGCCTACGCCGGTCACGTCCCCCGCGGCATCCACATCCCCGTGCGCCCCCGTAGCCCCCATGGCATCAATGGCTGCATGCGAGGGGGCATTCGAGGTGGACGGGTGAGCTGTAGCACCGGACTTTTTCTTAGGCGCCATGGATGATGAAGCTGTCGATGAAGAAGAATATGATGAAGATGACGCGCTGCTTACACCCTCGGGTTCGCACAAGCGCTCCCTCCTAGCTGGCGTGCCAAAGATGCCGTGGTTCAACACGATCACCTATGGGGCCGTCGGCCCCTTTGTGGTTCGGCAAGGGGGAAGGGCACGTTGCACAAAGAGCGGAGGCCGTAAAACAGCACGGCAATGGTGACGCGGGTGGTTTTTACCCAGGTTTGGGCCGCCGCGAGGCGTAAAACCCTACTCCTGCTTTGGTGGATTTGAGTGGTAGACCGTGGCGAATGTGCAGTGCTCAAGCCCGGCAAGGTCGCCTCGGGGAGAGCAGCTACGCGCGTATGAGTGTACAAGGGTCCGAATCCTTTCTAACGTTGTCACGGCCCTCCTTTTATAGGTCATGGGTTACCACAATGGCAAAACAGTCATTATCCAGTGATTAGATAGCCACAGTGCTATCATACCTAACTCTACAGACAGGACAGGGTGCATTAAATGCACCGCTTAGTGTCACATCGTGGGGGTAGCCCGGCAAGCCTTGCCATGCTATTCATCCTCCTTCTTGCCTGCCTGCGTGACACGCCTCTGGACGGGTGTCATTTGGGGGCGATCTTCCTCAGAAATGGCTGCCACGTGCCAACTAACAGCCACTTAATCCCCAGGGGGATCGACACCACATCGATAGGTGACTTGCATTGCTGTGAGGTCGAGCGATGGAACCTTGGCAGGGTGATCCGCCCTCGGCGTCCCCGGCAAGCTTGCCGGGGGAGTCTTGAGATTTGCCTTCGGGGTGACCTCGACCTTACCAGGCTCGCCTGCCCGACAAGGGGGGTTTTTCCTTAGTGATATCTTGCTCATTTGGCTTGCCTTGGTCTTCTTGATCCGCCCTTTGATTTCTCAAAGAGCTATCTCTTCTGCTTGGCCTTGTCTTGGATGTTGTAACCTTGCCCTTGAGCCTGTGTACAGTCCGGGCAACACACACCAGGGTTTGTTGCACCGACATACGTGCAAGAGGAGGACGATAGGACGCTGGCCTTCTTGGGCCATAGGGCAACCTTGGACGGCATTGTTCAGAAGCACTTTGAGCTCGCCACCAATGCCGCTGCTCCTCACACGTCGGTTGGTGACTCGACGCACTAGGGCATGAGGATGTCATTGATGGATCCGTATGTATCTTTATCTTTCCGTAAATTCCATGTAGTAGTATATTGTACTAGTAATTATCTTACCTTTCGCATTAACTTCATAATTTTCGTACGTACTCCATGCATGAACCGCGCCAGAACCAAACTTCTCATTACTCTAGGGAAAATCATTATTTCTATCTATCGGTCGCGCCATGGAGCAGAACCAAATTTTACAAGTAACCTGTTCAAAAGGAAAAGACTGTTGTGTTCGTGTCGCACCCCCACACGGTTGGTCTGGCACGCCGCTCAAGGGGGAATGCGTGTTGTGTTGCATTTTCACTTACAAGTGGGACCGCAGTTGAGCAAACCGACTATCGGCAAACCCCCACCCCGCCCATCGCGTGATGGCTGAGTTAGAGAAAACAGGTGGGAAAAGAGATAGCTGTAGCATGGACTCCAAGAAAATTGGTGTCAGATGGGACTCATGTGGGTGGTGTGTGCCGTACTGCTAGACGTGAATGCTAGTTATGGCCCATGCCACCCCACTATATCGAGGTGCTAGTTATGTAGAGCGAACACATTATCTCTTCAGGAGTACGGTACACCACTAGTACTACTCACATTGTCACAAAATTTCCTGGAGTCCGTGCTTAGCCCTCCTCTCTCTCTCTCTCTCTTCTCAGCCAGCCAGCAGACGCGCAGAGTGTGCCCATCGTCTGTTTGCTCACATGCGGTCCCACATGTCAGTGAAAACGCAAGACGACCCACTGAACCTGCACATCTTTCACCTCGACGTGCTGGTGATGAAAAACAAATCCAATAAAGATCTTCGGTGGCCGCTTTTGGAGTTACTCAAGAGTAAGATTCTATTTACAGTTCAACCCAAGATGCACATCACGTGGCTTCAACTAGCACTCCATTTTTCTTGCATGACATGACCTGGATGCTGGATATCCCACGTGTCGGCAAAAGGAGGAAGAACTCGACCAAATCTTCTCCACATTTAGACTGGAGGAGTAGGAAACACGGCAAGCCCTGTGCCTACATCATATGTACTGTACAAGCCCACCTCACGCTATCACCATATTTCTCGGCCTCCGTGCGACACCTAGCTCTAGTTGATGGTATACTACTACTAGGACTAACTATTGTACTAGCATACTATTAGGTTGGCTCTATGTGATGTGGCAACTTCCTATAACCGGATGTTGGCTATACTACTACGGTACTCACACTCCAAGAAGGGACTCAAAAACCATTCATAAAATGAGTTTATCACATGCATATGCAAATGTACCATTCATTACATACAACAAGTCATCAACACACAACGACAACGAGGATACATGTTGGATTATAGATTATTTCCAACAAAACATTCTAGTAAATACTAAAGTTTTTATCACACAACAAATAACAAGCAATGAAATGAACTTCAGCTCAACCAATCCTCGGCGTTGGAAACACTTGCTTTGAACCATAAGTAAGCCTCTGGGAAGGGCCAGCTATTGTCAATATCGAGACCAACGCAGGACTCATCATCCAGGCTGAAGCGGCCTATATCAGGACGCATATTGTGATAGCCAGGGTAGGGAACCATAGCAATGTCTGATGTATAGATACAGTTGCTTCTCATAAATGGTAGTAACATTGTGCCAATAGCAGCTGGATCGCCTTTCACCATCATTGGATAGTTTAGTCCAAGGAAGAGCGAGTTTTCTCCAAGACTATCAATATTGAACCAGGGAGAAGGTGCTGGCACTAGCACACTAGTATCCATCTCGAGTACCCTGCAACAGATGTTGGAATAGGTCCAGAGAGTGCGACCATGGAAGACAACACCTGCTTCCTTAGTAACATCAGATGTGCCCTGTATACAGACAAGAAGAGGTGATCCATCGGAATAAGTTGCTAGGCGCCACTGAGTATGTAGGTCATGCTCGTCCTCATGCTCGTGATCATCACCATCGTCATCTCCCCCTTGGTTATAAAATTTTTCAAGTATAGGTGGTGGAATGTTCACAGGACCTTGGAAACACAAGCAGGTTAGTTAGTACGGGGATACTAACTCGCATGCATGTGGATGAAACAATTCTAATTACGATGGAAGACAAATGTACCAAAACCATAAGGATTCCATGCAAAAACAGTGCCACGAGTGGTGGCAGCAAACACAAGACGCTCGTATTGAATTGCATCACTGTAATCATCTGTGTACAGAAATTGATTTTTGAGCAATATCCATCGAGGCGTGGAAGTAAGGACGGCAACAAGCTTATCGAAGATAGCAACAACATCATAGTTCGTGTAATCCCAAGAGCGGTTGGGAACTCGACAAATTGCTATCTTCCGTAGACGACAGTCACCATGATCATATTTGAACATACGTAGATCATCTGTGTGCTCAACCTCAGGGCACTCTGAGATTTTTGGAAGTGGAACCCGGTGACAAGTGTACACATTCACAAGTTCCCACTCGCAGTTGTAACCAATATAAACAACCCAATCTCCATTTGTGCCTGCCCAGGCCTTATCCTTAAGCGATGGCATCTTAACATCACACATATCATTATCAAGCGCATTAACTTGCACAAGGTGAGGCTTTCGTCGTCCGCGCGCCAGCGAGCAGGGTCATGGCGAAGAAGATAGGGGAGATCAAACCGCTCCTGGACCCTTGGGTTCTTTGTAATTATGTTATTTGTTGAGTCGAGAATGGTCTTGAATGAACCTGCCATGCTAGCCGAGGTGATGACGTCGCACCGATCAATGAGTTCCTCCACCACGTCATCTTTCAGATCGGGGCAAGAATAACGGGGTCGTTTCCGGCCTGTTCCCTCCATGGAGAAGACAATCGAACAATGGCAGAAGGAAGGGTGAAGGAAAATGGAGGGAGGAAGAGCGTGCGACAGCAGTTCCAAATCAAGAGGGAAAGGCGAAGAGGCGGTGGACGGTTGCCACGGTACAGGAAGAGGTGCCCCGGCCTACATAGACGTCCGTTCGGAAATTGTACAAAAGGACTCGCCGTCGTCTCACTGACATGTTAGAACGGGACCACATGTCAACGAAACATGGTGTGTCATTTCTCGTGCAAAATGCGATCTGGCCGCGTTGGCCCGAGGTGCGCATTATTTCTCAACTTTATTTTTTTAATGGTGTGCCGTTCAGTTTTGAAGCACGACTAACTAGTACTGTATGCAGAGACAATATAAACTACTCTACCACTACTCCACCTCTAGTACTAGTATCAAAAAAGATATATAGGCTGGAGCTTCAGCGCTTGCTTGCTAAGGGCTGCCCACTTGCTTCTCACACTATCACCCTCTCTCCAGATCTAAAAAATACGGTGGTGCCCCTCTCTCTCCCTCCTCACCGGTGGTCACAGATCCGCCGGGGAAGAAAAGGACGTGCAGCGTTGACGCACTCGTCGTCGGCGACCGAGGTCACGCACTGACGACAAGGCCGTCCTCTCAGACCTAGCGCCTGCGCAGGATGGCCTCCGTCCCCAAGCTCGCTGCCATAGTGTGTGCGGAGGACGACGACCACGAGCGAAGCCACTTCCCGCCGACCCTCATGTATGCTACCTCTTTTTGAACCATACCCTTGTTCTATTGCCCCATCTGCCATGTCGCTGCATGTGGATCTTTTTCCACTCCACCATCTCCCCAATTTGCTATCCTCTGCTCTGCTGGTCACATGGACGAAAACCTTAATTTGCACTATTAAAGGAACCCCTACTTCATGCAGACTAATCCATGTCTGGGTTGAATAAGGAAAGGAAGGGAGAAAGTACTGTCGAAGAGACTAGGTATCGAACCCGCATCTAGGTTGAAAAGGGGAAAATCAGTAGCTAAGGAACGAGTCTCATGTCTCTTGGTTGAAAAAGGGTAGAAAGGCATGACAACACAATAGAGAATGACCAGGTCGATCGGTTTATTGTCCTCACATAGGAAAAAGGTGGCTAAAGAGAACAAAAATGGGATGTAATCCACATATGCTGCCTGGATATTTGTTGCTCTGGGCAACCATCCCTCCCTCACCACTCTATGCGTCCGTGGAGGCACATCGTACTGGTCCGCCCACTGTCTGAATGGGCCTCCCATGCTCTTATTGCCACTTTTTTGCTGTTAGTATAACGCCAGCGGTAAAGTCAAGCAATGCTACTGCTAAAGTGATGCCACATTTAACTAATGCCGCACTCAGTCTAATGCCACCGATAAATTTAAGCAATGCCATTTAATGTCACTGGATTATTTCAGGGTTAGCTGTTGATTGTGGATGTATTAAAGATTTTTTAGCTAAGGCATTCTAATGCTGTTGCACAGCTAGTATACCAACGATGAAACTTGTTACTACCTTCAGATTTTTGCACTGTTAATGCTTATAGATTACATACCTCACTTTCATGAGATAAGTCAATTTTTTGTACAGTGTCACCAAAATGCCAAGGCGTTGATGTCATTTTATTTTGGTTAAACTGCACAAAAAATTATGAAGAGAAGAGGAAAGGTCAAGAGTGGGCACCTCCTCCTCCGGGTGTTTTCTGGATTCGGTTGATCAAGTTTTTATGTTTGATCGATTATCAAGATTGGGATAGCAATTTTTCAAGTCCCCTCGAGTTCGAAATGATATTTACCTTGAAGGTACAAGGTTTGCAATTTTTTTATACTGTCATTAGTTAATAATGCTAGTTACCTTCACACTTTTGTATTTGGTTTAATGTTGTTGCACAGCTAGTATACCAATGTTGAAACTTGTTACCTTTACATTTTGTATAGTTAATGCTTATAGAAATCTTCCAATGCTAGCTTATGGAAATCTGTTCAGTAAAACCATTGTACTATACCCCATAATAAAAAAACTACTCTACTGTTGCACTAGCCACTGGATTAGTGTATATTTGTACTATTCGAATAGTGTTGCATTAGCGTGTGGACATATATAAGGTGTGGCAAGCTTTCCCAGATATGTGCTCAAGAAAACTACTACCTGTTTTTCTAAATACTAGACGTTTGGGTACTTTAAATTGAACTGCGAAAACGTCTTATATTAAGGAACAGAGGGTGTAGAGTTCACTCAAATTATGCCGGTAAAGCTAGTCACACCTTTGTTAAAATTAATGTTCATTATGTTATGGGAGGAGGTCTACATGTTTGTCTCTAATGCCTGTCGATTACATACCTGACATCATGATGTAATGGTAAGTCATTGCTTTTTGTACAGTGTCACTGAATTATCAAGGTGGTGATGGCGTTTTATTTTAGTTGAACATCACAAAATATGCTTAAAAGAAGAGGAAAGGTCAGGAATGGCTCAATCTTTCATAAAATACTATGTATGCCTTCCTGACATTAGCCGCTGTTGCCTTGTTTATTCCTTCAAAAGGTGGTTAGAAACAGTCTTGCTACCTTTTTCCATTAAGAAATTGGAATGCTTATATTTGTGAGTCTATGCTTCAACTAGTGTCGCTTTTATAGTAATCACACTTTCAATATCTGTGTAAAAAGGGATGCTCAATTTTAGTGGAACTGCACAAAAAGTCCAAATGGTTCAACATTAGGAGCATGTTTTCTTCCAAACTGTTATATCCAACTGGTGGCACTATGAGCTGTTCATTACGAAGGTACATGGTTTGCTACTATCTTGCTACTCTTTTTGTACTGTCATTAGATAGTAATATTAGTGGTTTGCAAGTGAATTTATTGGCAGGGTGGACCTACATTGGAGGTGCAGGACATGATTCAATGATTGGATGCTCAATTTCGGTTGTATCGATTTCACCTCTTCCATCACTGTGAAGATGGATATCCTTGGTCTGATGAAGAATAGGCGCTATATTTCTGCTCTGTACCAGCAAATCAATTCAGTACGAAATTGTCCAGGGCAAAACATGACAGTATCAAATTGTCCAGTGCAAAACATGACAGACGCTAAGCGGAAATGACTAGAAGAGACGTGTTTAAACCGAAAATACAAGGTGGGGTATATGTTTACTAGCTGCTTGATATTTGTGCAGACAGATGTCTGCCCGTTGCTATTTGGCAAACAAACAAAGTGACCTCAATTTTGGTGGAACTGCACAAGAGAATAGTATAGTCACTGCATAAAGTGCCATTTGAAAATAGACACAGAAAGATTGGATAGTCACTTCATGGACTGCACAAAAGTAGTATTGTACTATTTATTGGCCAACACTAGATGCTTCATTGCTTTGGTCTGATTATACAATGGGCATCATTTTGCCTAAGTTAAAGTTTGTATTCCGAAAATAGTCTCTCCGTGTGATCGAGAGAAGACCAAATCATATTGCAGTGGATGTTCCTCCATCATGTGTGGTTCATTCTCATGGTTCCAACTGTTGGTGAAACCACTTACGTTTGCAAGAGGAATTGTAGACTTCACAAAAAAAATTGTATTTCACTCTGCACTGAATGTTGGCCCAGAGAAGCATCCATGTTAGTAGCAAGAACAGATGTTTTTTCTAGATCTTTGCTTTTTCAGCTACATATTTGTATATGATTTGTGAATCATTGAGATGCATTAACATGTTGATCTTATGTACGGAATCGTACTAGTTGGTTGTGAATTTGGGCTACTAATGTGAACATATTACAATGCCAGGCCTGTGAGTCTCGTGTGAACATTTCGAACGGATCGGCTCTTACTACTGTGCACAGCATGATCCTTATTTAAGTGTGCTCAGTGTTTACAAGTTACTAGCAGTTCCTTATTTGTGTTCACTCAGTGTTTACAAGTTACTGATCGATCACTAGCTAGCCTACTAATACGCTCCTGGCATTTTTAATTGCGACGCAAGATCCGAAGGTGGCGGTTTTTTGAATAAAAATGCCTACCTCTGAAGAAACTGAAATGTTGTTCTGAAGAAAATGCCATGCGAATCTGAAGAAACTGCCAGCAAAAACGTTTGCAAATGCCTTATCTCCCAGCGAACGTTCATCAGCTATTGCGATCCTACACATACACTATCCAACCGACTCGATCCTACGCGATTAACCAGCGGATCACGCAAGTACCTCATCTGGATGAATCGAGCGCACTCGTTTGATTGTCATGCCGACGTGCGACCCAGCACGGACTGGACGCACCACTGACGGGACGGGACGGCACAGTCATAATTTCAGTTTTTCTAGTTTTCCATGGCAAGCTGGCGCACTAAGCCATGCCTGCTTATGCATTGAATTCCGATGACCGCGGTGACCGTCGCGTTTCCCGCGACACGCTGGTTCACCTAGCTTCCGCCTATAATTACTGGTTCCCGGTGTTCTCCGGTGGCACCATCACCCAACTCGCCCTATCCTCATAAGCCCCCATCGGCCCGACGTTGCTCGCCACCTGCCCTCGCTCTTGCCACGTCCGTCATGCCCCCGCCCATCCGCAATAGGCGACGCCGGAGGCGGTCACCACCGGAACTATTGTTCGATTTTTCACCGGAAGGCAGACGGAGGGAGGAGGCATTCTAGCGGTCTTTAGATGGCAATGCGAAGTATGAGGACTTGTTGGAGCGCGACCGCCTGGTGGAGGAGCAGCGTATCACCGATTTGCGCCGCCAGCAGGGCATGGAGCAGCAGCGCACTGACGCTCTGAGTCGCGAGAAGAGCGCCCGCAACTGGGCCGACTACATGGAGGCCGGCGCCCGGCAAATAGCCCTGGAGGCTGTCGGGCACGCACGCATTCGCGACGCCGAATTTTACTACCAGCTCGTCAAGTGGGTTTCCCGCTTAGAAGCCGAAGCTTCGGTGGACCACGCCGGCATGGAAAGGGCCAACACGCGCGAGCAACGCACCCTATCGCACCTCTGGCAAGTCCGAGGCAAGGAGGAGGACGTCGGTGCCGGCTTTTAGCGTGTACCATAGATGGCTGCCGGCATCGTCTAGTTAACTAAGAGTAAGTTAGTACTTGTACACTACTAGAGTATTAGTGGGAGTAGATAGTTAACTTGTCTATGATGGTTGTCAACGTGGAATTTCAGTACTCTATATCTGGATCAGACCTGTTCTTTGCTCTGAATGTTGAACTTTCTGTTTGAACGTATGGAATGGGCTGTTATTTTTTTAAATAGGTTGTATTTGTCCGCCACGGGTTTAGAGGCTGACTTGTGGGCCTACTAGGTTGACGCGTACACAATCAGGAGATGATTGTACATGGAGAGGATGACACAAGGGACCCACCAGGGTCATGGCAGTACGCAAGCAAGTGCCTCCATATTTCAAGCCAAAAAAACTGGTTCCTCCTAATGGATTTCTGACATCTGGGTCCCATGCCATTGTCAACGTAGTCAATAAACGAGAGAATTGCACAATGAGCGGCTGACACCAGGGACCCAGCAGCTCGCCCAATTCTTTTTGTTTTTTAGACGGAAGCAGGGTGTCAACTGGGCTATGCGGGGCACTCTGGCCTATATAGCCAACCTTTTATTTTATGTTTACCACAAGACCAGCCCAGTAGTTTTTTTTCTTTCTGAAAATGGCTAGCCCAATTTTTTTGTTCTTTTGCAGAATACCCAACCGAGGCCTACTTGCTTTGTCAGCCCTACTGGGCTGCAAATCTTTCAAGACGAGGAGAGTTTCATTCGGCTTGCCCAGAAAATGGGCTATCAGTAATGAGAAATGGGTTGTACATTTTTAAAACACATCAAACCGGCAATTAGTTTCCAATTTCTTTTTTTTTCATTTCGAGATTTTAAATTCCATTGATTTTTATGCGTGGACAATTATTTGGATTTTATATTGATATAAATTTATTTTTCAAATTAGTTTGAATGTGACTCAAAATTTCGTGATTAAAAACAGTTGGGACCGCTCCAAAATATGCAAAATTTCGTATACTTTTTTAACCGTGGCCACAATATGGGCTGTAATGCTAACAAAAAGAATATGGGCTCCAAAAAAACCTTAAGAATTAGCAAACGGGCTATAAATTATTAGAAATAATGGCAGATGGGTTGTATGTTGTTTTCTACAGATTTGAGGCTGACTTGTGCGCCTACTATAGGTTGACGCGTATGCTTTCCTAAAAAAAGGTTGACGTGCACGCAACGCCGTGTCAACTTAGTCAACACACGAGAGCAGTGACTATTGGATGTCCATCCAACGGTCGTCGTGCTTCTTCAATATCTGCTCTTCCTGCTCCAGCCGCTCAAACAAGCACCGGTGGGACTACCTGCTCCCTCCTCCCGTGGCCGGCTGTGCTGCCGCGCAGGCCTCACCGCCCCATCGTACTCCCATCGCTGGCCTAGCCATCCCTCTACTCACTCAGACCTTCTGTTATTCTCCGGCGATGGTAGCCTCACACTACAGCCGAAGCAGTAAACCCTCGTACTCCCCTCCGCGTGGGAAACAACTGCCGAGTCTTCCCCTGCTCCTGATCATTCCCTTCCTAGGCCTCGCCGTCGTCCCCGCCTTGGTGCTCTTGACGCGGCATGGTCAACTTGGTCAAGGAACGACTTCCATCAGAAGAGGACTGTACGTGGAGAGGCTGACAGCTGGGTCCATGGCCGCAGCAAGGAAGTGCCTCCTTATTACGCGCAAAATAATGATTCCTCCGCCTGACAGCGGGGACCCACCGGAAGGGCCTCTGTATTTCGCGAAAAAAACATTCCCCTCGCTGACAGCTAGGACCCACCAGCTATATCTTCGCACGCACAAAAAAATGAATACCCCCGCTGCTAGGTGGGACCCACCATATTTGAAGGCTGACTTGTGGACCAACTAAGTTGACGCCGACGCAGGGCTTTGTCAACTTAGTCAATATAAATGATTCTAGCTGCGGTGACCGTACGATGTCCATCCAACGGCTGTCGTGCTTCTTCAACCTCTGGTCTTCTTGCTCCAGCCGCCCAAACCATCGCGGACCGTGCCGCCTGCTCCTGCCTCCCATGGCCGGCTGTGCTACCACGCATGCCTCACCGCCCCCTCCTACTCCAACCTCTGGCCAGGCCATCCCTCTACTCACCCACAACTCCTGTTATTCTGCGGTGACGGCAGCCTCACACCGCAACCAAACCAGTCAACCCTCATACTCCTCTCTGCATGGGCATCCACTGCCGCGTCTTCCCTGGCTCCGCGTCGTCCCCTTCCTAGGCCTCGCCGTCGTCCACCGCCTTGGTGCTCTCGGCGCGGCATGGTCAACGTGATCAAGGAACGACTTCCATCGGAAGAGGACTGTACGTGGAGAGGCTGACAGTTGGGTCCACGGCTGCAGCAAGGAATTGCCTCCTATTACGCGTAAAATAATTATTTCTCCACCTGACAGCAGGGACCCACCGGAAGGGACTCTGTATTTTGCGGAAAAATGTTTCCCCCTGACAGCTCGGACCCACCAGCTACATCTTCGCACGCAAGGAAGTGTGTCCATACTATAGGCAAAAAAAATGATTCTTCCCCCTGACAGCTGGGACCCACCAGCTATATCTTCGCACGCAAGGAACAGCTAGGACCCACCCGATCGAAGCGTATGTAGCGTTGTCTATCTGGTCGCGAACGTGTATGTACATACTGGTCGATCGGTCTCTCTGCAGCGATGAACTGTGGCCGAGTAAGGAGCGGCACGTGTCGTAGTAGAGGCGCGGACGTAGCATGTCACGGAGTCCAGTCTATATCGTGTACACGTACATACAGCCATGCTGCAAGAAAGTAAATACAGCTACGTACGTACATACGGGCGGGGTCTCGAATGCGTACAGCGATGTCGTCATGTTCATCAGCAGCCAACCGGCTGGGTCGCAATGGAGGAAACAACGTCGTGTTCATCGGGAGGCAACGGAATATGTCGTGTTCATCGGGAGCCAACCGGCTTGGACGGAACAGCTGAAACGAGGTCTGGCGTATCGCAGAATGGAGGAAACGGGCCTTCTATTGACCGCGTATGGTCAAAACGGGGTCCTGTTCATCGGGAAGGGTCTGGCGTACCGCAAAATAGAGGAAACGGACTTCTGTTCGAGTGCCTACGGTCGAAACGGGGTCCTGTTGATCGGGAGGGGTGTGGCGTACCGCAAAACAGAGGAAACGGACTTCTGTTGGAGCGCCTACGGTCGAAATGGAGTCCTATTCATCCACCATCTACTGCCTCACTCCAGCCTCCACGGGACACTGTTCATCCACCGTCGACCTCCTCCAGCTATTGTTCATCCATGGGGCTACTGTTCATCCAGCCTCCACCGGCTACTGTTCATAGAGCCTCCACGGGGTCCTGTTCATCCACCCCCAACCGGCTGGGGTGCGGCGGCCTCCTTGGGGTCCTGTTCATCCAGCGGCAACGGCCTACTACCACGGGGTCCTGCTCATCCAACCCCCACCGGGAACTGTTCATCCACAGAAAACCAACTGGCTCGACTCACCATGTCTTGACTCGTTCTACGTACCGCGCGCATGGTAGCAACGGTCACTGTTCATCAAGAGGCAACCAACACCGGCTGGCTACGTCTCGCACGGGGGCTCGATCGGCTTTAGTAAGCAGCAGCAGTGATTGATCGCTCGGTTCAGTTAGCAGCAGCAGTGAAGGAATCGCTCGGGTTCAGTCAGCAGCGAATGAATCGCTCGGGTTCAGTTAACAGCCAAGGGATCGATCACTCAGGTTCAGTAACGTAGCTAGCAGTGCGATCGCTCGGGTTCAGTTAGAGCCCAATGCCTCGCACACACGCGCGTACATGTACGAGAGAAACGCACAAACCTCAGTGCATCGCTCGGCCCCGACCACCCACCGTAATCGGGAACTCCCTGAAATTTTCCTCACCCTCACGCACACCCCCCCTGGGCATGCCTACAGGGCTTGTGGGTCCCACTGGGTCCCCCTCACTTATTCCAGCACCCATTCACTTCGTCTTCCTCCAGAAAAAATCACACCATTGCTCAAACCCGTGTTCTTGCTCATCTTGCTGCCATTTTCGATCTCCTTGCTCAGAACTCCGTTTCCGAAATTGTTTCGGAGGATTGTTCTTCGGTATGTGACTCCTCCAATGGTCCAATTAGTTTTTGTTCTAGTGCTTTATTTATTGCAATTTTTTGCTGCTGTGGTGACCTTGTTCTTGAGCTTGCATGTCAAATTTATATGGTCCAAAGTAGTTTTGTTGCATGATATAGCCTCTAGACACTTGTGGGAGTAGTTGCTATCAATCTTGTTGAGCTTGGTTCACTTTTATTTTGAGTCACTAAAAATTTCAGAGGGAAAGGCAACCATGAAGAGGTGGTTAAGAGGCTC
Source organism: Thinopyrum elongatum (assembly GCA_011799875.1). NCBI lineage: Eukaryota > Viridiplantae > Streptophyta > Magnoliopsida > Poales > Poaceae > Thinopyrum > Thinopyrum elongatum. The sequence continues at coordinate 317,690,963 of CM022301.1, forward strand.
TTCAAGCCAGAATTCAGGAGAAAATGGGAATGAGGAGAAGAAGAAGCCCAAGTACAACCTTCCTCGTGCAGTAGAAGTTCGGCCGTGCGAATGGCCAAGTGATGCATTCTTGAAGGAGGCCGGAATATACGATGATTTTTATTACTTGGCGGAGAATGTCGGTCTTACCTCCTTCCTCCGAGATAAGTGTGAACAATACCTTCTACTCACTAATACCTTCGTGCAAAATTTTCACTTTCATGCTAGGAAGGATCCTCCCATGGTAGAATTTCACTTGTATGATGTGCCTAAGAGAATGACACTATGATTTTTGCGATGTTTGCAAAATACCTTATGAGGGCAGCATCAGTGAGCCACGTCCTAGAGACGTGGAGGACTTTATTTCTGAAACTACTGTGGGGGAAAAGAGAGGAGTGTCAGAGGCGAGAGTGGCTAGTTTACATTTTCCTGTTTTATGCTATTATTCATTATTTGCCGGGAGATGTTTGATTGGTCGTGGGGAGAGTGGAGGCCTTAGTGCCCCTGACCTTGCCATTTTGTGCCATGCTTTATATTCTGATAGAACTTTTAGTTTGGGCGCCATGGTTGCTCGACGGTTAAATACAAACCGCTCGAAAGGTCTTGTTTTTGGAGGTATCTATGCCTCCCGCCTTGCTAAGCATTTTGAGATACCCATTAGGCATGATGAGGAGGAGGAGATGTTGTTACCCGTTAAGTATTTAGTCTATGCTAGTATGGTAGCACATGATTTTATTGCCAAGGATGATGACAAGCGGCTCATCTATAACTTAGTATTCAGTCAGGGTACTTGTCAGATTATTACTTCGCCTGCACCTTCTTTGTTTGATATTCATTCAGGCAGGTACATTATTATGCCCGGGGACATTTATGCATACTAGGAGCAGACGCGATCCCTAGTCCCTGAGCCAGCACTGTCACCTGATCCGTATCAGGAGCCCATTTATCAGTGGGAGCCGCAGGAGCTCGCCAACCAGTGGAAACCTCAGGATCCTCCGCAGTACCCAGGAGAGGGTTATTTCAAGTCGTGGCCCTAGACCAACTTAGGCCAAAAGCCTAACCTTGGGGGAGTATGCATTTCTCACCGACATTACATTCATGTTCACACATTCATTCCAGTTGTCGGTGTTCATACTTTTTCACTGTATCATCTGTGTTAGTTTATTTTTCTTGCTTTCTTCTTGTGTGTTTGAAAAACTTTGAGAAAATCCAAAAAAAATTAGCTCTCACTTCTTTTTAGTTTTCTTTCTAGTTCTTAGTAGTTGTAGTATTGAAAGAAAACCCAAAAAGATTTCTCGTTCTTCTTTTGCTTGTTGGGAGTTTTCCCGTGTAAATAGTTTTTCTTGTTTTTGTTTTCTTTTCGTTATTTGCTTTCTTCAGAAAAACAAAAACTCCAAAAACATTTCAGTGTGTTTCTTTGAAATTCTTTTTCTTTGGGTCATAAGGGGAGGACTACGATGAAAATGTTGAGTGTCTCTCATATGCATTATTGTTGATCTAACAAAGAGCCCATATTACCTTGTCTTCTCTTTTGAATAAATGTTTGCAGATTCTAGCTTAGTCCAATGCACATGCACTCTTATTATTATTCACACCATTCGGTCATGCAAGTGAAAGGCAAAAATGACGATATTTGATGAAATGATTGAGATGGAGAAAAGCTGGTACGAACTCGACCTATTTTATTTTTGTAAATATGATTAGCTCATTGTTCCTGATTCAGCCTATTATGAATGAAACATGTTTGCAATGAAAATTAGAGATTATAGTTACTCATGCCATGCTTAATTAGCTAGGAGTGGATAATGGTTTGTCTTGTGTGCCAACATGCATTTTAAAATGGTTATGATGTAGTATGATAGGATGGTATCCTCATTTGAATGATTCAAGTGGCTTGATGATCCTCCCTTTTTGATGTCTTGAATCCACATCAGTATTTTCCCCAAAGAGTAAGGGATGATGTAGTATAACTAAGGTAGGTAGATCCCTCAGTTATGAAACCAAGGTTATCGAACCAGTAGGAGAACCAAGCAACACTATGTAAACGGTACCTGCACACAAAGAACAAATACTTACAACCCGACGCGAAAGAGGGGTTGTCAATCCCTCTCGCGTAAAAGATTGGTAAAGTGATAGGTTGGTAGATGCAAATAAAATAAAGGCAAATAAAATTCAGCTAGGTATTTTTGGGTATTTGGTAATATAGATCTGAAAATAAAAGATGCAAATAAATAAAAAGGCAAATAGCAATATAGATCTGAAAATATATGATGAGAAAATAGACCCGGGGCCGTAGATTTCACTAGTGGCTTCTCTCGAGAAAATAGCATACGGTGGGTAAACAAATTACTGTTGGGCAATTGAAATAACCTCAAATAATTATGATGATATCCAAGCAATGATCATTATATAGGCATCACGTCCAAGATTAGTAGACCGACTCCTGCCTGCGTCTACTACTATTACTCCACACATCGACCGCTATCCAGCATGCATCTAGTGTATTAAGTTCATGGAGAAACGGAGTAATGCATTAAGAACGATGACATGATGTAGACAGGATCTATTCATGTAGGAATAGCCCCATCTTTTAATCCTTAATAGCAACGATACATACGTGTCTTGCTGCCCCTTCTGTCACTGGGAAAGAACACCGTACGATCTAACCCATCACAAAGCACCTCTTCCCATGGCAAGAAAAATCGATCTAGTCGGCCTAACTAAACCAAAGATTCGAAGAAGAAATACGAGGCTATAAGTAATCATGCATATAAGAGATCAAAGAAACTCAAATAACTTTCATGGATATAAAAGATCTGATCATAAACTCAAAGTTCATCGGATCCCAACAAACACACTTCAAAAAGAGTTACATCAAATAGATCTCCAAGAGACCATTGTATTGAGAATCAAAAAGAGAGAAGAAGCCATCTAGCTACTGCCTACGGACCCGTAGGTCTACAATGAACTACTTACGCAACATCGGAGAGGCACCAATGAGGATGATGAACCCCTCCGTGATGGTGTCTAGATTGGATCTGGTGGTTCTGGAACTTGCGGCGGCTGGAATTGTGTTTCCTCGACTCCCCTAGGGTTTTTGGATTTTCAGGGTATTTATAGAGCAAAGAGGCGGTGCGGGAGGCGGCCGAGGTGGGTGCAACCCACCAGGGCGCGCCTGGGCCCCCAGGTGCGCCCAGGTGGGTTGTGCTCCCCTCGGAGCCCCCCTCTGGTACTTCTTTGGCCCAATAGGTGTCTTCTGGTCCAGAAAAATTCTCCAAAAAGTTTCGTTGCGTTTGGACTCCGTTTGGTACTGATATTCTGCTAAGTAAAAAAAACAAGCAAAAAATAGCAACTGGCACTAGGCACTATGTCAATAGGTTAGTCCCGAAAAATGATATAAAGTTGCTATAAAATGATTGTAAAACATCCAAGAATGATAATATAAAAGCATGGAACAATCAAAAATTATAGATGCGTTGGAGACGTATCACTTGACTTGGCACATGTTCACGCATGTAGTTGAATCAAAAACAACATAGCCTCCATGATATTTATGTTCATGGTGATTTATATCCTACTCATACTTGCACTCAATGTTGATTAATCTCAATGCATGTTTATGACCGTTGTCGCTCTCTAGTTGGTCGCTCCTCAATCTTTTGCTAGCCTTCACTTGTACTAAGCGGGAATACTTCTTGTGCATCCATTCCTTAAACCCAAAGTTATTCCATATGAGTCCACCATACCTTCCTATATGCGGTATTTACCTGCCATTCCAAGTAAATTTGCATGTGCCAAACTCTAAACCTTCAAATAATAATTTGTTTTGTATGCCCGAATCGCTCATGTAGTGACTGGGGGCTGTTAGTATTTTCCATGCTAGGTGGGTTATTCTCACGATGAGTGTTTATTCACTTGTCATTCACGAGAAAGTGGCTGGTAATCGGGATGCCCAGTTCCATGCTCAAAATCAAATCAAAATATAATAATGAAACAAAACTCCCCCAGGACTGTTGTTGGTATGGACAGCACCCGTGAATTCGGCTAGCCGTGGAGTGTGATTGTTGGTGGAGGGGGAGTAAAAACTTTACCATTCTGTTTGGGAACCGCCTATAATGTGTCTAGCATGGAAGATAGTGAGATCTCTTGGTTGTTATGTTGACAATGAAAGCATACCGCTCAAAATTATATTTATTTCTATTTTAAAAGCTCCGAGCTCTGGCACCTCTGCAAATCCCTGCTTCCCTCTGCGAAGGGCCTATCTATTTACTTTTATTGTTGAGTCATCATCCTCTTATAAAAAGCACCAGTTAGAGAGCACCACTGTCATTTGTATGCTTTGTTATTAATTGATGTTGAGTATGAGTGTGACTGGATCTCTTTTGCCATGAATTATAATGTCTAGTCAGTCCTTAATCTTCAGGGGTGCTTTGCATTTATGTTTTGTGTTCTCAGAAAGGGCTAGCGAGATACCATTTTGTCATATTATATCATGATTGTTTTGAAAGAAGTGTTGTCATCCGAGATATCTTATTATTGCTCGCTAGTTGATTATGGCATTGATATGAGTAAATGTGAGACCTAAATGTTATTGTGAATATGGTTAGTTCGTAATCTTTGTTGAAAACCTGAATATCAGTTAGACATATTTGCAACAACAAGGTCAAACAGAGTTTGTAAAAGTTTTTCTTTGTCACTTTTAGTTGATCAACTGAATTGCTTGAGGACAAGCAATGGGTTAAGCTTGGGGGAGTTGATACGTCTCCATCGTATCTACTTTTCCAAACTCTTTTGCCCTTGTTTTGGACTCTAATTTGCATGATTTGAATGGAAATAACCCAGACTGACGTTGTTTTTAGCAGAATTGCCATGGTGTTATTTTTGTGCAGAAATCAAAGTTCTCAGATTGACCTGAAAATTTACGGAGAATTTTTATGGAATTAATAAAAAATACTAGCGCAAGAAGTTTCCAGAGGGGTTCCACCCAGAGGCCACAAGCCTGGGGGCGCGCCTAGAGGGCTTGTGGGCCCCCTGGACCTCCTCCGACCTCAACTCCAACTCTATATAACCCTATTCGGGGAGAAAAAACCAGAGAGAAGGATTCATCGCGTTTTACGATACGGAACCGCCGCCGCCTCCTGTTCTTCATTGGGAGGGCAGATCTAGAGTTCGTTCAGGGCTCCGGAGAGGGGGATTCGTCACCATCATCATCACCAACCTTCCTCCATCGCCAATTCCATGATGCTCACCGCCGGGAGTGAGTAATTCCTTCATAGGCTTGTTAGACGGTGATGGGTTGGATGAGATTTATCTGTAATCGAGTTAGTTTTGTTAGGGTTTGATCCCTAGTATCCACTATGTTCTAAGATTGATGTTGCTATCACTTTGCTATGCTTAATGCTTGTCACTAGGGCGCGAGTGCCATGATTTTTGATCTGAACCTATTATGTTTTCATGAATATATGTGAGTTCTTGATCCTATCTTGCAAGTTGTAGACACCTATTACGAGTTATGATCCGCATACCCCAAGGTTACAATAATTGGGATTCTTTCCGGTGATTACCGTAGTTTGAGGAGTTCATGTATTCACTAAGTGCTAATGTTTTGCTCCGGTTCTCTATTAAAAGGAGGCCTTAATATCCCTTAGTTTCCTTATGGACCCCACTGCCACGGGAGGGTAGGATAGAAGATGTCATGCAAGTTCTTTTCCATAAGCACGTATGACTATATACGGAATACATGCCTACATTACATTGATGAATTGGAGCTAGTTCTGTGTCGCCCTAGGTTATGACTGTTGCATGATGAATGCCATCTGACATAATTATCCATCACTGGTCCATTGCCTACGAGATTTTCACATATTGATCTTTGCTAAGCTACTTTCGCGTTGCTACTGTTACAATCACTACAAAACTGTTACTGCTACTGTTACCACTGTTACCGTTACTTCCATACTACTTTGCTACTAAAAACTTTGCTGTAGATATTAAGTCTTTCAGGGGTGGTTGAATAGACAACTCAATTGCTAATACTCGTGAATATTCTTTGGCTCCCCTTGTGTCGAATCAATAAATTTGGGTTGAATACTCTACCCTCAAAAACTGTTGCAATCCCCTATACTTGTGGGTTATCAAGGGGCAGCAAGGATGATGAAGAACCCCTCCGTGATCTTTTCCCCCTCAGGTAGAATGCCGGAAAGGCCTCTAGATGGGATCTCATGGTTCTGGAACTTGCGGCGGCGAAAAAAGTATTTCGTGGACTCCCCCATAGGTTTTTTGATTTTTGGGAATTTATAGAGGCGGAGTTAGGTCAAACGGAGGCTTGTTGGCCCCACTACCCACCAGGGAGCGCCCCATGCCCCTGGCGCGCCCTAGTGCCTAGTGGGCCACTCCATCATCTTCTCATTCCCTCCAGAAGCTTATAGGGTCTCTTATTGCCATAAAAAATCTCAAAAAAGTTTCGTGGCATTTGGACTTTGTTTGGTACTGATATTCTGCAAAGTCAAAAACAAGCAAAAAACAACAACTGGCACTGGGCACTAAGTTAGTAGGTTAGTCCCAAAAAATGATATAAAGTTGCTTGTAAATGTATATAAAACATCCAAGATTGATACTATAATAGCATGGAACAATAAAGAATTATAGATACGTTGGAGACGTATCAAGCATCCCCAAGCTTAATTCCTGCTCGTCCTCGAGTAGGTAAATGATAAAAACAGAATTTTTGATGTGGAATGGTACCTATCATATTCATCATACAATCTTTTCTTTTATAGCATGGACATTTGGACTTGAATGATTCAAAGCAATAGTATATAATTTGACATGAAAACATCAATACTCAAGCATATCAACAAGCAACCATGTCTTTCAAAATATCAACGCTAAGGAAAGTTATCCCTAGCCCATTATGCTCAATCATTGATCCATTCATGAAACACACTCAAATATTAGCTACATCCAATGCACAAGTATGACAGTAATCCCTGGTTGGTGCTTTATAAGAGAAGATGGAGACTCAAAATTATAATAAAAATTGCATAAAAGTAAATAGATAGGCCCTTCGCAGAGGGAAGCAGAGATTTGTAGAGGTGCCGGAGCTCAAAGCTTAAATTGAGAGATAAAATTATTTTGAGAGGCATGCTTTTCGTGTCAACGAAAACGACCGAGAATTCCCAATATCTTCCATGCTAGATAAATCATAGGTGGTTCCCAAACAAAAAGTAAAGTTTATTTACTTTCCACCATTCTCACACAATCCATGGCTAGCCGTATCCACGGGTGCCTTACATACCAACACTTTCCAAGGAATTTATTATTTAACAACATTTTTTTTCATTTCGGGACTGGGCATCCCTATTACCTGCCACACTCTCATGCAATGACAAATGAATAAACACTCATCATGAGAATAAAATACCTAGCATGGAAAATATTGGCCACCCCCTGCCGCTTCATGAGCGGTACGGTGATAACCCACAAGTATAGGGGATCGCAACAGTTTTCGAGGGTAGAGTATTCAACCCAAATTTATTGATTCGACACAGGGGGAGCCAAAGAATATTTGCAAGTATTAGCAGTTGAGTTATCAATTCAACCACACCTGGAGATTAAATATCTGCAGCAAAGTGATCAGTAGCACAATAATATGATAGTGTTGATAGCAGTGGTAACAGTAGCAATAGTAACGGTAACAGCTGTAACAGTTTTGTAGCAGTTGTAACAGTAGCGATAGCAATAGTAACTTAGCAAGAACAATATGTGCAAAACTTGTAGGCATTGGATCGGTGAATTCGTTGGATAATATTCATCATATAACAGTCATAACCTAGGGCGACACAGAACTAGCTCCGGTTCATAAATATAATGTAGGCATGTATTTCGTAAATAGTCATACATGCTTATGGAAAAGAACTTGCATGACATCTTTTGTCCTACCCTCCCGTGGCAGCAGGGTCCATATGGAAACTAAGGGATATTAAGGCCTCCTTTTAATAGAGAACCGGAACAAAGCATTAACACATAGTGAATACATGAACTCCTCATACTACGGTCATCGCCGGAAAGTATCCCAATTACTGTCACCCTGGAGTTTACGGATCATAACACGTAGCAGGTGCATAAGACTTGCAAGATCGGATCTAGAACATAGATATAATGGTGAAAACATAAACGGTTCAGATATGAAATCATGGCACTCGGGCCCTAGTGACAAGCATTAAGCATAGCAAAGTCATAGCAACATCAATCTCAGAACATAGTGGATACTAGGGATCAAGCCCTAACAAAACTAACTCGATTACATGATGAATCTCATCCAACTCCTCACCGACCAGCGAGCCTACGAAGGAATTACTTACTCCTGGTGGGGAGCATCATGGAATTGGTGATGAAGGAGGGTTGGGGATGACGAAGACCGAAGATTCCCCTCTCCGGAGCCCCGAACGGGCTCCAGATCTGGCCTCCCGATGAAGAACAGGAGGTGGCGGCGGCTCCGTATCGTGAAACGCTGTGAAACTTCCTCTCCTATTTTTTCTCCAAAAATAGGATTTTATAGCGTCGGGATTAGGGTCAGCAGAGCCCCGAGGGCCCCACAACCCACCAGGGCGCGCCAGAGGGGGTGGGTGCGCCCTGGTGTCTTGTGGGCACCTGGGGCCCCCCTCCAGTGGGTCTTGGCTCCATAATTTATTATATATTCCAAAATAATTCTCCAAAAAGTTTCGTCCAAATCCGAGAACTTTTATTTCTGCACAAAAAACAACACCATGGTAGTTCTGCCGAAAACAGCGTCAGTTCGTGTTAGTTTCATTCAAATCATGCAAATTAGAGTCCAAAACAAGAGCAAAAGCGTTAGGAAAAGTAGATATGATGGAGACGTATCAACTCCCCCAAGCTTAACCCATTGCTTGTCCTCAAGCAATTCAGTTGACAAACTGAAAGTGATAAAGAAAAACTTTAACGAGCTCTTTTGTTCTTGTTTACATATATATGCTTAAGTAGCACCCAGGTTTTCAGCAAAGATCATGACTAACCATGTCAGCAATAACTCTTAAAAATTATATTAACCCATATCAATGGCATAAGCAACTAGTGAGCAATAATAAAATATCTCAAATGCCAACACTTTGTCAAAACAATCATGATATAAAATGACAACAGTGGTATCTCGCTAGCCCTTTCTGAGATCGTAAAACATAAATGCAGAGCACCTCCAAAGTTCAAGCAGTGACTAAACATTGTAATTCATGGTAGAAAAGATCCAGTTGATTCATTCAACATTAACTATACACAATGCATGAGAATGACAATAGTGCTCTCAGGTCTGGCGCTTGTTTGAGAAGGTGATGACTCAACATAAAATTAAATAGATAGTCCCTTCGTAGAGGGAAGCAGTGATCTGCAGAGGTGCCAGAGCTCAAAGCTTAAATTAGAGATCAATATAATTTTGGGCAGTACACCCTTCCTGTCAACGTTACGACCAAGAGTTATCAATATCTTCCATGCTAAACACATTAGCGACGGTTCCCAAGCGGTAAAAGTAAAGGTTTACTCCCCCTCCACCAACAAACACACTCCTCGGGTACCATCCATACCAACAACAGTCCTGGGGGAGTTTTGTTTAATTATTTGCAATTTTTTATTTTGGGACTGGGCATCCCTATTACCGGCCCCTCTCGTGCAAGGACGAGTGAATAAACACTCATCATGAGAATAACCCGCTTAGCATGGAAGATACTGACCGCCCCCTGTCGCTCCATGAGTGGTCCAGGCACACAAAACATATGTTCATTTGAAATTTTTAGAGGTGGCACATGCAAATTTACTTGGAACGGCAGGGTAATACCGCATATAGGTAGATATGGTGGACTCATCTGGAATAACTTCAGTTTAAGGATTTTGATGCACAAGCAGTATTCCCGCTTAGTACAGGCGAAGGTTAGTAGATAGGTTGAGAAGCGGCCAGCTAGAGAGCAAAAAATGTCATGAACATGCATTATGCATAATCAACATTGAATACTAGCATGAGTAGGATATGAACACCATGAACATAAATATCGTAGAGGCTATGTTGGTTTTGATTCAACTACATGCGTGAACATGTGCCAAGTCAAGCCACTTGAAACATTCAAAGGAGGATACCATATCATCATACTGCATCATAATCATTTTAACGCATGTTGACACCTAAGATAAATCATTATCCACTCCTAGCTACTTAAGCATGGCATGAGAAACTATAATCTCTAATTGTCATTGCAAACATGTTTGATCATAATATACTGAATCATGGATACTAGGTTAAACATATTTACAAAAACAAAGACAAGTTGAGTTCATACCCGCTTCTCTCTGCCACAGTCACTTCATCAAATGTCATCATTATTGCCTTTCACTTGCACGACCGAATGATATGAAAATAATAATAGTGCAAGAGTGTCGTGGACTAAGCTGGAATCTGCAACATTTTATTCAGAGGGGAAGACAAAAATAATTTGAGCTCTTTGTTAGATCAACAATAATGCATATGAGGGCCACTCAATATTTTCATTGTGGCCTTCCCCTTAGTATGACTCAATAAAAAGAAAAGAACTTCAGAGAAACACACTGAAACATTTTTGGAGTTTTTAGTTTTTCTTGAAGAAAACAAATTAAAGAAGGAAAAACAAAAACAAGAAAAACTATTTACACGGGAAAGCTCCCAACAAGCAAAAGAAGAATTGAGAAATCTTTTTGGGTTTTCTTTTAATACTACAACTAAATTAAACTGGAAAGAAAAACCGGAAAGAAACAAGAAATATTTTTGGATTTTCTCAAAGTTTTTCAAACACACAAGAAGAAAGCGAGAAAATAAATCTAGCATGGATACTACAATGAAAAAGAGTGGACACCGACAACTGGAATGAAATGTGTGAACATGAATATAATGTTAGTGGAAATACGTACTCCTCCAAGCTTAGGCTTTTGGCCTAGCTTGCTAATCACCATCTGTAGTAACCGCCCGGTCCCATGTGAAATTGCTGAGGCGGCGGCACCTGAGCGTCCCACTCCTGGGGCTCCTCCTCTGCTGGTGCCTAGTTTTTCTGGTAGGCAACAATGTCCTATGGCATGACCCTGTATCCGTTCCTGGCAAAAGAATCAAACAAAGCAGGTGCAGGCAACGGGATAATATCACGGGTTTCCTCGCTGAAAACCAAGTTATAACGAATGTTATGAAAAGAATTAGCAGTGTCAGTAAACTGGTGAGCCTCCATCGCCTGGTGATCTAGATAAGCTCGGGGCAAAGGATAATCATGTTGGCATATCTGAACATTAAAATGACTCGCTAGTCGAGTGGCATAAATACCACCATGAATTTTGCCCTTACTTCTGTTGAGGTGCAGGCGATGTGCAATAATAGCCCCTAGGCTAAAGGTGTGATCATTGTGTAGTGCATGGCATAAAATGGCAAGGTCGGGGGCACTGAGTGCACTGACCTTCTCTCTAGCAGTTAAACACTTCGCGATGAATAAAGCAAAGTAAAGCACAGAAGGAAACTGCAAACAAGTGGCGGTGGCGTTCGACACGCCTCTCTCATCCCCCACTGTCAAAGTGAGGAGGAAGTCCTCAAACTCTGCCAGTCTAGGCTCCCTTAATTCCCCATCAGAAGGGAGCAAACATATGTCACAAAAGTCAGTGAGCGGTATCTGACGGGTTTCGGCATATATATTAAACCACACCTCAGGAGGATTGTTCCTACTCAGAAAATGAAAATTTTGCACAAAGGAATTTGTAAGGAGGTGGTGTTGGTCACACTCAGCTACGAGGAAGTCGGTCAGCCCAGCATTTGCAACGAATTGGGCAAACTCTTGATGGAACCTGGCCTCCTCCATGAAGGCAATATGCGGTCGTTCGCATGGCCGCACCTCCGCCATTCTCGGAATGTTGAGGTCATTGTCAGATGATTCCCCAATGACTCCCTTGGCATTCTTTTTAGAGGAAAACTTCCTGAAGATACTCATCTTATTCCTATAAATAAAACACTGAAAATTTTAGTCCATAAAATTTGTGTCAACAAAACTTCACAAGATTGATAGCAACTACTGATGGGGAATGTTGCATGGAAAAACAAAAAATTTCTACGCACACGCAAGATCTATCCATGGAGATGCATTGCTACGAGAGGGGGAGAGCATCTACACACCCTTGTAGATCGCTAAGCGGAAGCGTTTATCAACGGAGTTGATGTAGTCGTACACCTTCACGATTCGTCCCGATCAAGTACCGAACGTACGGCACCTCCACGTTCGGCACACGTTCAGCTCGATGACGTTCTCGCCTTCTTGATCTAGCAAGAGAGGTGAAGTAGTAGATGAGTTCTGGCAGCACGACGGCGTGGTGACGGTGGTGGTGAAGAACAATCTCCACAGGGCTTCGGCAAGCACAATGGAAACTATGACGGAGGATAAACTAGAGGGGGGCGGGGTTGCCGACACACAGCTTGGTGAATCTTGATGTGTTCCGGGTGCTGGCCCTACCTCTCTATTTATATGTTGAGCCCTGGGGTCTTTTCTTGGAGAAAGAGCCTCCTCAAAGTTGGTTTGGCACGCAAGGCAAGAGTCCTTCTCAGACTCCAGGACCAGACGCCAGGGTCCCTGGCGTTTGGCCCCTGACCTCCACAAAACTTCCTTTTGCACCTTCCTAAACCCCCGTGGGCTTTACCCCTTGGCCCAAATAAAGTGTTCTCACACCAGAACATTTCAGGAAACATCTAAAACCCCTTCCGGTGAATTCTGGAACCCTTCCGGAGACCAAACACTATTATCCCATATATCAATCTTTACCTCCAGACCATTCTGGAGCTCCTCGTCATGTCCGTGATCTCATCCGGGACTTCTTACAACATTCGGTCACCAACATACATAACTCATATAATACTATATCATCAACGAACGTTAAGCATGCCGACCCTATGGGTTCGAGAATGATGTAGACATGACCGAGACACTTCTCCGGTCAATAACCAATAGCGGGACCTGGATGCCCGTATTGGTTCCTACATATTCTACGAAGATCTTTATCGGTCGACCCTTTATGACAACATACGTAGTTCCCTTTGTCTGTTGGTATGTTACTTGCCCGAGATTCGATCGTCGGTATCTTCATACCTAGTTCAATCTCATTACCGGTAAGTCTCTTTACTCGTTTTGTAATACATCATCCTGTAACTAACTCCTTAGTCACTTTGCTTGCAAGCTTCTTGTGATGCTATATTACCGAGAGGGCCCAGAGATACCTCTCCGTCGCACGGAGTGACAAATCCCAATCTCGATCCATGTCAACTCAACAAACACCTTCGGAGATACCTATAGAGCATCTTTATGATCACCCAGTTACGTTGTAACGTTTGATAGCACACAAGGTATTCCTCCGGTATCCGGGAGTTGCATGATCTCATGGTCGAAGGAATATGTATTTGACATTAAGAAAGCAGTAGCAATAAATTGAACGATCATATGCTATGCTAACGGATGGGCTTGTCCATCACATCATTCTCCTAATGATGTGATCTCGTTATCAAGTGACAACACATGTCTATGGTTAGGAAATCTTAACCATCTTTTGATCAATGAGCTAGTCTAGTAGAGGCTTAATAGGGACACGGTATTTGTTTATGTATCCACACATGTATTTAAGTTTCCGGTCAATACAATTCTAGCATGAATAATAAACCTTTATCATGATTAAGGAAATATAATAATAACCACTTTATTTTTGCCTCTAGGGCATATTTCCAACAGTCTCCCACTTGCACTAGAGTCAATAATATAGATTACATAGTAATGAATCTAACACCCATGGTGTCTTGGTGTTGATCATGTTTTGCCTGCGGAAGAGGTTTAGTCAACGGATGTGCCACATTCAGATCCGTATGTATTTTGCAAATTTCTATGTCTCCATCCTTGACCTTTTCACGAATGGAGTTGAAGTGTCTCTTGATGTGTTTAGTTCTCTTTTGAAACCTGGATTCCTTCGCTAAGGCAATTGCTCCAGTGTTGTCACAAAAGATTGTCATTGGACCCGATGCACTGGGTAGAACACCCAGATCGGATATGAACTCCTTCATCCAGACTCCTTCATGCGCTGCTTCCAAAGCAGCTATGTACTCTGCTTCACACGTAGATCCTGCCACGACGCTCTGCTTGGAACTGCACCAACTGACAGCTCCACCATTCAATATAAATACGTATCCGGTTTGTGACTTAGAGTCATCCAGATCTGTGTCGAAGCTAGCATCAACGTAACCTTTTACAACGAGCTCTTCATCACCTCCATAAACAAGAAACATATCCTTGGTCCTTTTCAGGTACTTTGAGATATTCTTGACCGCTGTCCAGTGATCCACTCCTGGATCACTATTCTACCCCCTTGCCAGACTCATGGCAAGGCACACAACACGTCTGGTACATAGCATGGCATACTTTATAGAACCTATGGCTGAGGCATAGGGAATGACTTACATTCTCTCTCTATCTTCTGCCGTGGTCGGGCTTTGAGTCTTACTCAACTTCACACCTTGCAATACACGCAAGCACCCTTTCTTTGACTGATCCATTTTGAACTTTTTCAAAACGTTGTCAAGGTATGTGCTTTGTGAAAGTCCTATTAAGCGTCTCGATCTATCCCTATAGATCTTGATGCCCAATATATAAGCAGCTTCACCGAGGTCTTTCATTGAAAAATTCTTATTCAAGTATCCTTTTATGCTATCCAGAAATTCTATATCATTTCCAATCAGCAATATGTCATCCACATATAATATCAGAAATGCTATAGAGCTCCCACTCACTTTCTTGTAAATGCAGGCTTCACCGTAAATCTGTATAAAACCATATGCTTTGATCACCTCATCAAAGCGTATATTCCAACTCTGAGATGCTTGCACCAGTCCATAGATGGATCGCTGGAGCTTGCACACTTTGTTAGCACCTTTAGGATCGACAAAACCTTATGGTTGTATCATATACAACTCTTCTTTGAGAAACCCGTTAAGGAATGCAGTTTTGACATCCATTTGCCAGATTTCATAATCATAAAATGCAGCAATTGCTAACATGATTCAGACAGACTTAAGCATTGCTACGGGTGAGAAAGTCTCATCGTAGTCAGCCGCTTGAACTTGTCAAAAACCTTTTGCAACAAGTCGAGCTTTGTAGACAGTGATATTACCATCAGCGTCCATCTTCCTCTTGAAGATCCATTTATTCTCAATGGCTTGCCGATCATCGGGCAAGTCCACCAAAGTCCACACTTTGTTCTCATACATGGATCATATCTCAGATTTCATGGCATCTAGCCATTTGTCAGAATCTGAGCTCATCATAGCTTCTTCATAGTCCGTAGGTTCGTCGTTGTCTAACATCATGACTTCCAGGACAGGATTACCGTACGACTCTGGTGCGGTACATGCTCTGGTCGACCGACGAGGTTCAGTAGTAACTTGATCCGTAATTTCATGATCATTATCATTAGCTTCCTCTTCGGTTGGTGTAGGCATCACAGGAATGTTTTTCTCTGATGTGATATTTTCCAATTCGAGAGAAGGTACAACTACCTCATCAAGTTCTACTTTCCTCCCACTAACTTATTTCGAGATAAACTCCTCTAGAAAGGACCCATTCTTGGCAACAAAGATCTTGCCTTTGGATCTATGGTAGAAGGTATACCCAATAGTTTCTTTAGGGTATCCTATGAAGACTGACTTCTCCGCTTTGGGTTCGAGCTTATTAGGCAGAAGCCTTTTGACATAAGCGTCACATCCCCAAACTTTAAGAAATGACAGCTTAGGTTTATTGCCAAACCATAGTTCATACGATGTCGTCTCAACGGATTTAGACGGTGCCCTATTTAACATGAATGCGGTTGTCTCTAATGCATAACCCCAAAATGATAAAGGCAAGTCGGTAAGAGACATCATAGAACGCACCATATCTAATAAAGTACGGTTACGACGTTCGGACACACCATTACGCTGTGGTGTTCCAGGTGGCGTGAGTTGTGAAACAATTCCACATTGTCTTAAATGAAGGCCAAACTCGTAACTCAAATATTCGCCTCCGCGATCAGATCACAGAAACTTTATTTTCTTGTCACAATGATTATCCACTTCACTCTGAAATTCTTTGAACTTTTCAAATGTTTCAAACTTGTATTTCATCAAGTAGATATACTCATACCTACTCAAATCATCTGTGAAGGTTAGAAAATAACGATACCCGCCGCGTGCCTCAACACTCATCGGACCACATACATCGGTATGTATTATTTCCAATAAGTCATTAGCTCACTCCATTGTTCCGGAGAATGGAGTTTTAGTCATCTCACCCATGAGGCATGGTTCGCAAGTATCAAATGATTCATAATCAAGTGATTCCAAAAGTCCATCCTCATGGAGTTTCTTCATGCGCTTTACACCAATATGACCTAAACGGCAGTGCCACAAGTATGTTGCACTATCATTATCAACTTTGCATATTTTGGCATTAATATTATGAATACGTGTATCACTACGATCGAGATTCAACAAGAATAGACCATTCATCAAAGGTGCATGACCATAAAAGATATTACTCATATAAATAGAACAACCATTATTCTCTGACTTAAATGAATAACCGTCTCGCAATAAACAAGATCCAGATATAATGTTCATGCTCAACGCTGGCACCAAATAACAATTATTGAGGTCTAAAACTAATCCATAAGGTAGATGTAGAGGTAGCGTGTCGACGGCAATCACATCGACCTTGGAACCATTCCCAACGCGCATCGTCACCTCGTCCTTAGCCAATCTTCGTTTATTCCGCAAGTCCTATTTCGAGTTACAAATATGAGCAACCGAACTAGTATCAAATACCCAGGCGCTCCTACGAGCATTAGTAAGGAACACATCAATAACATGTATATCAAATATACCTTTGTACACTTTGCCATCCTTCTTATCCGCCAAGTATTTGGAGAAGTTCTGCTTCCAGTGACCATTTCCTTTGCAGTAGAAGCACTCAGTTTCAGGCTTGGGTCCAGCTTTGGGCTTCTTCACGGGAGCGGCAACTTGCTTACAATCTTCTTGAAGTTCCCTTTCTTTCCCTTGCCCTTTTTGTTGAAACTAGTGGTCTTGTTAACCATCAACACTTGATGCTCCTTCTTGATTTCTACCTCCGCCGATTTCAGCATCGCAAAGAGCTTGGGAATCGTTTTCGTCATCCCTTGCATATTATAGTTCATCATGAAGCCTTTGTAGCTCGGTGGTAGTGACTAAAGAACTCTGTCAATAACACTCTCAACTGGAAGATCAATTCCCAGCTGAGTCAAGTGGTTATGATACCCAGACATTTTGAGTATGTGTTCACTGACAGAACTGTTCTCGTCCATCTTACAGCTATAGAACTTGTTGGACACTTCATATCTCTCAACATGGGCATTAGCTTGAAATATCAACTTCAGCTCTTGGAACATCTCATATGCTCCATGGCGTTCAAAATGTCTTTGAAGTCCCGGTTCTAAGCCATAAAGCATGGCACACTAAACTATTGAGTAGTCATCAGATCGAGCCTGCCAGACGTTCATAACATCTGCATCAGCTCCTACAGCAGGTCTGTCACCTAGTAGTGCATCAAGGACATAATTCTTCTGTGTAGAAATGAGGATAATCCTCAAGTTACGGACCCAGTCCGTGTAGTTGCTACCATCATCTTTCAACTTAGCTTTCTCTAGGAACGCATTAAAATTCAAGGGAACGGTAGCACGGGCCATTGATCTACAACATAGATATGCAAAAACTATTAAGACTAAGTTCATGATAAATTTTAGTTCAAATAATCAAATTACTAATGAACTCCCACTTAAATCAACATCCCTCAAGTTGTCTAAGTGATACATGATCCAAATCAACTAAGACATATCCGATCATCATGTGAGATGGGGTAGTCTTTAATGGTGAACATCTCTATGTTGATCATATCTACTATATGACTCACGTTCGACCTTTCGGTCTCCAGTGTTCTGAGACCATGTTTGTACATGCTAGGCTCGTCAAGTTTAACCCAAGTATTATGCATGTGCAAAACTGGCTTACACATGTTGTATGTGAACGTAGAGTCTATCACACCCTATCATCACGAGGTGCTTCGAAATGACAAACTTTAGCAATGGTGCATGCTCAAGGAGAACACTTTTATCTTGAAATTAAGTGAAGGGATCATCTTATAATGCTACCATCGTTCTAAGCAAAATAAGATGCATAAAGGATAAACATCACATGCAATCAAAATATGTGACATGATATGGCCATCATCATCTTATGCTTTTGAGCTCCATCTCCAAAGCATCGTCGTGATCTCCATTGTCACCGCCATGACACCTTGATCTCCATCGTTGCGTCGGGGTCGTCTCACCAACTATTGCTTCTACAACTATTGCTAACGCATAGCGATAAAGTAAAGCAATTACATTGCGCTTAAGTGATTGACACGTAGGTCATACAATAATTAAAGACAACCCTAAGGCTCCTGCCGGTTGTCGAACTCATCGACATGCAAGTCGTGAACTTATTACAAAACATGGTCATCTCATACATCAACATATATCACATCACATCTTGACCATAAAACATCACAACATGCCCTGTAAAAACAAGTTAGACATCCTCTACTTTGTTGTTGCAAGTTTTACGTGGCTGCTACGGGCAACTAGCAAGAACCGTTCTTACCTACGCAAAAACCACAACGGTGATTATCAAGTTGCTATTTGACCTTCTGCAAGGACCGCCGTAGTCAAATCCGATTCAACTAAAGTAGGAGAAACAAAGACCCGCCAGCCACCTTTATGCAAAACAAGTTGCATGTCAGTCGGTGGAACCGGTCTCATGTGCATGGACATGTAAGGTTGGTCTGGGACGCATCATCCCACAATGCCGCCGAATCAAAATAAGACATTGGTGGGAAGCAATATGAACATCACCGCCCACAACTCCTTTGTGTTCTCGTGCATATCATCTACGCATAGACCTGGCTCATGATGCCACTGATGGGGAACATTGCATGGAAAAACAAAAAAATTCTACGCACACGTGAGATCTATCCATGGAGATGCATGGCTAGGAGAGGGGAGAGCATCTACATACCCTTCTAGATCACTAAGCGGAAGCGTTTATCAACGCGGTTGATGTAGTCGTACACCTTCACGATCCGTCCCGATCAAGTACCGAACGTACGGCACCTCCATGTTCAGCACACGTTCAGCTCGATGACGTCCTCGCCTTCTCGATCCAGCAAGAGAGGCGAAGTAGTAGATGAGTTCCGGCAGCACGACGACATGGTGATGGTGGTGGTGAAGAACAATCTCCGCAGGGCTTCACCAAGCACAATGGAAACTATGACGGAGGATAAACTAGAGGCGGCGAGGTTGCCGGCACACAGCTTGGTGAATCTTGATGTGTTCTGGGTGCTAGCCCTGCCGCTCTATTTATATGTTGATCCCTGGGGTCATTTCTTGGAGAAAGAGCCTCCTCAAAGTCGGTTTGCCACGCAAGGCAAGAGTCCTTCTCGGACTCCAGGACCAGACGCCAGGGTCCTCGGCGTCTGGCCCAGATGCCAGGGTCCCTGGCTTCTGGCCCCTGGCCTCCGCAAAACCTCCTTTTGCACCTTCCTAAAGCCCCGTGGGCTTTACCCCTTGGCCCAAATAAAGTGTTCTCGCCCCAGAACATTTCGGGAAACATCCAAAACCCCTTCCGGTGAATTCCAGAACCCTTCCGGAGACCAAACACTATTAACACATATATCAATCTTTACCTCCGGAGCTCCTCGCCATGTCCGTGATCTCATCCGAGACTCCAAACAACATTCGGTCACCAACATACATAACTCATATAATACTATATCATCAACAAACATTAAGCATGCCGACCCTACGGGTTCAAGAATGATGTAGAGATGATCGAGACACTTCTCTGGTCAATAACCAATAGCGGGACCTAGATGCCCATATTGGTTCCTACATATTCTACGAAGATCTTTATCGGTCAAACCTTTATGACAACATACATAGTTCCCTTTGTCTGTCGGTATGTTACTTGCCCGAGATTCGATCATCGGTATCTTCATACCTAGTTCAATCTCGTTACCGGTAAGTCTCTTTACTCGTTCCGTAATACATCATCCCGTAACTAACTCCTTAGTCACTGTGCTTGCAAGCTTCTTGTGATGCTGTATTACCGAGAGGGCCCAGAGATACCTCTCTGTCACACGGAGTGACAAATCACAATCTCGATCCATGTCAACTCAACAAACACCTTCAAAGATACCTGTAGATCATCTTTATGATCACCCAGTTACGTTGTGACGTTTGATAGCACACAAGGTATTCCTCCGATATCCGAGATTTGCATGATCTCATGGTCGAAGGAATATGTATTTGACATTAAGAAAGCAGTAGCAATAAACTGAACGATCATATGCTATGCTAACGGATGGGTCTTATCCATCACATCATTTTCCGAATGATGTGATCTCGTTATCAAGTGACAACACATGTCTATGGTTAGGAAAACTTAACCATGTTTTGATCAACGAGCTAGTCTAGTAGAGGCTTACTAGGGACACGGTATTTGTTTATGTATCCACACATGTATTTAAGTTTCTGGTCAATACAATTCTAGCATGAATAATAAACCTTCATCATGATTAAGGAAATATAATAATAACCACTTTATTATTGCCTCTAGGGCATATTTCCAACAACTACTCATATGGATGTCTAGAGGTTATATCAAGCATTCAAACTACTTGGAACTCCAAGAATTCAACATGCAAGCCCATTTACAGCAGCACCAAGAGTAGCTAATTATTCAAAATATAAACCACCTAAGAAAAAACTAATTGGAGTGATGGAGGAGTCACATACCAAGTAGCAATCCCCCAAAACAGTTTCGGAAACGAAGCTTCGAGCAAAGAGATCGAAATCCACGGGTTTGAGAGCAAGAACACGAGAGAGAGAGAGAGAGAGAGAGCTATGGTGATTTTTTCTGGAGGTAGGAGATGACATGGCCTAAAGAGATAAGTGAGGGGACCCACATGGGGCCCACAACCCACCAGGGCGCGCTTGGGGTTGCTGGCGCGCCCTGGTGTCTTGTGGACACCAGGGACACCCCCCTCTGATGTTATTCTACCAGAAATTCTCAAATATTCAGAAAAAAATCATGTTAAAATTTCAGGGCATTCTGAGCACTTTTATTTTTGGGTCATTTTTTTATTGCATGGAAAATCCAGAAATCGGTATAAAAATGGCATTTTATTTTATTTCACTAAGAAAAACAGAAAACAAAAGGTAAGGACAGAAAGTTGTACTTACTAAATTCATCGACTTCATACCTCTAAAAAATGATCCATTAATAAGGTTGATCAAGTCTTATTAACAACCACTTTCGGTTAGCATGAAATCGAAGAACTTTTGTAAAAACACTAGGTTACCTCAACCGGGATATGCATGTCTCCAACAATAAGTATGTCATATTTCTTTTTGGCAGTAGGTAGAGGGAGTTGAAAACTTCCAATAGTAATTGTCAGAGATTTTTCAATAACATTAATACCATTCACTTGAAATTGTTTCTTCGGAAAGTGCATCGTATGCTCATTACCATTGATGTGAAAAGTGACTTTGCTTTTATTGCAATCAATAACAGCCCCTACAGTATTCAAAAAGGGTCTACCAAGGATAATCGACATGTTGTCGTCCTTGGGCATCTCAAGTATAACAAAGTCTGTTAAGATAGTAACATTTGCAACAACAACGGGCACATCCACACAAATACCGATAGGTATGGCAGTTGATTTGTCGGCCATTTGCAAAGATATTTCAGTAGGTGTGAGTTTATTCAAATCAGGTCTTTTATATAACGAGAAAGGCATAACACTAACACCAGCCCCTAAATCACACAAAGCAGTTTTGACATAATTTCTTTTAATAGAGCATGGTACAATTGGTATTCCTGGATCTCCAAGTTTTTTAGGTACTCCATCCTTAAAAGAATAATTAGCAAGCATGGTGGAGATTTCAGCTTCAGGTATCTTTCTTTTATTAGTGACAATTTCTTTCATGTATTTAGCATACGGGGCCATCTTTAAAATATTTGTCAAGCGAGTGCGCAAAAAGACTGGCCTAAGCATTTCAGCAAAGCATTCAAATTCTTCATCATCTTTTTTCTTAGGTGGTTTAGGTGGAAAGGGCATGGGTTTTTGAACCCATGGTT
Organism: Thinopyrum elongatum; assembly: GCA_011799875.1. NCBI lineage: Eukaryota > Viridiplantae > Streptophyta > Magnoliopsida > Poales > Poaceae > Thinopyrum > Thinopyrum elongatum. The sequence goes on from CM022301.1 coordinate 317,713,266, forward strand.
CTCTTTCTTTACCATGTTTTCTAGCAACAAAGTCTCTTTTGTCATATCTTTTATTTTTAGGTTGTGGGTTATCAAGATCAACAGCAGGTTCTATCTCAACATCATTATTTGGTTCTTTATCATTGTCTGGTTGAGTGTCTTCATGAAAATCATCGTTATCATTTTCATTATCACTAGATGAATGTTCATTAACAGATTGAGTTTCAGCATCTGAGATAGAGACATCATTATTATCTTCAGGAGGTTTTTCTTTTTCAGGTTCACTAGAGGTATGCAAAGTCCTATCATTTTTCTTTTTCTTTTTCTTTTTAGAAGGACTTGGTACATCAGTATTAATTCTTTGAGAGTCTTGTTCAATTCTTTTAGGGTGTCCCTCGGGATAAAGTGGTTCCTGAGTCATTTTACCTCCTCTAGTTGCTACTCTAACAGCATAATCATTTATATTATTGTTCATTTCACTAAGCAATTCTCTTTGAGATTTAGCAACTTGTTCTAGCTTCGTTTGAACCATAGAGGCATGTTTTCCTACACCTCTAACATCATTAGTAATTCTAAATAACAAGTCACTCAAACGAGCAATCATATCAGAGTTGTATTTCAATTGTTTCATAACATTTGCATTGAAGTGATCTTGTTTTCTAATGTAATTATCAAATTCATATAGGCATTGGCTAGGATGTTTATTGTAAGGTATGTCACCTTCTTCAAACTTCAATAAGGAATTTAACTCTACCACCCGTGGTGGTGGTGGTGTGTCAAGTCCGTGTATTTCTTCAATAGGCGGTAAATTCTTAACATCTTCAGCTTTAATACCTTTTTCCTTCATACACTTCTTTGCCTCTTGCATATCTTCAGGACTGAGAAATAAGATACCCCTCTTCTTCGGAGTGGGTTTAGGCGGTGGTTCAGGAAGAGTCCAATCATCATAATTTTCCAATATATTATTCAATAATTCCTCAGCTTGTTCAACAGTTTGTTCCCTGAAAATACAACCAGCACAACTATCTAGGAAGTCCCTATAAGCATCAGTTAGTCCATTATAGAAGATATCAAGTATTTCATTTTTCTTAACAGGATGATCAGGCAAAGCATTAAGCAATTGAAGAAGCGTCCCCAAGCCTGTGGGAGACTCTCTTCTTCAATTTGCACAAAGTTAAATATTTCCTGTAAGGCAGCTTGTTTCTTATGAGCAGGAAAATATTTTTCAGAGATGTCGGTGCAACAAACCCCAGGTGTGTTGCCCAGACTATACACAGGCTCGAGAACAAGGTTGTAGCATCCAAGACAAGACCAAGCCAAAGAGATCGGCTCTTTGAGAAATCAAAGGGCGGATCAAGAAGACCAAGGCCAACCAAAGGAGCAAGATACCACTAACAAAAAACCTCCCTTGCCGGGCAGGCGAGCCTGGCGGGGACGAGGTTGCCCCGAAGACAAGTCTCCAGATTGCCCCGGCAGGCTTGTCGGGGGCGCCGAGGGCGGATTACCCCGCCAAGGCTCCACCGCTCCACCTCACAGCAACGCAAGTCATCGACCGGTGCGGTGTTGAGCCCCCAAGTGGCTAAGTGGCTGCTATTTGGCACGTGGCGACCACTTCCAGAGGAAACCACCTCCAAATGACACCCGTCCAGGGACATGTCACGCAGGCAGGCGAGAAGGTGGCCGAACGGCACGGCAAGGCTTGCCGGGCTACGCTACGATGTGACACTAAGCGGCGCATTTAATGCGCTATGTCCTATCTACAGAGTTAGGTATGATAGCACTATTTGCTATCTAATCAGTATGCAATGACTGATTTGCCATTATGGTGACCCCTTGATCTATAAAAGGAGGGCCATGGCAACCTTAGAAAGGATTCGGACCCTTGTACACTCATACGCGTGTAGTTGCTCTCGCCCCGAGGCGACCCTGCCGGGCTAGAGCGCTGCGTATCCACCTCAGTCCTGTCATCAATCCACCAAAGTAGAAGTAGGGTTTTACGCCTCGCGGCGGCCCGAACCTGGGTAAAAACTGCCCGTGTGATCGCTGTCGTGCTGCTCCGCGTCCTCCGCTCTTTGTGCAATGCGTCCTTCCCCACTGCTGAACCACAAGGGGCCGATGGCCCCATAGGTGGCCGTGTTTTCCCACGACATCTTTGGCGCGCCAGGTAGGGAGAAGCGCTTGCGCGAACCCGAGAGCGTACGCAGCGCGCCATCTTCATCATCATTCTCTTCATAGACGGCTTCATCATTCATGGCGCCCAAGAAGAAAGCCGGTGCCGCAGCTCACCCGTCCACCTCGAAGGCCCCTTCGCACGCGCCGCCAACGCCGTGGGGGCTACGGGGGTGCACGGGGATGTGGACGCTGCGGGGGACGTGGCCGGCACAGGCGGTGTCATCACCACCTCCCCTATGGCCGAAACGGGAACGGGAGGCACCAGAGAAGACAGCGCCAACAACTTCCCAGCGGCCACACTCCACAAGGTACAGGTGGAGAGATCACCCTGTCCACACCTCTCCACCCCACCGAAGGACACAGCCACAGCGGTGGCGCTCGACCTAGGGCGAACCGCAACCCTTCGGCCACCCCGCTGCGGGTGCGGCCGCAGGGCACGCGCCACCCCCGGAACGGGCTGGCCAAGCCGATGCGCCGAACGGAGCCGCCGATCCCCAAGCACAACCATCTCGTCACCACGCCACCCTGGCGACTGGCTCACGGCGACGAGAGCACGGCGCTGCCACTACCGGCACCGTCAGAAGCCAGGCGATGTTACGGTCTACATCGTCATCCATGCCGAGCACTGCTTCAGAGGACATGGCACGGGCCCAACTCCTGTTGAGATTTCCACCGACGGCCGATCAGATGGATGAGTGAAGAGTCACCATTCAGAGCCTGATTGGTTTCGCCGAGGTGGAAGGATCACAGCGAGCGGGCCTGTCACGGCCACCGCAGGCGGTGACAACGGCCCGAGCCGCTGGCCGTACCGAAGGGGCCACCCCCACGGTGCAATCCCCTCCGCGGCAGCAAGCGCAGGGGCCGTAGCCAGAGCCACGCGACCAAGAACCCGATGACGTATTGATGGCTTCATCCGATCCTTGAGCACGACGAGACCAGCGGCGAGTCCTGGAAGACAGGCGGAGAGAAGACACGCGTGCCACCATCGAACGACGCCGTGAAACCCAACGCCAGTCTGATAGGCACAATGGCCCCGACATCGACGAGCCCACGCCCGGTGAAGGTGGGTACCTACCTTTCGAGGTTGGGTGCCCCGCATACACTCACGAGCTGCGGCAAGTCCGTTGGCCATCTGCTCACATGTTCAAGCCAGAGATACCAGAGAAGTACAATGGAAGATTGAACCCGGCAGAGTTCTTGAGCATCTACACCAACGTCGTTCAAGCTGCCGGGGGGAAGAGACGAGAAGGTGTTCGCCAACTACTTCCCTTTGGCACTCAAGCCAAATGTCAGGTCTTGGCTGATGCATTTGCCAGAGAATTCCATCTCGACCTGGGATGACCTGTGCCGTGAGTTTGTTGGCGCCTTCACGGGCGGCCATCAAGAACCAGGGCGGCCCAGCGACTTGCAGCTCCTTCCGCAGAAAGAAGGAGAGAGTCTGCGGAAGTACATGCAGAGGTTCAGCCGGGTGCACAGGAATATTCCAGACATCCACCCGGCAGCTGTGATAGCCGCGTTCCAGTCCAACGTGTGCAACTACTGGATATGTTCTAAAATGAATGTTCGGTTGCCCAAGACTGTGAACGAGCTATACACTCTAGTGGATAAGTGTGCCCGAGTAGAAGAGGGGAGACGACTCCCCGGTGAAGAAGATGGCGTCGACATCGACTCAGAGGACGATGGCGACGCCACCAACCAAAAGAAGAAGAACAAGAAGCGCAACAAGAAGTGTAAGGATAAAGCGGTGATGACCGTTGAAGGATCGAGTGCACCTAGTACCGGCAAGAAGGCCAAGACCGAGGTTCCCGGCAAAGAAGCTGCTGTGTGCACTGATTGCCGGGAAGCCGCGGCTGCCGAGAAGGCTAGGAAGAGTGACGGGCCGTACTGCAAGATCCATCGGACCAAGGGCCACGATCTTCAGGAGTGTCATCAGGTTGAGCAACTCGTCAAGAAGCAGAGGGCTGAATACAAGAAGCGTGATAAGGAGAAAGACCAAGATGGCACTGGTAGGAAGGGCCGAGGCAACAGAACAGGTCGCCCCGGCAAGGCTCCTCAGTATCAGGGGAAACCTGCCAAAGGCCATGAGAAGAAGGATTGCGAGGATGAGAGTGATGAAGAGATGAAGAGGAAACCAGCGAGCAGGAGTTCCAGAAAGCCACTGACGACCTATGCATTGACGGGGGTGCATCCTTACACTCCTCTCACCGCCAACTCAAAAGATGGGCGTGTGAGGTCAATGCCGTGGAGCCAACGGCAGATTCTCGGAAGCCTCTCAAGTGGTCCCGCACGCCCATCATCTTTGATGAGGAGGATCACCCCGACCGCACTATCGCGGTAGGGTGTTTGCCGTTGTTGGTTTCACCAACGATCCGCAACCTCAAGGTCACAAAGATGTTGGTTGACGGCAGGGCCGGGTTGAATCTAATTTCTCCAAAGGTCATCAGCAAACTCCAGATAGCAGATGAAGAGCTCAAGGTTAATGGTATGTTCCAAGGGATCAACCCCGGCAGGAGTCGTCCTAAGGGGAAGATCACACTGCCGGTAACATTCGGGAGGGGGGGAGGGAGTTAAACTACCGGACTGAGAAGATTGTGTTTGATGTGGTTGACCTCCCCCTGCCGTACAATGGAATCCTTGGTCGCCCTGCCCTAGCCAAATTCATGGTGGCATCCCACTATGCCTACAACACTTTGAAGATACCAAGGCCAATGGGCGTCATTTCCATTCCATCAGACAAGAAAGACGCAATCATATGCATGGATCAGATGTACTGGGAAGCAGTCGCTGCAGAGGCCGTGGAAGCCACTGCTCCCACCAAGGAAAGCAAGAAAAAGAAGAAAGCCAGCAAGGATGCCAACAAGGAATCCGGGAAGAGTACCTCTTCGGAGTGCGCTGCGCCTGTTGATGACTTGCCGGAGAGTTCCAATAGCAAGAGGTCCAAGGCTGCTGCACCCACTGTGAAGAAGGTCCTGGCAGGGCTGGCTGGCGCTGACGTTACATTTACCATCAGTGCCACCCTCGACGACAAATAGGAAAGCGCACTCGTTGCCTTCCTGCGGGCGAATGTCGATGTGTTTGCTTGGCAACCATCTGACATCCCTGGTGTTCCCAGGGAGGTAATCGAGCACCACCTTGTTGTCTGCCCACATGCCCGGCCCATCAAGCAGAAGGTCCGGAAGCAAGCTTTGGAGCAGCAGCAGTTTATTGCCAAGGAGATCAAGAAACTTGAGGCAGCTGGTCTGGTCAGAGGAGTGTTGCATCCAACATGGTTAGCAAACCCAGTGGTAGTGCGCAAGGCAAATGGGAAATGGAGGCTTTGCATAGACTTCACATATCTGAACAAAGCATGCCCGAAGGACCCGTTCCCCTTGCCGCGCATCGACCAGATTGTGGATTCCACCTCTGGGTGTGACCTACTTTCCTTCCTGGATGCCTACTCTGGATACCACCAGATCTTCATGTCCAAGGAAGACGAAGAGAAGACCGCATTCATAACCCCATGTGGCACGTACTATTTTGTACGAATACCCTTCGGGTTGAAGAGCGTTGGATCCACTTTTGCAAGAGCAGTATAGATTGGCTTTGAGTCCTAGCTGCACAGAAATATTGAAGCCTACATGGATGATATAGTGGTCAAAACCAAGGACAGAGTTACTCTCATTCAGGATTTGGAAGAGACCTTTGCAAATCTGCGCAGAATCAACTTGAAGCTTGTGGCGCCCCCGACTCAATCGTACACTAATCATACACACAAACATGTACGATCAAGCACAGGGACTCACGGGAAGATATCACAACACAACTCTAACACAATTTAAACGGAGGTCCACAATATTACAGACCAGGGATCCGAAGATCCGAATACATAAGTCAGTCATACAAATATTATCTGAGTACAGACATAGTTAGACATGTTTTGCCTTAAGAAGGCTAGCACAAACAGCGACACTAGATCGAAAGGCGTTGGCCTCCTGCCTGGGAGCCTCCGATCCTACTCCTGGTCAGCTGGCTTGATCCAGTAGTAAGTGCCCTCTGGACCCTCCTGGTAGTAAGCTCCGGTGGTGGCATCTGGCTCCTGGACTCCATCGTCTGATGTATCATCAAGGTGGGGTATATGGGGAAAAGAGAAAGTAAAGCAACCATGAGTACTCATCCGAGTTACTCAGCAAGCAAGGATCTATACTACATATGCAACATTATCAATGGAGAAAGGCTGTATATGTGGACTGGGTTGCAGAAATGCCAGAATAGAGAGAAGGCCTAGTCCTATCGAAGACTAGCATCTTCAAACATCTTCACAAGGCCATCATCTTGCAGTAGTAGAAGAGAGTAGAATAGCATTTTATTTAACAAACATGTTGAAGTATAGCTTAAAGATCCTTCCTCGACTCCCAAGCGAGAAAGCGATCCCGAAGCTTCAATTAAGTAACAAGTATCCAATTCAAGTAGTAGATCGGGATACACAAACTGAGCGTCCTTTACCGTAGGACCGGCTATCGATAGAAGATTCATCCCTGCAGGGGTGCACTACTGTTACACAACACGCTCGATCAACTCTGGCCGGACACACTTGCTGGGTAATGCCCGTCCTCGGAAGATCAACACGAAGCAACGCTCTACCTAGGCTCGGCAGAGAGGTCAGCACGCCGGACTAACCTATGCACCCAGAGGTCTCGGGCCATCGCCCTGGGCACCCTGCGCGTTGTGAGACTGGCCGGGGTGCAGGCGCGACACTGAGCTCGTCAGTGAAGTATCCAGCCCAATCCCGACAATCAGCCCGCACGGTGAATCATGACGTTAGACGAGCTTTCGGGAGAAACGTACATTGCAGAGGGTCCCATAACCATTATCCCGCATGGTGGTAGTGCGTATAGGGCACGTCGACCCACTTAGATCACACACCCAAATCCAATAGGCTCAATTAGTATCACGCGGAGACAATCAGAGTCTCTGATGCTCCGCCACAATATCACACTCGAGTGCCCTTCCGGCACACCCGAAATCATAGATCCCCAGGGGGTACCCACCAGGGTAGACCCGCCTATAACAGAGGTCAAGTAATCGTGTGGTCATAACATCAAGGGGAAAACCCGAGGAATCACCCTCGGCGGATTCCACTCGACGAAATCATCAGGGTGAACGTATGAGGTATCACCCTCGAGGTTCACATTGAGGGGTCGCACGACAGAGTCGTATCGGAAGTGGAGAAGGAGGAATCACCCTCGATGACCACGACCGAACAGCTACACTGCAGAGTATTCATCGGGAGTGCGTTACGAGGTATCACCCTCGGCACTCGATAGTTACTACGCAGAGTCGTACAACTAAGGGGGTGTGAAGTGAGGTGTCGGTCTCTGGTCGACGATCACGTTGATCGAGTCATCAATGATCAAGCAGGGGCAACAAGGGTAAGGTGGTGGGGTCACTGATGGTTCATTCCAACCTAAACTAAACAGTTTATCATAGGCAGGTAAGGTAGCAATGAACAGGTTACAACAGCAGGCTATGCATCAGAATAGGAGCATACATTAACAGTAGCAAAATCTAATGCAAGCAGGAGAATAGAATGGGCGATATCTGGATGCTCAAGGGGGGGGGGGCTTGCCTGGTTGCTCTGGCAAGAGAGAGGGGTCGTCAACGGGCTGCTCGTCGGTAGTGTAGTCGTACCCAGGTGCAGCGTCATCGGTCTCAGCGTCTATCGAGAGAGAGAAGGAGGGAGAGAGAAACAATAAATTCACGACAATAATGCAAACAATATGTATGACATGCCTAAACGATATGCCGGGGTGTTCTACTGTCTAACTAAATGATTTAGTTAATTTAGGAATTAATTTGGATTTATTTAATTAAAGTTGGGCACTATTCATTTATCGAAATCGGTCTAAAAGTTCAATGTTCTTATAGCTAGAGGCATCTGACGGGAATACGGAGGGCGTATTCGGGTTCGTATCGGAATTCTGAGCAAGTTTCATGTACAAAGTATTTTCATCGGAGTTACGGATTATTTAATATGATTTTCTAAAGTTTTTATTAATTTCTGGAATTTATTTAATTATTTAAAATAAACATTATCCGAAACAGTGTTATGCTGACGTCAGCATGACATCAGCAGGCGTCCTGACACATGGGTCCCACATGTCATAGACTGGTTAGTTAATTAGGGTTAACTAATTAATTAATATTTAATTAAACTAATTAATTAAATTAGATTAATCTAAACAGGGTTAATTACCTTAATTAATTAACTAATTATTTATTTATTAATTTTAATAGTTTTTATTTTATTTTCTTTGTTTTTCTATTTTCGTTTTTCTCTGGGCGTGGGCCCCGTTCGTCAGCGTCACAGGGGGGTACAGAGCCACCGGCCAGTGGCACTGGGGCACTAGGCCCCACCTGTCGGTGGCCCATAGGCCACGGGCGTGCGGGCGCGACGCGCGTGCGCGGCGCGTGCGTGTGTGCGTGTGCGCGGTGGCGGCAGGGGCGCGGCGACGGGCAGCAGGAGCGGGGGGTGGGCGCGGCGACCGCGGGCGGCAGGAGCGGGGGAGAGCTAGCGGGGCGCGCGGCGACGGGGCGGTGTGCGCGGCGGTGACCGAGGGGAAAAGAGGGGCGCGGGCGGCGCGGTGATGGGTGGCGGGTCCGTGCGGCTGGAGCGGCAAGGCAAGGCGAGCGGGCGCGGCTGTGGCCGCGCGGGCGCGCGCGTGCACGTCGCCGCGAGGAGCAGGGGCGGGCACGGCGTCGGGCGCGCGGACGAGCGCACGGGCGAGGGCGACGGCGCGTGAGCGGGAGGGGAAGTGGAGGCCGGGCCTCACCGCGGGTGTAGGGCACGGGGCAGTGGGCGCGGGGAGGAGCCGGGGACGACGGCGTGGACGGGGAGGCAGACGGACGGCGAGCTCTGAGCGGCGGCGATGGGATCGGGCGCTCCCGATCCAGATCCAGCAAGGGGGGAGGACGAGGCGAGTGGGGGGTGTCGGCTAGGGTTTGGCCCAGGGTGGGGGTTAAGGGCAGTGGGGATGGGCCGGAGGGAGCGATGGGCCGGCCTGGCTGGCCGTGGCCCAGTTGGGCCGGGGGGGATTTTCTCTTTTTTTATTTTTCTGTTCTGTTTTCTTTTGTCTTTTTCTTTTTTTTATTCATAACTCCTATTTAGTAAATAGTTAGGCCTCAAAATGATCTTTGTAGAACATGGCAATTGTTCCAATAAATACTAGGCATCCTCTACCACTGTCAAAAATTGGTTTGGAGTCAAATGGATCTCACACAACTTTTATGATAATTAAAATGCATTAATCCTAGCTGTTTTGGTAATGTTAGTGCCACCTAATTAATTTATTAATTGTTGGTTTCAATTTTAGAATAGTCTCTGCAATATTTGCTATTTATTGAACATTTTAGTTTCTATGTTGAATAACTTTTATTTTTCACTTTCATTTAATTTGAATTTGACTTAGGAGTTGAAATGCAATATGATGCTAATGATGATTATGCACTATTAAGCTTGCTGACATGTCATTATCAAAAGTGATTACTGTAGCTAATGACATGGGGTGTTACAAAGCTGAACCCGGAGAAGTGTGTGTTTGGCATTCCTTCCGGCAAGCTACTTGGCTTCTTCGTGTCCCATCGGGGGATAGAGGCCAACCCCGACAAGATCAAGGCTATCAAGCAGATACAAGCACCGAAGACAGTTAAAGACGTGAGGCGTTTGACTGGATGTGTTGCCACGCTGAGCAGGTTCATTTCCAAGTCCGCCGAACGCGCCTTGCCTTTCTTCAAAATCTTGATGAAGGCAGGGCCCGTGGAGTGGACCCCGGAGGAAGACGCTGCACTACAAGATTTGAAGACCTACCTTTCCTCTGTTCCCACCTTAGTCGCTCCTAAACCACAAGAGTCGTTGCTGCTATATTTAGCAGCGACCAATCAAGTGGTTAGCGCAGCGCTGGTGGCACAGCAGGAGGTAGATGACGCAGTAGTCGCCACCGCCGTCCCCTCTGGAGAGGAAAGTGAACCCGTCCCGGCAAGGTTAGATGCAGTTCAAGACAAAGAAGAGCAAGGCAGCGGAGACAGTTCCAAGATCATGGCAAGGAAGAAGGTGGTGCAGCGCCCAATGTACTTCGTCAGCTCCCTGCTGCAGGGGGCTAAGTCGAGGTACTCTGGCGTGCAAAAGTTGATTTTTTGCCTCATCATGGCCTCAAGGAAACTGCGCCACTACTTCCAAGCCCACGAGATCACGGTTGTCACCCGCTTCCCCTTGCAACGCATACTCCGAAACCCCGAGGCCACTGGAAGGATCGTGGAATGGGCTTTGGAGTTATCCAGCTTTGGTTTGAAATTTGAAAGCACGTCAACTATTCAGAGCACAGCACTGGCAGATTTCATTGCGGAGTGGATGCCGACCCCTGATGAAGAAGTACTGGAGACAGTCATCCCCGGCAAGGAAGAGCCCCAAGAATGGATTATGTATTTTGATGGTGCCTTCTCCCTACAAGGTGCAGGAGCTGGCGTGCTTCTCGTTGCTCCCACTGGGGAGCACCTTAAGTACGTCGTTCAAATGCATTTCCCCTGGGAGAAGTCTACCAACAATACTGCAGAGTATGAAGGGCTCCTTGCCAGGCTTAGAATTGCAACAGAACTGGGAATCAAGAAGCTGATTATCCGCGGAGATTCACAACTGGTGGTGAGACAAGTGAACAAGGATTATCAAAGCCCATTGATGGAGGCATACGTCGAGGAAGTGAGGAAGTTAGAGGAGCGCTTTGACGGATTGCAAACAGAGCACATACCGCGTGCGGAAAACATCATTGCTGATCATCTGTCAAAGTGCGCTGCGCAAAAACTCCATGTGGAACCAGGGAATTTTGTTCTCCATCTAACTCAACCCTCCATATCCCCAGCAACAATGGCCAGCAAGAGGAGGAAATTGAACTCTGGCAAGCCTCTCCCGGTATAGCTTCCCGAAGCCCCCGGCAGAGAGCTTGGCGGGAACAACTCCCCTTCGATCAGTGAGCTGCACCCTCCCGCCGAACTACCAGTCTTTGTGGTCGAGGCATGCGCTCCCATTGACGGGGAGGTGCCACTAGTCCTTGTTGCCGAGCCCCAGGCTCCAACTTGGGTGCGGCACATTGTTCATTTCCTCCAAATAGGAGAACTTCCCGAAGAGCAAGAAGAAGCTAAAAGAGTAGCCCGGAGGGCCAGTATGTATCAGTTCATTGACGACACGCTATACAGAAGAAGGCCCAACGGTGTGAAATTGAAGTGCATTTGCCGGGAAGAAGGAAAGGAACTGCTGGCAGAGATACACAAGGGTATGTGTGGCTCCCACATCGGATCAAGGGCCTTGGTTGGGAAAGCTTTCCGGCAAGGCTTCTACTGGCCCACAGCCCTCCAAGATGCAATTGAGCTAGTCACCAAGTGTGAAACCTACCAGTTCCACTCCAAGAATATCCATCAGCCTGCTCAAGCTCTCTAAACAATCCCTTTGTCATGGCCATTTTCGGTCTGGGGGCTCGACATCTTGGGCCCCTTCCCCCGTGCTACCTAGGGCTTTGAATTCTTGTTCATCGCAATCGACAAGTTTACAAAGTGGCCGGAAGTAGAGCCCGTGAGAAAGGTGACCGCGCAGTCAGCTATCAAGTTCTTGAAAAGATTGGTGTGCCGCTTCGGGGTACCTGCCCGAATCATCACCGACAATGGCACCCAATTCACAAGCCGCGCCTTCATGCAATACGTTCATGCCCTCGGAAGCAAGGTCTCATTTGCCTCTGTGGCCCATCCCAGAAGCAACGGGCAAGCTGAGAGGGCGAACGCTGAAGTGCTGTGAGGTCTTAAGACAAGAACTTTTGATCGGCTGCAGAAGTGAGGCAGGCGATGGATCGACGAGCTACCGGTGGTTCTTTGGTCCCTCTGTACGACACCAAATCGAGCTACCGGGCAGACTCCCTTCTCCCTAGTCTATGGGGCAGAAGCAGTTATCCCCACGGAACTCATATTTGGGTCTCCTCGAGTGCTTGCCTACGATGAAGTAGTGCAGGAACAGCACCGGCGTGACGACGCTGTGCTACTTGAGGAGAACTATCTCCGGGCTGCTACGTGTGCTGCATGCTACCAGCAAGCCCTGCGCCGCTATCACAGCCGCAGGGTTCATGCCCGGAGTTTTGAGGAAGGCCACCTTGTCCTTAGGCGTGTTCAGTCCGCCAAGGGTGCAAACAAGTTGACGCCGAAGTGGGAAGGCCCTTACCGGGTAGTACGAGTCACCAGAACTGGCGCAGTCTATCTGGAGACCGGAGATGGCATTCAATTGCAAAAGTCATGGAACATCGAGCATCTCCGTAAGTTCTACCCGTAAGGCACGGCTGTTGGGCAGGGCCCGACAGCCACCCTTTTGTACAAGCTTTGCCAAAGTTGCATGTAAACCTTTGTACAAAGCCAGGCGCAGACCCTGAGCAACAGAGAAATAAACGAAGCGCTGGGGGGGCCCCGAAACTTGCATGCATGCATAAGCATATCATGAGCATAGCATGATCATGTAGATGAGGTCGCATGTGGCATTGTTTTCATCTGCACTAAGTTGCAGGGTTCTTGCCGTGGACTTGATCCCAAAGAGAAGAAATGAAGACGAGCCTACGTGACGATCCCCGGCAGACCAAACAGATAAGTTCCTTCTTATCCATACCTGTTCTGTAATTTGAAAACTTGTGCATATGAAAACCCCGCCACCTTCGAAACATAGGTGCTCCTACCCTTTGACTCGAACGCTGCTTCGGTCAGGGTAGTCGCAGTGGCCTTTGGCGGAAAACGTTTGGCGGGGGGCTGGTCCCTTTTTACGATTTTTTGCCCGGCAGGCCTAGCCCCGGGGCAACAAACTGAGGGCACCAGCAGGATAGCCTGCCGGGGAAACTTGTTTACTTAAATGTATAGAGGCATTTCACCTCTGCATGGATATGGTACATGCACAAGTGCCCGGCAAAACTTGTCTTTTTCATTAATATGCTGATAAGCAAGTACAGATCTTACAGAACACAAACATGGATAAAGAAGTTTACATTATTTAGACTAAAGTTTGGCCGATGCCTGCACATTTTAACTAAAAAAAGATAAGTGCCCCGTAACCCCTTTCTTGTCCCTCTCCTCCTAGGCACTACGGTGAGAAGAGAAGAGGGCAAAAGGGGTGCCTGGGCAGAAGCCCAGCCTGACCCCGTTGGGCCCCACGACAGGGAGCCCGACAAGATCGGGAGGGCACGGGCGAAGGTGATGGTGAAGAGAGCGGCGGAAGGGTCCCCCTGGCCACCGCCACCAGGGCCAGCAGGACGCGGCAGGGCGAACGAAGCCACAGCCTCCCTGCCTGTGTACTGGACAGGGCCTACCCCGACGACACTCGGTGTAACACCCCAAAAATCGGGTTATCGATTTTTGTGATGTTATTCCTTCCTAGCTTTCCTCTCCTAAATTTTTCCTCTGGAATCTGGTGAGTGACCAGGTGAATCCAGACAATCCTCAACCTCTCAGTGCCTTTCCATGCTTTTGTCAGTAAACCCTGAATCACATTCAAACCCTAGTTCCAAAATATTGGAACTGGAAATCCTGCCTTTGTGTTTACAAAAGAGCTATCATTTTCCTAGCTCTGTTAATCCTCCCAAAATTTCCAGAGATCCTCCTTCACTCATAAATCCTAGATGTGCAAAAATATTGCCAAGTCGTATGCAATATTTTTCATCTAGAATTAATTCCTTTTTTTGCATTTCTGAGGAATTAAATCCAGGAAAATATCTATCCATCTCCAAAGTTCATGAAAACTTGTGGAGACATTCTTTATGATCATATTGAGCTCTCATAAAAATATTGGCCATAATTAAATAGGGGAAATTGCATTTTCCTATTTAAAGCCAATATCTCAATTTGGGGCCTTTCTAAAGGAACTACCATTTTGGTAGCTAGGAAAAATCCCAAATAATTTATGGAGCTTTCCCAATCCATATCTTCACCATTCCATTCAAACCTCATGTTCCACAGTTCAAAATTTGAGCACATGATCCAATACAAGTTTCTGCCTTGTCTGAAATTTTGTAAAGGAAGTGCTTGATTCCTTGATCCAATTGAGCTGAATTTTTGCAGGGTAGTGCATATTAATATGTTACTACTGTAAACCAAAAATCAGCTCAATTCATCAAACCAATCTTTTTCTATAATTTTCTTAAGTTTCTCTTCAGATGGCATCTCTGTGAAGGAAGTACCCTCATAGAGGATCAATTTGAGCTGAAACTTTTCCAGCTAGCTCTCATAACCAAATCATCACCCTACACCAAAAATCATCCAAATCCATCCAGCCATTTGACCCCAGCATCCTCATCTTCATTTCTGGTCAGTGGTCAAGGTTACAAAGGAAGCACCATCTAGACTAGTTCATTGGTGCTGAAACTTGGCCAGGATGACTACCTTGCTAGATGATTGACCCATGCCAGGGATCAAGCCAAGGGGAGCACTGTGTTGACCACACCACATGACAAACAGGTTGCTGCTGGAAACTTGTTGATCAAGGTGCAGTCACACCAGTGCTCTCTCGTGACTTCCAGCTACATAGGTAAACTCCAGGAAGAGAGGAGAACACTCCAGACATGGTTTTATTGTGTTTTGGAGGGAAGTGCACATGGTGCCGGTGGTGACCGTCGACGTTGTCGGCATAATCGGTGCTCTGTGCACTAGATCCTTTGGGAGGCCGCTTCCCGCAGGCCGCAGCTTGTCCGGGAGCGCCGACGAGCTGCCCACCGCTTGTTTACGCCGTCCGGTCACCTCTCCCCCTCGTCTCTTACCTCTTGGATGGCTCTGCCGACATGGGTGCTCCGCCGGAGTGCCGCCACGACGCCGCGGTCCAGTAGCTTCGGCTGGCGTCCAGCTTCTCCCCGAGCCCTCCCCTACGCCTATAAGTAGCGAGGCCGAGCCTCTCCGCAACCCTCAGCTCCTCCCCTCAAGCTCCCGGAGCTCCTCTCCTCGCCATGGACGTGGTTCTGCCGCCGCCGATCCCCTTGGCCTCCACCCTCTCCTGGCCCTTCCCCTCCCGCTCCTCTGCTTCTCCCAGTCTTCCCCGGAGTTCGCAAGGTGGCCGCCGCCCTCCTCTTGGTCGGGGAAGATCCACCGGTAAGGTGCCTCTGCAGCCTCATGGCCGTCGCAGTTTTGGCAGCGGCGAGAGCGCTGCAGGCCACCCCAGGCGAGGCCGCAACCACCCCCGAGCGCGGTGCGCTGCGCCAGTTCCGGCGAGACCACCAGCGAGCTCTCTGGCGCCGCCCATCCCCGGCTACGCCGGAGGCCGGCCCGCCTCTGCCTCTGTTCGGTCGGTGAAGATGAGCCAGGAAGGAGAGAGAGAGAGAATGGATAGGGTGGGGCCCGGCTATAAGTGTCTAAAGCCCGGGCCCGGCTGGTTTAAGTGAAAACGTACTTTGGGGAGTACGTCTTCTGTACTCTGAAGGCGTATTTCTCCAAAGGCGCTTTCCTTTTTCTCGGTCGCCGGCCGAACCCACTATATTATGAACGTTCATCAGTTAAGAGCTAAAACGGACAGATTTTGTCTGTTTTATCGGTTAACGAATGAACGGGCGTATCTCCGCGACCGTAACTCCGATTGAGGTAAAACCAACGCCCACGTCTTCAGATCGTCGAGCCCGTTCCGATGGCATCATTTTCATAATGTTTTCACGCTGTGAAAATGACCATTTTACCCTTGCTCTTCGATCAGCCCCTCCGAGAGGGAAACTTTTCCGGCAAATCTTCCCGGAGTTTTATCGCACTTCCACCCGGCGTATTCCTTCACCCCCAGGCAAGCCAACCTCTTATCATGAGCTCCGGACTTGCATGATGACTTTGCTTGCACCCTGTGTATGTATTGCAGTATGTTCCGGATCATTTGTTAGTGTGCACTACCATAGCCCTATTATTTTATATGTGCCTGATGCTAGTGTTATTTACCACATGATATCATGAATTACTTCCATGCCATGTTCTCCCATGCTAGTAACAATATTTTGAATACCATTATCATGTTAGTACCATGATTTGATCTCATGCCATGTTTGTCAACATTGTTATGATTTTGCTATGCTGTTGTTAAGAGATTGTTCCCGCTTATAATCGTCGATGTAATGGTGCGATGATGGAGATGTTGAATTGAATCTATAAACTAAACTTAGTTGGTTGGTTGATCAAGAGCCACCTGTCCGGACTTATCCGTGCAGCCACGTTTGCCGGTATGGGATGGCCTTGACTTGGTCTGGCTTTGTGATCTTTTATCGGCACCACCAAAGAGGGAAGGTTATGCGCACGTGCTGCCCTGATCAGGTAGGCGGTGATAACCTTGTGAGCCCAGTTATTTGTTTAGCCCGGGAGTCCCCGTTTGGGACAGTTGTTTGGCCACGACGGTGGCAGGTGTCAGGAGTGACACAGGGGCCACCCAAGGCATGACTCCGGGGGAGGATGATTGTCGGTGGTACGATAGGAAAGTCACGGGTTAGGCAGGTTTCGTTGGAGCAACACTGGTCCACCCGAATGGGATCACGAGGCCAGGTGCTCCATGGTGTGGGTAAAGTGCGCAACCTCTGCAGAGTGTAAGAATCTATTCGAATAGCCGCGTCCACGGTATTGGACAGTCCGTCCAGGCCTCACTAGGTGGTCAACCGCAACAAAGATAATAATGATGGAAGAACTTGTCTTATGTTCGGAAGTGCTCAGTGGATCATGAGTATTCCGAGGGCTGTGGGACAACCCAGAAGAGAGTAAGTTGGTATTCGGTAACAGTAAGCACTTTAAGCACCTAATGTGATCATTGCCATGCTATGTTATGTAGTTGATATGCTCGATCCATGCTATGCCATGCTTGATTCATGTTTTCCTGGTAATTCCATGCCATGTTTAGAATAAATCCTTATAATAGCATAGGGCTTGCTTTGTCATCTGCTTGTTTGGATGCTATGTATTTGGTTGTCTTGCTAGTACATTCAAAGTACTCACCTAGCCTTGCACGTGGCCAGTTGCAGAAGAAGATCCGTCAGGCTAGATCGTAACCCAGCCAGTCCTGTGAGTTGTGGAGCCCAGCCAGAGACGTCGTTGCCGCTGAACCAAGACCTCCGCTGCCATTTTAGTTAGCCTTGGAGCCATGTAATATTGATGTAAGCAACAGTATTGTAATACTCCATTTCATATAATAAAGCCATTTTTGTGCCTGGAATTGCTGTATCATGTCTTTGACATGCGCCAGGTCTTATCCTGGGGCTGGCGTGCGTCGGCCCTCTATCGGGGTGCCACACTCGGCAGCGCGTTCGGGCCAAGCCCAGAGGCTCCTGTCGGTGCAACAAACCCCAGGTGTGTTGCCCAGACTGTACACAGGCTCGAGAACAAGGTTGCAGTGTCCAAGACAAGACCAAGCCAAAGAGATCAGCTCTTTGAGAAATCAAAGGGCAGATCAAGAAGACCAAGGCCAACCAAAGGAGCAAGATACCACTAAGGAAAAACCTCCCTTGTCGGGCAGGCGAGACTGGCGGGGACGAGGTTGCCCCGAAGACAATTCTCCAGATTGCCCCAGCAGGCTTGCCAGGGGCGCCGAGAGCGGATTACCCCGCCAAGGCTCCACCGCTCCACCTCACAGCAACGCAAGTCATCGATCGGTGCGGTGTCGAGCCCCCAAGTGGCTAAGTGGCCGCTATTTGGCACGTGGCTGCCACTTCCAGAGGAAACCACCTCCAAATGACACTCGTCCAGGGACGTGTCACGCAGGCAGGCGAGAAGGTGGCTGAACGGCACAGCAAGGCTTGCTGGGCTACGCTATGATGTGACACTAAGCGGCGCATTTAATGCGCTCTGTCTTGTCTGCAACGTTAGGTATGATAGCACTGTTTGCTATCTAATCAGTACGCAATGACTGATTTGCCATTGTGGTGACCCCTTGATCTATAAAAGGAGGGCCATGGCAACCTTAGAAAGGATTCAGACCCTTGTACACTCATACGCGCGTAGTTGCTCTCGCCCCGAGGCGACCCTGTCGGGCTAGAGCGCTGCGTCTCCACCTCGGTCCTCTCATCAATCCACCAAAGCAGGAGTAGGGTTTTACGCCTCGCGGCGGCCCGAACCTGGGTAAAAACTGCCCGTGTGATCTCTGTCATGCTGCTCCGCGCCCTCCGCTCTTTGTGCAATGTGTCCTTCCCCACTGCCAAACCACAAGGGGCCGATGGCCCCATAAGTGGCCGTGTTTTCCCACGACAAGAGAAGTAATATATCATATCCTAGGGACTACGCACACAACCAGGAGCAAGAGTATTGTACCATATCTTAGCAGCACCCTTTAATGAGAACGGAAATACTTGAGAATATAATAGTAGTGAATTTTCTCATCATGAGCAAAAAGGGTGGCTATATCATTTAATTTAGTAAGATGTGCCACAATAGTTCTAGTTTCATAGCCATGGAAAGGATCGGATTCAACCAAAGTAATTAACTCTGGGTCGACAGAGAATTCATAATCCTTATTAGTAAGAAAGATAGGTGAAGTAGCAAACTTAGGATCACATTTCATTCTAGCATTCAAAGATTTTTCTTCCAGTTTGCATAATAATTTCTTAAGATCATCCCTATCATTGCAAGCAAGAAAGTCTCTAGCTATCTTCTCATCCATAACATAACCCTCAGGTATCTTAGGCATTTCAAATCTAGGAGAGCTAGGTCTAATAGGTGTTTCAAGATTTTTAGTTTCAAGAACTTCATCAGTTTCAGTAATTTCAATAGTTTCAGAATTCTCAATATCTTTAGCTCTAGCAAGTTGTTCATCAAGAAATTCACCTAGTGGCACATTATCATCAAGCAAGGTACTAGCATCATTCATAGCAGAAGTAGCATCATCAATAACTTGTGACATATCAGAATTAATAGCATGTGGTGGTGTTGCAAGCTTACTCATAACAGAAGGCGAATCAAGTACGGAGCTAGATGGCAGTTCCTTACCTCCCCTCGTCTTAGAGGGAAAAATCTTGGTTCTTGTATCTTTCAGATTCTTCATAGTGATAAATAGATAATAATCCCAAGTGACTCAACAAATATAGCTATGCTCCCCGGCAACAACGCCAGAAAAAGGTCTTGATAAACCACAAGTATAGGGGATCGCAACAGTTTTCGAGGGTAGAGTATTCAACCCAAATTTATTGATTCGACACAAGGGGAGCCAAAGAATATTTGCAAGTATTAGCAGTTGAGTTGTCAATTCAACCACACCTGGAGATTAAATATCTGCAGCAAAGTGATCAGTAGCACAGTAATATGATAGTGTTGATAGCGGTGGTAACAGTAGCAATAGTAACGGTAACAGCAGTAACAGTTTTGTAGCAATTGTAACAGTAGCGATAGCAATAGTAACTTAGCAAGAACAATATGTGGAAAACTCGTATGCATTGGATCGGTGAATTCATTGGCTAATATTCATCATAAAACAGTCATAACCTAGGCCGACACAGAACTAGCTCCAGTTCATAAATATAATGTAGGCATGTATTCCGTAAATAGTCATACGTGCTTATGGAAAAGAACTTGCATGACATCTTTTGTCCTACCCTCCCGTGGCAGTGGGGTCCATAAGGAAACTAAGGGATATTAAGGCCTCCTTTTAATAGAGAGCCGGAACAAAGCATTAACACATAGTGAATACATGAACTCCTCAAACTACGGTCATCACTGGAAAGTATCCCAATTACTATCACCCTGGGGTTTACGGATCATAACACGTAGCAGGTGCATAAGACTTGGAAGATCGGATCTAGAACATAGATATAATGGTGAACACATAAATGGTTCATATATGAAATCATGGCACTTGGGCCCTAGTGACAAGCATTAGCGTAGCAAAGTCATAGCAACATCAATCTCAGAACATAGTGGATATCAGGGATCAAGCCCTAACAAAACTAACTTGATTACATGATGAATCTCATCCAACTCCTCACCGACCAGCGAGCCTACGAAGGAATTACTCACTCCTGGTGGGGAGCATCACGGAATTGGTGATGAAGGAGGGTTGATGATGACGAAGACCGAAGATTCCCCTCTCCGGAGCCCCGAACGGGCTCCGGATCTAGCCTCTCGATGAAGACCAGGAGGTGGCGGCGGCTCTGTATCGTGAAACATGATGAAACTTCCTCTCCTATTTTTTCTCCAAAAGTAGGATTTTATAGCGTCGGGATTAGGGTCAGCGGAGCCCCGAGGGCCCCACAACCCACCAGGGCGCGCCAGAGGGGGTGGGCGTGCCCTGGTGTCTTGTGGGCACCTGCCACCCCCCCTCCAGTGGTTCTTGGCTCCATAATTTATTATATATTCCAAAATAATTCTCCAAAAAGTTTCGTCCAAATCCGATAACTTTTATTTCTGCACAAAAAACAACACCATGGTAGTTCTGCTGAAAACAGCGTCAGTCCGGGTTAGTTTAATTCAAATCATGCAAATTAGAGTCCAAAACAAGAGCAAAAGCGTTAGGAAAAGTAGATAGGAAGGAGACGTATCATACGGGCACACAAAACAGAAATTCATTTTGAATATTAGAGTTGGCACATACAAATTTACTTGGAGCGGCTTGGAAATACCGCATATAGGTAGGTATGGTGGACTCATTTGGCACAACTTTGGTTTAAGGAGTTGGATGCACAAGCAGCATTCCCGCTTAGTACAAATGAAGGCTAGCAAATAGATTGAGAAGCGACCAACCAAAAAATGAAAACGGTCATAAACACGCATTAAACATAACTAACACTGAATAATGCACCATAAGTAGGATATAACTGCATTGCATAACTATTGACTTTTGTGCTTGCATAGGGAATCACAATCCTTAACACCAGTACTCTTACTAAAGCATAATTATCACCAACATGACTCACATATCACTATCTTCATATCGCAAAACTATTGCAAGGAATCAAGTTTATAATATCCAACGATCTTCATGATTTTTTTATTATATCCCTCTTGAATATTCATCACTTTGGGACCAAATTCATATCTCACGCAAATTACCATTGCTATCATTAACTCTCAAAAATATTTAAGTGAAGCACGAGAGCATAAATATTTCTTCAAAAAAATCATGTATCAACTCTCAAAATAATATAAGTGAAGTACGAGAGCATGTTTCTTTAAAAAATCAACTCCTAAAATAATATAAGTGAAGCAAAGAGAGTTTATTTCTTTAAAATATAACCACCACCGTGCTCTAAAAGATTTAAGTGAAGCACATAGAGCAATTCTAACAAATCATAATGACATATGGCTCTCTCAATTAAGTGTATCCAGCAAGGATGATTGTGACAAACTAAAAAGCAAACAAAGCAAAGACTCATATCATACAAGACGCTCCAAGCAAAACTCATGATATGTGATGAATAAAAATATAGCTCCAAGTAAAATTACCGATGGTCGTTAGAAGAAAGATGGGATGCCTTCCGGGGCATCCCCAAGCTTAGTTGCTTGGGAGTCCTTGAATATTACCTTGGGGTGCCTTGGGCATCCCCAAGATTAGGCTCTTTCCACTCCTTATTCCTCCATCCATCGTGATCTCACCCAAAACTTGAAAACTTCAATCACACAAAACTTAACAAAAACCTTCATGAGATCCATTAGTATAATAAAGCAAATCACCACTTTAAGTACCGTTGAAAACCCATTCATATTTTGTTATTGCAATATAACTACTGTATTCTAACTTTACCATGGCTTATACCCCCCGATACAATCCATAGATTCATCAAAATAAGCACACAATGCAACGAAAACAGAATCTATCAAAAACAGAACAGTCTGTAGTAATATGAACATTGACCATACTTATGTAACTCCAAAAATTCTGAAAATTTAGGACAACATGAGAAATTTGTATATCAATCATGTGTAAAAAATTCAGAATTTTATCACGCACCAGCCGAGCACAACAATTCTGCTACTGTACACAAAAGTTTCTGTTAATGCACAGAATCAAAGCAACTATCACCCAAATCATCCCAAAGGCTTTACTTGGCACAAACACTAATTTAAACACTAAAACACAATCATAACAGTAGCATAATTGTGTGTACACATAACAACAGAAAAGAAAAATATTGGGTTGTCTCCCGACAAGCGCTTTTCTTTAAAGCCTTTTAGCTAGGCATTGATAATTTTAATGATGCTCACATAAAAGACAAGAATTGAAGCACAAAGAGAGCATCATAAAGCATGTGAAAATCACATTTAAGCCTAACATACTTCCTATGCATAGGCATTTTATAAGCGAATAAATTATCAAGGCAAGCAAAAACTAGCATATGCAAGGAAGAAGAATAAAACATTGACAATCTCGACATGAAGAGAGGTAATTTAGTAGCACGAAGATTTCTACAACCATATTTTATTCTCTCATAATAATTACATGTAAGATCATAATCAAACTCAACAATATAGCTATCATATAAAATATTATCTTTATGATCCACATGCATAAAAGTCTTATAATTTTCCAAGATAGTGGGATTAACATCAACTAAGGTCATCACCTCTCCAAACCCACTTTTATAAAAAAAATCATAAAATTGAATGTTCTCCAAATATGTGGGATTCTTGTTACCTAAAGTTGACACTCAGCCAAATGCACTTTAAATACTATTGCAAACATTATCATTGATAATATATCCATCATGAGGCTTAAATAATTTTTCAAGATCATACGAAGCATCACCCCAATCATGATCATTACAATAAGTAGTGGACATAGCAAAATTAGCATCCCCAAGCTTGGGGTTTTGCATATTATTAACACAATTGACATTAATAGAATTTATATTAACATCATTGCAATCATGCTTGTCATTCAAGGAGCTATCGTGAATCACTTTATAAATTTCTTCTTTTAACACTTCATCACAATTTTCAGATTCACGAATCTCAAGAAAAACTTCATAAAGATAATCTAGTGAACTCAATTCACTAGCAATTGGTTCATCATAATTGGATCTTTTAAAAAGATTAGAAAGTGGATGAGGATCCATAAATTTTAGTTTATGATTTCCAATAAGCACACAATTATGGCAAACAAACAAGCAAAGCAACAAAGTAAAACATTTTTGTGTTTTTTTTCTTTTCGATAAAATGTTTTAGAAGTGGGGGAGATGAAAACAAGAGGCAAATGGAAAATAATGTAAATGCAAGGAGATTAAAGTTTATGCGTAGGTACTTGATAGATGTTGATGATGTCTCCCCGGCAACGGCGCCTGAAATTCTTCTTGCTACTTTGTGAGCTGCGTTGGGATTTCCTCGAAAAGGAGAGGATGATGCAGTATAGTAGAGATAAGTATTTCCCTCAGTTATGAAACCAAGGTCATCAATCCAGTAGGAGAACCAAGCAACACTATGTAAACAGCACCTGCACACAAAAAATAAATACTGGCAACCCAACGCTTAGAGGGGTTGTCAATCCCTCAACGGTTACGAGCAAGAGTAAATTGTATAGTTTTTGATAGATATATCTGACAAAAACACAAAATAAAATAAATAAAAGAAAATTACAGCAAAGTATTCTTAGTTTTAATATATGATAAAAAATAGACCCGGGGGCCATAGTTTTCACTAGAGGCTTCTCTCGAGAAAATAGCATACGGTGGGTAAACAAATTACTGTTGGGCAATTGATAGAAAAGCAAATAATTATGACGATATCCAAGGCAATGATCATACATAGGCATCACGTCCAAGATTAGTAGACCGAAATGATTCTGTATCTACTACTATTACTCCACACGTCGACCGCTATCCAACATGCATCTAGTGTATTAAGTTCATGGAAAAATGGAGTAATGCTTTAAGCATGATGACATGATGTAGACAAGATAAACTCACGTATGAATAAACCCCATCTTGTTACCCTTAATAGCAATGATACATACGTGTCATGTCCCTTTCTGTCACTCGGATTGAGCATCGCAAGATCGAACCCATTACAAAGCACCTCTTCCCATGGCAAGATAAAGCAATCTAGTTGGCCAAACCAAACCAATAAATTGAAGAAGAAATACGAGGCTATATTAATCATGCATAAAAGAGTTCAAAGAAAACCCAAATAATATTCATGGATAGATCTGATCATAAACTCACAATTCATCGGATCCAAACAAACACACCGCAAAAAAGAATTACATCGGATAGAACTCCAAGAACATCAAGGAGAACATTGTATTGAAGAACATCGAGAGAGAAGAAGCCATCTAGCTACTAACTACGAACCTGTAGGTCTGTGGTAAACTACTCACGTATCATCGGAGGGGCAGCAAGGATGATGAAGAACCCCTCCGTCATCGTTTCCCCCTCAGGCAGAGTGCCGGAAAAGGCCTCTAGATGGGATCTCGTGGTTCTGGAACTTGCGGCGGTGGAAAAAGTATTTCGTGGACTCCCCCATAGGTTTTTTGATTTTTGGGAATTTATAGAGGCGGAGTTGGGTCAAACGGAGGCTTGTTCGCCCCACTACCCACCAGGGAGCGCCCCAGGCCCCTGGCGTGCCTGGTGCCTAGTGGGCCACTCCTTCATCTTCTCGTTCCCTCCAGAAGCTTCCAGGGTCTCTTATTGCCATAAAAAATCTCAAAAAAGTTTCGTGGCATTTGGACTTTGTTTGGTACTGATATTCT
This sequence comes from Thinopyrum elongatum, assembly GCA_011799875.1. Lineage (NCBI taxonomy): Eukaryota > Viridiplantae > Streptophyta > Magnoliopsida > Poales > Poaceae > Thinopyrum > Thinopyrum elongatum. The sequence goes on from CM022301.1 coordinate 317,738,074, forward strand.
GCAAAATCAAAAACAAGCAAAAAATAGCAACTGGCACTGGGCACTAAGTTAGTAGGTTAGTCCCAAAAAATGATATAAAGTTGCTTGTAAATGTATATAAAACATCCAAGATTGATACTATAATAGCATGGAACAATAAAAAATTATAGATACGTTGAGACGTATCAAGCATCCCCAAGCTTAATTCCTGCTCGTCCTCGAGTAGGTAAATGATAAAAAAACAGAATTTTTGATGTGGAATGGTACCTATCATATTCATCATACAATCTTTTCTTTTATAGCATGGACATTTGGTCTTGAATGATTCAAAGCAATACTATATGATTTGACATGAAAACATCAATACTCAAGCATATCAACAAGCAACCATGTCTTTCAAAATATCAACGCTAAGGAAAGTTATACCTAGCCCATTATGCTCAATCATTGATCCATTCATGAAACACACTCAAATATCAGCTACATCCAATGCACAAGTATGACAATAGTGTTCCCTAGTTGGTGCTTTATAAGAGAAGATGAAGACTCAAAATTATAATAAAAATTGCATAAAAGTAAATAGACAGGCCCTTCACAGAGGGAAGCAGAGATTTGTAGAGGTGCCGGAGCTCATAGCTTAAATTGAGGGAAGCAGAGAATTACATCAGATAGAACTCCAAGAACATCAAGGAGAACATTGTATTGAAGAACACCGAGAGAGAAGAAGCCATCTAGCTACCAACTATGGACCCGTAGGTCTATGGTAAACTACTCACGCATCATCGGAGGGGCGTCAAGCATGATGAAGAACCCCTCCGTGATCGTTTCCCCCTCCGGCAGAGTGCTGGAAAAGGCCTCTAGATGGGATCTCGTGGTTCTGGAACTTGCGGCGGCAGAAAAAGTATTTCGCAGACTCTCCCGTAGGTTTTCTGATTTTTGGGAATTTATAGAGGTGGAGTTAGGTCAAACGGAGGCTTGTGAGCCCCACTACCCACCAGGGCGCGCCCCAGGCCCCTGGCGCACCCTGGTGCCTAGTGGGCTACTCCTTCATCTTCTCATTCCCTCCTGAAGCTTCCAGGGTCTCTTATTGCCAGAAAAAAAATCTTTAAAAAGTTCCGTGGCATTTGGACTTCGTTTGGTACTAATATTCCGCAAAGTCAAAAACAAGCAAAAAACAGCAACTGGCACTGGGCGCTAAGTTAGTAGGTTAATCCCAGAAAAATGATATAAAGTTGCTTGTAAATGTATATAAAACATCCAAGATGGATACTATAATAGCATGGAACAATCAAAAATCAAAGTGTTAAGATGGGATGTAGCATCTTCATTAGGACTGCCATAAAATTGTTCTTTCATAACAAGATTTAGCAAAGCAACATTAATATCACACGACTCTGCATTAGTGGCGGGAGGAGTGATACGTCTCCAACGTATCTATAAGTTTGATTATTCCATGCTATTATAGTATCAATCTTGGATGTTTTATATGAAATTATATGCAATATTATATCATTTTTTGGGACTAACCTATTAACTTAGTGCCAAGTGCCAGATGCTGTTTTAATTTTGCCAGTTTTCGGTTTTCCAGGAAATCAGTACCAAATGAAGTTCAAATGCCACGAAACTTTTTGACGATTTTTTTTGGACATAAGAGGCCCTAGAAGCTTCGGTAGGAGGCCATAAGGCAAAGGAGTAGGCCACAAGGCACTAGGGCGCACCAAGGGGGCAGGTGCGTCCTAGTACCTTGTGGGCCACTCGTTCCTCCATTTGACCTAATTCCAACTGTATAAATTCTCTAAAATCGGGAAACCAATAGAGAGGCACCCAAAATATTTTTTTCGTCGCCGCAAGTCTCTGTTCTTGTGAGATCCCCTCTGGAGGCCTTATCCGGTACTCTGCCAGAGGGTGAATCGATCATGGGGGGCTCTACATCAACCTTGCTGTCCTTCTGATGATGTTTGAGTAGTTTACCACAGACCTACGGGTCCATAGCTAGTAGCTAGATGGCTTCTTCTCTCTCTTTGACCTTCAATACAATGTTCTCCTCGATTTTCTTGGAGATCTATTCGATGTGATCTTCTTTTGCGGTGTGTTTGTTCCGATGAATTGTGGGTTTATGATCAGATTATCTATGAATATTCTTTGAGTCTTCCCTGGACTCTTTTATGCATGATTATTATAGCTTTGTATTTCTCTCCAATCTATCTGTTTGATTTGGCCAACTAGATTGATTTATCTTGCAATGGGAGAGGTGTTTTGTAATGGGTTCATTCTGGCGGTGCTCTATATCCCAATAACAGAAAGGGACAAGACACGTATTTGTATTGTTGCCATTAAGGGGAAAAAGATGGGGTTTATTCATATTGATTGGATTTACTTTGTCTACATCATGTTATCTTGCTTAAGGTGTTACTCCGTTCTTTATGAACTTAATTCTCTAGATGCATGCTGGATAGCGGTCGATGTGTGGAGTAATAGTAGTAGATGCAGGCAGGAGTCGGTCTACTTGTCTCGGACGTGATGCCTATATACATGATCATTGCCTTGGATATCGTCATAACTATGCGCTTTTCTATCAATTGCCCAACAGTAATTTGTTTACCCACCGTATGCTTGTTGTTTGAGATAACTATGCGCTTTTCTATAGTTATGGACTCGTAGATCTATGGTAAACTACTCACACATCATCGGAAGGGCAGCAAGGTTGATGTAGAGGCCCTTCGTGATCGATCCCCCCTCCAGCAGAGTACAGGAAAAGGCCTCCAGATGGGATCTCCGAAGAACAGAAACTTGCGGCGGCGGAAAAAGTATTTTGGGTGGCTCTCTGTTGGTTTCCCGATTTTAGAGAATTTATAGAGTTGGAATTAGGTCAAACAGAGGAAGGAGGGGCCCACAAGGTACTTGGGTGCGCCCTAGTTGTCAGCGTTCTGGGATCGGGGGTACCCAGGCCCTCCTGTCTGCGGCCCAGCACGTGGCCCCTTCGACGGCTCGACGTGGCCCAGCTCCAAGGAATCACAAGCAAGACCCTCGCGAGGGCCCCCGCCTCGCGAGGCGAACAACACCAAGACCTCCTGAGGAGCAGCTTCCCGAGCCTGCCTCCTGAGGAGCGGAGATTTCTATGCAGGCACCCCACCTCACGAGGCGCGCGATGACGTGAGCCATGACGACCAAGGCTAGGCGGGTGCCAGCAGGCGCAGTCCAGGGCAGTTTCCCCTTTTGTGCTAAGGAGGCAAGGACGTACGCGGGTTCCCAAGGAATCCCCCAAAGGTTTCCATTCCAGTGCAACAAGACCAAGACCATAAGCTCGGCAGGACGATTGTCATCGCCGAGCCCACCACTGTGTCACGACCAGAAGCTTTGCAGGCGAAGACCACCTTTCGTCAGGATAAGATGTACTCTCTTGTCTCCTTTCAAATTGGCCATTGTGGAATCCCTTCATGCCTAAGCTATGAGGGAAGAGGACCAAGGCCACTAGAAATATAGGTTCGACTCCACTGTAGAGAGGGGGGATTCCATCGAACCCTTCGGCCATTGAGCTCAACCGAGGCAGCTCACACTTGTACTAGTTCATACTCAACCTCCTCGCGAGGCAATCCACCACAAAGCAAGAGAAGGGTTTTACACCGCAAGGTGGCCCGAACCTGGGTAAATCACCGTGTCCACTTCTTCCTCTCGCTCGCGCGAACTCATCGGAGCCAAGCCGTGGGGTGGCGAGCAGTGAGCCGAGGCTAGGCTAGATCCTTCGCACACGCCCCAGAGTTCGAACCTTGTTTGGGTCCGCGGAGCCCCGATTCCGACATTTGGCGCGCCAGGTAGGGGCGTGTCAAAGTTCTCCCTTCCGCTTCGCGCCGTCTCTGCTCCATCGCTCCCATGGCCGATGCTCGTCGGGTTTGCGCCGAGCGCCGGGCTACTCGCATTGCCCGGACGGCGCCCGTGGGTTGCGGTGTTCCTCGTTGCTCCACTTCTCCCGCAGCAAACACTGCCCCCGACCCCGTTGCTCATGAGCAGCAGGACTTTTCGTTGCCACCCTCCGTGCAGCGTGACGGCCACACCGCCACGCCTTCACTCACTCCCGCCACGGCATCATCCTCCCACGCTTGTCGCGGGCTGGCGAAAGTGCAAGCCACGCTCCTCATGGCGCGTGAGTTGCTGCGCTACCGCCCTGCCAACGAAGGCTACGATGCCTGGCTTGGTCAGATCATCGAGCTCGTCAACGCCGCTGGTGAGGCCCTGGTGCCTTCCCGCTCCCTCCGTCTCGTACGGGCGACGTGGCGCATGGTGCGCCTCCGCCTCCTCCTCTGTGCAGCGCTGACGTCTAGCCGAGGCGCGACGTGCATCCGCGCGACCCGCCGCGCGAAGCACCGGCATCGGCCCGGGATGAGGCCGGCTTCCAGGTGGTGCAGCAGCCGCAGTACGACACGCGTGCGCTCCCTCACTGCCACGCCAGCACCAAGACCGGGCAGCTCTGGGGGCTGCAGCGCATGGGCGTCAGGACCATGCTCCCCTCGCACGAGCCGTGCTCATGAGCGCGGTGGGCTGCCGCGCCTTCACCCGTGAGCTGCGCCGCATCGTTTGGCTCGACAAGTTCAAGCCAGACCTGCCCCCGCGCTACGACGGCACCCCCGACCCTACGGAGTTCCTCCAGCTCTACTCACTAAGCATTGAGGCGGCAAATGGTGACGACAAGGTCATGGTGAACTGGTTCCCCATGGCTCTCAAGGACGGTGCGTGCTCCTGGCTCTTGCACCTCCCGGAGGGGTCAATCTCTTCGTGGGATGAGCTCTGCGAGCAGTTCATCGCCAACTTCCAAGGCACTCGTGACCGTGCCCTCACCGTCAATGACCTGCGGCGCGTGAAGCAGCAGCCGGGTGAGACCCTTCGCAAGTACATTCAGTGCTTCACCAACGTTCGCCTCAAGATCCTGAAAGCCTCAGACGAAGCCATCATCTCGGCATTCACCAAGGGCATGACGGACGTCAAGATGAGCGAGGAGCTCTCCATTCACGACAACCTGTGCACGGCACTGGACATGTTCAACCTGGTGGATAGATGTGCCAGGGCGGAAGAAGGCCGCCTCTCCCTCCTCAAACACCCAGATGTCGACCCTGAAGACAAGAAGGCCAAGGCAAAGGAAGCAAAATGCAAGGGCCCCAATGTGCTGGCAGCAGAGCCTGAGATGAAGCGCGGACGCGGACGCGACGAGCCAGCCAAGGATAACTACCCATTCTACGTCTTCCACAATGTTCACACCCACAACACCAACGATTGCCAGGAGCTCAAGGCGCTCCGGGACGAGCGCTTTGGTCGCCTCCCCAAGCGCAGTGACCATGGCTTCTACCATGGAGGAGGCCGCGGCAGAGGCCGCTAGGACAACCGCAACCCTCGTCAGGGCTGGCGCGACCAGCCTCGCGAGGATGGCTTGCGCGATCAGCCTCGTGACGGCCCCTGGCGTGATCAGCCTCGTGAGGCCCGTCCTCAGGGCAACGCTGGCCTCCCTCCGCTGCCGCCGCTGCCAAGGAGGAACGACGACAACCATCAGGACGATGGGGATGGGGGATTTCAGGAACCACGCGCGATTGCCTGCATCATCGGCGGCGCCCAAGCACCCACCTCGAACCGCATCTTCAAGCAATTCTCTCGTGAGGTGAATGCGGCCCTCCCGAAGTTTGAGGCCAAGCGCCCCCTCAGGTGGTCACAGTACGCCATCACCTTTGATTCCAAGGATCACCTCAAGTGCGCGGCCACTGCGGGCGCGCTCCCCATGATGTGCACGCCCACCATCAGCAACGTTTCAGTCTCCAAGACCCTCATCGACGGAGGCGCTAGCCTCAACGTGCTCTCCTCCAGACCTTCGAGATGCTTCAAGTGCCCTACGACCAGCTCATGCCCACCAGGCCATTCTCTGGGGTGACCGATGGCTCCACCACTCCCCTGGGCCAGGTGTGCCTTCCCGTCACCTTCGGCAAGCGTGACAACTACCACACCGAGCTCATCGACTTTGATGTGGCCCACATCGGCCTCCCGTACAACGCCATCCTTGGGTACTGATGTCTACTACGCAACCTTCTTCTTGTAGACTCTTGTTGGGCCTCCAAGCGCAGAGTTTTGTAGGACAGTAGCAATTTTTCCTCAAGTGGATGACCTAAGGTTTATCAATCTGTGGGAGGTGTAGGATGAAGACGATCTCTCTCAAACAACCCTGCAACCAAATACAAGAAATCTCTTGTGTCCCCAATACACCCAATACAATGGCAAATTGTATAGGTGCACTAGTTCGGCGAAGAGATGGTGATACAAGTGTAATATGGATAGTAGATATAGGTTTTTGTAATTTGAAAATATAAAAACAGCAAGGTAGCAAGTAACAAATGTGAGCAAAAACAGTATTGCAATGCTTGGAAACAAGGCCTAGGGTTCATACTTTCACTAGTGCAAATTCTCTCAACAATGATATCATAATTGGATCATATAACAATCCCTCGATGTGCGACAAAGAATCACTCCAAAGTTTCTATCGAAGAACGTAGGACGAAAACGTGCATCAACCCCTATGCATAGATTACCCCAATGTCACCTCAGGAATCCGCGAGTTGAGTGCCAAAACATACATCAAGTGAATCAATAGAACATCCCATTGTCACCACAGATATCCCATCGCAAGACATACACCAAGTGTTCTCAAATCCAATACTCAATCCAACATAACGAAACCTCAAAGAGCAAGACTCAATTCATCACAAGAAGGTAGAGGGGGAAGAACACCATAAGATCCAAATATATTAACAAGGCTCGCAGTACATCAAGATCATACCAAATCAAGAACACGAGAGAGAGAGAGAGAGAGATTAAACATATAGCTACTGGTACATACCCTCAGCCCCGAGGGTGAACTACTCCTTCCTCGTCATGGAGACTGCCGGGATGATGAAGATGGCCTCCGGTGATGATTTCCCCCTCCGGCAGGGTGCCGGAACGGGTTCCGATTGGTTTTTCGTGGCTACAGAGGCTTATGGCGGCGGAACTTCCGATCTAGGGTTCTTTTCGGAGGTTTCTGTATTTATAAGAATTTTTGGCGTCGGTCTCACGTCAAGGAGGTGCCCGAGGGGCCCACAAGCCGGGAGCTAGCGCCCCGGGGGTAGGGCGTGGCTAGGGGGCTTGTGGACTCCTCGTCCACTTCCTGGCCCAGCTCTGGTGCTTCACGGGCCTCTTTTGGTCCATAAAAACACCGTAAATTTTCAGCCCATTCTGAGAACTTTTATTTCTGCACAAAAAACGACACCATGGTAGTTCTGCTGAAAACAACGTCAGTCCGGGTTAGTTCTAATAAAATCATACCAAAACCATATAAAATTGTTGCAAACATGGCATGAATACTTCATAAATTATAGATACGTTGGAGACGTATCAGCATCCCCAAGCTTAATTCCTGCTCGTCCTCGAGTACATAAATGATAAAAGAAAGATAAAAGAAAGAATTTATGAAGTGTGAATGCTACCTAACATATTTATCAATGTAATCTTCTTTATTGTGGCATGAATGTTCAGATCCATAAGATTCAAAACAAAAGTTTAATATTGACATAAAAACAATAATACTTCAAGCATACTAATAAAGCAATCATGTCTTCTCAAAATATCATGACCAAAGAAAGTTATCCCTACAAAAATCATATAGTCTGGCTATGCTCTATCTTCATCACACAAAATATTTCATCATGCACAACCCCGATGACAAGCCAAGCAATTGTTTCATACTTTTAATGTTCTCAAGCTTTTTCAACTTTCACACATTACATGAGCGTGAGCCATGGATATAGCACTATAGGTGGAATAGAGTATGGTGGAGGTTGTGAGGAGAAGACTAAAAGGAGAAAGTCTCACATCAACTAGGCAAATTAATGGGCTATGGAGATGCCCATCAATTTATATCGATGCAAGTGATTAGGGATTGCCATGCAAAAGATGCACTAGAGCTATAAGTGTATGAAAGCTCAAAATGAAAACTAAGTGGGTGTGCATCCAACTTGCTTGCTCACGAAGACCTAGGGCAATTTGAGGAAGCCCATCATTGGAATATACAAGCCAAGTTCTATAATGAAAAATTTCCACTAGTATATGAAAGTGATAAAATAGGAGACTCTCTATCATGAAGAACATGGCGCTACTTTGAAGCACAAGTGTGGAAAAAGGATAGTAACATTGTCCCTTCTCTCTTTTTCTCTCATTTTTTTTTTGTTTGGGCTCTTTGGCCTATTTTTTTATTTTGGGCTCTTTGGGCTCTTTTTATTTTTTTAAGTCCGGAGTCTCATCCCAACTTGTGAGGGAATCATAGCTTCCATCATCCTTTCCTCACATGGGACAATGCTCTAATAATGATGATCATCACACTTTTATTTACTTACAACTCATGAATTACAACTCGATACTAGAACAAAATATGACTCTATATGAATGCCTCCGGCGGTGTACCGGGATGTGCAATGATCAAGAGTGACATGTATAAAAAATGTGAAAGGTGGCCAAGCCACAAATACTATGCCAACTACATGATCATGCAAATCAATATGACAATGATGGTATTTGTCATAATAAATGGAACGGTGGAAGTTGCATGGCAATATATCTCGGAATGGCTATGGAAATGCCATAATAGGTAGGTATGGTGGCTGTTTTGAGGAAGGGTATATGGTGGGTTTAATGCACCGGCGAAAGTTGCGTGGTACTAGATAGGCTAGCAATGGTGGAAGGGTGAGAGTGCGTATAATCCATGGACTCAACATTAGTCATAAAGAACTCGCATACTTATTGCAATAATTTATTAGCCAGCAAAGCAAAGTACTAATACGCATGCTCCTAGGGGGACAGATTGGTAGGAAAAAACCATCGCTCGTCCCCGGCCGCCACTCATAAGGAAGACAATCAAAAAATAAATCATGCTTCGACTTCATCACATAACGGTTCACCATATGTGCATGCTTCGGGAATCACAAACTTTAACACAAGTATTTCTACCAATCCACAATTACTCACTAGCATGACTCTACTATCACCATCTTTATATCTCAAAACAAATGCAAGGAATCAAACTTCTCATATTATTCAATGCTCTTATATGAAAGTTTTTATTATATCCCTCTTGGATAGCCATCATATTAGGACTAAATTCATCACCTAAGCAAATTACCATGCTGTTTAAAGACTCTCAAAATAATATAAGTGAAGCATGAGAGTTCATCAATTTCTACAAAATAAAACCACCGCCGTGCTCTAAAAAGATATAAGTGAAGCACTAGAGCAACTGACAAACTACTCCAAAAAGATATAAGTGAAGATCAATGAGTAGTCAAATAATTAAGTAGCTATGTGAAGATTATCTCTCATTTAAGAATTTTAGATCTAAGTATTTTATTAAAACAGAAAGCAAAACAAAATAAAATGACATTCTAAAAATAGCACACATCACGTGAAGAAGCAAAAACTTAGGCTCAACCGATACTAACCGATAATTCTTGATGAAGAAAGGTGGGATGCCTACCGGGGCATCCCCAAGCTTAGATGCTTGAGACTTCTTGAAGTATTATCTTGGGATGCCTTGGGAATCCCCAAGCTTGAGCTTTTGTGTCTCCTTAATTCCATTTATATCACGGTTTCCCTAAATCTTAAAAACTTCATCCACACAAAACTCAACAAGAACTCGTGAGAAAAGTTAGCATGAATCAACGCAACACCTTATCATTCTCTACTGTAGCAAATCACTAAAATTATTATTTAACATTGCATACTAAATGCCTCTGCAAATTTAATACTCCTATCCTCAAATAGAATCATTAAACAAGCAAACAATGCAAACATAACAGAAATCTGTCTAAACAGGACAGTCTATAAAGAGTGCAATTTTACTCACACTTCCCTTACTCCAAAAATTATGAACATTTACCACATTGTAGAAAATTTGTTATATCTCAAAGTGTAAAAATTTCCAGATTTTATCACGTTCTGACTTTCCATAAGAATTCGGACAATGATAGAAAACTTTCTATTTTCAAAACAGCAACATATAGACTTGCAAAATAAGCATGGTAAAGGCTATACTTGACCTTTTTATTGAACTTAAAGATGAAAAACATTAATCTAAATAACATCAAGCAAATCCTAATAAAATAAAATGATGCTCCAAGCAAAACTCATAGCATGTGACGAATAAAAATATAGCTCCAAGTGAGGTTACCGATAGTGTTGAAGACGAAAGAGGGGATGCCTTCCGGGGCATCCCCAAGCTTAGTTGCTTGTATCTTCCTTGAATATTATCTTGGGGTGCCTTTTTCATTACCAAGCTTAGGGTCTTGTCACTCCTTATTCTCCTCATATCGATATCTCACCCAAAACTTGAAAACTTCAATCACACAAAACTTAACGGAACTTCGTGAGATGGGTTAGCATAGTAAAACAAATCATTCACTTGGGTACTGTAAAATACAAGATTCATAATTTTTTCCACATAATACCTACTGTACTCTATAATTTCCACAATTTATATTAAGCAATATAAGCCATAGAAACTAGAAAACAAGCAAACTATGCATCGAAAACAGAATCTGCCAAAAACAGAACAGTATGTAAAGATCCGAATTATGCTCATAATTCTGTTACTCCAAAAATTGTAAAAACTTAGGACAACGTAGAAAATTTTTATATAAATATTTTGTAAATAAATCAGAGTTTTTCCACATACCAGTGAATTTTAACAATTCTGTTACTGGACACAAAAGTTTCTATTTTTGCACAGAATCGAATCAACTATCAACCACACTATCCCAAAGGCTTTACTTGGCACTTTATTCAAACAAAAGCTATAAAACATGATTAATACAGTATATTAATCATGTGAGAACACAAAAATAGTAGGGGTAAATATTGGGTTGTCTCCCAACAAGCGCTTTTCTTTAATGCCTTTATAGCTAGGCATGATGATTTCAATGATGCTCGCATAAAGGATAAGAATTGAAACATAATGGGAGCATCATGAAGCGTATGACTAGCACATTTAAGTCTAACCCACTTCCTATGCATAGGAATTTTGTGAGCAAACAATTTATGGGAACAAGAATCATCTAGCATAGGAGGGCAAAATAAGCATGACTTCAAAACTTTCAACACATAGAGAGGAAACTTGATATTATTGCAATATGTAAAAGCTTATATTCCTCTCTCATCATAATTTTCAGTAGCATCATGAATGAATTCAACAATATAACTATCACATAAAGCATTCTTTTCATGATCCACAAGCATAGAAATTTTATTACTCTCCACATAAGCAAATTTATTCTCATTCATAATAGTAGTGGGAGCAAACTCAACAAAATAACTATCATGTGAGGCATAATCCAATTGAAAATTAAAATCATGGTGACAAGTTTCATGGTTATCATTATTCTTTATAGCAAACATGCCATCACAATAATCATCATAGATAGCAACTTTGTTCTCATAATCAATTCGAACCTCTTCCAAAATAGTGGATTCATCACTAAATAAAGTCATGACCTCTCCAAATCCACTTTTATCAATATTGTGAAAAGATTCAACACCATCCAAAATAGTGGGATCATTAGTACCTAGAGTTGACACTCTTCCAAACCCACTTTCATCAACATAATCATCATAAATAGGAGGCATGCTATCATCATAATAAATTTGCTCATCAAAACTTGGGGGACAAAAAATATCATCTTCATCAAACATAGCATCCCCAAGCTTATGGCTTTGCATATCATTAGCATCATGGATATTCAAAGAATTCATACCAACAACATTGCAATCATGCTAATCATTCAAAGATTTAATGCCAACCATTTTATTGACTTCTTCTTCTATCAATTGAGCACAATTTTCCTTTCCATCATTTTCAAGAAACACATTATAAAGATGAAGCATATGAGGCAACCACAATTCCATTATTTTGTAGTTTTCTTTGATAGACTAAACTAGTGATAAAACAAGAAACTAAAAGATTCAATTGAAGATCTAAAGATATACCTTCAAGCACTCACCTCCCCGGCAACGGCGCCATAAAAGAGCTTGATGTCTACTATGCAACCTTCTTCTTGTAGACTCTTGTTGGGCCTCCAAGCGCAGAGTTTTGTAGGAAAGTAGCAATTTTCTCTCAAGTGGATGACCTAAGGTTTATCAATCTGTGGGAGGCGTAGGATGAAGATGGTCTCTCTCAAACAACCCTGCAACCAAATACAAGAAATCTCTTGTGTCCCCAACACACCCAATACAATGGCAAATTGTATAGGTGCACTAGTTCGGCGAAGAGATGGTGATACAAGTGTAATATGGATAGTAGATATAGGTTTTTGTAATCTGAAAATATAAAAACAGCAAGGTAGCAAGTAACAAACATGAGCAAAAATGGTATTGCAATGCTTGGAAACAAGGCCTAGGGTTCATACTTTCACTAGTGCAAATTCTCTCAACAATGATATCATAATTGGATCATATAACAATCCCTCAACATGCAACAAACAATCACTCCAAAGTTTCTATCGGAGAACGTAGGACGAAAACGTGCATCAACCCTTATGCATAGATTACCCCAATGTCACCTCGGGAATCCGCGAGTTGAGTGCCAAAACATACATCAAGTGAATCAATAGAACATCCCATTGTCACCACAGATATCCCATCGCAAGACATACATCAAGTGTTCTCAAATCCAATACTCAATCCAACATAATGAAACCTCAAAGAGCAAGAATCAATTCATCACAAGAAGGTAGAGGGGGAAGAACACCATAAGATCCAAATATATTAACAAGGCTCACGGTACATCAAGCTTGTGCCAAATCAAGAACATGAGAGAGAGATCAAACACATAGCTACTGGTAGATACCCTCAGCCCCGAGGGTGAACTACTCCCTCCTCGTCATGGAGACCGCCGGGATGATGAAGATGGCCTCCGGTGATGATTTCCCCCTCTGGCAGGTTGCCGGAACGGGGTCCCGATTAGTTTTTCGTGGATACAGAGGGTTACGGCGGTGGAACTTCCGATCTAGGGTTCTTTTCAGAGGTTTCTGTATTTACAAGAATTTTTGGCGTTGGTCTCACGTCAAGGAGGTGCCCGAGGGGCCCACAAGCCGGGAGCTAGCGCCCTGGGGGTAGGGCGTGGCTAGGGGGCTTGTGGACTCCTCATCCACTTCCTGGCCCAGCTCTGGTGCTTCGGGGGTCTCTTTTGGTCCATAAAAAAACACCGTAAATTTTCAGCCCATTCCGAGAACTTTTATTTCTGCACAAAAAATGACACCACGGTAGTTCTGCTGAAAACAGCGTCAGTCCGGGTTAGTTCTAATAAAATCATACCAAAACCATATAAAATTGTTGCAAACATGGCATGAATATGTCATAAATTATAGATACGTTGGAGACGTATCAGGTACCCTGCCCTCGCCAAGTTCATGGCGGCTACTCATCACGGCTACAACGTCCTCAAGATGCCGGGATGCAGTGGCATCATCACGATCGCCTGCGACAAGAAGGATGCGGTCTGCTCTCTTGAGCATGCCTACCGCACCGCAGCGGCTGAAAACTCGGACGGCGAGGGCGACATCATGTCTCCCAAGGCCACCCCCGCGAAGAAGAAGCAACTCCTCCCCAAGAGCCGTCTGGAGGCCAAGAAATCCGTTGGCGACGCCTTAGGCCCTGCTCCTGTCACTGGGGCGTCCCTCCCTTCTGCATAGGAAGGCGCGCCCGGCGCCTTCCTCAGGACGGGCTCGGGGGCTTCCACCTGGAGGGCCTCTGACCTGACCAGTGCGACGAGGGAGGTGCTCGGGCACCACTTGGAGGCGTGCCTCGGTGCGCGCCCCCACGGCCAAGGGGCACGGCGCGAGGCGCCAGGAGCACGAGAATTTATCACCAAGGCGACCGAGGAGCTTCAGGAAGCGGAAACCATGCGCGGCGAGCGTCGCCCCGCACGGCCCACCGGCGCGGCTGCCGCCCCTGACCTGGGTGACGAGCTGCGCATTTGCGTCAACATCCCGGGCCTCAACAGGGCCGCTTTGTAGGACCTCATCTAGACGTCTCGCATCGGCCGGAGTGGGGGCTACCCCTGCAACTACGTTTGCATGTCGTTCGGCCTGCTAAACGTTGGCGCCTCGTACGCCTGGCGCAGCGTGCTATGGCGTCTCACGAGGCTTGGCGCTCGGCGGGCGCGCCTCAGGAGGTCCCGGACCCTCGCGAGCCCCCTGGGCCTCGCGAGCCTCTCGAGCCTCTGGAGCCGCCCGGCTCATGAGGAGCAACCTCCATGGCACGCTTCCTTAGCTACCTCGATGCTTCTACAATGCCGGTGCTAGGTGACTTTTTGGTTTGTTCGACTGAGGGCGCCCTTCGGGTTGCATTATCCTCAGGCTGCAAGGGCCCGCCCCTGCAGTTGTGTCATTTCGTTCATGTACCTTGAACCAGCTATGCTTCATGAGTTATTTTGTCTGTTAACCCCATGCTCGACATCACATCGCCTCTGGAGCCGCCGCCCCACGGGCTGCGCGCGCTGCCAGCTCCCCTCCTAAACGCCCCATGAGATGGGGCTACCGGCACGGCGCATGTGCTTGGGTCCGTCCCTGCAACGCTGATAATTCTAAGCGACTGAGCTCTGGCTCGCGGGCCGGCCCCGTGCACGTCACCTCACCAGGTCCTTAGTGCCTTCATCTTCTCACGGAACAATTCCGAGCGGATCGCGCGCACTGCCCCTTGTATCTTGTGATTGGTTAATATGCAGGAACCTCAGGAGACAGGCGCACGAGCGGCCTTAACGGCACCTCGCTGCCTCAGGAAGGCCCGCCTCGATCAGGCAGCGGTTTGCTCCGCGAAAGGCTAAGTAAAATCGCGTTGTATGCCGCGTGTCGCTGGCCGAAGTCCCTTTCCTTGGTACCCTCGTGAGGCACACCACTCCTTTTCACGCGAGCCGCTTGCACGTTAAAAGGGGGGCTCTTGAGCATCGCGCTGTTGGGGAACGTAGTAGTAAATCAAAAAATTTCCTACGCATCACCAAGATCAATCTATGGAGAGACTAGCAACGAGAGAGAGAGGAGTGCATCTTCATACCCTTGAAGAACGCGATGCGGAAGCGTTGCAAGAACGCGGTTGGAGGAGTCGTACACGCAGCGATTCAGATCGCGGTCGATTCCGATCTAAGCACCGAACAACGGTGCCTCCGTGTTCAACACACGTGCAGCCCGGTGACGTCTCCCGCGCCTTGATCCAGCAAGGAGGAGGGAGAGGTTGGGGAAGACAGCTCCAGCAGCACGACGGCGTGGTGGTGGAACTTTGCAGTTCTCCGGCAGGGCTTCGCCAAGCTCAACGGAGGAGGAGGAGGTGTTGGAGAGGGAGGATCAGGTCCTGCAGCCCTCCCACCCCCTTCTATTTATAGGGTGAAGGGGAGAGGGGGGCGGCCCCCTTAGATCCCATCTAAGGGGGGCGGCGGCCAAGGGGGGGGGACTTGCCCCCCAAGTTTGGTGGGAGGTGCCTTGGGCCCCTTGGGGGGGCGCACCAGCCCACCAGGGGCTGGTTCCCTCCCTTGCTCAGCCCACTTGGCCCACCGGGGCAGGTGGCCCCACCCGATGGACCCCCGGACACCTTCCGGTGGTCCCGGTACAATACCGATAACCCCCAAAACCATTCCGATGACTGAAACTGGACTTCCCATATATAATTCTTCACCTCCGGACCATTCCGAAACTCCTCGTGACGTTCGGGATCTCATCCGGGACTCCGAACAACATTCGGTAACCACATACTATTTCCCATAACAACCCTAGTGTCACCGAACCTTAAGTGTGTAGACCCTACGGGTTCGGGAACCATGCAGACATGACCGAGACATCTCTCCGGCCAATAACCAACAGCGGGATCTAGATACCCATGTTGGCTCCCACATGTTCCACGATGATCTCATCGGATGAACCACGATGTCGAGGATTCAATCAATCCCGTATCCAATTCCCTTTGTCTACCGGTATGATACTTGCCCGAGATTCGATCGTCGGTATCCCTATACCTTGTTCAATCTCGTTACCAGCAAGTCTCTTTACTCGTTCCGTAATGCATGATCCCATGGCTAACTCTTTAGTCACATTGAGCTTATTATGATGATGCATTACCGAGTGGGCCCAGAGATACCTCTCCGTCATACGGAGTGACAAATCCCAGTCTCGATTCGTGCCAACCCAACAGACACTTTCGGAGATACCTGTAGTGCACCTTTATGGTCACCCAGTTACGTTCTGACGTTTGATACACCCAAAGCATTCCTACGGTATCCAGGAGTTGCACAATCTCATGGTCTAAGGAAATGATACTTGACATTAGAAAAGCTTTAGCAGACGAACTACATGATCTAGTGCTATGCTTAGGATCGGGTCTTGTCCATCACATCATTCTCCTAATGATGTGATCCCGTTATCAACGACATCCAATGTCCATGGTCAGGAAACCGTAACCATCTATTGATCAACGAGCTAGTCAACTAGAGGCTCACTAGGGACATGTTGTGGTCTATGTATTCACACATGTATTATGATTTCTGGATAACACAATTATAGCATGAACAATAGACAATTATCATGAACAAGGAAATATAATAATAACCACTTTATTATTGCCTCTAGGGCATATTTCCAACAGTCTCCCACTTGCACTAGAGTCAATAATCTAGTTACATTGTGATGAATCGAACACCCATAGAGTTCTGGTGTTGATCATGTTTTGCTCGTGGAAGAGGTTTAGTCAATGGATCTGCGACATTCAGATCCGTATGCACTTTACAAATATCTATGTCTCCATCTTGAACATGTTCACGAATGGAGTTGAAGTGACGCTTGATATGCCTGGTCTTCTTGTGAAACCTGGGCTCCTTGGCAAGGGCAATAGCTCCAGTGTTGTCACAGAAGAGAGTCATTGGGCCCGATGCATTGGGAATAACTCCTAGGTCGGTGATGAACTCCTTCATCCAGACTGCTTCCTGTGCTGCCTCCGAGGCTGCTATGTACTCCGCTTCACATGTAGATCCCGCCACGACGCTTTGCTTGCAACTGCACCAGCTGACTGCCCCACCATTCAAAATATACATGTATCCGGTTTGTGACTTAGAGTCATCCAGATTTGTGTCGAAGCTAGCATCGACGTAACCCTTTACGACGAGCTCTTCGTCACCTCCATAAACGAGAAACATATCCTTAGTCTTTTTCAGGTACTTCAGGATGTTCTTGACCGCTGACCAGTGTTCCATGCCGGGATTACTTTGGTACCTTCCTACCAAACTTACGGCGAGGTTCACATCAGGTCTGGTACACAGCATGGCATACATAATAGACCCTATGGCTGAGGCATAGGGGATGACACTCAACTTTTCTCTATCTTCTGCCGAGGTCGGGCATTGAGCCATGCTCAATCTCACACCTTGTAATATAGGCAAGAACCCCTTCTTGGACTGATCCATATTGAACTTCTTCAATATCTTGTCAAGGTATGTGCTTTGCGAAAGACCAATGAGGCATCTCGATCTATCTTTATAGATCTTGATGCCTAATATGTAAGCAGCTTCTCCAAGGTCCTTCATTGAAAAACACTTATTCAAGTAGGCCTTTATGCTTTCCAAGAATTCTATATCATTTCCCATTAATAGTATGTCATCTACATATAATATGAGAAATGCTACAGAGCTCCTACTCACTTTCTTGTAAACACTGGCTTCTCCATAAGTCTGTGTAAACCCAAACGCTTTGATCATCTCATCAAAGCGAATGTTCCAACTCCGAGATGCTTGCACCAGCCCATAGATTGAGCGCTGGAGCTTGCATACCTTGTCAGCATTATTAGGATCGACAAAACCTTCCGGCTGCATCATATACAACTCTTCCTTAAGGAAACCATTAAGGAATGCCGTTTTGACGTCCATTTGCCATATTTCATAATCATAGAATGCGGCAATTGCTAACATGATTCAGACAGACTTCAGCTTCCCTACGGATGAGAAGGTCTCATCGTAGTCAACCCCGTGAACTTGTCGATAACCCTTAGCGACAAGTCGAGCCTTATAGATGGTCACATTACCATCCGCGTCTATCTTCTTCTTAAAGATCCATTTGTTCTCTATGGCTTGCCGATCATCGGGCAAGTCTGTCAAAGTCCATACTTCATTTTCATACATGGATCCTATCTCGGATTTCATGGCTTCAAGCCATTTGTTGGAATCTGAGCCCGCCATCGCTTCTTCATAGTTCGAAGGTTCACCGTTGTCTAACAACATGACTTCCAGGACAGGGTTGCCGTACCACTCTGGTGCGGAACGTGTCCTCGTGGACCTACGAAGTTCAGTAGCAACTCGATCCGAAGTTTCATGATCATCATCATTAACTTCCTCTCTAGTCGGTGCAGGCACCACAGAAACATCTTCCTGAGCTGCGCTACTCTCCGGTTCAAGAGGGGTTACCTCATCAAGTTCTACTTTCCTCCCACTTACTTCTTTCGAGAGAAACTCTTTCTCCAGAAATGATCCATTCTTGGCAACAAAGATCTTGCCTTCGGATCTAAGGTAGAAGGTATACCCAATAGTTTCTTTAGGGTATCCTATGAAGACGCATTTTTCCGATTTGGGTTCGAGCTTTTCAGGTTGAAGTTTCTTGACATAAGCATCGCATCCCCAAACTTTCAGAAACGACAGCTTAGGTTTCTTCCCAAACCATAATTCATACGGTGTCGTCTCAACGGATTTCGACGGAGCCCTATTTAAAGTGAATGCGGCAGTCTCTAAAGCATAAACCCAAAATGATAGCGGTAGATCGGTAAGAGACATCATAGATCGCACCATATCTAATAGAGTGCGATTACGACGTTCGGACACACCATTACGCTGAGGTGTTCCAGGCGGCATGAGTTGTGAAACAATTCCACATTTCCTTACGTGCGTGCCAAATTCGTGACTCAAATATTCCCCTCCACGATCGATCGTAAGAACTTTATTTTCCTGTCACGTTGATTCTCAACCTCACTCTGAAATTCCTTGAACTTTTCGAAGGTCTTAGACTTGTGTTTCATTAAGTAGACATACCCATATCTACTTAAGTCATCGGTGAGGGTGAGAACATAACGATAACCACCGCGAGCCTCAACGCTCATTGGACCGCACACATCAGTATGTATGATTTCCAATAAGTTGGTTGCTCGCTCCATTGTTCCGGAGAACGGAGTCTTGGTCATTTTGCCCATGAGGCATGGTTCGCACGTGTCAAATGATTCATAATCAAGAGACTCCAAAAGTCCATCTGCATGGAGTTTCTTCATGCGTTTGACACCAATGTGACCAAGGCGGCAGTGCCACAAGTATGTGAGACTATCATTATCAACCTTAAATCTTTTGGCATTCACACTATGAATATGTGTAACATCACGTTCGAGATTCAATAAGAATAAACCATTGACCAGCGGGGCATGACCATAAAACATATCTCTCATATAAATAGAACAACCATTATTCTCGGATTTAAATGAGTAGCCATCTCGCATCAAACGAGATCCTGATACAATGTTCATGCTCAAAGCTGATACTAAATAACAATTATTGAGGTTTAAAACTAATCCCGAAGGTAGATGTAGAGGTAGCGTGCCGACGGCGAACACATCGACCTTGGAACCATTCCCGATGCGCATCGTCACCTCGTCCTTCGCCAGTCTCCGCTTATTCCGCAGCTCCTGTTTTGAGTTACAAATATGAGCAACCGCACCGGTATCAAATACCCAGGAGCTACTACGAGCGCTGGTAAGGTACACATCAATAACATGTATATCACATATACCTTTGGTATTGCCGGCCTTCTTATCCGCTAAGTACTTGGGGCAGTTCCACTTCCAGTGACCGTTTCCCTTGCAATAAAAGCATTCAGTCTCAGGCTTGGGTCCATTCTTTGGCTTCTTCCTGGTAGCTTGCTTACCGGGCGCAGCAACTCCCTTGCCGTCCTTCTTGAAGTTCTTTTTACCCTTGCCTTTCTTGAACTTAGTGGTTTTATTCACCATCAACACTTGATGTTCCTTTTTGATCTCCACCTTCGCTGATTTCAGCATTGAATATATCTCAGGAATGGTTTTCTCCATCCCCTGCATATTGAAGTTCATCACAAAGCTCTTGTAGCTAGGTGGAAGCGACTGAAGGATTCTGTTAATGACCGCGTCATCCGGGAGATTAACTCCCAGCTGAGACAAGCGGTTGTGCAACCCAGACATTTTGAGTATATGCTTGCTGACAGAACTATTCTCCTCCATCTTACAACTGTAGAACTTGTCGGAGACTTCATATCTCTCGACCCGGGCATGAGCTTGGAAAACCATTTTCAGCTCTTGGAACATCTCATATGCTCCGTGTTGCTCAAAACGCTTTTGGAGCCCCGGTTCTAAGCTGTAAAGCATGCCGCACTGAACCAGGGAGTAATCATCACTACGCGACTGCCAGGCGTTCATAACGTCTTGAGTTGCCGGGAAAACAGGTGCGTCACCTAGCGGTGCTTCAAGGACATAAGCTTTCTTGGCAGCTATGAGGATGATCCTCAGGTTACGGACCCAGTCCGTGTAGTTGCTACCATCGTCTTTCAGCTTGGTTTTCTCTAGGAACGCGTTGAAGTTGAGGGCAACATTAGCGTGGGCCATTTGATCTACAAGACATATTGTAAAGATTTTAGACTAAGTTCATGACAATTAAGTTCATCTAATCAAATTATTCTATGAACTCCCACTCAAATAAACATCCCTCTAGTCATCTAAGTGATACATGATCCGAATCGACTAGGCCGTGTCCGATCATCACGTGAGACGGACTAGTCATCAACGGTGAACATCTCCATGTTGATTGTATCTTCTACACGACTCATGTTCGACCTTTCGGTCTTCCGTGTTCCGAGGCCATGTATGTACATGCTAGGCTCGTCAAGTCAACCTAAGTGTTTTGCATGTGTAAATCTGGCTTACACCCGTTGTATTCGAACGTTAGAATCTATCACACCCGATCATCACGTGGTGCTTCGAAACAACGAACCTTCGCAACGGTGCACAGTTAGGGGGAACACTTTCTTGAAATTTTAGCGAGGGATCATCTTATTTATTCTACCGTCGTTCTAAGCAAATAAGATGTAAACATGATAAACATCACATGCAAATCATAAAGTGACATGATATGGCCAATATCATTTTGCTCCTTTTGATCTCCATCTTCGGGGCACCATGATCATCATCGTCACCGGCATGACACCATGATCTCCATCATCGTGTCTTCATGAAGTTGCCTCGCCAACTATTACTTTTACTACTATGGCTAACGGTTAGCAATAAAGTAAAGTAATTACATGGCGTTTTTCATTGACACGCAGGTCATACAATAAATTAAGACAACTCCTATGGCTCCTGCCGGTTGTCATACTCATCGACATGCAAGTCGTGATTCCTATTACAAGAACATGATCAATCTCATACATCACATATATCATTCATCACATCCTTTTGGCCATATCACATCACACGGCATATGCTGCAAGAACAAGTTAGACGTCCTCTAATTGTTGTTGCAAATTTTTTTTACGTGGCTGCTATAGGTTTCTAGCAAACGTTTCTTACCTACGCCACAACCACAACGTGATATGCCAATTTCTATTTACCCTTCATAAGGACCCTTTTCATCAAATCCGATCCGACTAAAGTGGGAGAGACAGACACCCGCTAGCCACCTTATGCAACTAGTGCATGTCAGTCGGTGGAACCTGTCTCACGTAAGCGTACGTGTAAGGTCGGTCCAGGCCGCTTCATCCCACGATGCCGCCGAATCAAGATAAGACTAGTAACGGCAAGTAAATTGACAAAATCGACGCCCACAACAACTTGTGTTCTACTCGTGCAAGAAACTACGCATAGACCTAGCTCATGATGCCACTGTTGGGGAATGTAGTAGTAAATCAAAAAATTTCCTACGCATCACCAAGATCAATCTATGGAGAGACTAGCAACGAGAGAGAGAGGAGTGCATCTTCATACCCTTGAAGATCGCGATGCGGAAGCGTTGCAAGAACGCGGTTGGAGGAGTCGTACACGCAGCGATTCAGATCGCGGTCGATTCCGATCTAAGCACCGAACAATGGTGCCTCCGTGTTCAACACACGTGCAGCCCGGTGACGTCTCCCGCGCCTTGATCCAGCAAGGAGGAGGGAGAGGTTGGGGAAGACAGCTCCAGCAGCACGATGGCGTGGTGGTGGAACTTTGTAGTTCTCCGGCAGGGCTTCGCCAAGCTCAACGGAGGAGGAGGAGATGTTGGAGAGGGGGGAGGGCTGCGCCAGGGATCAGGTCCTGCTACCCTCCCACCCCCTTCTATTTATAGGGTGAAGGGGAGAGGGGGCCGGCCCCCTTAGATCCCATCTAAGGGGGGGGGCGGCCAAGGGGGGGGACTTGCCCCCCAAGTTTGGTGGGAGGCGCCCCCACCCCCTAGGGTTTTCAACCCTAGGCGCCTTGGGCCCCTTGGGGGGGGCGCACCAGCCCACTAGGGGCTGGTTCCCTCCCTTGCTCAGCCTACTTGGCCCACCGGGGCAGGTGGCCCCACCCGGTGGACCCCCGGACACCTTCCGGTGGTCCCGGTACAATACCGATAACCCCCGAAACCATTCCGGTGACTGAAACTGGACTTCCCATATATGATTCTTCACCTCCGGACCATTCCGGAACTCCTCGTGACGTCCGGGATCTCATCCGGGACTCCGAACAACATTCGGTAACCACATACTATTTCCCATAACAACCCTAGCGTCACCGAACCTTAAGTGTGTAGACCCTACGGGTTCGGGAACCATGCAGACATGACCGAGACATCTCTCCGGCCAATAACCAACAGCGGGATCTGGATACCCATGTTGGCTCCCACATGTTCCACGATGATCTCATCGGATGAACCACGATGTCGAGGATTCAATCAATCCCGTATACAATTCCCTTTGTCTACCGGTATGATACTTGCCCGAGATTCGATCGTCGGTATCCCTATACCTTGTTCAATCTCGTTACTGGCAAGTCTCTTTACTCGTTCCGTAACTTATGATCCCGTGGCTAACTCTTTAGTCACATTGAGCTCATTATGATGATGCATTACCGAGTGGGCCCAGAGATACCTCTCCGTCATACGGAGTGACAAATCCCAGTCTCGATTCGTGCCAACCCAACAGACACTTTCAGAGATACATGTAGTGCACCTTTATGGTCACCCAGTTACGTTGTGACGTTTGATACACCCAAAGCATTCCTACGGTATCCGGGAGTTGCACAATCTCATGGTCTAAGGAAATGATACTTGACATTAGAAAAGCTTTAGCAGACGAACTACACGATCTAGTGCTATGCTTAGGATCGGGTCTTGTCCATCACATCATTCTCCTAATGATGTGATCCCGTTATCAACGACATCCAATGTCCATGGTCAGGAAACCGTAACCATCTATTGATCAACGAGCTAGTCAACTAGAGGCTCACTAGGGACATGTTGTGGTCTATGTATTCACACATGTATTATGATTTCCGGATAACACAAATATAGCATGAACAATAGACAATTATCATGAAAAAGGAAATATAATAATAACCACTTTATTATTGCCTCTAGGGCATATTTCCAACACGCGCCTCAGGAGCCCCTACTGGCTCTTGGGCCCTCACCCCCTAGCCTTGTCCCAGGCATCGCGACCTGACATACCAGTGGCGGCTGAGCTCGCCCAAGGGCCGGGTCCTGAGGACATAGAGCACCTTGGTGAGCAAGGAAAAGAGGGGCAAACCCCGCGTGGGAACATAGGAAGTAGGGCGTGGCCCGACCATGCTAGCACCGCTCGAAATATTAAGGAACGCCAGTCTTTTCACCCGCCCCTAGCGGGACTTGTGTTGGTTTGTTTCAGAGTAAAAGCGGAGGACCAGTTTCCAGAGAAGCGAGCCCTCACAATGCAAGAACCCTTCGCGGGCCACGAGCACCCTGAGCTAAGTCGCCTCCTCCGCGTTGAGCGAGAGCTTTACTATTAACATTGCACCTCTAATTTCCGTAATCTTGTTTGGGCAGAAAACCCACTTTCCTCTCGAGAGCCGCTTGGGCATCAAGGGGGACCTCTTGAGCACCGCGCCTCAGGAGCTCCAACCGGACCTCGGGTTGCTCACCTCCTGGCCTTGCACACGGCATCGCGACCTGGCATACCAGCGACGGCAGAAGCCTACCTGGGGACTGGGTCCCGGAAACGCATAGCACTAAGCTACTGGGAAAGGAAAAAAGGGGGCTCAAGCCCAAACGAGAAACGCCAACATAACTGAAAATGCGGACAAGATATTAAGATAAAGGCGCGAGCGCCGCTGTTCCTTACACGCCCCCGCGGGGCCCTTCATGGTTCTGATGCAGGAAATAAAAACAACAAAAGAAAACAGCCTCCCGGAGGCCGCAGCTCCTGAGGCATCGGCCCCGGCATCGCCGGCGCTCAGTCGGAGTCCTCCTCCTCCATGACGCCGCGGCGTGGCAGCTCGTCGTAGTCGTCATCGCTCAAGCTCCCCCCGAAGGAAGCGTCGTCGCTACTGGAGGTGTCGCGGCCGTCGCCAAGGGCAAGTTCGCCACCGAGGACGTCGCCGCCGCGACGGCCGTCGTCGTCGGAGCAGGGATGGTCGTCGCCGCTGCTATCGCTCTCCGGGCAACACCCCAAGCGCCCGCCGTCTTCCCCGAAGATCTTGACGAAGAGCATCATCGCCCCGTCATACTTGAAGTGGAGGGTGTGCCTCCCCTTTAGGTCGCGGGCGCGGGCAAACGACTGCCACCTCCGGGTCAGGTAGACGTAGCCTGAGGGGGTAACCTCGACCTCCGCCCACAAAGACCGGTTGCAGCAGCTGTCAGGCTGCAGCCACAGCCCGACGGGTCCTCCTGCCGGCAGCTCCTCCGCGAAGGAGCACAGGAGCCAGATCCAGGTGCATGGCAGGCTCTCCATCCACACCACGAACTCCCGGGCCATGTCATCCGAATGGGCTCGCAGGCGAGGCGGCCTGACAGCCGCCGCTCGCCTTCCTCCTCGGCCGCGGCCGCCGCGATCTCCGCGGCCACCCCTGCGGGTTGCATTCTTCCCACGGCTGCTGGAACCAAGACGGACCCCCAACGGAGCACGTCCACGCCCCTGGGGAGCCGTCATGGGCGTCGCGGTGGACTTGCGAGGGCGGCCGTGGACCCTCTTCGGTGGAGGTAGCTCTGGCTCCTCCCGCGGTGCCTTCCCCTTCTCGGCGGTGGAAAACCTCCTCACCGGTGCCATGGCTACTACGGCAGAGACGTGGAGGTGGAGGAATGAGAAGGCGAAGTTGGTTTGGGGGCTCCGCCCCCTTCACCCCCTTATAGGCGATCGGAGAAAGCCAACCGGCGTCCCTTCACATTCGGAGCAATGATGGCCCCGTGGCGTGCGCCAGACTTTTGTCAGTCTGGGCAGTTGTCGAGGCGACGTGGGGAAGTGGGGGCGTCCACGTCTCGTCGTGGGCCACGCGTCAAGCCTGGCCCGCGGGCGGTGGGGGCCTACGTCGCTTCACCCTTCCTTCGCTGCCTTCTTCTCGAAGCCAGGCCGAGCGCGCCTTGGGCCCGGGGGCTACTGTCGGCGTTCTGGGATCGGGGGTACCCAGGCCCGCTTGCCTGCGGCCCAGCACATGGCCCCTTGGACGGCCCGGCGTGGCCCAGCTCCAAGGACTTGCAAGCAAGACCCTCGCGAGGCGAACAACACCAAGACCTCCCGAGGAGCAGCTTCCCGAGCCTGCCTCCCGAGGAGCGGAGATCTCTATGCAGGCACCCCACCTCACGAGGCGCGCGATGACGTGAGCCTTGACGACCAAGGCAGGCGGGCGCCAGCGGGCGCAGTCCAGGGCAGTTTCCCCTTTTGTGCTAAGGAGGCAAGGACGTACGCTGGTTCCCAAGGAATCCCCCAAAGGTTTCCATTCTAGTGCAACAAGACCAAGACCACGAGCTCGGTAGGACAGATGTCATCGCCGAGCCCACCACTACATCACGACCAGAAGCTTTGCAGGCGAAGACCACCTTTCGTTAGGATAAGATGTACTCTTGTCTCCTTTCAAATTGATCATTGTGGAATCCCTTCCCGCCTAAGCTATGAGGGAAGAGGACCAAGGCCACTAGAAATATAGGTTAGACTCCACCGTAGAGAGAGAGGGCTTTCCATCGAACCCTTCGGCCATTGAGCTCTCCCGAGGCAGCTCACACTTATACTAGTTCATACTCATCCTTCTCGCGCGGCAATCCACCACAAAGCAGGAGTAGGGTTTTACACCGCAAGGTGGCCCGAACCTGGGTAAACCACCGTGTCCACTTCTTCCTCTCGCTTGTGCAAACTCGTCGGAGCCAAGCCATGGGGTGGCGAGCAGTGAGCCGAGGCTAGGCTAGATCCTTCGCACACGCCCAAAAGTTCGAACCTTATTTGGTCCGCGGAGCCCCTATTCCGACACTAGTGCCTTGTTGTCTACTCGCTTCTTGTCTGGTCTCCTCCCGAAGCTTCTAGGGTCTCTCTTGTCCAGAAAAAAATTGTCAAAAAGTTTTGTGGCATTTGGACTTTGTTTGGTACTGATTTCCTGGAAAACCAAAAACAGGCAAAAAACAACAACTGACACTTGGCACTAAGTTAATAGGTTAGTCCCAAAAAATGATATATACTTGCATATAAAACATCCAAGTTTGATACTATAATAGCATGGAACAATCAAAAAGTATAGATACGTTAGAGACGTATCATACCTTAGAAGGGAAAATTTGATGAAGGACAAGACAATCAAGGTGGAGGGGAAATTAGGCTTTTTCCTTTACATGTTGTCTCACAACGCATCTTTTGAAGATCTACAACTAGAATACCAACATAGTGGGTGGACCTTCCATGAATACATCAAGTCTTTCTTCGACATCATCCCCATTCTATCTTGTCGATTTCTGAAGCATCAAAGCATCGATGAGCCTCATCCACAGATTGCTGGAGATCCAAGATTCTTCCCATACTTTGAGGTTTTCGCCTCGACACTTGCACTTCATCTCTTATCTATATCTTTAGATTTTGGATATTGACTTGCAATCAATCTATTCGCAGAACTGCATAGGCGCCATTGATGGAACTCATGTTCCTATGACTGTAACACCTAACAAAGCCGCTCCTTTCCGGAATAGTAAGGGAACTCTAAGCCAGAATGCCATGGTCGCATGTGACTTTGACCTAAACTTCACATTCATCTCATGTGGTTGGGAGGGGTCGGCTACAGATGCTAGAGTGCTCCAGTCGGCCTTGAACCGCGGCTTCAAAGTACCTGAAGGAAAGTTCTATTTGGTTGATGGTGGTTATACAAATACCACGTCTTTCCTTGCACCATATCGGGGTGTCCGGTATCACCTCAAGGAGTTTGGGCATGGGCGCCATCGACCACAGATCTACAAGGAGTTATTCAATCTTCGGCAGGCCGTGTTGCGCAACCATGTGGAAAGGGCCATATGAATTCCTAAGAAGCGTTTCCCAATTCTTCGTGTTGGTACATACCATCAGATAGAAAACCAAGTCAATATCATAGTAGCTACGATAGTCTTTCATAATATCATCAGGATGCATAAGGGCGATGAAAATTGGCTTGATAATCAACCCAATAACATATATACCTCCCACTGAATTTTTTGACCTTACGGATGATGATGATCACCAGCACGGTAACCACCAAGAGAATAACATCCCAGGAGACAACTTGAGGGACGAGATTGCTAGGAGGATGTCGGATGATTTCCAACTTGACTAGCCAGTAACTTGTAGTAATGAACTCTTTTGTTATGTTCTTCATGTTGTAATGAACTCTTTTGTTATGTTTGTCATGTAATAGTGAACTCTTTGTTATGTTCATCGACAATAGGTTGTGTTTCTGTATGTAATAACGAGCTCTTTGTTATGTTCGACATTTATGATGCTCTTTGTTGTCATGTAATAACGAGCTCTTCGTTATCTTACATGTTCATCATGTAAGATATGTATGCTAAAGGTTCTCCTAAGTTCAACTTGATGCAAAGGAAAGGTTTGCAGAAAAAACTTTCACCAAAGGCAATGAAAAGGGTTGTTCACCAAGAGGTATTTTCCATGTTACATGCATCTCAACTTGTATTTTATGAAACATATCTTTTTCACCTGCACTTTTCTAATACTTGTGTTTGTGTAGTTGATAAGCCAAGGGCCCAATGGAACCGAGGACTTGAGAAGTCTTTGGTGGATTTTCTTCATGAGCATGATGATCCCTGTTCTAGAGGTGACAATGGCTGAGGAGGTGAAACATGGAACCAGATGGTCAAGCTATTCAATGCTATGAATGGTGTGAACTTTACAAAGAGTCAAATTCAAGAGAAGGAGAAAGAAATGAAAAGGGACTACAGGACACTAAAGGAGGCTCAAAGACAAAGCGACGTTAGCTGGGATGATGTCAGATGCACCATAATTGCTGATGCAAACCATTGGAAAAATATGATCAAGTTATTTTACCAACATTGCAACTACAACTTCATGCTTGAAGTTAGTATTATTCTGGTGTTAATTATTTCACTCTTGTTTATAGACATGGAAAAGAATCAGAAAATTCAGGAGAGGATCTTTCCCCCTATATGAGAGGTTAGGAAACTTATACGATGGTCAGCTTAATTTGAACAGAAAGAGATCCCCACTATGTTTTCATAAATATTTTTTCTCAAGCATGTTGTTTATTTTTGAATTTAATGCTTAATAGAAAACTAAACCATGAGCTCTGTGTAGGCCATACAGCTGAGGGTACTTACAATTTCATATCTTCCGAACCATCACAACAAGCTAAACCATCACAAGTACCAAATATTACACAAGTGGAAGATGACACCAAAGAAGAGGAGGCAGAACTGGTAGATGCTGATGAATTGCAGATCCTGGAGGAAGGGGATGTTGCTGATCAAGATGGATCCTGGAGGGTGATACGTCTCCAATGTATCTATAATTTTTTATTGTTCCATGCTGTTATATTATCATTCTTGGATGTTTTACAATCATTTTATAGTCATTTTATATCATTTTTTGGTACTAACCTATTGACATAGTGCCAAGTGCCAGTTGCTGTTTTTTGCATGTTTTTTACATCGCAGGAAATCAATACCAAACGGAGTCCAAACGCAGCGAAACTTTTTGTGGATTTTTTTTGGACCAGAAGACATCCAGTGGGCCGGAGAAGCGCCTGGGGGGTGCTCCGAGGGGAGCACAACGCTTGGAGGCCCAAGCGTGCCCTGGTGAGTTGTGCCCACCTCGGGTGCCCCCCGAACCGCCTCTTTGCTCTATAAATACCCCAATATTCCAGAAACCCTAGGGGAGTCGACGAAAATCAATTCCAGCTGCCGCATAGTCCAGAACCACCAGATCCAATCTAGACACCATCATGGAGGGGTTCACCACTTCCATTGGTGCCTCTTCGATGATGCGTGAGTAGTTCTTCGTAGACCTACGGGTCCGTAGTTAGTAGCTAGATGGCTTCCTCTCTCTCATTTGATTCTCAATACAATGGTCTCTTGGAGATCCATATGATGTAACTCTTTTTGCGGTGTGTTTGTTGGGATCCGATGAACTTTGAGTTTATGATCAGATCTATCTTTTTATCCATGAAAGTTATTTGAGTCTTCTTTGATCTCTTATATGCATGATTGCTTATAGCCTCGTATTTCTTCTCCGATATTTGGGTTTTGTTTGGCCAACTTGATCTATTTATCTTGCAATGGGAAGAGGTGCTTTGTAGTGGGTTCGATCTTACGATGCTTGTCCCAGTGACAGAAGGGGAACCGACACGTATGTATCGTTGCTACTAAGGATAAAACGATGGGGTCTATTTCTACATAAATAGATCTTGTCTACATCATGTCATCATTCTTATTGCATTACTCCGTTTCTCCATGAACTTAATACACTAGATGCATGCTGGATAGCGGTCGATGTTTGGAGTAATAGTAGTAGATGCAGGCAGGAGTCGGTCTACTAATCTTGGACGTGATGCCTATATAATGATCATTGCCTGGATATCGTCATGATTATTTGAAGTTTTATCAATTGCCCAACAGTAATTTGTTCACCCACCGTTTGCTATTTTCTCGAGAGAAGCCACTGGTGAAACCTACGGCCCCCGGGTCTCTTTTCCAATATATTTGCTTTCAAGATCTGTTTTGCTATTTGCTATTTTCTTTATTTGCAACTTTTATTTTCAGATCTTTTAAACCAAAAATACAAAAATACCTTGATGCACTTTATTTCATTTAGCGTTCGATCTATCAATATTTACTACTCTCTCACGTCCGTTTGCCAATTTTTGGCACCATTGCCCGAAAGGGATTGACAACCCCTTTTACACGTCGGGTTGCGAGTATTTGTTATTTGTGTGCAGGTGCTGTTTACGTAGTGTTGCTTGGTTCTCCTACTGGTTCGATAACCTTGGTTTCATCACTGAGGGAAATACCTACCGCCGCTGTGCTGCATCATCCCTTCCTCTTTGGGGAAATACCGACGTAGCTTCAAGCCGCATCAGAGGGTTGCCGCCGCTGATCTTGGAGGAACTGATGAACAAGTCGGTAAAAAGAGGGTTTCTGCTGCTGGTGCTGCTGCAAAAACGAAGCCTCAGAAGGAGGCAAAGAAGCCAAAGAAGACTAGAGATGCGATGGTGGAAGTGATGCAGCAGTACGTGAATATAAAGAAGAAACAAGCGGAGGATGAAGTCGCCCTACTGACAAAAGAGAGTGCTGGATCAACAAATGGGCAAGAATTCTCCATCAGCAAGTGCATTTCTCTAGTGCACAAGATGGAAAGCATCGCACGCCATGAGAGAGCAAGAGCATACAAGGTGTTCAAAAATGTTGAGAACCGTGAATCCTTCCTCACTTCCACTACCGAGGATGAAGCGAGTGTGGTTGAGTGGCTTCAGAGCAAAATGGATGAGTTGCCTACCTAGAAGAGGTAAACTTTCTTGGAACTTGTCTAGTTGTTCTACATTCAAGTCTAGTAGTAGCTTCATTCTTTGTAGCCCATGTCATATTAATCCTCTATTCCACACTGTTGAGCCCCCTGTCATCTGGTAGATCAATATCTATTTTGGATCAGATCAAAAGCTTAGAGGAAGTGCATAACTAGCAACTTACTATTTGTTTACAAAACCAATCCAGATAAACATGTTGTTTAGTTCTAGATCAAAGCCCAGGTTCCGATTCCTTGCCAATATTTTGGTCGAGTAGTTTTGTTAAGTGTTTAAATGCCCTAAACTAGTTAAAATCAGTGGCTAAAATAATAATTTAATAGCCTTTAAAGCTATAACAATGTTAAACTAATTTAAATTGGGTCCAAACTAAGCTTGGCAGTGGCCTATATTAATGATACTAATTTAGGTGCTAACTTGGTATTTTATAAAACTAGACAGAAAACAGAAAATGTAAAGAGAAAAAGAAAAGAAAAACAAAACAAAATAAAGGAAAGAGGCCTAACCCCCCTCCCCCCACTGGCCCTCTTGGCCCAGCCAAGCAGAGGCCGGCACAGCCAGCTCCCCCCGCTTAACCCCCACTACCCCAAACCTTATCCACCGACACCCCCACTCTCCCCACATCGCCTCTCCCTCTCCCCCTCTCGATCCAGATCGGGATCGGGGGATCGGCCTCGTCGCTCACCGCCCGTCGCCCCTCACCGCTGGATCACCCCCAACTACCGTCGCCAACCACCACCGCCGCCCGAAGACCTCGCCGTCGCCGGACCTCGCGTCGCCTCCTCATCTCCCCCCCCAGCAGCATCACCGAGCCTCGCCGCCCTCTTCCCACGATGCCGATGAGGGCCATGCCCTCCCCTCTCTTCCCTGTCCCCGCGCGCACGCACGCGCGCTCACCGCCGCCGCAGCCCCCTGCTGCACCCGCGCTTCCTGCTCGACGTGCTCGCCCGCCGTCCCGTTGGCGCCGTCTAGGTCACCGAACACCGCCACGGCCACCGCACAGTCCCGCCTCGCTGCTCACGCCCGCCCCTGTAGCCGTCACGCGCCGCCTGTTGGCCTCCCGCCCGGCCCGCGCTCGCCGGCGCTGCTCGGGACTGCGCCTGCGACCAAACCCCCGCCGGCTACCGCGACACCCCTGCTCCTGCTCGCGCGCCTGCGCGCCTCGTCGTGCGACCACCATGCTCCGTTACCGCCGCTGCGGCCTCCTGCCGCTGGCCGACCCGCGCCGGCGCCGCTCGCCGTCGACTGCCCGCAGCTCCCCCCGCCTGCGCCGTCCGTCGAGCCGCTAGGGGCCGCGCCCAGCCACGGCTGGACTGGGCGGGTGCCCAGCCGGGCTACGCCCGTAACCGCTGGCGCCCGTTGCACCCGATCCGGTTTGCCCCAGGGGCCTATGACAAGGTGGCCCCACCCCAGAACGTTAAGAAAAAAAAGAAAAATATATATATATAAATAAATAAATTAATAATTATTAGTTAATAAATTAAATGAATTAATTAACCTAATTGATCCTGTTAATTAACCTAATTAATCTGTTTAGTTAGAATAATTAATTGTTAATTAATTAAGCAGTCAATGACGAACGGGTCCCACCTGCCAGGGTTGACCTAGTCAACCTCTGGCCCCGCTGACATCATAATTACATTTCTAATTAAATTAATTTTGTTAATCCTAAAATGAATTAAAACTTTGATAAATAATATAAAATAAACCGTTTATCAGATGAAAATGTTTTGTACATGAAACTTACTCAGAATTTCGAGACGAATCTGAATACGCTCTCCGTTCGTCTGTCACACGTCCCTACCATCACGAACATGCAACCGTCCCCCTCCGGTTCGACTGTCCGAAAATGTCAAACACCGGGAATACTCTCCCGGATGTTTTCCCCCTTCGCTAGTAGCACCTAGTACCGTGTTAGGGCACACCTAGCACCGCTTAATGTCATGTCATGCATCGCCATGCATCTGTTTGCATTGTATTCATTGTTTCTTCCCCCTCTTCTCTCCGGTAGACTTCGAGACTGACGCCACTGCTGCCCCGATCGACTACAGTGTTAACGACCCGTCCTTCTCTGCCGAGCTTCCAGGTAAGCCAACCCCCCTTGTTCATCCCGATATCGCCTACTCTTTCCCTCTACTGCTTGCATTAGAGTAGTGTTACTGTTTCATCGGTTTGATCCTATACTGCTGCATAGCCTGTCCTTGTTGCTACTGTTGTTGATACCTTACCTGCTATCCTAAATGCTTAGTATAGGATGCTAGTTTATCATTAGTGGCCCTACATTCTTGTCCGTCTGCCATGCTATACTATTGGGCCGTGATCACTCGGGAGGTGATCACGGGTATATACTATATACTATTACATACTTATGTTACTGTTCGGATATGGGGGCTGAAGGGGCAGGTGGTTCCATCCAGGTAGTGGTGGGCCTGGGTTCCCGAAGGCCCCCAAGTGTTACTTTGTGGCGGAGCGACAGGGCAGGTTGTGACCACCTAGGAGACAAGTGGGCCTGGCCCCTGATCGGCGTCAGCGGTTATTTCATAATAACACGCTTAACGAGATTGGGTATTTGATCTGAGTTGGTCGTTGGCCTTATACGCACTAACCGCCACGTGGGACAAGATATGGGCAACCGGCGTCGTAGTATCAGCCGAAGCTTACCGGACGTCAGCGGTTGAGCGGCGCGCACCGGATTGGACTGGAACGCCTGCTCTTGTATTAGGGGGGCTAGGTCTGCTTTCGGCCGCCCACGCAACGTGCAGGAGTGCAAAGGGCGATGGGCCCAAGACCCCTGCGTGCTTAGGATGTAGACCGGCGTGCTGACCTCTCTGTTAAGCCTAGGTAAGGTTACGGCGTGTTGATCTGCCGAGGCCGGACATGACCCAGGAAAGTGTGCCCGGCCAGAGGGATCGAGCGTGTCGGGTAATGTGGTGCACCCCTGCAGGGAAGATTGATCTATTCGAATAGCCGTGTCCATGGTAACAGGACGACCCGGAGTTGTATTCCAACCTCATGACAACTAGAACCGGATACTTAATAAAACACACCCTTTCAAGTGCCAGATACAACCCGGTGATCACTCTCTCACAGGGCGATGAGGAGAGGATCGCCGGGTAGGATTATGCTATACGATGTTACTTGATTAACTTACCAGCTACTCTCTTCTATATGCTTCAAGATGGAGGCTGCCAGAAGCATAGTCTTCGCTAGGACTAGCTTTCCCCCTCTTATTCTGGCATTTTGCAGTTCAGTCCACAGATACTACCCATTTCATTGATACCATTGCATATGTAGTGTAGATCCTTGCTTGCGAGTACTTTGAATGAGTACTCACGGTTGCTTTGCTCCCCCTTTCCTCCCCATTTTCCTTTCTTCTCGGATGCCGCAACCAGATGCTGGAGCCCCGGAGCCAGACGCCACCTTCGACGACTCCTACTACACCGAGGGTGCCTTCTACTACGTGCAGGCCGCCGACGACCAGGAGTAGTTTAGGAGGATCCCAGGCAGGAGGCCTACGCCTCTTTCGATCTGTATCCCAGTTTGTGCTAGCCATCTTATGGCAACTTGTTTAACTTATGTCTGTACTCAGATATTGTTGCTTCCGCTGACTCGTTTATGTTCGAGCACTTGTATTCGAGCCCTCGAGGCCCCTGGCTTGTAATATGATGCTTGTATGACTTATTTTTTTTAGAGTTGTGTTGTGATATCTTCCCGTGAGTCCCTGATCTTGATCGTACACGTTTATGTGTATGATTAGTGTACGATTGAATCGGGGGCGTCACAAGTACATCCCACACAGTCAGTCCCGGCTAAACGTTTTCGTTCGTATGTACATTCCACACAGTCAATCCAAGGAATACGTTTCCGTTAGTATGTACATCCCACACAGTTAATCCAAGAAGTATGTTTCCGTTCGTATATACATCCCACACAGTCGCTCCAAGGAAAACGTTTCCATTCGCAGGTACATCACCCACAATTTTCCCCATTAAATCATTTGTGATAGCGTTGCCATTGCACATGATATTAACAATTTTATCGTTTGCGTTATGGAATGCATCACACATGGTGCGTAGAAGAAACTGTGTGGCAAAGGTTGTCCATCACACACACTTTTTATGTGGTAAACGTTTGTGCAAGGTGGCCTAACGCAAACAGTTTTCAAGAGGATGTCGTGTGTGATTGTTCATTGATCCAACATGGTTTATTCCTAGAAACTGTGTGCGTTGCCTAAGGTCATCGCCCACGGTGTTTTCTCAATAACTGTTTGCAATAGAAAACCCCAATTAGCAGGCCATTAGCAGGGTAATTGCCCTATTATTAATAATCCATTTATTAATCTAATTGACATTTCATATTAAGCACACAATATATTTCATTTCCATATTAAGGAAGGAGGATTTCATAATTGAAATACATCAGAGTACAACATCATATAGCTTCAGCACTCAGCTACCCCATTACACAACTGCACCAGCATCAAGTTTCACATGCAACATCTATAACCTTTCGAAATTAGCATCATAGACGGCACATAGACAGATGAATCTCATCTGGAAAACTGCTGAAGCGGAAGGCGAATATTGAGCCTTCATTGATGTTGAAGGTCTTTGCAACTTTAGGCCAGTGCCTGTGGATGATTGACCGTCCATCCTTCATCCTCTTAAGGAACACTTCAATATTGAACCGTGGGTGTTGTATGAATACCTTCCTCGCCTCCTGACCATACAGGTGATTTGAGAGGTAATCATCAGTGAACTGCTTTGGAAAAGCCTGAAAACAAGGATGTGCATAAATATCTTCTCTAAATTGGAAATGGGGCAAAGGAATAAAAAAAGGCAAGGTATAATAGTTAGTACCATCCTGTAGTGAACTGATGTCTTCTTCATTGTGCAGACAAAGATCTTGTTGTTTTTTGTCGCTAATTTCTTTATCCTAACAATCTTTCTGAGTTTCTTGACTTGACTGATATTCATGGACAACTCATTTCCCCATATGCAAAAAGGGTCAAACAGTGGGCCAAAACCTCTGACAGCAGGACCTACATGTGCAAGACCAAATTGTTAAAAACCTAAATATTAGAATGGTTCCTGCAGTTGCACCATAATGTGCTATTAGACAAAGGACCATGCATGTGCAAACCTCGATTGTAAACCTCAGTGCCTCCCATTGTTTCCCTGCAACACATATAAGGTAGTTAGTGATCAGGTTAAGTGAGGGTTCGCATGCTATCAGTAAAATATGTTGATGAAAAATAAGAACATTGCAGATTCATCAGATTAATTCGAGCCACATGGAAAACCCATTTATTCAAACCAAGCATGATTAAGAACTAGAAAATATAGCAATTGTATATGTTTCTCATGTATTAAGTGCAGCCAAATTTGATTTATTCCTCACATGCACAACAATACAAAATTCTACCCACGACAATTGGACATCGCATTGCAGAATTGAACCAGGCAGTTAACTAAACACCACAACAAATGAACCAAACATTAACTGAGAACCACGTTGCATAATATAACATACTCCTAATAGAAGATCAGACAGTTAAACAAACCAAGCATGCTTAACAACTTGGAAATATAGCAATTGTATTTGTTTCTCATGTATTTAGTACAGCCAAATTCGATTTATTTATCACATGGTATACAATAACAGAATGCACCCACAACAATTGAACATCGCATTGCAGAATTGAACCAAACAGTTAACTAAACACCACAACAAATGAACCAAACATTAACTGAGCACCGCATTGCAGAATGTATGACATACTAGAAGATCAGACAGTTAACCAAACCAAGCATGCTTGGCAACTAGGAAATATAGCAATTGCATTTGTTTCTCATGTATTTTGTAAAGATAAATTCGATTTATTTCTCACATGGAAGACAATACAAAATTGCAGCCTGAAGAATTGAACATCACATTTGCAGAATTGAACCAAACAGTTAACTGAAGACGACAACTAATTAACCAAACAGTTAATAAGTGAGCACCACATTGCACGTCATATAGAACATATAGACTAGAGCAACAGATTGCATGGTAAAAGTAGATAGGACAATTCACTAGAATTTGTTAAGGAAAGGCAGGAGCAGCACATGCAACGGGTAAACCGAGCATGCTTAACCGGCGTAGCTAGCAAACTGAACATAGGTCCTTATAGTGAGCTAATAAGACAAGCTACTCCTCATCATCGGAGATATCGATGATGATTGGCTCCCTGGACATGGAAGAGGGCGGGGCCTCCACATCATGGGTGCCCTCGTCGTAGTGGTGAGTTGCCTGAGCCGCTCCGGGCACCAACCTGCTGCCTCTCGAGTTGAGGTAAGCACGGGCACACTGAGAAAACACCTCATAGTCTTCGTCGAAGGCACCGACGGTGGCCTCGAGGAAACACCACGAACTGTCATTTAAAGCAGCCAACCGCGTCGCGGCGTCGGCACGCGAGGCGTCGACGGTGGCCTCGAGGGCGAGGTGCTCCTCCAATATCTGGGGGTCGGCACGAATGGCAGCCATCGCGACCTCATCCGCGCGTGCGGCCGCGATTTGCTTCTCTGCTGCCAAATGCTCCTTGAGCTCCTGGCTATACTGTGTGCACCATGGCTTAGGGCGGCGCTTATTTGGGGGAGGGGTCGGTGATTTGGGTGGAAGGTGTCGCGCCGGCGGTCGGGGCATGTGGGATGTGGAAGGAGGAGGAGGATGGAGGTCGGGTGTGGATTACCTGCCTAGATCGACGAGGCCGAGGAGCGTGAAGGAGGCAGCGCTGCAAGCAAGGGGTGAAGGTTTCAACTTGGAAAGGAAGGCGGAAACAGGGGAAATGTGGCTTTTGGTAAGAGGGAGGGGGCGGGGAGGTAGATATTTCCACGGAAGCCGAAAATTTTGGATTGGTGCAGCGAAAAAACTGGTGCCCAAAGTGTCATCAGACACGGTCCCTTATTCAGAACTATGTACAATATGTGAACATCACAAACGATTCAGATAGCTTAACCCGTGTGTGATGAGTTTGAACGTCAAAAATTTTGGTTCGAATTTCCCTGGTTACAGTAGTCATCCACGTCATTGCATAATTTGGGTACACAAAGGAGACTACAGCACACCCACACTTCTTAATCGAGCAAGTTCAGTAATTAAACAAAGCTAGCTGACCTAAACATTACTCTAACAAATTAAAGACCGGCGCTCTTAATTAAACAAAACAAAGAGTACTACTACGGTTGGTGCTCGTTGATCTCCGTCGCCTCCTCCATGTCCAGCTCGCGCCCGACGGTCTCCTGGGGAAGGGGCTCCATGGCATCCATCGCACCATACTCGGCAAGCATCTCGCCATCTCTTTGGAAAAGGCCGCCACGAGCTGGGTGTGGGCGGCCGCGATCTGGGCTTGGACAGGCTCCGTCGTGGCAAGGTATGCGGTGGAGGAACGGACGGCTGCTCAAACGCTCTCGGCGATTGCCATCTCTTCGGCCATGGGTTGCCGACTGTTGTCGGAGAAGCTTCATTCGATTTATGCGGTGACCGCCACGATGACCGCCACGATGGGCGTGGATCGTGGATTAGACACCTACAACAATCAGAAACTACTCCAGAACAAAGAACCCTAGAGTCTGGAAGGATTCCAGAGGAGGAATTGATAGAGGGGCTCCGTTGCGGTATCATCCCATCGACAGGGCATCATCATCCATCCACACCATCACCATCCCATCTCCATCTTTTTCTAGCACATTAGTCCTTGTGGGTCCATTTATGTATTACTTTGGTACTTCATCCATGTTTACCACTATCCATTCCATGATGCATATGATCTCAATGTGCGAGTAATCTCCTAGTTCCCGGGGATATGTAGGAACCCCGGTATGTTTAGGAATTGAACAATGATAGGATTTGATTCCTCTTTATAGTTTATGTTAATGATCTTCTCAATGTCGGGTGAAGTCGTGAAGTCGACATATGCCTCTTTGGACGAAAGATCATTACCATTGGTGTGATGGTGGGTTTGCGGAGGTTTGTAGTGACAATACATATCCCCCCTTCCCTGATCATTGCAATAGGGGGAAAATGGAGACCACCTTAGTTGCGTCCACATGGAAACCCTTAATCACCATTCGGTAATCGAAGTAGGGATGAACAGTGGTTGCGTATGGGATACGAGGCTGCGGCATGTATGGACGTATTTGTGTACTTGGCTCCGCCCACTTATAGAAAACATATAAAGTAGCTCAGGAACCCGTAATTTAAATTATGTTTAGGCATAGGCTACGTTAGATACATACTAGTGAGGGATTCGAACTCCCTGAGAACGCTTTAGCACTGTTGATTCCAACAACCGCCATTCCACATTTTGAGACCTTTTGTTTTACTCTTGCATTTTATTACCGTGTTCACAACAACCTTGCAATATTTTAAACTTCCGTTTCCAATTTGCTTTGGATCACAACTAACTTGCAGACACTATACTATAAACCCCCGCGAGAGACAAGGCCATTTCATGTGCTCGCAGTGGGATCGATACTCTTACTTTGGAGAAACTACAACTAAACCCGTGCACGTGTAGGTCATCACTCCTCATCGAGGAGTAGATCGCGACGTCCTCTTACTTCATTGGCTCTACCGGTGGGGTATGCAGAGAGGCACCAGTCTACAACTAGAATTATAGTTAAGTTCATCTTGGGGCATGGCACTATGTCACTGTTCGCCCATCACCTCACCCTTTCAGCAGTGGTGAGCGAGGTGTTCAATAATGGTTCCTCCGACTTGTTCTCCTGCCTCGCCGGTATATGCACTATTGGATCTAGCGATGAGATCGGGTGGACATTAGGTATTCGTCGTTCGTCATTTTGTCCCTCTCGGTTGTGCTAGCGACGATGCTCAGTAAGGTCTTCCCTGCCACGGCGACACATGCACTATTGGATCTAGCGATGAGATCGGGTGGACATTAGGCATTCGTTGTTCGTCGCTTTGTCCCTTTCGGCTGTGGTGGCGGCGATGCTCAATAAAGTCTCTTCTGACTTCTTCCTCTTCTTTGTCGGTTAACGACAAAATTGGGTTGATAAGTTTGCCTTTCCGTATGTGGAAACAGGGGGGTTGGCTATGTCTTTCCGGGCTGGTGGTCCTTTGGTGGCAACTGCGGCAATCTGGTTATTACATCAACTCGGACTGACATCTATGTGTGATCAACCAATCGTCATCTTCTTCTTTGGGTCGTGTCTCCTTTAAGATCGACGCTGTTGACACTTACCGACAAAGATCAACGACTTTCAGGCTATCTGAGTCGATATTACTTTCTCATCACAAAGATGATGACAACCTGGTGCACCATCGGTATGTTCGGAACTTCCATTGATCTGATTCTCTCTGGCACTCGGGTGATCTTTTTTTGAGAACTATTTTCCGAAAACATGATTTTTTTAGAACTATGTCCCGAGGACACGACGGAACTCGCAGTAACCCCACAGAAGCGCAGCCGACCAGAACCCACTTGTCAGCGATCCAATCGTTGCCGGGCCGACCCCGCAGGCCCGCACCCAGGCCCTCCTCCTCCCCGCGGCAAAATTTCGTGTTTTGACCCTTTTCTGAAAACCTATTCGAGATCTGACCCCGGTTCAAAAATATTTTGAGATCTGACCCTTTTTGCTACCGCCACAGACTTTGACGGTAAGGTATAACATGCTACCGTCAGGGTCTATGACGATAGGGTTTAACTGCGCCGTCACACCGTCGTAACGTGAAAAATACCCTACCGCCAAGGTCTCTGGCGGTAGGTCATTATACCCTACCGCCAGTGTTCTTGGCGGTAGGATCCCGTCACACTGATCTGCACCCCTGCCACACCACATGCATGCAGTGCACCCTGCCACTGGACAAAGGGCCGGCCTTCGTCGTTGCCTCGTTGGCCTCCTCTCCTCTCTCTCTGTCTTGTCTCAGCCATGCCTTATTTATTAATTGACTACTGCTACAGAGTGCTACAGAGTGTACTAACTATTGCTACAGAGTTCTACAGAAGTCTGCATGCGGCAGTGCACTAACTACACAAAAATGCAACACAGCAACCCCGGGCCCTCGCTTTTCTTGCTTTGTGCACTGCGCCATGGCAGCTTTTCTCAAAAAAAGTACTGCACTGCGCCATGCCGGGACGATAGTGATGCCCGCAAATTTGCATGTGTTGCAAGCCTACCGCATGGCTTTTGACGGTAGGTCCCAAGACTTTGACGGTAGGGTATTT
Source organism: Thinopyrum elongatum (assembly GCA_011799875.1). NCBI lineage: Eukaryota > Viridiplantae > Streptophyta > Magnoliopsida > Poales > Poaceae > Thinopyrum > Thinopyrum elongatum. Next base: position 317,779,349 of record CM022301.1, read on the forward strand.
TTCATGTCTAACGGTCTTGACGGCGCAGTTAAACCCTACCGTCATAGACCGTGGCGGTAACATGTTATACCTTACCATCAAAGTCTGTAGCGATAGCAAAAAGGATCAGATCTCAAAATTTTTACGAACCAAGGTCAGATCTCGGATAGGTTTCAGAAAAAGGTCAAAAACACGAAATTTAGCCCCTCCCCGCGCTGTTCGGCCGCACAGCACCTCGTCGCCTCCGGCGGCAACAGACGTGCGTGTCACCCTCCTTCCCTCCCACCCTCCTCTGTTTCCCGCCACTTGCCCGCGCCATTTCCCCCCACTCACCTCCCCTATTTGATCCCCTCCGCCAAAAATCCCCCGCAAAAACCCTAAACCCCGCCGGGAGAAAGCAGCCATCCCTTCCTCGGGCGCTCTCCAATGGCGTCGCGCCGCCTAAGCAACGGCCGCTCCCCTCTCGTGCGGAAGCAGATCCAGATCACCGCCTTCTTCGCATCCCCCTCCCCTTCCCCCTCCGCCTCCACCCCGAAGCCCGCCGCGGAGCCCTCCCCGTCGCCGCTGAACCCTAAGGCGAGGAAGCCCCCTCTCGTCGTGCCATCCCCTTCCCCTTCCCCCGCCGCCTCCACCCCGAAGCCCGCCGCAGAGCCCTCCCCATCGCCGCTGAACCCTAAGGCGAGGAAGCCCCCTCTCGCCGTGCCCTCCCCTCCCCCACCAAAGCCGTCCCCGCCGCCGCAGCCGCAGCAGGAGAAGAAGAAACATGATGCAGCGGCGGCGGCTGCGGGAGAGGCGGTGGGGCGGCGGCTGCGGGTGTACTGGCCGCTGGACGACGCGTGGTACGAGGGCACGGTGGAGGCCTACGACGGGGGCTCCCGCCGGCACCGCGTGAAGTACGACGATGGGGAGGAGGAGGAGGTCGATCTCGTCAAGGAGAAATTCGAGTGGGCCGCCGAGGAGGCAACGCCGCCGGCCAGGAAGCTGCGACGACTTCGGAGGATGTCTGACACCGCAAAGGCGAAGTCGCCCTCTGTGCAGGAGGACGAGGAGACTGGGGATTCCACTGAGGACGAGGACTGGAAGAAGGATGCTGCTCCGGAGGATGATTCTGAAGAGGAGGAAGTGGAGTTGGATGACGAAGAGGAAGAGGTTGTTGCGGTCAGTTCGCGAAAGGGGAAATCAAGGAACTCCTTGTCAGCTTCAGTGTCCACACTGCGGTCAACGTCTGGTCTCGGCTCAGCGTCGTCAGGGTCAACATTGTCAAAGAAGAGGAAACAAGTGGATGTGGGTGCATTGGATTGTGCTAAGAAGTTCAGCTTTCAACTAGCTAACACCCCTGAAAAGGCTGAAATGAAGGTGCCACCGAGCTGTGATAGGAGTGAGTAATGGAATCTGAGTTGTTGATGAGTTTGAGTTTGGTGGTTTGGTCTGTAATTTTTGTTGCCATTGTTACAGGAGAGAGAATTTTAGAGAATGCTCACCTTGCTCTTACTGGAGACCTGTCTGAGCGCTTTGGAAGTCGGCAGATGGAGAAGTTCACATTCCTTGGGCAGTGAGTACTTCCGGAGTACTATTTTGATTATTTCCTCTTGCAGTTTAAATATAGCAGTTTTGACAGCTTGGTTGAAACATTTTATAGTATTTGTCGAAATATTGGGTGTATATCTGGCAAAACACATGCATTCATTAATGTAATTTATTCTAGCCATACACTTTGCTGTATCAATTGTTTCTTTTCTCAATAGGCCTTATAATTTACTTACTTACTAGTTATGATGTGTTTTGAACTATAGGGGGCGCAAAGATGCAAAAGGGAGACGAACTGGAGACCCAGCCTATGATCCAAGAACTCTCTTCTTGCCTCCCCAGTTCTTGAAGAACTTGACAGGTGGACAGGTAATATGTCCATGCTGACAATTCATCCCTTTTTCTTCTCCTTAACCTGTCTTGAAAACTAACTGTCAGTCTTTATTAATAGAGGCAATGGTGGGAATTTAAATCTCAGCACATGGATAAGGTCCTGTTCTTCAAGGTACAGCTACATTTATCTAGTGCTCACTGAACTAAAACTAAGGCTGTCTAGTTTAGTGATTATTCATTATTCTATGAATTTGAAATAGATGGGCAAATTCTATGAATTGTATGAGATGGATGCTCATGTTGGGGCCAAGGAGCTTGATCTTCAATACATGAAGGTGTAATTGTTTTCTTCCCCTTATTGGTGTTGCTGCTATTACTCCACTTTCCAGCTTTTAACTTCCCTTGTGATCCAGAACTCTGCTCATTTGTTTTGCATCCTATTGTTTTAGGGTGACCAACCTCACTGTGGCTTCCCAGAGAAGAATTTAGCAGTGAATTTGGAGAAACTAGCTCAGAAGGTCAGGACATATTTGATATAACTTTATTCATCAATAGTAGATAAGTTTTCCTTTTAATAAAAACATTCATTTCATTACAGGGTTATCGCGTTCTGGTTGTAGAGCAGACCGAGACGCCGGACCAGCTTGAGCTTCGCCGTAGAGAGACGGGTACAAAAGACAAGGTTTGTTTAGGTCCCATGGTCAACCAGAGTTACCGCTTTTGTAATACCGACGAACATACCGTGACCACAAAGATATATGCCAAATATAACTAGTTTTTCTGTTTTGATAACAAATATGGCAGTGATTTAGATTGGAAACTTCTGAGCAACGTCCTGCTGTTTTCTATTTTTTCTGTAAATTCAAATCTTGTTATTGTTGCGCTGAGAACGTGACCATATCTATTTTTGTTGTTTTCCTTCTTTACTCAAGGTTGTGAGGCGTGAAATATGTGCAATGGTCACAAAAGGAACACTGACAGAAGGAGAATCCCTTCTGGCGAATCCAGATCCGTCATACATCTTGTCCGTGGCTGAAAGTTATCCATGTAATTCAACAAAGAGTCAAGATGGTCATACAATTGGTGTTTGTATAATTGATGTTTCTACAAGCAAATTCATCATAGGACAGGTAGGTGGTTATATGATTCTAGCGTTTATTTCCAATCATATGTGCACGCGGAGAACAACTATCAAGCGCCCCTTATTAATTGTGTAGCCTCTTATCATTATGCAATTGTTGTTTTTCAGTTCCAAGATGACCCTGAACGTCATGTGCTATGTTCCATTTTGTCTGAAATACGACCTGTGGAAATCATAAAGCCAGCTAAGATGCTGAGTGCAGAAACTGAGAGGGCACTGAAAAACAATACAAGAGACCCTTTGATAAATAGTTTGCTTCCATCTACGGAATTTTGGGATGCAGAGAAAACTATTCATGTCATAGAGCAATACTACAGCTCATCAGATAACCTCGCTGCGTCAGAAAACACTGTTGGTGTACAAAACAATGTGGGCTGTCTGCCTGACCTATTAAGTGAGCTAATTGAAGCTGGTGATCGAGCGTATGCACTTTCTGCTCTTGGAGGTTCTTTGTTTTACTTAAAGCAAGTCCTTCTGGATGACAAATTGCTTCCATGTGCTGAATTTGAGCCCCTGACATGCTCGGGGCTCATCAACAATATGCGGAAGCATATGATACTCGATGCAGCCGCACTGGAAAATTTGGAGATCCTAGAGAATGCAACTGGTGGTCTCTCAGGGTACTGCTTGCTTTAACTCTTTGTTTCTGTCTATATATTGAACTCTGTTAAGTGACAACATACTTTTGCGTATACTTTCAGGACCTTGTATGAACAATTGAATCATTGTGTTACTGGATTTGGGAAAAGGTTGCTCAAACGGTGGATTGTAAGGCCTTTGTATGATTGCAAAGCAATACTACAGCGTCAAGGTGCCATTGCTATTTTCAAGGTTTGTGTTTTATGTAAATAATTTTCCTAGCATAAAGCTTGTTTTGCTATTCACGTAGGATTATTTGAAAACGGTATTTGCATAGCTATAATCACAAATCAGCAATGAAGATATACTCCCTCCATTTGAGGGACAAGCTTGGGACAAGCTTTTTCGGACGGAGGGAGTATAACATAGTAACGGAAGCTATTTTTGGGTTGGTGTGTTTTGCTTGGGCAAAATTTGATTTACATGCAAGAGTAACGCTTCAGATACATGCAAATACGATATCTTACTCAATGATGGGATTTTCTTCTCTACTTGATCATAGAATAGGCAATGCAGCATTAGTTTCTGTACCAGGGGATATTTAGAAGAATGAGTCTGAAAAAACGAGATGGAAAACTGTAGATGCATGTATGCCATCTGGTTTCACTAACCTTTAGTAGTAAGTGACAAAGCATAACAAACCCATAAGTTTTTCTCAGTTCATAGGGGCTCACCAATCCCAAATTAGCACATAGATGTTCATGTCACAAACCCATATTTGGTTTTCTTTCCTTCTTTTAAAGTGCTTACAGCATAAAATAGCCGAGTCCTTGCATCTATTTTCTTAGCGACGTCTATCTTGCATTTCACTATAGAAAAGGCACCACTGACTCCACCACCGGCAATACCTGACATGTCGCTTTCCACCACACCCGGGGGACATTGCCTTGGAATTCATTCCAACCACCGCGCTCTTAGAAACCCACTATCATTGCCTACTGGGGTCGCTGCCTCGACATCCTCTGCCTGCAAGCAGATTGCGGTGCCGCACTGGCCGTCCACCCTTTGTCCCCGATGCACCAAGTCACCGCCTGCATTCCACAGGACCACTGCTCTGGCATCCACCCCAAGTTGAAAGGAAGGGTCAAGCTGCTGTTGTCGCACGGGGGCCTTCTGGACGCCTGGAAGCACCCACTGCCAGCCTAAGATGAAGCGCCCCCTTGCCCGCCTCTCCCCTTGAGAAGGAAGTCACATCGAGCCGGTTGAAGGGCCCAGCGAGCAACACGAGGGCCATATGCACAAAAGGACACTCTTTCGTCCATTATATCTATCAATGTATATAATTAAACATAGTAAAGACTTGCTCCATTTCTCTACTAACAAATCCCAGAGATGATAGTACATCAGTTCTTGAATACACATTGACCTAAACACCATGCAGTTATGGTATCAGTATGGCTACAACATAATCCAGAAAGTTACAAGCAAGACAATACATGGAAATGTTCTTGTGGTACATTAGGACTTATGTGTTTATCTTAGCATACAACAAAATCCAGAGAAAGATTCTATGCTTTCGACTTCTTTCTTTTGTGTATCTTTTGAGCCCTTTTCCGTGCAAATGTTTTGTTGCCACAAAAATTGGCATTCAAACATTTTTTTTTTCAATTGAAAAAACTAATTCGTATCACTATATGTTTAATAACTTTTGCAAATATATAATTAGAAATGGAATAAACAAAGGTGTGTTTTGGGTATCGGGTTGTCCAAAACAACAGATAAAGAGAATGGTGTTAGCATTGCAAAAACAAATTCATGAACTTCTCACTTTTATTTCCTCTAATAAAATCCCAACATCAACTTTAGCCTCATAAGACCAATAGCAGTATAGCACACATATGCATGGAAACCTACAAATATATCTATATGGTTACTATTTCTCTCACAATCGAGCATACTGTAGACCAAGAGTGAAATGCCCCATTAGACCATAAACTCAAATTGAAAGAACAGTTTAGGCCTTAAACTAAAAAACTGCACATTTTAGGCCATAAATTGTTTTAAGTGATACACTTAAGGCCAAAAAACGGTTTGAGAGGAAAAAAACTGCACATGTGACTGCCACGTCGTCAGAGCCTGAACTGCGGGTGCTAGTCTAATACTCCCTCCGTAAAGAAATATAAGAGCGTTTAGATCACTAGTTTCTTTACGGAGGGAGTAACATGATATCCCAAGAAGGAAGTATCTGCACGGTCACATTTACTGCAGGTGGATGGATGCAAAGCAGTGGACCTGGAAATGAAGCAAGCACCAAAACACACACGTTGAGACAGAGGTTATACCACTATCCAATGCGTCTTCTTCATCTTCTTCATGGCGCCGATCACGGCGCTCAACTGCGTGGTGTACCTGCGTGTGATAGTGTCTGTGCTCTACCTGTGTCTGCTCCTGGACCTGGACGCACTCCACCAGCTCCATCTATACCTCCACTCCCAACACATCACCAAGCCCATGGCTGCCTACTCCACCTCTGCCGTTGCGCTGCACTTCCCACTCAACCTGCTCCTTTCCTTCGTCCTCGGCTTTGGCGTGGCGGCAGAGCAGGCGTTCACCAATACCAACATGGAGCTCTTCCTGCTCGCCTACGCCAGCTGGGTGCACACGCATGAAGGCACCTTCGCGGGCTTCGTGTGCACTGCCGCCGTTGCCCGGAGGGACTTCTTACCTAGGGCTGGACCAAAAGCTCATAGCTCGCGAGCTTAATGAGCGCTCGATAGCTCAACTCGATAAGCTCATAGCTCGCTTAATGAACAGAGCCAATCATTGATTTCAGCTCGTCAAACTTAATGAGCTTAACGAACGAGCTAATGAGTTTCTTAAGCAGCTCATTAAGCTTGTTAGTACAACACAACACATATTATTGTCTCACGTGACAACATTTCATGGCATCTCAACCCATCTACTCAATCTAATCGACCCATCCCGTCCCATAGGAGGCAGCGAACTGGCGCACCTCCTCTTGTTAGTCACCATATTCCTTCATAAAAATTACACCCGCACTCATCCGTAGGCCGTAACACATCGTAGTCCATTAGCGAGTGCTCACGAGCTTTAAACGAACAGAGCGGAACGAGATTTTTTGCTTGTTAAGCTTAACGAGCCGAGCAGCTCGTTAATCTTCTCTCGCCGACGGCCATGGCGCGGCGCAGCTTGACAGACAGCGGGCTGCATTGAGGCATGGCGTGGTGGCGGCGGACGGCAACGCGCTCCTTTAATTTTATCCATTTTGCACCCCCCCTTCCCACCTCCTGCGCCCTCCTGAACCGTTTGGCCTTAAGTGTATCACTTAAAACAGTTTATGGTCTGAAGTGTGCAGTTTTTGAGTTTAGGGACTAAACTGTTCTTTCAATGTGAGTTTATGGCCTAATAGAGCATTTCACTCGTAGACCAATTAACACAATTATTTACATAGAGGTGGATGCCATTTAACTAATTTTGACCAAGTTATTAAATGCTTGAGTACTTAGAACTGTTTTGATGTGCTTGTTGTTGGTGTCACTTTGTTCCTTAATGCTAAGTTGCTCATCTCGGAGTATTAAAGAAAACCTGACCATTATATGGATCATATCTTGTAGCCTTGGGATAATTTCTGTTCTTTGAGCTTATGAAGTATATGATGGTTATCTATTCATGGTGGGAAGCTTGTGTAGTCTCCTCAAATTAAAATGCTGCAACATAGTTATTAATGTTTGAACAAAATTATGAAATTTCAAACTGATGATTACCATATAATAGTATATTCTGATTGTGCATCTGTTTTCACCGTATATATGTATGTATTGAAGTCAGAAATTTGCTTTCATGTTTCACATGATTATGCTTGTCATTTTACTTTTCGTTGTTGTTTTTAACGCTTTATTCATCTTTTCAGGGAGTCGGGCATGAATGTGCTATGCAGTTCCGTAAAGATTTATGTAGGCTCCCAGACATGGAGCGTCTCCTTGCACACCTTTTCTCTAGATGGTAATTCAATACCATACCTTATTAGTCATGACATTGTGCAATAAGCTGGATTTGTTTGACTTTTGGCTTTTGCATTATATATTCTTTTGCTCCAGGTTTAGCTATAGAAGTTTGCATTGCTTTTCTACTCTTGGACCTTTGAAATGTACTCTCTTATTCTTAATGACTCATACTACATTCTTTGCAGTGGTGAAAATGGGAGATCTAAGTCAGTTGTTCTATATGAAGACACAGCAAAGAGACTGCTCCAGCAGTTCACTGCTGCCCTTCGTGGTTGCCAGCAAATGTTTCAGGCATGTTCTTCTATTAGGGTTTTGACAGGCACAGAGGGGTCTTCTCTACTAAATGATTTGCTTTCACCAGGTAGTAATAAGAACTTTCTTCATTAGTTAAGCTACACGAGGATTCTTCTCTACACGATGTCTTTTTTATCAGATTGTTTAACTTCCTTTAATGTGTAAGATAACCTTCAAGCTCTTTAACTGTTTACAGGCAAAGGGTTACCAGATGTGTCATCTGTTTTAGATTACTTCAGGGATGCATTTGATTGGTCAGAGGCTGATCATAATGGTCGGATCATACCTCTTGAAGGTTGTGATCCTGAATATGATGCCACTTCCTGTGCCATAGAGGAGATCGAATCCAGTCTACAGGAGTACCTGAAGGAGCAAAGAAAGCTACTGAGGGATTCATCGGTAGTGCTATGCGTCACTTCTGTTTCAAAATGTCGATCATTTATGAGTTTCTTTAGCAATTACTAATAATTGGTTGACTGGTGCAGGTTAAGTATGTAAATGTTGGAAAGGATACTTACCTTATTGAAGTGTCTGAGAGCCTGAGGGGTTCTGTTCCTAGTGACTATGAGTTGCAGTCTACAAAAAAGGTAATTTGACATGATTTTTCTTGCACTTGAATACGAGCATGGAATTGTACTGATACTGTTGCATGCTAGAAAAGAAAAGAAAAGAAAAGATAGTCAGACTGCTCTGAGGAGGATGTAATCAATTGTTCATGCCAAAGTGATTGGTTGAAACTTGAAACATGCTTTTTAGTGGATTAGTTTGACATAACTGTCATGCCTCAGTGTGTTAGAGCCTTGGAATCGGAGGGCATAGCCGTGGCCTGGAGGTGCCTGAGGGCCGATGAATGATGAAGGTCCACTGGGCGTGCGTGTCTTGCCGGCGTTGTGGGGTGACAGGGGAGGAAGAGAAGAGCTTGGGAAAAATGGCCTAATATTATTGGTTGCTTGAGTTTGCCCGTACAGACCTCTCCGTATATTACGGAAAGTGCTAGTTCTAATTATCTTGCTAAAGGAAGCTTATCCTACTACGAATTGGCTTCTTTCAATCAGGGACTAATACTACAACTCCTGGGCAAAGTGCCCCTGCTTGGCTGTAGCCTATCCTGCCGCAGTCTGGGGCTTACACCTACTATAGTGGACCTCCCCCCCATGTGACAGTGCTTATTTCCGGTACTGTTTGTGTATAACCTTTCAGTCTATCCATCCTTGGCGTTAGTTGGACAACAACATTGGGATTGGTTTTGATATTTGTGTTTTTAAGAATAGTGATTTGAAACCCCTCGTTAGACCTCATATTAAATGACCAACACGTGGAAGACCTGGGCAGATTTGCTGTTTGCCTTTGCAGCATGAGCAATGTGCTCAAGAAATGTGAAGGTGGTGATTGTCAATGGCTAACTCACCCCTTTTCTTTTGCTTGACTTGTTGGGTTGATGATCTACTGATTAAGTCCATGGCTCCAACCCTTTGAAATGGTTTCTTCTAAGGCATGATGAGTTGATTACTGTCACGAGCTGTTCTATTTTGGCCCTTTGCTGGGTTGTTGTCTTGTACTAACTCACTCTGCAGCATTCAATGCATTTGTTCACTTTGCCTCAACACATTGAAAATGTTCTATAAAGGCTTATAGATGTTTACTGAAACTGATATTTCTGTTATTTGAAGTTCATAACATAATTTCAACTTTTGGCCAGGGTGTCTGCCGATACTGGACACCAGAAGTAAAACAACTAATATCAGAACTTTCTAAGGTTGCAACAGATAAAGAATCAATATTGAAAGGCATTCTTCAGAAACTGATTCAACGCTTTATTGAGCATCACAGCAAGTGGAGACAGTTGGTGTCTGTGGCTGCTGGTAACACTGCATCTGATGTTATTTTATTTCATCCTGTGCACCATTGTTAGCAACTTAGTTCGAACAAATTCCTTATTACTCCTTGTTAGTTTTCACTGTACTCCTGATCTGCTATGGCAGTTAATTTCTTCTACTAAAAAATTGGTTGTAGTTGTATGTTTCTGGCATTATATTGCCAGCTGCTGGGCAGCAACAAGGGCGATATCACATTTTAAGGCATAGATGGATCTGTTGAGAGAATGTTACTAGTTTTGCATACTCTGTGAATCAACTGATCACCTTTCTACATATATAGAACTAGTTAGCTTCTGCATCGCAGGAGAGATGTATTCTTCTGTATGAATTATGGTGCTAAATCTTTATGGACATAAGGACGTATAAGTAGAATGATGTTTGTCACAAAAGCTCACTAGATATTATGTTGGTTTTATCATGCAGAGATTGATGTTTTGGTTAGTCTTTCTATTGCGGGTGATTATTTTGAAGGACCAACATGCTGTCCAACTATCAGAGAATTGTGTGGTCCAGACGATACTCCTACTTTCCATGCAAGAAATCTTGGGCATCCCATTATCCGAAGTGATTCGTTAGGCAAGGGTTCGTTTGTACCAAATAACATTAACATGGGTGGGCCAGGAAATGCCAGCTTTATTGTTCTTACTGGTCCAAATATGGGTGGTAAATCAACTCTCCTGCGTCAAGTTTGTCTTACCATAATATTGGCACAGGTAATCCACTATCTTATATCGACACAGGTATTCCACCATCATATCTGTCAGTGCTGCTTGTTAACTGCACTAATTCTTTGACAGATAGGAGCAAATGTTCCGGCGGAAAACCTTGAGCTTTCTCTTGTTGACCATATCTTTGTTCGCATGGGAGCAAGGGATCATATTATGGCTGGGAAAAGTACATTCTTGGTGGAGCTCATGGAGACTGCTTCCGTGCTTGTATGATTTCTCTTTCAGATATGAATGGCTGTCACAGTTTTCATGTTTGCTTATCTATTTATTACTAATGTTCAACTTTTGCTTCAGTCGTCAGCTACCAAGAATTCTCTTGTGGCTTTAGATGAGCTTGGGCGGGGTACATCGACTTCTGATGGACAAGCTATTGCGTACGTTCAATTAAAGATCATATCATTGAGTTGTTATGTCCTCTTGACATTATTTATCATTTTGTTACTCATTTACTATCACAACTCTGAGATGATTGATTTGCTGCCTTATGGACTATAACAGGGCATCTGTTCTACATTATTTATCATTTTGTTACTCATTTACTATCACAACTCTGAGATGATTGATTTGCTGCCTTATGGACTATAACAGGGCATCTGTTCTAGATTATCTAGTTCATCGTGTGCAGTGTCTAGGCTTGTTTTCTACCCACTACCATAAGTTAGCAGTGGAACATGAGGATGGCAAGGTAAAGTGTCCATATCATGCTTTGAATTCAACCATATACAGGTGTTAACCTGTGTATTTGAATACCTCATATTGTAGGTATCACTTTGCCATATGGCATGCCAAGTAGGCACTGGAGAAGGAGGTTTGGAAGAGGTGACTTTCCTTTACAGATTAACAGCTGGTTCATGTCCCAAAAGCTATGGCGTGAATGTTGCTCGATTAGCAGGTTATTTCCAAGCCAGTATTATTGTTTTCTGAATGCATTTACTCAAATTTGAATGCTCTTCTTGCCTGAGGCTCCACTAAGTTAGCCCAAAAGGAAACAGTAAGTGCTGCATGCTCATTTTGTTGTCTCCATCCAGGAATACCTGCATCAGTGCTTCAAAGGGCTAATGAGAAGTCAATTGACTTTGAGGCTAATTATGGGAAACGCCGCTGTGCAACTAAAGATAAGGCGATCTGTACACAGGAGGATAACTTTGCTACCATTAAGGATTTGTTCCATGTTGTGAAGGCAGGGAATCATCAAGAAGATCAGGCAACAAGCTTAAGCAGGATTCGTGAAGTACAGCTGCGTGCCAGGGCGCAAGCTATGGAAGCATAGTCAGTTGCATGACCCATTTAATCAGAGGAGATTGCCCCAGTTTTTCTCCTTTTGGATTGGCATCATTTTGAAAATGCAGTATTGTCAAGCTGCGGAGTATGAAGCAGTGGGGCAGGACATGGTTTTGCAGCGGTGAGATATGATTCGCATGGAGCTTACGAAAAGGCCAAGGGTGGCCACCTGGCCTGCCTGCACAATTTTGAAGCCAAGGAGGGTGCTTAGTTTAGTATGCCCAACTGAGTGACTAGAGGGAAGGAAATGTTGTTCTAACTGTAGCGTAAGCTCTGCGAAGACTTTCCCAGTATGTAATTGAGTAGTAGATGGTCAGAGTCGTGTATATAGCTACTGGAAATCTAACTACGTTGGTCAGCTAATCTAAGCACCAGCATCTAAGGGCATGTTCGGACGTGTCTGTGGACAGCAATTGGGTGCTCAGCCACCTAATGCTGTCACTTATTTCTCCCCCATTTTAACACTTCAAATACGAAATTTAGACATGGTTTGGATATATTACAAGCTAACTAGATGCAAATTATGTAGACTAAACCTCCTAAAATCTACTCCCTTTGTAAAATAATATAAGAGTGTTTAGATCACCTTTTAGTTACCCATGAGTTACCGACCTGGGGGCTCCAGGCTGATTTCTGCTAGGGTGAGGCAACCTTGGGCCGTAACACAGTCAGTAGCCCTTGAATTGGTCCTCGAATCCGACTTCTTTCTGAGAGGGGTCGATTTGCTCACGCGGCTTGCGCAAGCTTGTTGAAGTCGAAACTGGTTCATGAAGCTCTCCTCGTCTGGAATTGTTGATTGAAGTTGAAACTGGTTCATGAAGCTCTCCTCGTCTGGAATTGTTGATGTAGATAGCTGATCTCCACAACGAAGTCATCTCGTAAAGCAGGCTCCCGCAGGCCAGTTTCCCGCAGAGTAGTCGTGAAATCTATTGGAACCAGAGCCCAAGTCCTACAGAGAGATTGGACCAGACTCGACTCCAATCGGTCGAACCGGACCACATTGGTCAGGCCAACCATCGGTCAACATGAGGCGCTTGTGGGTTCTTGGGACTCACTCGTGCCACGTCCTGTTAGTCAATATGACATCCACTCGTGCCACGTCCTGTCAGTCATTATGACATGACTAGACGTCACGTCTCAGGTACTGGTGCCATTAATAGAAATGCCTCGACCTCCACGCGTTTTAAGCGTGGTTAGTGGTGAATGAGCAGTCCAAACCCACCGCATGTCACGACATTACACCCGCTGCTTCCTATCCCGTAGGGATTCATAAAGAAGAAAAACCCACCGGGCGCGGCGCCTTGCCCAGTTTCTCCTCTTTCATCCATCTCTCTCTCTCTCTCTCTCTCTCTCAAGCACCCTGCCGCCATTGCTGCTGATGCCTAAGCTCCACTGCTTGCTCCACCTTGCTCACCGACGCGCGCGCACCACTGGTGGCTCCCAAATCGAGCAACGCATCGGTGGCGAAGAGTGACATCATGAGGAAAAGGACATCGCCGACAAAGGACCTGCCGTTCCCAAAGGCAAGCTCAAGGCGGCTTCCGACACCAAGGGCAAATGGATCCCTCCACCGCCACTGCTGGGCACCTCCAGCACCTCATCGAGATTGGCCATCTTCTGCTGCCATGGTTTGTTGATTGGAGGTCACTGGTAACGGAGGACGAGTACGGGGAGACTATCGTCGAGTCCATCCCATGCCCGTGCGGAGAAGAGCGGGTATGCTCCATTCTTTCCTACTGTGAGACTTTGGTGTCTCGTTTCACGCTTTCTTTCGGGGCCTTCTCCATTTTTATGGCCTCGAACTTCATCATCTCACTCCAAACGGAGTTCCCCACATTGCATGCTTTGTTACTTTGTGTGAGCTTTTTATCGGCATTGAACCACATTTCGGTCTCTGGCGTTGGCATTTCTCAGTAAAGCTTCAAACCAGTTTGACCGAGACCCGCGAGTGTGGGAAAGCCGCATCTCTAAGGTGGTTGGATCTGGGCACCTTTGCGGGGACCTAGCCAATACCTACAAGAAGTGGTAAGAAAACTGGTTCTATAAGGCTGAAGCAGAAATACTGGACAACTCAGGTGAGAAATACTTACTGCTTACACGGCTGCTGCTAGTCCCGCTCGAGGTTTCCGATCTGGAGGCAACGACACTCTGGCCTTACCCCGCAAGATTAGGGTAGGGCCGGTGGAGACATGCATGGTGGCATGTGGTGCCTTGTCTTCGAGCACGTTCCAGCGCTTCTCTTGCCTTGCGTCCTCCAGTGGCACTACAAAAAAACACTTCCGTGATGATACGTGTTTGTCACAGCAGGTCACGTTTTCTGTCATGCATGTACATCCATGATGATTTTATGACAGAATCAAGATAGTCATACTTGTGCTGTCGTAGAAGTGTTCCATGACAATACTCAAATTATCATCACGGAAGTGTCCACTTCCATGACGATAAATGGCGCGTCATGGAAGTGTTTTCGTCAAGGGTAACTGACACGTGGCATCCACCGTAACGGGTCGCCGTTAAGCTATCGGGTCCGGTTTTGGATCCGATAACCCATTAACATCAATGACCAATGCCGATTTTCCACGTGTAAAGTTCTCATTCGCCGAAGGAACCACGTGTCAGCTCCGCGTTGGGACAGATGTCATCCAGCGAATGGACGGGACGCGCCTATGATACGTCGACACGTGGCTCAGCTCAACAGTGGCCCATTTAGGTCAAAACGTCGGCCCGTTTGACTTGGTCAAAAGGTAGCGGGCCGGCCCACGGAAAGCCTGTTAATGGCCTGTTTGCATATAGCCCATTTACAGCCCGCTAACTCACGATCCGTTATGGCCTATCCGAATTAGGCCCAGTAGCGTCATCTGGGCCGTCTAATATGATTCCAGCCCGTTTTTAACTCCCAGCCCATGTATGGCCCATGACGTCTTTCGGCCCATATGAGGCCCTTTGTAACTCTGGGCCTTTAACGACCCGTGGTGAAACTGACCCATAATGAACAGTATATCGCTTTATACCCATTAACGACCCATTATTCCGTTGGGCCGTTTTCAGCCCGTGTTATCTTTCGGCCTTCTAAGGACCCATTTATTCTTGGGCTCATTTTCAACATTCGATTACTTACGGTCCGTTAGTAACCTGTTCCGCTGATGGGCCAAATTCAGCCCATGGTTACAGTCGGCCCGTTTATGGCCCGTTAATCCATTGGGACTTTTAATAGCGTCATATAATACGGTCCATTAACGACCCGTTATGCATGTCGATAGAATTAAGCCCGTTATACACACCGGCCTATTAACGGCCCGTTATGGTCGGCCCATAAACAGACGATTCCCATTCTAGCCCGTTTACGGCCTATATTGCGGTCCGTTTTTGGTCCACGAATAGTACGGCCTATATTTGGCCAATCAATCATACGGCCCGTAGAAGGCCCATGGATCCTACGGCCCTTAGGAGGCCCATGGCCACTACAGCAGGTAGCAGGACCATGATTACAACGATCCGTCTGTTGCCCATGGTTATTGTGGCCTAGTTCTAAAAAAAGGTTATTGTGGCCAAAAGAACTGCAGTGACTACAAGCAAATAAATAAACAAGACAATAAGGAAATAAATAAGCAAGCAACTTACGCTAGGCTATTACGGCTATTACACATATTACATCCACTGGGCATCAAAGTTCGCCGCCAGTGCAAATATAGGGAACAAAACAGCATATTACATACACTGGGCGTCTAAATTGGTCACCAGTGCAAATAAACACGGCATCAAAACAAGTCCATAACTGAAACAACTTCAGAAGAGCTCAAGAAACATTATCCTGGGTATCCACCATGCTGGCAATAAGCTTAGCAAGCTTATTAGCTTTCTCTTGTTTGGCGCTAAAATCCTCCAACGCTTGCTGTTGCACTAGAAAGTATGCATCTGAATTATGCAGGGACTTCCTCAGTCCTTCGGCTTGTTGTCGCAGCACAACTGATCGATGTCTTTCAGCTTGTAGTTGAGACTCAAGAATCCGAACTGATTCAGACAGTGAGTTCGAAGAGCTTGTGCCAGCGGTTGTGGCCAGTAACTCGAACACCGCACCAAGACAAGACTTTGGGGTTGTCTCACTGTCTTCAAGAAAGTTTTCCTTAGTTGTTTTATCAGCTTTGTTGGAGACCAACAAGGATGTCTCACTATCCTGAACCTTATCCGCATTACTTCCTTTACCATTGCTTAATAAGGTACTCTTCCCCAATATTCTGTCAGCATTCTAAAAGAAGAAACAAGCAGACACATAACAAGTTTAGCATGTAGTATATGAAACTCATTTTGGTGAACCAATTCAATAGTAAGGTGGACATGATTAAACTACCAAGTCTTCTATTGCGAAGTAGTACATTATAAAAGCATCAAACAAACATATATCTATGTGCTATGGTAACTGCACTGTCTTACCAAATCAAAATAGAGACACAATTCAAATCATATCAGTTCAAGACAAAACAACATTGAAAGAATACAAGTATGGAGACTACACGGCACAACAAGATTTCAGATGGGTCCACGGGTATACATGTACAACAACACTATTGGCTCTGTTGTGATGCTAGTAATGTGCATGATATGAGAAGACAACTGTATACACAATTGAAATTAAAATCAACAGAGCAATTTAGAAGAGCAAACAAGTTAAAGAAACATGTTTAAACATACCTATTGTGCCATTGGAGTTTCGATTGGATCCTTCAATTTAAAAAGTAAGTTTGTATGAGTAAATACAGTGATACAAGAGCAAAGTAGTATGCACCATAGCAATGGAATCTTAAATGAGAACAATTGTTCTTCAGGTTTAAGCACTTGTTCTACAAGAACAGAGTACAGTAAGACGCAATCATATAGTACTTCAAAATAAAAAATGATATCATAGACCTTATCAAATGCGATAGATGCTAAACTACGAATGGATGGTTGTGCTTCGTCCACAGGAATAGGTGTACTAACTGGTGGAGTTGGGGTTCGCTGTGGTAGTCCTGGCGCTTTGGGCACTGGAGCTGCCTTACTAACTGCTCTTGTTTGGGAGCTCTGTGGTGGAGATGGTGCTGTGTCAACTGGAACTGGATTACTATCTGCTGGGGTTGGGGTTAGATTGGGTGAAGCTGGTTCTCTGTCCATCGGAGTAGGGGTACAATCTACGAGAGTCTGGGTTATGTGTGGTAGGGCTGGTTTTTGTGCATGTACAACCGGGGTGCTATCTCCACCAAGAGGTAGCACTGTTTTATTTCAAGACCATGTTTTTACTTCGCTAAATACTGCCAGCACCCCCTCCAATTCAAATGGCTGATAAACAAGAAAATTAGTTGAATGTACATACCTTGTATGAGAGACAGATGCAATAGATAGTGAGGAAAAAAGAGGGCATGAAATAGTTCACATATATATCGTTTAACTAAAAAGGATAGCATGGCATAATTTCACATATATGATGTCTATCTAAACTGGATAGCATAACATGACATAATTC
Source organism: Thinopyrum elongatum (assembly GCA_011799875.1). NCBI lineage: Eukaryota > Viridiplantae > Streptophyta > Magnoliopsida > Poales > Poaceae > Thinopyrum > Thinopyrum elongatum. Next base: position 317,796,610 of record CM022301.1, read on the forward strand.
AAAAATATGATGACTAACTAAACAGGATGGCATGAGATAATTATATGACGTCTTTAGTAAACAGGTTCGCATGACATAATTCACATACATGTTATCTAAGTAATCAGGATCGCATGATATAATTCACATATGTGATTTATATACTAAGCAGATGGCATTCACATATACGATGTCTGAACTAAGAACATGGTGTTGAATATTGTGTATATGATGTCTAAACTATGCAATGCAAGACACCATATGCATGATATGAGCAATATAACCATGCCAAGTTAGAGCATACACCTCGGTGGGGGAATAGGACTGGTCATCTGTCTCTGAATCCATCTATGAGGAGCTATCTGGTCCCAATAAGATATCTGCTTCGACATGTAGCACTGTCAATTCTGAAGACCTTGTTTTCACTCCAGATTTTTCCATCACCCACTCAAATGGCTGATTCACAGGAACAGTAGTTGAATGTACAAATATTATTGAAAAATGGAAATGTAATGAAAAAAAGGAATGACAAGATATAATTCAAATATATGATGCCTGGCTAAACAGGATGGCATTGCATATTTCACATATATTATGGTTGGCTAAAAAAGATGAGATTGCATGATTCACATATATGATATAGAAACTAAACAAGTGGCATTATAGAACATGTCTAAACTAAGTAGATGACATATATGATGTCGAAAGTAAGCACTACAAGGCAACATATGCATGATATGACCAACATCATCATGCCAAGTTAGAGCAAACACCTCGGGGGGTAAATAGGAGTGGTCAGCTCCCTCTGAATCCGCCTCTAAACAGATATCTTCCTCTGGATTACAATCTAGAGGGGGGGGGGGGGATTTGCCATTGCACCCACCATGGAGCGATGTCTACATGACATTGTATTGCCGCGCAAAACTCTTCTATTTTTCTTTACATGTTCAGCATGACTGTGTACAATATCTGACATGCATACGAAAAAACTATAGTGAGATTATGTAAGGAGAGCATCCAGAAATCTAGAGTGATGGTAACAACCAGTGGATAGATCCAAAAATAATGGTAGCAGGCTGATGATAGCTTTAATTTAATAAAAAGACAGATGATGATTGCTTTACTGTTTGTTTCCCACCCAAGATGAACAACATAGACATACCCTAGGTGAACTAGATAATAGACAAAGATACTATTCATTGCTTCCTTGATATGTGCCCCACAAGCATTTTAAAACTCAACTTTGAACATTAATTCAGACCTGACTTGGAGTCTATGAGGTGAACATGACGATAAAGTAGTAGGTAATATTAAGCAGTGCATAACATAAGCAGAAACAAAAGAGTGCGACCTCTCTTGCGGACCCGTGTACTCCTCAGGTTCATCTGCTGAGTCGCTGATGGTGATGCAGTTGCGGTGGGTGCCGCGGCAGGGAAGGAGATCTGAGACGGCGAAAGATGGCCAGGAGTCGTGATGTCTGGTATGGTGGACGCTTCTATTGATGGAGCAGCTCAGGTGAGGTGGACGACGTCACGGCAGGAGCAGGACAAACCACACAAAGTTTTCTTCGACACCTATCTGTAACTGAAGTAATTCTATAAGGGATCCTTTGGCTTGCAGGATTCTAAAAACGCAGGGATAGGAAAAACACCGGAATATGATAGGAATGCACGTGGGAAACAGAGCATTTGTAAACACATGATTTCTATCAACTTGGGTGTTTGGTTCACAGGAATTGGAAGAGCAGAGGAATGCAAAGAAACATGGCCAAATTAAAGTGAAACCATATGAAAATGTCTACTAATGCACTTAGTCTTGTTTTCATGCATAGGATTTTGAAAAGTAGGTCCAGGTGGATGTTTTGCTCCATTCCTTTCAACCAAATGCATGAATAATTGAATAGTAGAGTACCATAGGAAAATTTCGTATTGCTATGTTTTTCCTTCACTTTTTCCTTTGAACCTAAATTGCCCTAATGGATCGACATGAATGTAGAGTAATAAGTGATGCGACAAGTGTACAACCTCTTTGGCGTAGCCGTGTCGACCTCAGCATCATTGAGTTGGTCGCTGAAGAAGTTGCGACAAAGGTGACTGTCGGAGGTGTGAAAGAAGATCTGAGGCGTCTGTAGACGACGTCGAGGGTACTGCTCTGTTGTGATGGATGGTTCCATTGTTGGAATAACTCCGACGAGCTGTAAGACGTCGAGGATGAAGCAGTATAAGACAGACATCGTTAATCTCAAGTGGGATTCTAATGGCATTTCCAATAGATGATGTAAAATACATTACCAAAAAGTTGTAAATGTAAAATTTACATCACCAAAAAACACCTGACTCCAACAGACGAGGCAAAAACTGTTGACTCTGAACTTAACTGTTGAAACTGAAATTTACTGTCGAATCTGAATGAACTGAATGCACCAGTAGCAGAGAAGCACATCACATGTAGTTTAGGCCGCTTGAGCACTACTAGTAGAGAAACAGTGATCTAAATCAGCAGGCGATTGACAAGGAACACACTAGTAGATAGCAGTTGGAGCAGCATCGCCTGGAGTAGCAGCGTGAACTAGAGCTAGAGCAGCAACTCGTGTAGCTGCAGCAGCCCGTGTACCAGCATCAGCAGCACGAGCGAGAGGAAGAGTAGAGCAGCAACGCGAGCGAGCGAGCAAGAGCCAGAGTTGCAGCAGCAGCTCCGGCTAGTACGGCCGCCGCCGCCGAGGGAGCCTCGCACTAGGGGAGAGCCACGGTGGAGATGTCGCTGGCGGCGAGGTAGCCGTGCCATGGGGGAGCGGGATCGAGACCGGCAGCGCCGTGAGGTTGAGTTAAGGAGAAGGTGCGATGCGATGAGTGTACACCGAGTAGGCCTCGGCTTCGTCCGATGAGTCGGTGAGGATGCTGCGGTTCCGGTGGAGCAGGTTAAGGCGGCGCTGTGGGGATGGAGTAGACGTGGTAGACGAGGCGATCATCGAGGCAGCTCCTTGGAGGTGGAGGACGGGGCGGCTGAACCGGTGGGATGACAAGATCGACGACGGATCCTCATCCGGGGCGGTGGATGAGGGACATCAAGCTATTGCGGTGGACGATGTCGTCGGGGAAGAGGCTCCGACTGGGCAGCAGTGGGGTGGCGGACGGAGGAGGGTGGGGTTTCGCGGCTGGAGCAGTGAGGTTATGGCGGCTTGGGTTTTCGAATGGCGAAAAGGAGGTGATGGGAGGGGGGGCATGCCTTAGAGACGCGCTTGTCCAAAATGTAGGGTGTGTTACAAAAGTACCCCCACCAATTTGAACTAGCGGCCCTTTCGGCTCAGGGTTAGAACATGGATTTCGCATGTCGGGATTTGGCAGCAGGAGGGAGTATTCGCGCGCGTTGTAATTTCGGGATAGCAAGGAGCGGGTTGAGAAGGAGCGAGTTTTCGAAGCACAAAGAGACAAAGCGATATCTGAATTTTTGGGATAACATGACGCGGGTTGAAATTTCAGGACAAGCCTAACGTGTACTGTACCAAATCAATTCGCACTTCCCTCAACGAAAAAAAATCTATTCGCACCATGAGAGAGTCCTGTCCCATTTTACTGTATGGATTATTACAAATGCTATTCAAAACTTTGAATCCATGTTATGTCCAATTAATTTTTTTCTCTAGCTGTATAATGCATGTAACCTACTCATACGAACATTTTAGTGCATTCCAAATGTATATACTACCATTGCAATTCGAACTAAATTTGTATTCGTTTCTCTATTTGAATAAGAATCTACAATCATGATTGTTGCCAAGTTAAACCATCATCTGTATATTATCTTAACAACAGACCACATGATTACTGTAGAGTTAGATATGAACTATGTGTACTATATGAACTCGAATTCAAAATTTTGAATCCACTTTTGATTCCAAATAATAGTACATTTGAAGTGCTAGCTAGATCTTCGTAATCTAAACCATGTTTCATATGTATACTGTGTTTATCACACAATGTATAGTGCCCCGCCCCCTACATTATGACAATATTTAGCCGTGAGCTGCAAAAGCCACACATTATCACAAATTCAAATAAAATGTTATATAGTATAACATGTTCATAACCACACCATGCATATCACCATATATTCATGCATGCATGGGTTTAAAAACACTATGATCTCTTATTCAAATATCCGAATCCGCTCTTATAAAAATTATGATCTATGTTAGTCTTTTACACCCACACAATCCTCTTCTCTTTGTAGCTAGCACCAACTTTCTCTCATGCATGTACACGCCCGCCTCGCCGCCACCCTCCCTCCGCATTATCTCCATCGCGCACATTCGTTATTTTTCTTTAGGTCGTTCTCCCATGGTGTTTGCAGGTCTCCCCAACCCCTTATTTCCGGCACACACCGATCGATATACCTCTCTAGCCAGGTCTGCCTACCACAAACACACGCTTTCCCTCTTCTCTTCTCACCGTCCATGCCTCCCTATGTCTAATACGGTCCCACACACATGCACACTCTCGCCCCTCTTTTCATCGATCTCACACTCACACACTCCTTCCCCTCTCGACATTGTAAGCTTCTCGCACCACCTCCTAGCTGCATACCTCTCTCTCTCTCTATCTGTCTCTCCTGGCCTTATTTACCTCTAACACATGCATGTATACCGTTCGATCACCCTACATATAGCTAGGTCGACTATAACTCTTTTCCCCACGCACCGATCGATGTACTCCACTAGTTATGTCTCTCACTTTCTCCGACACACGACGATTGATTTACCTATCTAGTTAGGTATGCTTACCACAGACATATCGTCCCCCCTCATCATCCATGCATGCCTCCCGACGCGTCTCTCACACGCACGTGCACACACAGACACGCCTCCCCTCTCTTATTGTTGTTGCAGTCGTACCCTCCGTTTGTCTAGTAGGCCTCTCCTACCCTCTCTGAGAAGCAACTCCACCACCAACCCTCCAACACTCTAGCTCTGTCTCTCTCCCAACCTAGTTCCTCTCATACACATATGCATGGATGTCGATCGATCTCCCTCAATACATAGCTAGGTCTCTCACCTTCTCCACACATATATCAGTCGATATACCTCTCTATAGTTAGGTATCTGCCCCCCACACACCGATAGTCGAACGTTGTAGGTAGGTATCCGTGCCACAGAGACAAACTGCAGCTCTCCACTCTCACGTTCTAGTAGGCCAGCCGCCCTATATCTTTGACGTGGGCACACACAATTTCGCTGGCTCTCTTTATCGATCGCGCACCCATACACTTCATCCATCTCTTTGATTCTATCGATATTTCACGCCGATGATCCCTCCACTCTCTTCTCGTGGATCACCCCCTCTATATATGATATATCTAGGCCTCTGTTTCACACACATTGCATATGTTACATTTTTTGTTTGACATATCATCGACAATATCCCCTGTCTATCTCTCACGCACCCCCAAAAAAACACTCACGGACCCACACACCATCTCTCTCTAGGTTTGTATCTCTCTCACACACACCCACGTAGGTGGTGTACGTACACGAAGAGAAGAGGTGCACACACGACGCACATACTCACGTCTCATTCCCAACCACACCCGCACGGGTACATAGTGGATCTCATTTCTGTATGAAAAGGTAGCCCACATGCTAATTTGACGCGTGTAGCGGTTGTTTACTTGAAGGAGGGTCATGTACCACACGTGCACGAAACAAAGTTCGACTTGACGTGTTGGCGCTTATTTTTAATTAAAGTTATATTGCTCAATGGCACGTACAGAATATAAAACGATTGTTATCGAGAAAAAAGTAATCCGCTCCACTATATACAATGGAGCTTGCCTGCTGGGGTTGGTCTATCTTCACACTCTCTCACATAAGACGGCAGTGGCCTCTCTCTCTCTCTCTCTCTCTCTCACCGTTGGTCATTGATCCGGCCCGATCCCGTCCGCCGGCCGAAAGGGAGGACGTGCATCATTGCTCCATTCGACCGCATCGAGGTAGCACGTCCCGATCTGTGGTACCCGTCGTTCTCTCCGACCAAGCTCCGACGCGGTAGGGAAGATCCTGCCCGCCGGCGCCCTCCTAGTTACATCCCGATGACCCCCAGGTATAGCTTCCTCCCCTCCGGCCTTGCTCCACTGCCCATCCTCCCATGTCTCTGCATGTGGGAAATCCTGCATGTGGATCTTCCCTAGTTCTTTACCTAAAACATAGCTCGGCCGGCGTACTTTCCATGTTGCAATCTCGTCCTCACACCGTTTTAGATAAACAACCGTGTTGCTATCTCCCCTTAGGACAAGGAATATGCTTATTTTTGTCGGTGTATGTGTCATCAACGGTTATTGGCCAGTAATTGTTTCCTTTCTACCTCCTTCTGCAAACAGGGCTATCCATTTCACCTCGTTGCTATTGCGACCTTTTGGTGAACTGCACAAAGCACTTTTTTCTTAAGAGTGTTTTGTGCAGTTTTGCTGAAATGTCACACGGGTAACATTTCTACATTTCAGTGGGGCTGCACAAAGGGAGATTGGTTTTGCTCTATCCTCCACATCCAACTCTGAGCCTAATCTTCTCGAACAAGTAGTTTTTTTTGAAATACTCCAACAAGTAGTTAGTCTTAAGAGAGATTGCAAAGGTGATCGACTTCTATTTGTGTGTGTATGTTTCATCATCTCTCGAAATAGGCTTTCGCCCCACTTTATAGATAAAGCACCGTCAGTTGCTGTTTGGGATCCGGATGACTGTTGTTTCATCATCTAGTGCCACTATTATTGTAATCACACTTATTTAATATCTTTGCAAACAGGGATGATTAGCTCGATTTTAGTGGAACTGCACAAAATGATCGGATTGTGATGTCCTCCATACACCTATTTCTTGGCTACAGAGCTGCGTGAAACTAGCTGCCAACCAGTGAACATCGTGGCCAGGAAATGGAACCATGCCTACGGACAACATCGACCAATTTTATATTTTTCTTTATTTGTACACCTTCTCACAACTTTGTCTTCAGTTGTGATGCAAATATTAGCGCTGATCTGCGAATCATTGAGATGCATTAGCACCCATGATAGTTTCATTTGTATTTGATGGAATGTTGTAATGAGACAACCTTGAGGAAAGAGGACACATGAAACCAAAGTGGAAACCTTTTTTTGTGGGAACCAAAGTTGAAACATTCATAGCATTACAACACAATTTCATTATGCTAAAAAATTATGCATACATATAAAAAAATCCTGAAAGCTTGATAGCAAAGCCAGAAACCATTCAACTATGTTTTGCCGACATGTGGGACATCCTGCATCCGGGTTCACCTGCCATGCACCAATATTGAGTGCACAACTGCAGGGGAGATTCATCCCGGTCGTTGCGCTGCAGTAATAATGACTGGTGAGTAGTCAAATCACAGAGCCCCACCTTTGCTATAGTAAGTTGCTCGGACGAAGCAACCATCATTACACTCTTCGTTGAATCTGCTCATACTCCAATATGTCCAGAGTAAGTTGCTCAGACGAAGCAACCATCTCTTCACCTTTCCCACAGTAAGCACCTCTTTTTTTTATTCTAGAAACCACCACAGGCGAATATTGGTCGGTAGCAGCACAACATCAAGTTTACTATTGGTTTATGGGACTCAATTCAAAAATTGAAACCAACCAATGAACTACTAGATGGTGAGCGTTACTAGTATCTCATGTACTAGTATTAATCGCAATGCATGCATGCGTGAGGAGTACAATGACCAAGAACGCCTTCTCGTTTGGTCCATCGGTCAAAGCGCTTCCTCTTGGCATATCACTAGAGTATTTTTTTAGAATGCTCTAAACATGTGGGAGGGAGTGTGAATAAACCGACCTCAATAGACGGCAAAATCGCCAGCCCACCGCACTTTGAGAGAGACGAGGAGCGAGAAGCGATACAGGCTGGTGGATTACTAGAGCTAGGTGTCGCACGGAGGCCTAGAAATATGGTGATAGCGTGAGGTGGGCCATGTATGATGTAACTACACTGAGCTGCCGTGTTTTAGACTCTTCCGGTCTACTATATGTGGAGAAGATTGGGTTGATTTTATATCGCTGAATGTAAAGAGTGCAGACGCTCCACCGCGAGGTTCCTTGCTTCTTCTCGGTCATCGAAAAGCGTTCTTCTTCGTTTTGCCGACACGTGGGACATCCAACATCCAGGTGCACTTGTCATGCAAGAAAATGGAGTAAGTAGTACAGTCAAAAAAGAAAGAAAATGGAGTAAGTAGTAGGAGAGACTCACCAACGATCATGAACGTAGGTGGAGTACGTGCACAAATCACCAAAAAAAAGAAGTACATGCACGAAGAGAAGAGGTGCACGCACCGACGCAGGTACTCTTTGCCTGTTTCCCTAACACTCACGCGCGGGTACACGGTGAGCTCATTTCTGTACGAAGAGGCAGCTCATGTGATAATTTGACGAGTGTAGTAGTTGTTCACTTAGTGGAGGGTCGGGAACCACGCGTGAACAAATCAAAGTTCGACCATGACGTAGTGGCGCGTTATTTATAAATTAAGTTATTCTCTTTGATGGCACACACACAATATTATTTTCTTCAATGGAACATGAATCGTGCACGCACTCAATGACGGAGCACGGGATGGTAGCCATGGACATGGTCGACCCTTTTTGGAGACTACATTACTACTTTGATGTGTCCCATCAACTCGCAGAACGAGGATAAGCTTGCTTACTACGCCCTCTCCGCCTCCCACGTGCACGCGGTGGCTTGCAGGATGAGGAGAAGATTTTGCTTACAATAGTGGGCTTATACACGCGGTGGACGTGCAACAGTTCATTTGGTGTCAGATTGCCAGAAGTATATAGTACTGTAGTACCATCATCATTAATTGTTCGACTTCCAGAAGAGGCGAAGAGCCAAGCGCAAGGTCACCTACTCACTAGTATAGCCGGCTACTAGCTCTATTACTGTGGCACATCATTTAGAGCAAGTACTCCCTCCGTTTCTTTTCTTTGATTCGTACTAGGATTCTTAAAACGCGGGAATAGGAAAAATAAAGGATTTGAGTGGCATGTTCACTTGAATCCCATAGGATTAGCACTGAGTGTTTGATGCCACAGGAAAAACAAAGGAAGTGAAAAAAAGTTGGAGTGGATGCTAGATTTCCAATAAAATGTAGTAGTACACGTGATTCCACAGTATAAATTCCTATAGGATTCAATCCTATGAATCAAACGACCAATGTACTAAGGATTCTAACCCTCAGAAAATCCTATGAAATTCCTTTGAATCAAAGGAGCCCTAAGGTCTGCATATAAAATTGTGTCAAAGACAAGTTTTGTAAAGTTTCACTAACTTTGTAGAAAAAAAATATCATAGGGGTCTCTCCGACAGTGTTCCTCGGCTCACACCTAGCTAGCATCAGGTCGAACTCGGAGCCATTCATCTGGTACACATAGAATTTTAGATCTGGACACAAGGTGACGTACACGGTGAAGGTCCACGATCAAGGCGGCACAGGGCAGACGCGACCTCTCACTGCGTCCGCTATTGAAGCGGCACGCTGGCCGAGGGCAGCAGGGCGCCGCTCGCTGCACACCTGGCTGAACGCGCCTCCTTGCTGCATTCAAACGCCTACATTAAACCCGCGTGGAATCCGAGAAACCTACTCTGGCCACATGTCCGTTCAGGAGCGGGACACCGGCCAAGCGCCTCCTCGGGCATCATAGCTGCCATCGACGATGCCGCGTCGTACCACACCTCCAGTGCCTGCGACCGCGCCATCCACCGTCGACGCGTGCGTAGCCACGCCATGCAGGCAGAGAAATAAGCTAGCTGCGCATATGTCGACGAGGTTATGACCAGCATGTCCGCGCCCGCCGCCATCATCGAGGAGAAGTAGAACACGGGAGGCCACCGCCGCTTGTATCCCATGAAGGCCACCGCCGAGGCGACACCGGCGTAAACCGCCAGTGTATTGCACGATTCTTCTTCAGCGCAGATCATCGTCGACCCCGCATGGGCTCCACGGAAGAAGGGCCACCCCCTTCCCCTCCGGCTGAAGCATCAGTCGGGTGTTCCACTCCGACGAGCGGCGGGAAGCGAATCGCCCTTTGTGCTGAAGCATATACCTCGGGGCTCCTGGCAGTCCGGTGATCGGGTAGCTGGACATGAGGAAGACAAAGAGATCGGCCGGCGACCATTTAGATTAGGTATTAATTCTACCTTTAGCCCCGGACTAGCACCGCTTATTTGATGTAAATTTATTGAAATCCGTCATGTTTATATGAAATCCGGCCGTGTTTTGCATGAATTTGTTGACATACAATCCGAGTGGATTGCTCCAGTGATCATCACACGTGAGCCAATCTTTTTTTTGCGCATACATCTTTAGTTGTTGGTATCGCACCCTTCCACGCACCAAATGTCTTGCGTTAATATTTCTTCATCTAGCACGCTGACAAGTGGGCCCCATGTTCATGTATGCCAAAGTGGCAGTCAATTATTTGGTCAGAGTCAGCGATCACACCCTTCCGGTGCCACGTCAACGGATCCGCTAGAAACAAGTCTTAGGCCTTGTTCGGTTCAACTGCGTTCCCAAGGGGTTTGGAGAGGATTGGAGGGGAATTTGGCTGAAACTTGAAGAACAACTGTTTTCGACTAGATCTACAACCCCAGGAATTTAAAGTTGATGGTTTGTTTCTGACTAGCTCTACAACCTCAAGGTTAAAATCGTACTTCACTCTCTCCTCACACACACGCGCGGGTACACTCACGATGGAGCGCATTTGCACACGAAGAGGCAGGAAACGTGAAAATTTGACACATCTAGTTGTCCACTTAATGTAGGGTCTGCTACCACATGTGAGCCATACAAAGTGCGACCTGAATGCGGTGGTGCGGTTATTGATCGAGTTTCTTTTTACTGGTACGTTGAATGAAAAGATGGCTCCGCGCGTATTCAATTTAAAACGATCGCTACGGAGAGAAAAACAATTACTCCACTTCGGGACTTGCTTGCTAGGGTTGCTCTCTTCTTCTCACTCTCTCTCACCCTCTCCGGCGGTGTCCACTCTCTCTGTCTCTCTCCCCCCTCTCTCTTCTCACCGGTCATCACAGATTCAGCCGGATCCCTTCCGCTGGGTAGGGGAGGAGGTGCAACATTGACGCGGTCGCCATTGGCGAGGGAGGAAGCCGACGCGCACCGTCATCTTTGACCTGGTGCTGGCGTGGGAGGTCCTTCCGCACCCTTGCTCGCCACCATCGTGTTGGTGATGGAAATATGCCCTAGAGGCAATAATAAAATGGTTATTATTATATTTCCTTAATCATGATAAAGATTTATTATTCATGCTAGAATTGTATTGACCGGAAACTTAAATACATGTGTGGATACATAAACAAATACCATGTCCCTAGTGAGCATCTACTAGACTAGCTCGTTGATCAAAAGATGGTTAAGGTTTCCTAACCATAGACATAAGTTGTCATTTGATAACGGGATAACATCATTAGGAGAATGATGTGATGGACAAGACCCATCCGTTAGCATAGCATATTGATCGTTCAGTTTATTGCTATTGCTTTCTTGATGACAAATACATATTCCTTCGACTATGAGATTATGCAACTCCCGGATATCGGAGGAATACCTTGTGTGCTATCAAACGTCACAACATAGCTGGGTGATCATAAATATGCTCTACAGGTATCTCCGAAGGTGTTTGTTGAGTTGGCATAGATCGAGATTAGGATTTGTCACTCCGAGTATCGGAGAGGTATCTCAGGGCCCTCTAGGTAATACACATCATAAGAAGCCTTGCAAGCAAAGTGACTAAGGTGTTAGTTGCAAGATGATGTATTACGAAATGAGTAAAGAGACTTGCCGGTAACGAGATTGAACTAGGTATGAAGATACCGACGATCGAATCTCGGGCAAGTAACATACCGATGGACAAAGGGAATTACGTATGTTGTCATAAGGTTCAACCGATAAAGATCTTCATATAATATGTAGGAACCAATATGGGCATCTAGGTTCCACTATTGGTTATTGACCGGAGAGGTGTCTCGGTCATGTCTACATAGTTCTCGAACCCGTAGGGTCCGCACGCTTAATGTTCATTGACGATATAGTGTTATATTAGTTATATGATTTGGTGACCGAATGTTGTTCAGAGTACCGAATGAGATCACGGACATGACAAGGAGTCTCTAAATGGTTGAGAGGTAAAGATTGATATATAGGACGATGGTATTCGGACACCGGAAGTGTTTCGGAGTGTACTGGGTAGTCATCGGTATACCCAAGGGGGTACCGGACACCCCCGGGAGGGTAATGGGCCTATTGGGCCATTAGAGGGGAGCACACAAGCCCACAAGGGGCTGGCGCACCCCCTATGGTAGCCACTCAAGTGGGGAAAGGAAGGGGGGGATTCGGCCTCCCCCTTCCTTCCCTCTTCCCCCTTTCCTTCCCCCCATCCGATAAATATGGTAAGGGGGGGGGGGGGGCACATGGGGAGGACCCCAAGTAGGATTCGACCTACTTGGGGGCACCTCCTGGCTGCTCCCTCCTCCCCCACCTATATATATGTGGGAGGGGGGGCGCCTAGCACAACCACAACAATTGTTTAGCCGTGTGCGGCGCCCCCCTCCACCGTTTACACCCTCGGTCATATTTTCGTAGTGCTTAGGCGAAGCCCTGCGAAGATCACTTCACCATCACCGTCACCACACCATCGTGCTGTTGGAACTCATCCACTACCTCGCCGTCTTACTGGATCAAGAAGGCAGAGGACGTCACTGAGCTGAACGTGTGCTGAACACGGTGGTGCCGTACGTTCGGTACTCGATCGGTTGAAGCGTGAAGAAGTTCGACTACATCAACCGCGTTAACAAACGCTTCCGCTTACGGTCTACGAGGGTACATAGACACACTCTCCCCTCTCGTTGCTATGCATCTCCATGGATAGATCTTGCATGTGCGTAGATTTTTTTCTTTCCATGCAACATTTCCCAACAGTGGCATCCGAGCCAGGTCTATGCGTAGATGATATGCACGAGTAGAACACAAAGAGTTGTGGGCGGTGATAGTCATACTGCTTACCACCAATGTCTTATTTTGATTCGGCGGTATTGTGGGATGAAGCGGCCCAGACCAACCTTACATGTCCACGCACATGAGACCGGTTCCACCGACTGACATGCAACTAGTTTTGCATAAAGGTGGCTGGCGGGTGTCTGTTTCTCCTACTTTAGTTGAATCGAATTTGACTACGGCCGGTCGTTGAATAAGGTTAAAACAACAAACTTGATGAATCACCGTTGTGGTTTTTGCGTAGGTAAGAACGGTTCTTGCTAGAAGCCCGTAGCAGCCACGTAAAACTTGCAACAACAAATTAGAGGACGTCTAACTTGTTTTTGCAGGGCATGTTGTGATTTGATATGGTCAAGATATGATGTGATATATGTTGATGTATGAGATGATCATGTTTTGTAATATTGACAACCGGCAGGAGCCTTAGGGTTGTCTCTTTATTGTATGAATTGCAAGCGCCATGTAATTGCTTTACTTTATCGCTATGCGTTAGCAATAATTGTGGAAGCAATAGTTGGCGAGACGACCCCGACGCAACGATGGAGATCAAGGTGTCGAGCTGGTGACGATGGAGATCATGACGATGCTTTGGAGATGGAGATCAAAAGCACAAGATGATGATGGCCATATCATGTCACATATTTTGATTGCATGTGATGTTTATCCTTTATGCATCTTATTTTGCTTAGAACGGCGGTAGCATTATAAGATGATCCCTTCACTAAATTTCAAGATAAAAGTGTTCTCCCAGAGTATGCACCGTTGCCAAAGTTCGTCGTTTTGAAGCACCTCATGATGATCGGGTGTGATAGACTCTACGTTCACATACAACGGGTGTAAGACAGTTTTGCACATGCAGAATACTTGGGTTAAACTTGACGAGCCTAGCATTTACAGACATGGTCTCGGAACACTAGAGACCGAAAGGTCGAACGTGAGTCATATAGTAGATATGATCAACATAGAGATGTTCACCATTGAAGACTACCCCATCTCACGTGATGATCGGACATGGGTTAGTTGATTTGGATCACGTATCACTTAGATAACTTGAGGGATGCTTATTTAAGTGGGAGTTCATTAGTAATTTGATTAATTAAACTTAATTTATCATGAACTTAGTGTTATAGTTTTGCATATCTATGTTGTAGATCAATGGCCCGAGCTACCGTTCCCCTGAATTTTAATGCGTTCCTAGAGAAAGCTAAGTTGAAAGATGATGGTAGCAACTACACAGACTGGGTCCGTAACTTGAGGATTATCCTCGTTGCACAGAAGAATTATGTCCTTAATGCACCGCTAGGTGACAGACCTGCTGCAGGAGCTAAAGCAGATGTTATGAATGTCTGGCAAGCTCGATCTGATGACTACTCGATAGTTCAGTGTGCCATGCTTTACGGCTCAGAACCAGGACTTCAAAGACGTTTTGAACGTCATGGAGCATATGAGATGTTCCAAGAGTTGAAGTTAATATTTCAAGCAAATGTCCGGGTTGAGAGATATGAAGTCTCCAACAAGTTCTATAGCTGCAAGATGGAGGAGAACAATTCTGTCACTAAACACATACTCAAAATGTCTGGGTATCATAACCACTTGACTCAGCTGGGAGTTGATCTTCCAGTTGATAGTGTTATTGCCAGAGTTCTTCAATCACTGATACCAAGCTACAAAGGCTTTGTGATGAACTATAATATGCAAGGGAAGAATAAAATGATTCATGAGCTCTTCGCAATGCTTAAGGCCGCGGAGGTAGAAATCAAGAAGGAGCATCAAGTGTTGATGGTTAACAAGACCACTAGTTTCAAGAAAAAGGGCAAGGAAAAGAAAGGGAACTTCAAGAAGAATGGCAAGCAAGTTGCCACTCCCAGGAAGAAGCCCAAAGCTAGACCCAAGCATGAAACTGAGTGCTTCTACTGCAAAGGGAATGGTCACTGGAAGCAGAACTGTCCCAAATACTTGGAGGATAAGAAGGATGGCAAAGTGAACAAAGGTATATTTGATATACATGTTATTGATGTGTACCTTACTAATGCTCATAGCAGCGCCTGGGTATTTGATACTGGTTCGGTTGCTCATATTTGTAACTCGAAATAGGAGCTGCGGAACAAACGAAGATTGGCTAAGGACGAGGTGACGATGCACGTCGGAAATGGTTCCAAGGTCGATGTGATTGCCGTCGGCATGCTACCTCTACATCTACCTTCGGGACTAGTTTTAGACCTCAATAATTGTTATTTGGTGCCTGCATTGAGCATGAACATTATATCTGGATCTTGTTTATTGTGAGACGGTTATTCATTTAAATCGGAGAATAATGGATGTTCTATTTATATGAGTAATATCTTTTATGGTCATGCACCCTTGATGAGTGGTATATTCTTGTTGAATCTCGATCATAGTGATACACATATTCATAATATTGATGCCAAAAGATGCAAAGTTGATAATGATAGTGCAACATACTTGTGGCAATGCCGTTTAGGTCATATTGGTGTAAAGCGCATGAAGAAACTCCATACGAATGGACTTTTGGAATCACTTGATTATGAATCATTTGATACTTGTGAACCATGCCTCATGGGCAAGATGACTAAAACTCCGTTCTCTGAAACAATGGAGTGAGCTAATGACTTATTGGAAATAATATATACCGATGTATGCGGTCCGATGAGTGTTGAAGCACGCGGCGGGTATCGTTATTTTCTGACCTTCACAGATGATTTGAGTAGGTATGGGTATATCTACTTGATGAAACACAAGTCTGAAATATTTGAAAAGTTCAAAGAATTTCAGAGTGAAGTGAAGAATCATCGTAACAAGAAAATAAAGTTTCTATGATCTGATCGCGGAGGCGAATATTTGAGTTACGAGTTTGGTCTTCATTTAAAACAATGTGGAATTGTTTCACAACTCGCGCCACCTAGAACACCACAGCGTAATGGTGTGTCCGAACGTCGTAACCATACTTTATTGGATATGGTGCGATCTATGATGTCTCTTACCGATTTACCACTATCGTTTTGGGGTTATGCATTAGAGACAGCCACATTCATGTTAAATAGGGCACCGTTTAAATTCGTTGAGACGACACCGTATGAACTGTGGTTTGGCAAGAAACCTAAGCTGTCGTTTCTTAAAGTTTGGGGTTGCGACACTTATGTCAAAAGGCTTCAGCCTGATAAGCTCGAACCCAAATCGGAGAAGTGCGTCTTCATAGGATACCCTAAGGAAACAATTGGGTACACATTCTACCACAGATCCGAAGGCAAGATCTTTGTTGCCAAGAATGGATCCTTTCTAGAGAAGGAGTTTCTCTCGAGAGAAGTGAGTGGGAGGAAAGTAGAACTTGATGAGGTAATTGTACCTTCTCTCGAATTGGAAAGTAGCACAACTGAGAAACCCGTTCCCATGATGCCTACACCAACTAGAGAGGAAGCAAATGATAATTATCATGAAACTTCAGATCAAGTTGCTACTGAACCTCATAGATCAACCAGAGCATGATCTGCACCAGAGTGGTACATTAATCCTGTCCTGGAAGTCATGTTACTAGACCAAGGCGAACCTACGAACTATGAAGAAGCTATGATGAGCCCAAATTCCAATAAATGGCTTGAGGCCATGAAATCTGAGATAGGATCCATGTATGAGAACAAAGTATGGACTTTGGTGGACTTGCCCGATGATCAGCAAGCCATAGAAAATAAATGGATCTTCAAGAAGAAGACTGACGCTGATGGTAATGTTATTGTCTACAAAGCTTGACTTGTTGCGAAAGGTTTTCGATAAGTTCAAGGGGTTGACTACAATGAGACTTTCTCACCCGTAGCGATGCTTAAGTCTGTCTGAATCATGTTAGCAATTGCCGCATTTTATGATTATGAAATCTGGCAAATGGACGTCAAAACTGCATTCCTTAATGGATTTCTTAAAGAAGAGTTGTATATGATGCAACCAGAAGGTTTTGTCGATCCTAAAGGTGCTAACAAAGTATGCAAGCTCCAGCGATCCATCTATGGACTGGTGCAAGTATCTCGGAGTTGGAATATATGCTTTGATGAGGTGATCAAAGCATATGGTTTTATACAGACTTACGGTTAAGCCTGTATTTACAAGAAAGTGAATGGGAGCTCTGTAGCATTTCTGATATTATATGTGGATGACATATTATTGATTGGAAATGATATAGAATTTCTGGATAGCATAAAAGGATACTTGAATAAGAATTTTTCAATGAAAGACCTCGGTGAAGCTGCTTATATATTGGGCATCAAGATCTATAGGGATAGATCAAGACGCTTAGTAGGACTTTCACAAAGCACATACCTTGACAAAGTTTTGAAGAAGTTCAAAATGGATTAGTCAAAGAAAGGGTTCTTGCCTATGTTACAAGGTGTGAAGTTGAGTCAGACTCAAAGCCCGACCACTACAGAAGATAGAGAAAAAATGAAAGTCATTCCCTATGCCTCAGCCATAGGTTCTATCATGTATGCTATGCTGTGTACCAGACCTGATGTGTGCCTTGCCATAAGTTTGGCAGGGAGGTACCAAAGTAATCCAGGAGTGGATCACTGGACAGCGGTCAAGAACATCCTGAAGTACCTGAGAGGACTAAGAAAATATCTCTCGGTTATGGAGGTGATAAAGAGTTCGTCGTAAAGGGTTACGTCGATGCAAGCTTTGACACCAATTCAGATGACTCTGAGTCTCAATCTGGATACGTATTGAAAGCGGGAGCGATTAGCTAGAGTAGCTCCATGCAGAGCATTGTAGACATAGAAATTTGCAAAAGACATACGGATCTGAATGTGGTAGACCCATTGACTAAACTTCTCTCACAAGCAAAACATGATCACACCTTAGTACTCTTTGGGTATTAATCACACGGTGATGTGAACTAGATTATTGACTCTAGTAAACTCTTTGGGTCTTAGTCACATGGTGATGTGAACTATCGGTGTTAATCACATGGCGATGTGAACTAGATTATTGACTCTAGTGCAAGTGGGAGACTGATGGAAATATGCCCTAGAGGCAATAATAAAATGGTTATTATTATATTTCCTTAATCATGATAAAGGTTTATTATTCATGCTAGAATTGTATTGACCGGAAACTTAAATACATGTGTGGATACATAAACAAATACCGTGTCCCTAGTGAGCCTCTACTAGACTAGCTCGTTAATCAAAAGATGGTTAAGGTTTCCTAACCATAGACATGAGTTGTCATTTGATAACGGGATCACATCATTAGGAGAATGATGTGATGGACAAGACCCATTCGTTAGCTTAGCATATTGATCGTTCAGTTTATTGCTATTGCTTTCTTGATGACAAATACATATTCCTTCGACTATGAGATTATGCAACTCCCGGATACCGGAGTAATACCTTGTGTGCTATCAAATGTCACAACGTAACTGGGTGATCATAAAGATGCTCTACAGGTATCTCCGAAGGTGTTTGTTGAGTTGGCATAGATCGAGATTAGGATTTGTCACTCCGAGTATTGGAGAGGTATCTCGGGGCCCTCTCGGTAATACACATCATAAGAAGCCTTGCAAGCAAAGTGACTAAGGTGTTAGTTGCAAGATGATGTATTACGGAACGAGTAAAGAGACTTGCCGGTAACAAGATTGAACTAGGTATGAAGATACGGATGATCGAATCTCGGGCAAGTAACATACCGATGGACAAAGGGAATTACGTATGTTGTCATAAGGTTTGACTGATAAAGATCTTCATAGAATATGTAGGAACCAATATGGGCATCCAGGTTCCGCTATTGGTTATTGACCGGAGAGGTGTCTCGGTCATGTCTACATAGTTCTCGAACCCGTAGGGTCCGCACGCTTAACGTTCGTTGACGATATAGTGTTATATGAGTTATATGATTTGGTGACCGAATGTTGTTCGGAGTCCCGGATGAGATCACGGACATGACAAGGAGTCTCGAAATGGTCGAGAGGTAAAGATTGATATATAGGACGATGGTATTCGGACACCGGAAGTGTTTCAGACTATACCGGGTAGTCATCAGTATACTGGAGGGGGTACCGGACACCCCTGGGACGGTAATGGGCCTATTGGGCCATTAGAGGGGAGCACACCAGCGCACAAGGGGCTGGAGCACCCCCTATGGCAGCCACCCAAGTGGGGAAAGGAAAGGGGGGGGGGGATTCGGCCTCCCCCTTCCTTCCCTCTTCCCCCTTTCCTTTCCCCCTCCGATAAATATGGTAGGGGGGGGGGGGGGGCGCCACATGGGGAGGACCCCAAGTAGGATTCGGCCTACTTGGGGGCGCCTCCTGGCTGCTCCCTCCTCCCCCCACCTATATATATGTGGGAGGGGGGCGCCTAGCACAACCACAACAATTGTTTAGCCGTGTGCAGCGCCCGCCTCCACCGTTTACACCCCCGGTCATATTTTCATAGTGCTTAGGCGAAGCCCTGCGAAGATCACTTCACCATCACCGTCACAACCCCGTCGTGCTGCCGAAACTCATCCACTACCTCGCCATCTTACTGGATCAAGAAGGTGGAGGATGTCACCGAGCTGAACGTGTGCTGAACATGGAGGTGCCGTACGTTCGGTACTCGATCGGTTGGAGCGCGAAGAAGTTCGACTACATCAACCGCGTTAACAAATGCTTCCGCTTACGGTCTACGAGGGTATGTAGACACACTCTCCCCTCTTGTTTCTATGCATCTCCATGGATAGATCTTGCATGTGCGTAGAATTTTTTTATTTTCCATGCAACGTTTCCCAACAGTTGGCAGATCCCGCTGCCTGCCTCGCCACATCCCGCCGACCGGAGGTATAACTTCTTTTAGAACCGGCCTTTTCTAATGGCCCAGCTCCCCACGTCATTGCATCCTTTTTTTATCAAGTTAGGATTGCTCCCCACATCGCTGCATCCTGCATGTGGATATTCTTCTACTCCATGTAGCTAGCTCCGTCGGCTTATCGAACACTCAAACACCACCTATATTTTTATTATTAGAGGAATAAAGGAACTGCATAGACTGGCTAACGAACCCATCTCTTCGTTAAAAAGGGAAATAAAGTGGGGTTGGGGCAAAGTACTAGTAAGATGCTGGCCTGACTGGTCTCTTGGTCGAGAAAGGAAAGAAAGTGAGGGGGTGTTGGGTCGGTAATGCAACTGAGAATGAGCACGTCTAGATTTCCTATGGTCACATAGGAAAAGGTCACCGACGAGAACAAGAATGGCACAAATCCAGACATTCTTGCATGTTTTGCCGCTCTCGGCAACCACCTCTGCCTCACCACTTTATGCCTCGGTGGAGGTAAAACGTGCTTGTGCCTCCCTTGTCCCTATGCCCTTACTGCTGCTGTTAATCTAACATCTCATGTAAAATGAAACAATGCCACTATTATTGTGATGTCACTGTTAAGTAATGCTGCTGTCAATCTATTGTCATTGATAAACTGAATCAATGCCACCATCGTTTTATGAAATGCTTCTGTCTTGCTTTATTTCCCATGAGTAGTGTTTTGGGCTGTTACACATAAATCTCACACCGGTAACATACCTGCATCTCAGTGGATCCGCACAAATTTAATTGCACATTTGGTTGACATGATGATGTATTTCTTCTTTCCGTATCACCCTTTGTTAGAACGATCATTCCTGTTAACCGTGCACGTAGCTACTGATCATGTGCTACTGTCATCACAGAGTAATAATGCAATTGTTATTCATGTTAATCTAAGTTCCCTTTAATCTAGTGCCAGTGTTCATTTGATGTGATGGCACTTCTTAGTTAATGGCACTTTTTCATACTATCAATGTAATGCCATTGATAACATATGACATGTTGCTGTTAATCATATGACACTGCAAAAAAAATGACACTGCTTAAATAACCCTATTACATATTCATGCAAACAGGGTTGTCTATCTCCATATGGTATCTATTTGTGCAAAGAAAATCACAAACCTCAATTTTAGTGGAACTGCACAAAATTAGATCGCTCCATCTATCTGCTGTCAGCTAACCTCATGGTGCTCCAGGTATTCCTACCTTCATAACTAGGTAGAATGACCAAAGCAAGATGAAATAAGCTTATTCGTATTCGTACATTGAATTGCTGGTTGCAGTGTGGAACGAGCCTGTCATGTGTGGAGGAGCAAACAAGGACTGCAGCCGCGCCGTCAACGCAAGATAAAAGAGACCGAGTCATAGATGGCCTGGCCGGCGAGTAGGGGTCATGCAAATAGCGGTGCATTATTTTAGTGGAATTGCACAAAAAATATCTTGGGGTGAGTAGGACAAATTTTCTACAACCACACAGAAGGAATTGCACTCATCGGTTCGATCGAGTTTCCTCCATGGCATGCGATGAGACCCCAAGGTGGAAATCAACTAACCACTTATAAAATTATGGATAATCTTCCTCATGCAGGTCAGTATCCCCTTCATCCAGATGATCGTGTTTTGTCATGCAGAGCTATTGATATGTGCTACTGTTTTGCAACACCGTTTAAGTACAGCTATTGTTTTCCTATCTTATCACATTCAGGACAAAAGATGATTTCAGTGGAATTGCACAAAATGGTCTGATGTTGAGTGATCTCTATTGCCTCCTCTATCTGCAATGTGTCAGCATCAATTGCAAGATGAGCCAACCAGCTAGCTGTGGAGTTTCCAACATGCTGAAAGTGCACGCAACATTGAGCAGAAAGAAGCATGCCCAGGAAATTAATGCGTGCCTAGGTAGGCCCTTTGCTCAGAGAAGCATCAATCATTTTTTCTTTATTTATACACCTTCTCACAACTTTGTCTTGGTTTTATCATTGAGATGCATAAACATGCTGAACTTATGTGCTTGGCCTTGTTTGTTTCAGCTTTGATCTGATTTGAATCACCTAGGTATTCAATTTAGTGGAAAAGCTGATTCACAGTCATATAAGATCATGTTTGTTTCAGCTTTAATTGGATTCAAATCGCCTGTAGATTCACTTTAGTGGTAAAGCTGATTCGCAGAATCAGCTTCGCCACCGAAGTACACTTTGAGGTGCTTCAACAAATTGCACTAAAAATGACCCAAATCCAGATTGAGCTTCACATTGTTAGCTAGTATGCATACCAGATTGAGCCTAACATACCATAGATTTGCTTTCATGGTAAAGCTGATTTGAAATAGCTGTTTGTTTTAGATTCCAGATTCAGTTTCACTGGCAAAGTTGGCTTCACTAGTAAAGCTGATTCAAAATAACTGTCTGTTTCATATTCCAGATTCAGTTTCACTGGCAAAGCTGGCTTCACTAGTAAAGCTGATTCGAAATAACCTAGCGTGTGAACCTTTAGAGCATGGCTAATAGTATAGCTAACTACTGGCTATATGATGTTGCCATGTTATATGTAGTCATCACTTATAGTCACTTATACACCAAGGTTAGCTATAAGGTTGGCTATACGAGTACTACTTTTTTCACCTTCTTTCTACCTCTTTCTTTATATTTATTGCATTTGCCTAGGAGTACGCATATAGCTAGGCTCTTGCATGAGAGCCCACTCCCATCATTTTTCTATGTCTCTCTCCTCTACATAGGCAAAAGTGCCATGTAAGCGGGCTATAAGCCCATTATTGTACTTGCTCTTAGAGTCTATATTGTCGGCCTGTTATTTGACCCCTCATTTTGCCGTGCTATGACCAGTGTGGTGTCTGCATGCAGTGCGACATCCTCTAATTTGGTGGATGCCAAGCGGGCCCGAGAAGGAGCCATAACTTTTTTTAAAGTTGAAAAAGGTTACTGATGAGGAGCCATAAGCTTGATGGCGTCTCTTTTCTTCTTCTTTTGAATGGGCAATAAGCTGGAGAGCTGGAGAGTGTCTTTAATGGGCTGCCTCTAGTGTTAAGACCATCCAGTATGAAACACGGCAGCCGACTAGGCCGATACAAAAGTCAATCCATCTTAAAGCTCATTTGTTTTTTTTTTTGCGAGGAAAAGCCCATATTTCTTGAAGAGGGGCACTCCCAAAAAAACCCTCCTTCCTCCTCGGCTCCTCGCCTCCACTTAATGCAGCTCGCTGGACTCTCCCCCTTACATTGCCCCCAATTCCCCGCGCTCCCCTTCTTCCTCACTCATATAGAAAATCCCCGCTCCCCTTCTTCCTCACTCGTACAGAAAACCCATCCCTCCTTCTTCCTCACTCCTACAGAAAACCCCAGCCCTCCTTCTTCCCCACTCGCATTGCCACTAGGCTTATCTCTCGCTACTCTGCTCAAACCCGTGAGC
The DNA here is from genome assembly GCA_011799875.1 of Thinopyrum elongatum. Classification (NCBI taxonomy): domain Eukaryota; kingdom Viridiplantae; phylum Streptophyta; class Magnoliopsida; order Poales; family Poaceae; genus Thinopyrum; species Thinopyrum elongatum. The sequence goes on from CM022301.1 coordinate 317,819,929, forward strand.
TCGATGCAACGCCCATAAGGAAAATGGAGTCGGCTAGCCCCAACGCCAAGAAGATGAGGCTCCCACCAGCGACGATGCCGGTTGTAGATCCCGCACCCGACAACGCGGGGAGAAGCGGCAAGGCCCACCCCCGGATCTGAGGAACCCGTAGAATCTCGGGTGGACCGCATAGCGATCTCCCATACGCCATCCTTGGGGAGATTATCTCCCTCCTCCCCACCAAGGATGGCTGCCGCACACAAGTCCTCGCATCTCGGAGGCACACTCTGTGCCGCACCACGCCTCTTAATCTTGACTGTCGTCAGCTATTTGTCATTCATGATTTTGAACTCCTCAGAGCCATCATTTCCTCCCACCAGGGCTCCGTTCAATGCCTCTACATCCCGACATGCTACTTGCTATCCATACCCTGCACGGTGGACGCCTGGCTGACATCCCCTGAATTCGAAAAACTCCAGCAACTTGAGTTCTACCATTACTACGAAAATTACATACCACGAACCGAATGCCATGTATTTGTGCCCATACCACCGTTGTCCATATCGTGGTTTTCCTCCTCTCTCCACATCACCACCTTCGCCCGGTGCCATCTACCAGACAATCTGGTACAAATGCTTTGAGTCCCACTGGTAAAAAAACTTACGCTTGTGGTGGTTGATCCGTCGGAGGCCTCACTGGACAACATCATCCACTCTAGTTGCCCTGCCCTGGAGCGCTTGCTGCTTGTTTTGGGAATAGAAATCCGTATCATTTGTCTCCAAATAAAGTCACCTCACCTTAAAAGCATTGGAATTTGTTTTGAAGGTCAGCAACTCATCATCGAAGATTCCCCTTCACTTCAAAGGCTGCTCCTTGATTATTGTTATATACCTTCGCATAACTATCATCTCTGCGCCTAAATTGGAGACCTTGGGTGTAATTCGTGGTTCGTTTAAATATCACAAGATGGTGTTTGGCTCCACACTTATTCGGGTACTGTATATTATCATCTACACTTTTGTAATCATAAGCTGCATTTTTCATTTGTGCGCATAAGTTTTATATCATCTTGAAGTACACTTTGGATACTAATATTATGTTATATGCTCCATGAAGAGTTCGTCCTTGGATAGCCTATCAATGGTGATGGATTCTGTCAAGATCTTATATATCAGAATGTTTAGTATTGTTCTGAACACAATTATTGGCTTGCTGCGATGCTTTCCATGTCTGGAGAATTTGTATATAAAGGTTATTATTTCATGCACACCGGAAGCCCATATATATTGTACTAGAATTACCGTTCAGCTGTCGCTCTTTCGACATACTCTTTTTTTAGACCTTAACTGTTTTCAATCTTCATGTCTACGTAGGAACCAACACATGGAGAAAAATATATAACCAATCAATGGCATAATAAGCACCAGGATTTTCTCAGTTCTCATGACATTTTTTTGAGGACAATAACGATGGAAGGATATGCATCCAACCAGGCAAACAGAAGCTTTGTCACATTCTTCCTGTTGAATGCGAGGTTACTATTGTCAATGAGGCTTAAGATTTTCAACAAGAAATTTCTCACGGATGGATATGTTGAACAAAAAAAAAGAAGTTTCAGGTGGACAAATGGGCTTCTGAACGTGCTCGGCTTCTATTTACAACAACTTGTGGTCATATTCCAGTAAACTTTTTGGCACATGATGTTGATTTTATGGATCAGACCAACCCATTTGTTTGTGACTGCCAAAAACAGTGGTTGGGTTAGATGTTATTGCCATGTTCAATCTGGGTTTTGTCTAAACCTGATGAACAATCAATCCTTGTGCTTTTTTACCATTTGTAAGCTTGAGTTAGATGTTGTTGCCCTTTTCAACTCGGTTGTGACTGTAATATTTTCTTTGAAACAAGGCAAATGGCTTGCAATTTCCTTAATTAAGAGAGAAATATTGTAACAAATCCCAACCAAGGGAAATAACATCACTCTCGCCGGCTTCTTGAGCTCATTGTGCATTACAGAACTCATGTGCTTAGCGCCCGCCAGCACCCACAAACTTATTTTGAGCTAGCACACCAAATAGGCTGTAATTCTTCATAAGAAAGGCTGCATGGCTGTGACTGATTTGGATTCTGACATTTGGGACCCACGAGGAAAAAGCCAATCCAAGGTGGTGTCGACTTAGTCAACAAATGATTCTGCCTACCAGCTGTTGGATTGACATCCAACATCTATCGTGTTTCTTCTATCTCTTGTATTCTTCCTTCAGCCGCCCAAACCAAACCATGCCGTCGGTCCTGCCTGCTCCCGCCTCACATGGCTGGCTGCGCCTCCGCCGCCCTACCGTACGCTCAAATGTTGACCAGTCCATCCCCTATATTCCCCCACACGTCTTGTTATTCTCCGGTGACGTCAGCCCCAACCCGCACCCGCACTCGAGCCAGTCAACCCTCGTACTCCCCTTCGTGTGCGACTACACTGCCGCATCTTCCACGGCTCCTATTCGTTCCTGTCCGAGGCCTCGCCGTCGTCCTCTGCCTTGGTTCGCTCGCCGTGTGAGGTGCATCGTCGTCTACTGTAGTCAACATGGTCAATAACCGAGAGGAATCAATAGATGACTATACGTGGAGAGGATGACAGTAGGGACCCACCAGAGTCATCGTAGTACACAAGCAAGTGCCTCGTTATTACAAGCCAAAAAAATGCTTCCTCCTAATGGTTTGACATCTGGGTCCCACGCCGTTGTCAACGTATAGTCAATAAATGAGACAATTACACAACGAGCGGCTGACACCATGGACCTAGCTGCTCATGTAGTTGTTTTTTAGTTTTAGAGACAGTGTAGGATATCAACGGGGCTGTGCGCCGTCTAGCCCAGGATTTCATTTTATGTTTACCACATGACGAGCCCAGTTGCTTTTTTTTTCTTTCTGAAAATGGCTAGCCCAGTTCTATTTTTTTTACAGAATACCCAACCGAGGCCTACTTGCTTTTCTCAGCCCTGCTGGGCAGCAAATCTTTCAAGATGATGAGGGATGTATTCGCTTGCCCAGAAAATGGGCTGTAAATTTTAAAAACACAACAAACCGACAATTAGTTTCAAATATCTTTTTTTTAGGATGTCGAGATTTTAAATTTCATTTTTTTTGCGGGGAAAATTATGTTTGATTTTAAATTGATATAAATATAGTTTTCAAATTAGTTTGAATGTGACTTGAAATTTCAGGATTAAAAACAGTTCGGACCGCACCGAAATATTGTTGTATTTTTTAAACGTGGCCAGAATATGGGTTGTAATGCTAAAAAAAGAATATGGGCTCCAAAAAAATCCTTAAGAATTAGTAAATGGGTTGTAAAGTATTATAAAGTATCGGAAGAGGGATGTAAGTGGAGAGGCTGACTGTAGGGGCCCACATGGTCCATGGCGGCACGCAAGCAAGTGCCTCCTTATTACGCGAACAAAAATCATTGCACCTCCTGACAACTGGGACCCACCAGCTACATCTTCGCATGCAACGAAGTGCCTCCTTATTACGCGGGAAAAAAGTTTCCTCCACTTGACAGCTGAGACCCACCAGCTACATCTTCGTATGCAAGGAAGTGCCTCCTTATTACGCGCAAGAAAAATTATTCCTCCCGCTGCTAGCTGGGACCTGCCAGATTTGGTGGCTGACTTGTGGGCCTACTAAGTTGACGCGTACGCATGGCTTTGTCAACTTAGTCAACAAATGATCTTCTTGCTCCAGCCGCCCAAACCAGCACAGGCGGGACCGCCTACTCCTGCCTCCCGTGGCCGGCTGTGCTGCCGCCGCTGGCCATGCCATCCCTCTACTCACCCACACCTCCTGTTATTCTCCGGCGACGGCAGCCTCACACCGCAGCTGAGCCAGTCAACCCTCGTACTCCCCTCTGTGTGGGCATCCACTGTCGCCTCTTCCCCGGCTCCGCTTCGTTCCCTTCCTAGCCTCGCCGTCGTCCACCACCTTGGTGCTCTCGGCGCGGCATGGTCAACATGGTCAATGAATGACAACCATCGGAAGACGACTGTACGCAGTGACGCTGATAGCTGGACCCATCAGCTACATCTTTAGACGCAAGGAAGTGCCTCCATATTATGCGCAAACCAAAATGATTCCTCCCCCTGATAGTTGGGACCCACCAGCTATATCTTTGCATGCAAAGAATGCCTCCTTATCCTCCCTGATAGCTGGGATCCACCCGGTCGAAGCGTACGTAGCGTTGTCTGTCTGGTCGTGAACACGTATGCACATACTGGTCGATCGGTGTCTCTGCAAGGATGAACCGTGGCTGAGCAAGCAGCGACATGTGTCGTAGTACAGTCTGGCCCCTACGTAGCAGTCCACACAGTCCTGTCTAAATGGAGTACATGTACATACAACCACGCTGCAAAAAATATGGGCACGTACGTACATACGGGCAGGGTCTCGAACACGTACTCGCACATACGTTTGACGAGGGCTCATGTACGTGTATAGGCAACGGACAACAGCAACGGCCTCCTGTTCATCGATAGCCAACCAGCTGGGTCGGGACGGAGGAAACAATGCCATGTTCACCGGGAGTCAAGTGACTGGGTCGGAACACGTCCTATTCATCGGGAGCCAACCGGTTTGGATGGAACAGCCGAAACGGGGTCTGGTGTACCGCAAAATAGAGGAAATGACCTTTTGTTTGACCGCGTAAGGTTGAAATGGGGTCCTATTCATCGAAAGGAGTCTGGTGTACCGCAAAATTGAGGAAACGAACTTCTGATCAAGCGCCTACGGTCGAAATGGGGTCTTGTTGATCAGGAGGGGTCTGGCGTACCGCAAAATGAAGGAAACCGACTTTTGTTCGAGTGCCTATGGTCGAAACGGTGTCCTGTTCATTGGGAGGGGTGTGGCGTACCGCAAAACGGGACTCCACGGGCTACTGTTCATCCACCATCTACGGCCTTGCTCCAGCCTCCACAAATTACCGTTCACCCACGGTCGACTTCCTCCAGCCTCCACCTGCTACTGTTCATCTAGCCTCCACCGGCTATTGTTCATCCAGCCTACACGGGGTCCTATTCATCCACCCCAACCGGCTGGGGTGTGATGGCCTCCTCGGGATCCTGTTCATCCAGCGGCAACGGCCTACTACCACGGGGTCCTATTCATCCAAGCCCCACCGGGAACTGTTCATCCACAGCCAACCAACCGGCTCGACTCACCACGTCTTGACTCGTTCTACGTACCACGCGCACGGTAGCAATGGTCACTATTCATCAAGAGGCAACCCAACACCGGCTGGCTACGTCTCGCACGGGGGTTCGATCAGCTTGAGTAAGCAGCAGCAACTAGCGATTAATCGCTCGAGTTAAGTTAGCAGCAGCAGCGAAGGAATCGCTCGGGTTCAGTCAACAACCAAGGGTTCGATCGCTCGGGTTCAGTAACATAGCTAGTGTAATTGCTCGGGTTCAGTAAGCGAACACCTCGCTCAGGTTCAGTTAGCCAACGCCTCGCACACACGCGCGTACAAGAGAAACACGCAAACCACAGTGCATCGCTCGGCCCCAACCACCCACCGTAACCGGGAACTCCCTGATATTTTCCTCGCCCTCGCTTCTACCACTATTTTTTCCATCATGGACGACCCAAAGAATGTCATGGAGGCATGCCTCTGGCCCACCCAGGAGGAAAAGCCTAATTTCTGTCATGATTTTTTGTCATAGAAGTAGGAGCCCACCACATCTATGATGATACATGTTTTTGTCACAATTATAGTCATAGAAGTGTCATAAGCATGATTTTTTTTTCCGTTCGAGCCATAATGTCACGGATGTGTCTTTTTTGTAGTGGTTGTATTTAGACATATCATGCATATTGTGTATATGTTTTGAAATGCACTGGTATGTGTGGAATCCGACACCTAGTTATCTGCCTTGGTAGCCTTCCCTACAGGGAAAAGCCTCCTAGTGCTTCCACTAAGCCATGGTAGTTCACTACTACTCTGAAACACATGGATTGACCGGAATGTATCCTTCTTTGCTCCTATGTCTGTCCCTACGGGGAAATGTCACGCGGTGTTTACTAAAGTCCTTGTAGCTTTGCTACGACTTGGTTACACTCACTGCTGACCGACACGTGCATTGCTGGGTTACGTATGCATGTCCTTGTATGTTTGTGCCACCTAGGTTTATGACTAGTCATGTCATCCGGGTTCTCTGTCACTTGGATGCTAGGGACACAATCATATATGTGAGCCAAAAGGCGCAAACGGTCCCGGCCCAGGTAAAGGCGGCAGCCGTGGGTTACCATGCGTGAGGCTGCAAAGTGGTATGATGTGTTACATGCTAGATCAGTGTGACTTAGGATCCGGGTCCTGATAGCTTTGGCATCAGAGCCTGACTGCTTGTAGGATTACCAAGGAAAACTGGTCGATGTCGAGTCTAGAACTGCTTTAGTTATATGGAAGGGAATTGATTGTGGAAGGGAATGTAAGGCTCTTTTTACTTCTCTTCTCATGTCATTCTTTCTGAGTCACCCTCTTCTTTTCTACGGGGATTAAGAACTAGGCTTCTCATCTATCTATCAGGATCATGTGTCACTGATACGTCTCCAACGTATCTATAATTCTTGATTGTTCCATGCTATTATAGTATCAATTTTGGATGTTTTATATGCCATTATATGCAATTATATATCATTTTTTGGGACTAACCTATTAACTTAGTGCCCAGTGCCAGTTGCTGTTTTTTTGCATGTTTTTTACTTTTTAGAAAATCAATATCAAGCGAAGTCCAAACAAAGAAAAAACTTTGGATTTTTTTCTGGACCAGAAGAGACCCTAGAAGGTTTGGGAGAAGGCCAGAAGGGCCACGAGGGAGCGACAAGCCCTAGGGGCGCGCCCCCCAGGCTTGTGGGCCCCTCGTGGCACATCCAACCCTAATTCCACCTCTATAAATACCCAAATATTTCCTTGATATCAGAGAGTCCACGAAATACTTTTTCCACTGCCGCAAGTTCTAGAACCACGAGGTCCCATCTGGAGGCCTTTTTTGGCACTCTGCCTGAGCGGGATTCGATCATGGAGGGGCTCTACATCATCCTTGTCACCCTTCTAATGATGCGTGAGTAGTTTACCACGGACCTATGGGTCCATAGTTAGTAGCTAGATGGGTTCTTCTCTCTCTTTAATCTTCAATACAATGTTCTCCTTGATGTTCTTGGAGATCTATTCGATGTAATGACTTTTTTGCGGTGTGTTTGTTGGGGTCTGCTGAATTGTGAGTTTATGATCAGATCTATCCATGAATATTATTTGAGTTTTCTCCGAACTCTTTTATGCATGATTACTATAGCCTCATATTTCTCTCTGATCTATTGATTTGGTTTGGCCAACTAGATTGATTTTTCTTGCAATGGGAGAGGTGCTTTGTAATGGGTTTGATCTTGCAGTGCTCAACCCCAGTGACAGAAGGGGACATGGCACATATGTATCATTGCTATTAAGGGTAAAAAGATGGGGTTTATTCATACGTGAGTTTATCTTGTCTACATCATCTCATCTTGCTTAAGGCGTTACTCCGTTTTTCCATGAACTTAACACACTAGATGCATGCTGGATAACGGTCGATGTGTGGAGTAATAGTAGTAGATGCAGAATCATTTCGGTCTACTTGTCTCGGACATGATGCCTATAAATGATCATTGCCTTGGATATTGTCATAATTATTTGCTTTTCTATCAATTGCCCAACAGTAATATGTTTACCCACCGTATGCTATTTTCAAGAGAGAAGCCTCTAGTGAAAACTATGGCCCCGGGTCTATCTTTTATCATACACTAGAACAATGCCCGTGCATTGCAACGGGAAATAAATCTTCTAGTACATCGACTTGTGATTTACATGTCTATAATAATGCGATTGTGTAAATAAATGATCATCTAATTCTGCCCATGAATTACCTTATATTTTGATCAAAAAATTGGTAAGTAAATTAAAGTGGAATTGGTTCAGAAGGTAAGTAAATTAAGTTGATTTATTTTCATACAAGAAAGGTTGGGCGAATGGGTGGTGGGAAGAAAGGTGAAATGGGAACCTTACGTTCTTTTTAAGTAGTTGAGATACAAGGAAGGTTGGACGAAGGGGTGGTGGGAAGAAAGGTGAAATGGGAACCTTACGTTCTTTTTAAGTAGTAGAGGTTAAAACCAAAAATACCTTGCTGCATTTTTATTTTATTTTATTTATTTTGTATTTTTGTCCGATCTATCTATCAAATACCATATAATTTAATCTTGCTCGTAACCGTCGAGGGATTGACAACCCCTTGTTCGTGTTGGATTGCAATGATTTGTTGTTTGTGTGTAGGTGCTGCTAATGAGTTGTTGCTTGGTTCTCCTACTGGATTGATAACCTTGGTTCTTAACTGAGGGAAATACTTATCTCTAATGTACTGCATCATCCTCTCCTCTTCGAGGAAATCCCAACGCTGTTCACAAGTAGCAGGAAGAATTTCTGTCATCGTTGCCGGGGAGACATCATCAACACCTATCAAGTACCTACGCATAAACTTTCATCTCCTTGCACTTAAATTATTTGCCATTTGCCTCTCGTTTTCATCTCCCCCACTTCTAAAACGTTTTTACAAAAATACAAAAATACTTTCCGTTTTCCTTTTTGTGTGTTTTCTTGTTTGCTTGCTTGTCCACTTTATCGTTATGGCTAGTTCTTCCCTTGCTACATGCACCCTTGAAAATGAAGTTCTCAATTTTAAGCAAAGGGGAGGAGAGAATTTAAAAGATGCTTGGTATAGGATTTGCAATGCTCATAATAGATCAACTCGTAAGCAATCTACTACCGTTCTTCTTTGCAACTTTTATGTGGGTGTTACTACTTGGTATAGATTTGTGCTAGACACTATTACTGGAGGGAATTTCTTGAGTAGTCACCCTACGGATGCTTTTAAAGCTATGGAAAATTTAGTGGGATCACCACCTATCACTATCAATGAAACAATTTTAACCTTGGAACATGTTATGCAAAGGCTAGATGCTATTGAAAATAAAATGCCTACCATAGAGCATATTGAAAATCTAGATAAAAAGATTCATAATCATGTTACTCTATTTGTAACAAAGGTAGGGATTACTCTTAAGATGCTAAAAGATAAGGAACCAGTGATTAATGAAAGGGTGGAGCAAAGTCCCGGCAGGATCGATAAGTTGGAAGAAATTATTAATAATTTGGGTTTCGCTTTTTCTTCCGTTAAAACTATTGAAAAAACTACTCCTAGCAAGAATTGCAAGTTTATATATGTTCCTAAAGACAAGGGTGGCACAACTAGCAACAATAGCGAAGATCTAAAAATGATTAGTGTTCACCCCAATTTCGTTGATTTGATAAAAGAACCAATTTATGAAAATAAGTCTCTGAATTTTATTCCTAGGAGTGTGATCATTAAAAACATGTATACTAGAACTCCTAGGCATTATGGATGTGTGATTAAGGAGTTGGAAACCAAAGATGGCAACACTTGAAACTATACATTATGCCTAGCTAGGGGCGTAAAACAATAGCGCTAGTTGAGAGGCAACCCAATAGTTATCCTTTATTTTTTTGGTTATTTTCTATTTTTCAATAAGCACACAATTATGATACTGTTATGATTGTGTTTTAGTGATTAAATTAGCGTTTGTGCCAAGCAAAGCCTTCGGGATGATTTGAAAGATAGTTGCTTTGATTCTGTGCAAAAACAAATTTTTTTACGTCCAGTAGCAGAATTGTTAAAAATCACTGGAGCAACGAAAAATTATGATTTTTTTACACATGATTTATGTACAAATTTGCCATGTTTTACTAATTTTTTAGAATTTTTGGAGTTACATAAGGATGGTCAATGTTCCGATTGCTACATACTGTTCTGTTTTTGACAGATTCTGTTTTTGATGCATTGTTTTGCTTGTTTGGATGAAACTATGGATTGTATCGGGGGGTATAAGCCATGGAGAAGTTAGAATATAGTATATATAATGCAAAAATAAAATATGAATGGGTTTTCAATAGTACTTAAAGTAGCGATTTGCTTTATGATACGAATGGATCTCATGAGGTTTGACGCCCCCGATTCAATCGTACACTAATCATGCACGCAAACGTGAACGATCAAGATCAGGGACTCACAGGAAGATATCACAACACAACTCTAAAAAAAATAAGTCATACAAGCATCATATTACAAGCCAGGGGCCTCGAGGGCTCGAATACATAAGCTTGATCATAAACGAGCCAGTGGAAGCAACAATATCTGAGTACAGACATAAGTTAAACAAGTGCCATAAGATGGCTAGCACAAAAGTAGCAACGATCGAAAAGGCAAGGCCTCCTGCCTGGGACCTCCTAACTACTCCTCGAAGTCAAACTCCACGTAGAACCATCCTCAGGATCCTCTTGCTCCTGGAATTCATCATATGATCGCAATAACCGGGAAAAGGGGAAAAAGAAGTAGCAAAGCAACCGTGAGTACTCATCCAAAGTACTCGCAAGCAAGGATCTACACTACATATGCATCGATATCAATGAAATGGATAGTATCTGTGGACTGAACTGCAGAATGCCAGATTAAGAGGGGGAGAAGCTAGTCCTATCAAAGACTACGCTTCTGGCAACCTCCCTCTTGAAGCATATAGAAGAGAGTAGCTGGTAAGTTAACCAAGTATCATCGCATAGCATAATCCTACACGACGATCCTCTCCTCGTCACCCTGTGAGAGAGCGATTTGGCACTTGAAAGGGTGTATTTTATTAAATATCCGGTTCTAGTTGTCATGAGGTCGGAATACAACTCCGGGTCGTCCTGTTACCGTGGACACGGCTATTCGAATAGATCAATCTTCCCTGCAGGGGTGCACCAGTTTACCCAACATGCTCGATCACTCTGGCCGGACACACTTTCCTGGGTCATGCCTGGCCTCGGAAGATCAACACGTCGCAGCCCTACCTAGGCCTAACAGAGAGGTCAGCACGCCGGTCTAAATCCTATGTGCGCAGGGGTGTTGGGCTCATCGCCCGTTGCACACCTGCAAGTTGCGTACGCGGCCGGTGAGCAGACCTAGCAACCTCCATTACAAAGGAAGTTGTGTTACGCGGTCCAACCCCGCGTGCGCCGCTCAGTCGCTGACGTCTAGGAGGCTTCGGCTGATACTATGACGTCGAGTGCCCATAACTGTTCCCGCGTGGTGGTTAGTGCATATAGGCCACTGGCCAACTCAGATCAAATACCCAATCTCGTTAAGCGTGTTATTTGAAGTAACCACGGACGCCGATCAGGGGCCAGGCCCACTTGTCTCCTAGGTGGTCACAACCTGCCCTGTCGCTCCGCCACAAAGTAACACTCGGGGGCCGTCGAGAACCCAAGCCCACCACTACCTGGATGGAACCACCTGTCCCCTCAGCCCCCATATCCGAATCACTTGCGGGTACTCTATGAGCCGACCCGACTTTAGGCACAACATGTATCATGTGTAATATACATAGAATAAACCCGTGATCACCTCCCGAGTGATCATGGCCCGATAGTATAGCATGGCAGACAGACAAGAATGTAGGGCCACTGATGAAATACTAGCATCCTATACTAAGCATTTAGGATTGCAGGTAAAGGTATCAACAACAGTAGCAACAAGGACAGGCTATGCAGCAGTATAGGATCAAACCGATGAAACAATAACACTACTCTAATGCAAGCAGTAGAGGGAAAGAGTAGGCGATATTGGGACGAACAAGGGGGGTTGGCTTTCCTGGAAGCTCTGCTGAGAAGGAGGGGTCATCGTCGATGTAGTCGATCACAGGGGTATCGACAGCGGTCTCGGGGTCTACCGAAAAGAAGTAACGAAGGGAGAACACAATAAATAACAGAGCAATCAAGCATCACAAAGCATAACATGGCAATACGCGGTGCTAGGTATGACCTAACGCAGTACTAGGCGATACTGGCGAAGGGGAAAACATCCGGGAAAGTATTCCCGGTGTCGTGGATTTGTCATGGTAGATGTCCTCGTGAAAAAGGACTTAGTCGTGAGGCCAACACATCTATGTGGTAGCTTGAGAGGGGTTGAGTGGGACGAGAGACGTGAGGTTTTACCCAGGTTCGGCCCCTCACGGTGGAGGTAAAAGCCTACATCTTGCTTCATTGATATTGATCATGGTAACGCTCACGATTACATGGGTGCTTTTTCGCTACCTCTATCTCGAGAGCTATTGACTTGTCTGTCTTCACTTGTGAAACTTGTCCCTCTTGGGGTGCCCTGCCCCTCCTTATATAAGTTGAAGGGGCGGGTTACATGATTAGTCCTAGTAGGATTAGGATTACTCTATTACAAGTAGTCTTGCTTCCTTTGTAAGGGAATATTCCTTATGCCTTTTCTCTTAAATCGGCCCACTATAACATGAGCCGGCCTTCTAGGCCTTGGGCCTTGTCATCCGTCTAACCCGCCTGCCGGGTTACTAATGAGTCGCCAAGCTCGGGCGGGTTACCCGTGAGTCGCCAAGCTCCGGGCGGGTCACCAGTGAGCCGCCAAGCTCTATCCGGGTCATACATCCGGCCGGGTTACCCCGTGGGGTATATCCCTAACATTAGCCCCCAGTTTAATTTGGATTTATCCATGTTAAACTGATCCTGCAAAATAAACACAAGAACAAACTTGATAGGTTGTGCTCCGGGTTAAAAGTTTTTCTGAGCCGGCACCTGATCATCCTTAAGTGCTTGTCATGTCCTTATTCTGGAAAGTCCGGGTCAATAGGCCAACTTCATAGTCAATTTGCTTGTAGAAAAATATTGTGAAAAATAATCCATTTGAACCGGCCTCCAATGCTCTGACTTGACAAAAATATTGGTCTTGAAATACTCATCTGATTTTCAGCCGGCTTGAAGATGTAGACCTTGCCGGTTTATAATTACCAAAATTGCCGGGTTATAAAACAGATGATGCCGGGTCATGATTGTTGCTGATGCCGGGTCATAATTGTTGCTAACGCCGGGTCATGATTGTTGCAGACACCGGGTCAATCTTATGTCGACTTGGTGCTTGATTTTGTAAATGTAGCTGGTTTGCTCAAAACTGAGAATTTGAAGATGTTCCTCCCTTATATGCATATCACCTGTAGCCCCCAAGTCTTAAGAGGAGAACGTAGTGATAGCTTTAAGACTTACGTTCTCCTCTTAAGACTTGCTTCAATATAAATACTGCAACCTTGAAGAAATCCGGGTTGTTCATCTCAGTCACTAGTCATAAACTGAATATTTTTTACCTCACATGTGTAGCTCCCAAGTACCAGGTTGTCTTGCTTGCAGCAACTTGGGACTTGTAATTGCCTTATGCTCATAAAAACTTCAACCAATGTAGCCCCCAAGGGCCGGGTCATTATGCAATAATGAGCAGGAACTTTTGTAGATCTGATCATATAGACTTAATAAGCAATGTATTAGCCCCCAAGTGCCATGGTGCATGCTTGCAGCGACATGGGACTTGCATACTTGATGAAATCTTGACTTGAATAATGTAGCCCCCAAGTGCCGGGTTGTATGCCTGCAGCAACTCGGGACTATTCCTTCCATTATAAAATAAAACCATATCCATTGTCCGGATAATGTTGCTGAAAGCTTTGTATATCAATATTGCATCATGCTCTCTGCTGTGAGCTGGTATTTTTGGATGAAGGAATAATAGCCATTGCTCTGAAGCGGCTTTGAAAACCTCAATCATAATACTGGTTATTGATAACCATAATAAAAATCCAGCCATGTTGGCTATTAAAATTTGAAAATATAACCCGGTTTGAAAATCGGCTCCTGCAATATAAACCAATATAACCATGCATATATGATGCATGCTATGATGATGCAATGATGATGCAATGTATGATGCAATGTATGATGACGTATGTGCATGATCGAGAGGGTAAGCATGGCTATGCTCATTGAGCAGGAAGCCCCCAAACGACCAATAAAACAGCATGTAAGCCGGATCAAGAGGGTAAGCATGACTATGCTCATTGAGCAGGAAGCCCCCAAGTGATCATAGGAGACGGCATGTAAGCCGGATCAAGAGGGTCGGCTATGCTCAATGAGCAGGGAGCCCCCAAGTGACCATAGGAGACGGCATGTAAGCCGGATCAAGAGGGTCGGCTATGCTCAATGAGCAGGGAGCCCCCAAGTGACCATAGGAGATGGCATGTAAGCCGGATCAAGAGGGTCGGCTATTCTCAATGAGCAGGGAGCCCCCAAGTGACCATAGAAGGCGGCATGTAAGCCAGATCAAGAGGGTCGGCTATGCTCAATGAGCAGGGAGCCCCCAAGTGACCTTTAATTTTTCTGAGAACTCGAACTTGCGAGAGATGAATTACTCTTGAACCGGAATCTTCTTTTTAAGCCGGAAATTTTCTGACGGCCTTTAAATTTTCATCAATATGGCAGTAGCCTCCGGGACCGGGTTATCTTTCCCTCCAACCTCCTGGGTTCTTGAATTTGCTGAAACTAGCAAGATTGGCTGAGTCATGTCATTGTAGCCCCCGAGTCTTAAGACGACTCGAGGAGTTGGCTTGAAATTCTCCTTGCTTGACCGCGATATAAACCGGCATATAGTTGAACAGCGGAATACTAAAGTTTATGTAAACCAGAAGCTTGAAGCGAGTTGATGATCCTCGCAATACTTGTTATACACTTCCGGTATGAGTCTTTCAACAACTCAGTGACATAACTGTCCCTTTTGCAGTAGACAACTTGTCCTGCATTAAAGAATTTGCAAGCCAGAGTAATTGCTCTTTTAAAGGGATTAATATGTAATATAAAAATATACTGGATGGATTTCACCTGATATGTTAGGCCGGAAATTATCCACCGCAGAGTTTAATGATCACTTCAGTGAGGCTAAGATCAATCTCGGGTGAGTCAGCCGCGGCGTTTTAAACCGGTGCGGACAGGTGATTCAATCGCAGGCGCATTATTCCGCTCGGACGGGTAAGTCATCCGTGTCGTGTTGATATAGAGTGGGCCGCAGAGGCGGCAGTTTGCACACTCATTTAAACAATGCAACACAGTCGGATGCTGGCGCACAATAACATCGGTGCGAGTTCCGTACTCGTGGCCCGACGACTGCCTTTCGCAGTGAATAATTGTCCTGCGTAAAATATATAGACCAAAGTAATTGTTCTTTGATGAAAACAATGTGTTAATAAAATAAACTTGGATGGATATCACCTGATTTGTCTGCACAATGGATGATCCGTATATAGCGTCTGTGAATAGTGTCTAGTAGTTTCAACGGAGATTCATCCACTCTCTTCTTTTTATTGCAACGAGGTGTTTGTGGCAGCGGCCGCTGGGCGTTGTCGACTCAAACAACAACAGGGGCGATTTAAGACATACTCAAGATCGCGGCGACTTGCGGCGTGGTCGGCGATGGCGGCTCGCTGTAGAGGTCAGGCGTTTCGTGGAGTAGCAGCAGAGGGACAGCTCGAGGCGCGGCTCCGGGTCAAGGCCACGACAGCGGAGGAGACGCCGGCTTGGCTAAACCGTAGCAGCCATTTATCGCGCTAACCAGCCATGCTGCTCCCCCGTTCACGTTCTCATTGAGAAAGGGGTGGAATCCATATGTGCCTTCAAAAAATACCGTGCACTAGAACTACCCAACTGAGAGCTTCCATCCATCTTGCTACCTCCAGATATTCAGGAACTCCATGTTTAAACGGAAGAACGTCAGTAGAAACATCCACATATTTTACTTTTTGTCCCAACCTTCACCACCAGAGGCTAGACTTTCGTATTTTGTCTTCAGAACACGCTGATGTAGCATTGGCAATTCTGACGGAGCTTTGTCCTTCTCGAAAGTTTGACTTCTCTCAGTATCAACGAAAGGGCCTTTTGCCTTGTAGAAACACTAACACACCCTTCCAACCATGCACCTGCCATCAGCGACAATCGGACGCACTTGCAGGGGCGGCTCGTGGCGGCTCATGGTGGTGGCTCGGAACAGCGGCTCAAGGCGGCGGCGGCGGCTCAGAGCAGCAGCTCGGAGGTGGCGTGCAGCGAAGGCGGCGGCTCAGAGCAGCAGCTCGGAGGCCGCATGCAGTGAAGGCGGCTCACGGTGGTGCGGCGGTGGAGACACCGACTTGCGGCGGATGGCAAGGCCTCTCGAGGCGGCCCGGGATAGCGGCGGTTTATCCAACGGTGACGAGGAGATGCCGCAGGGGTGGTTTAGGCAGGCGACAGAGGCAGAAACGAGGCAGAGCCTGGCGCGGGCGTCTCTCAGGCGGAAGAGAGCAACGAGGCGAGGGGAGCCACAGTGATTCGAAGGCCGGTGACTCAGCGAAGGCAGCAGCCCAGTGGAGGCGGCGGCTCTAAGTCCGTGCCAGTGGAGGCGGAGACGATGCGCCGGAGATGAGGAGAGGCGGCGGCGACTTAGCGCAAGGCCGCGGGGGCGAGGTGGCCCGGAGCAGAAACAGGGAGCTGCAGCGATGAATCCGGGGGCGGCTCATGGCAGAAACAGCAGGGCCTGCCGGCGACGAGTGGCGCGAGGCAGCGGGTCGGCGAAAACCGGTGGGGGCGAATCATGCGGCCGGCTTGGAGCGGAAGCAGCCCGGAAGTGGAGTGAACGCGTGCGTGGGCGGGTCGCATGCTGCCGGCGAGCGGGTTGAGAGCGAGGCCGGCCCAACGCGGCCTCCGCTGAGGAAGTGAGGCGCGCGGGGGCGCGAGTCGTTAGGCGCTGAGGACCGGGTCACAGCCAGCGGGCGGTTCAACGGCGGCCGCGGGGCGGCCCGATGGCGACTTGTAGATGAGACTCAAGGCCATGGTGTTGGGGGCGGCGGCTCGGAACGGGGCCGCTCGTAGCAGCAGGAGCAACCCGCGGTGGCTGTTTTGAAGGCGGCCTGCAGCGGAAGTAACCCACGGCGGCTCGCGCCGAGGGCGGCTCGTCCTGGCGCAGGCGACGACTTGGTGGTGAGTTTGTAAGAGGCGGCGGCTCTCCGACGGCGCGTCGATGGCGGCTCCGGGCCGAGGCGCGTCGATGGTGGCTCAGGGCCGGGTCGCGTCCACGACGGAGGCAGCAGAACGCTCCGGGGCGATGAGGCATATAGTGAAAACGCGGCGTCGGCGACTTGAAGCGAAGCTGGTGACGAGGCCGCGGCTCGACAAAGCTGAGCAGCTGTGGCCGTCCCGGTGACGGATTCGGGTCCGGCTTAACCGTATGTAGAAACGGAGTGCGGCCGTGGCGGCCCAGAGGTGCAGGCCTGTGGTAGAGGCGAAGATGAGGCGGCGGCTCGCGGATGGCGGCTCTCAACCTGGCAGCCGGCCAGAGCAGCAGAGACCAGAGTGCGGAGGCCGGCAGGGGCGGCTCAAGGCCGCAGGAGCGAGGTCCGCGTGGGGCGGCTTAGCAGCAGCGGAGGCCGAGGAAGGCCCTGGCAGAGGCAGAAAATGTAGCAGAGGAAAGCGAGGTGAGGTCGGACCGGCAGTGTTGACTCCTCCTCCGTGTCGTGGTGTCTTTGATAATCCACGCCTGGGTCGTGGTGATTGGATAACCCACGCCCGGGTCCTTGTTACCTTTTTTGTCTATCTTGATTTGTAGCTCCTAAAGCGCATGCATGCACAATTTTGAGTACCTGCTTTACGGATCCACCTCGGGACAACCCTTGTACCAATCGATCTCGGATATAGCTTCAGCTGACCACTGTATCGCCCGATGGATTTTTCTGTTGATCTCGGCGACTTGTGGTGGCTCCGTTGATCTCGGCGGCTTGTGGTGACGCACAGACGCCGCCTTAACTTTTCTTGAACTTAAATTTCACAGATTGTAAATCTAGACCAATAAACACAAAGCTGACAGGTGACGCATCCCTCCAAATCAGTATTTCTTCATCCAGAAATTACGTACTTCTCGATCCCCGGGAAAGATCCCTTCAAGAACTCATCACCACCATGCGTAGGCCCCACGGTGGGCGCCAACTGTCGTGGATTTGTCACGGCAGATGTCCTCGTGAAAAAGGACTTAGTCGTGAGGCCAACGCATCTTTGTGGTAGCTTGAGAGGGGTTGAGTGGGACGAGAGACGCGAGGTTTTACCCAGGTTCGGCCCCTCACGGTGGAGGTAAAAGCCTACATCCTGCTTCATTGATATTGATCATGGTGATGCTCATGATTACATGGGTGCTTTTTTGCTACCTCTATCTCGAGAGCTATTGACTTGTCTGTCTTCACTTGTGAAACTTGTCCCTCTTGGGGTGCCCTGCCCCTCCTTATATAAGTTGAAGGGGCGGGTTACATGATTAGTCCTAGTAGGATTAGGATTACTCTATTACAAGTAGTCTTGCTTTCTTTGTAAGGGAATATTTCTTATGCCTTTTCTCTTAAACTGGCCCACTATAACATGAGCCGGCCTTCTAGGCCTTGGGCCTTGTCATCCATCTGACCCGCCCGCCGGGTTACTAATGAGTCGCCAAGATCGGGCTGGTTACCCATGAGTCGCCAAGCTCCGGGCGGGTCACCAGTGAGCCGCCAAGCTCTAGCCAGGTCATACATCCGGCCGGGTTACCCCGCGGGGTATATCCCCGACACCCGGTGTTTGGCTTTTTTGGACAGATGAAACGGAGGGGGACGGTTGCATGTTCGCTATGCTAGGGACGTGTGGCGGACGAACGGACTGCGTGTTCGGATTCGTCTCGCCGTTCTGAGCAACTTTCATGTACAAAGTATTTTCATCCGAGTTACGGATTATTTTATATTAAAATTTTAACGTTTTTAATTTATTTTCAGGATTTAACAGATTAATTTAATCGAAAAGCATTTATGACATCAGCATGATGTCAGCGGTCAACTCTGACCGTTGACCAGTCAAACTGACAAGTGGGGCCCGTTCATCATTGACTGACTAACTAACTAACAAATTAATTAGATTAGATTAACTAACACAGGTTAATTAAGTTAATTAATTGTCCTAATTAATTAATATTATTATTTAAATTCATTTTTTTAAATCATTTTTTGTTCTGGCTAGGCCCACCTGTCATAGACACAGGGGCGGGGCCCAGCTGTCAGCGGCCTGAAGGGCCATAGCGGGCGACGGGCCAAGCGGGCGGTGCTGGGCGACGGGCGCCAGCCCGTCTAAGAACCGGGGCGCGCGCGCCGGCGCGAGCGCCAGCGAGCAGGGGCCGCGGGCGGGGCCGGCGAGGACGGTGGAGCGCGGCGAGTGGAGAGGCCGGTGGCCAAGGTGGGTGGCAGACGGCGCGGTGGCGTCGACGGCCACAGGAGGCTGCGGGAGCGGAGAGTAGGAGGGGCGCGACCATGGGCGGCATGGCGCGCACGAGCGCTTGAGCGCGGCCGACGGGGCGAGCTGCGGGGAGGCGCGGGCGAGCGCGCGGGACGGCGGTTGCAGCAGCGGGGAGGTGGCTGGCCGGAGCGGAGGCCTCGGCAGCAGGCGGAGGGCGCGGGGGCCGGCGGTGATGCGGCGGCGCAGGGCGCGTGGTCGGGTTCATGGCGACCGGACGGGGTGCGGGCCGGAGCGCTCGGCGGGCACGGCGTCGCGATGGCGAGCGCGTGCGGGGAGGCGCGACGGGCACGGCCAGGGTGCGCAGGGGGGCTGCGTGCGTGCGGTCGCGGAGGGGGAGCAGCGAGCCGAGCACCGGAATGGCGCGGGCGCGTAGTGACCCTACGGGGCGGAGGGAATGCGAGGAGAGGGGGAGCTCACGGGCGATGCAGGGGTTCAGGGGGTCGGCGAGGCTCGATGGCGCCTTTTGGGAGGAGGACAGGAACGACGCGCGGTGACGGATGACGGCTCCGGGCGGGTGGCGCGGTGGCCTCGGGCGCGGAGGCGAGGGGCGATGGGGATCTGGGGGGGAGTGGGGGTGACCGGTTAGGGTTTCCCCCTGGGTGGGGGATATGGAGGGGGAGGTGGGGCGCCGGCTGGGCCGGCCTGGCTAGCCCAGTGGCTAGCTGGGTCGAGGCCCAGCGGGGGGGGGGGGGGGGGGCTTTCTTCTTTTCTTTGTTTTGTTTTATTTTTCTTTTTTCTTTTTTCTTTTATTTTTTTATTCTCCTTTTATCTTTAGCTCTATAAAAATCACCGCTAGTACCTAAAATTGTATTTATAAATATACTACTGTCACAACAATTCTTAAGCCAAAACAAAATAGTTTAATATTTTATAAAAATCCAATAGGCATTTATTCCATTGATTCAACTACTGTTTTAATTATTTCAGAGTGTTTAAACATTATATCAAAGTTTGGTTTCACCACCATAATCACCTATGCATTATTTCGCACAACCCGAACATTTTAGTTTTAATATTTGAAATTTTTTGTTGTTTGCCTTTATTTTGAATTTGAATTTGAATCGATTTTGAATCAACGCGAGTTTATCAACAGTAACCGAGATGACATGGCATCATTAGCAGAGGTTCACTGTAGCTTAATTATCCGGGCGTCACAATTCTCCTCCACTACAAGAAATCTCGTCCCGAGATTTTAAGAGGTGGAGTAAGGGGGAAAGATCTTGTTACGAAATTCTAACGAATCTTCTCGGTCTTGGTTGCTCTTCTCGAAGAGGTCGATCCATTACGTTGATGTCTTCATTTCTCTGCTTCAGGTCATCATGATGAAGTCGACATCCTTTCTTCGGGAACTCCATCGTACTTACGAAAGAATAAAGGGTGGTTATTCCGGGAGAACGGACCTCTGCAAGGTTGACTTTCTGGTCGATAACATCGGGGAAGGTGGCGGAAAGTAACTCTCGAATTGAAACTTAAGAAAATATCGAGAGCAAAGTAAGGAGGTATCATGGGAAGTTTTGAGCGGGCAGTCAATCGTTCGATGCCTGAAACAGGGCGTGAAAGGGGTTCAAAACAACGGGAATAAGTATTGTGTCTGATACCAGAATTGATGATCTCTTGGAAGGTGGTTCGTGAATTACATACGAGGCTACGCGCGAGGAACAACCTTGGGAACAGGGGGTGTACAGGAGAGTCAGGTTTCGATCCTGTGGAACTATGGGTTATGGGCCCACCATGTGGTTAAAAGTAGGAATGGCGTTGACATCTTGCACAGTCATGATAACAAGGCATGTCTGAGAATAACCAGTCAGTTATGTCGACAACAACGTCGGTACGAAGGGCGAGGGACGAAGAGAACCATTTTCCTGCTCGTTGAACGAGGCGGACCAAATAGGCAAAGTTCTCGTCCATCGGTGGTTACCGGAATGTCCTCAACAAAATCAATAGGGTCTTACTGACACGGTTGTACACCAAGGTGTTTACATAAGAAGAAGAATATTACTGCTTAGATCATATAGATTACCAGAAAGGTTAAACAAAAAAAAGGAAAGGAAAATGTGTTTAAACACAAATTTCAGGGGTATACCCTTCCCAAGGACAAGCAGAACATGATATCCATGGCAGGATATAACATAGAAAACCCTTTAGGGAAGGGGAGAGAAATTTCATGACATTACCCATACAACGGTGTTTGGATAATTGATAAAGAGAATTTAGCATTGTGCTTCAAATGCTCTTATCGATGATCAGAGTACCACAGACATGCTTCGAGATAGCATTGACATGGTCATCAGGTAGAGATCGGGCTATGGATACACAAAGGATCCATCAGGAACATTTTATAGAATAAGTTTTACAATTTTCTCATGGAAGAATGGCTAACCTTGCAAAAAAAGAAGCTATAACAATAGGTCCTCCGACCAGGTGTGCCAGGCATGACATCACCTTACCGGGTCATATAAAGACCAACGTCATAACTCTTGGAAATATGTTCCAACCACCATATCTGACCGAGATTCAGATCCGATTGGTGTCAGGATACCTCAGACTCACGATGTCTGAGAGGAAAAGGTGCAACACAATTTGACGAGATGACATTGTAAGATTCTCGGGAAATGAACTATGGAAGCGAGTTCCAAGACAAGAGTTCATCCTTAAATCAAGGAGAGGATGAGGAGGTGACTGATGAACTCAGCGACAATTCATCGAGATTTCCAAAAGATGGATTTCCACAATTATTTGAACAAGGAGATAACATTTGTCAGATCAAATGATATAATGAGGTATGCTCGAGGAAAACATTCTCTATTAAACATTGGGTGAAAGGTGCACCCGAAATATGGGCTTAGGTAGCATGATCAATGTTAGAATGGTGATTCGATAACCAATGGTCTAAGAATGAAATGTCGACTATTAACTTCAAAGTAATAGGGTTGCTAGAATTTTTGAATTCGCACGTCATAGTTCAATTGTCAGGTTTTCCGGTTAGAAACATCATGAGGGCCAAGAAACGAATGGAGATGGCAAGAAGTATCACTTGTATCAAGAATTCTTAAAGAGGTGGTGAAATTCTCATGACATTCCTGACATAAAAGATGGTAATACTCCAAGGTGAAGAAGAGCAAATGCTGGATAGCAAGGAACTCAAGGTATAACACAAAACACGAGCAAGTTTGTGTTGGAGGGAAGGTAATAAGGTGGTCGATGATAACACAAATCATCAAGGGCGAGGATGGTATTTCTCATCATGAATTCAATTGATATCCTGGAGGAGCTCAGAATGTTGATGATGATCACGACACATTTGTCGAGAGATTTCATGAAGATGTAATCGATCAGCAATGACATCAAGCCAAAGGAATGATGAAGCGAAAGGTTATTGGAACCAAGGGTACGACACAAACTCGAAATCAAGCCTGCTGTTCAAGGCGAAATGATATGACGAGGAAGATCGATGTAAGCTTAGCTCATCGTAAAAAATTGTGCTCCGGGAAGAAGGACCAGGTGGCACAGTTAAAATTTAGCACGATAATGATCTAGCCGATCAGGTTAGGAATGACTTGAAGGATTACTAATCTCGTAAGCAATTAAAATTACTTACAGTTATTGAATCGGAGTGTGGAATCGATTCACTTATCGGTGTTCTCGAGTGATTAATAACTCAGAACCCGTGGAGTGACTATGACGGGGAAAGGTACTACTTCATCAGAAATTCATAAGATGTAGTACAATGGGTTGATATCCTCGAGATACCAGGGGGTAATACTCGAAGGTGGATCAAAATAGAGGTTGGGCAGGCGTATTGATCTGCAGAAGGCAAGTACTTTAACTTGTCCGATAAATAGAGTCAAAGGAGAACATATGGTCGGAACCACGATTGCAAAGGATCAATTCACAGATACCAGAGGATATTATATCAAGGAAATAGTTATTGTTACAAGAAGCTTCCATGATAGGATCTACATCGTGTCCATGGGCATGAACACAAAGGTTCAAGATCGACTCCCACTTCTTCAATGTATAACCTTCCATTCAATTCTCATGTTTCAAAAATGACATTAGTTGTTGAAAGTTTCACCTAGTGCAATACCAGATAAGTATGACCCGTGAAATCTTCCAGGTTCACACGGATTAGGGAAGGCATCGGTTCAACCCATCGGGGCATCTTAGGAACATATATCACAAACTACGGAGTAAATAACACAAGCTCGAAAGCAGAGCATGGTTGGCAAAAATCAGAGAATGGGATTTACCAATGGCATTATGTATCAGGGAAATAACTCCTCGAGGTTTTTGTATACGAAGGACACTGCCATATGAAATCCAACAAAGGATCTGGTGGTCCACAAGGGATCAGATGTGAGCATCGGTACTCAACCAGAAGAAGAAAGAATGCAAGGAGATCAGATTATAGAAACAACTGACTAATTCAAGCTCAAATGCAATGGAATTATGATTTCCAAATCAAGGGTCAGAAGCAAACGCTCTAATAAAGGGTGGATAAGTTGAATAGACTTAGGGGTACAATCAACGACAATTTGATTGGTCGAGAACCAACTCATGTTTAAAATGACGTCTGAGTCGGAAGGATGAATTCTAGTAACTGATTGAGGATTGCGAGCATTCGCATCTCATATTGAATCAACGGACTCAAAATGATAATGACAAGGGATGCCAATAAGATTACGAGACTTATGGGATTAACCATAATGCAAGCTAGCAAGAATTTCAAGAGTAATAGGCTGCTCAGGATTTTCGGAAGATCAGATGGTATTTCGAAGACTTTTGTGAAACACATGAACATGTGGGAATGAGCGGATTCTCGATAAGTGCGAGGAATTATCCGTAGGGGTATTCATGTGGCAAAGAACTGTAAGGCACTAGGCACAAAGAATTCTCGAAACAATAGAGTAAATTTCGAGGTATCTCGTAATAAAAAGATCAACAAGGAATGATTGTATGAAGGGAAAGTGTACGTGGTTATCCATAGGGGTTTATCGATGGAAGGGATTTGCAAAAGCGATGACACAAAGTCTCGAGAGAACATCGTAGAGTATCTTTGGAATCTTCTGGTGCAGCAGGCGATCATCTGTAATAATGGGTTCTCCGAGAGGAAGTAGTTACGATAACCTAGAGTCAGAGTTAGTAAAATCAATTAACCCGAATAGAAGAGAGATTAGATTCCCAGAGTATAGACGAGGAGTAAAAGATCCTAATACCACCCAATGGCGACGTGGGCCCGTAAGACACACAACCATGTTAGTAAAAGTTTTGCAATGACTAGACTAAACTTCGGCCAAGGAGTGTGGAAGGGGGATTCCTATAGGCAGTCGGCTCTGATACCAACTTTTGACGCCCCCGATTCAATCGTACACTAATCATGGACACAAACATGTACGATCAAGATCAGGGACTCACGGGAATATATCACAACACAACTCTAAAAAAAATAAGTCATACAAGCATCATATTACAAGCCAGGGGCCTCGAGGGCTCGAATACATAAGCTCAATCATAAACGAGTCAGCAGAAGCAACAATATCTGAGTACAGACATAAGTTAAACAAGTGCCATAAGATGGCTAGCACAAAAGTAGCAACGATCGAAAAGGCAAGGCCTCCTGCCTGGGACCTCCTAACTACTCACTACTGCAGGATGCTGCTAACGCGACACTACGATCAGAGACCCTTCGACAAAACTGTGTGCGATGCAATAATCGCAAATTGTGATGTAAAAAAACGTCAAAAAAGATGCAAAACATTTGCGATGATGGATGCATCAAACACGGTTCAGAATTTAGTTGCGTGTGCGATGAGGGGCATATGGTTCAGTTCAATGAACTGTTTGCGATGAGGCAGAAGAATAGAAATGGGCAGCTAGATGAAGGTGTGTGCGATATGCAGCATACGGTTCACTCAGATGAACTGTTTGTGATTAGGCAACACAAAAGAAACGGTCAGCCAGATCAAGGTGTGTGCGATATACGGCATACAGTTCACTCGGATGAACTGTTTGCGTTAAGCCAAGAGAACAGGAACGGTTCAACTTAACAAGATGTGTGTGATATGCGGCAAACATGTCTGTAATCGGAAACATGTGGGAAGACCGATAACAACACAGACGATTCCTGTTAACAAGCCGTGTGTGTTGTGAGCAAACGATTGCTGGTATACAATTGTCAGTGATTGATGAAATCATCACCGACAGGTTCCATTGTTTAGTCCATGTGCGATGTGATTTGCTCTGTCTACAGAGCATCAACATATATACTTAAAAAGACAGCATTGCAAAACCAAATTAAGCATACAATTACACAAGCGACTACACACATTACATTTCCACACACCAAAGTAAGCAATTACATGCATACTAAACTAGGAGAAACGAGGATCTAATCATCTACTTATTATTGCGATGACGCTTGCCATTGCTCTGCTTCCGGCAGGATCCCTGGCCGTTTTGGGGAAGGAGGCACTTCCTCATGTCAACGATCCGCCTGTACATGTCGTAGCTCGTGTACGCCTCCTTGGCCGCGTACACGACGTGAGCTTTGTCGAGTTTCTCCATCTAGGCCGAGTGCTAGGCACGCTTGTCCTTATTGCAGGAATCCTTCATGTCTCTGTAGTTGGTGTTGATGATGGCCTCGGCGAGGTGAACCAGTGAGTCCTTCTCATGCTCCTTGCTGCCCCTGATCTTGTATTGGCCTTGGATGTCGACAAGATTCTGGCAGGCGATGCCCGAATTCTTGAGCACCTTTACATCGTTGGTGATGTCCACCGTAGCAAACATGTAGTGGGGGCTGTTGAAAAACCTGGCGAAACACTCGCAAGGCCTTGTGGCCAGGCAGTAGTGGTAGACGAGGACGTGGTTGCGCACGCACATCTGGGCGACGGCGACCTTGGGACGAGACCCGGCACGAGCGCGGGTGTACTCGAGGTCGAACCCGACCGCCTTGTACTTCTCCTCGGCAAGCAAAAGCTCCATGATGTGGATGGAATGCTCCACCCAGACCGGGTTGTTGGTGTACACCACCGAGAGCTCCGTGAACCTACTGTGGGTGTCCACCACGGCATGCATGGTGAACTGCTGCTCATCGTCGGCAGCCGCTCGAAGCGCCATTGGAGCCACGCAGGATACCCTCTAAGAATTTGTCGTGGTGGGTGTGCTTCTTGCAATGGTGGGGCGCGATCGAAAGGTTGAAGAGACACAAGGGTTAAATGGCCGCTCTAATAAATGGGGGCCGGCCGACCTGTAATCGTCACGTCTTGTCACGGCGTTCATAGCGGAGGATTCCATTGCACGCTTGACAACGCCGCACCACACGCATTTTGTTTGACCACGCGTGGGCTCGAAGAGGCGCCAAATGTATCGTCGGTGAGCCTGTTCCCACGCTACCGCGCAGTTTACCGCGCAAGCTTCCCGCCCGGCGAGTTTGGCCACGCATCGGCTAGAAGAGGGAAAAATCATGGGCGTTTATTGGCAAAAGGCTTTGTAAAATAAAGTGTGTGGAATGACTTCGGTTATAAGTTTACCCGTGGGTGATGAGGTCAAAGTTACACAGAAGGGTGATGATGGACACTCGAGTGCAATAATTAATTCTGCGCTCTACAGGGCACACGGTTGAAGAAACCAACTGTGTGCAATAATGTCGAAGATCACAGTCGAGTTAGCTATACAGATCGTGTGCTATGAGATCGACAAGGTAAACAGATTCATGAATGGTTAATAAAATCTAAGACCATTGCATATTAAGGTCAAAATAATGCTACCAATATACGAGTCTCATACGATGCCATTTCAATGATTGTACCACAAAAGCTTGAAATATTGCAAGGTTCAAATTCCAGAGTTATATGGCTCAAATTCGAAGATTACAAGGTTTAAACTGATATTAGAAATTAAATTCGGCTCATCAGCTGCAAACGCTCGCGCTGATCCGCTGAACATGGATATCAGAGAGGTTCAAACTAATATTACCACTTCTAAGTCTGGTTTCAAAACCTCATAATTTTTGCAAAGGGGTCAGCCACTGAGAAGTCATGTATGGGGTTGACATGATGACTTCCGATTACTCTGTCATCTAAAGTTCCAAAATGAAATTCAACATTTTTGGAGCCTATTCCATTCTGCCGTAGCCGCCGGCGCTGATCAACAAACCATTCATTTTTGCGAAATAAATGTAGGGCAAACCTCATTACCTTCAGCACCCTTGCTCTGACAACAAAGAACCTGGCAAATATAATCTCCGGTAAGGTCCCTCGGTAGGAGTTCAAAGTAATTTCTGAGAGATGCAGATCTAGGTAGTCAACGTGATTGTTATATTGTATCACATTATCCACCACTGGGCCTAATCTTATCTGCAAAAGAAGAAAACGTGTTAGTGCCTACATGCAGTTTTGAATACTACTACATGCCTATTTGGTTTGCAGGATTTGTAAAATGCACTAACATGCCATCTTCGATCTGACATGATTAACATGGGCATTTGATTACAATCTAGAAAAATGTAGCCTTCTTCACAAGAGGTTGGAGTGGATGAAAAGTTCCCTAAGAAAATTAGTACAGATGAATCCAAAGGAGAAATACTTATGGATTGTAACCATATGGATCAAGCAACCAATATGGGGGGGGGGGACATGTATGTACTGAAATCCTCCAAAAGAATCCTTCAGAAATCATAGTACATTATCATTGTAAACTTGGAAAAAGGTGTCACAAATTGAACTCCCTTATGGTTAACATTTAACAGGAAAGGAACATCACCTTGATATATAGCTTCTCCAGGCACGGAAAGCATCTTAGGAAACTGACAACTTGCTCCAGGTTGGGGCCGATAGATTCTAGTGCCAAGACCTTCACTGTGCGCAGTTTCGGGGTCAAGCTTGTCGGAATCATTTTCTGGATGACAGACGAACATACATCTTCAAAATTAGAAATAATGTTAATTTGTAGAAGGAGAGGTAGAAGGCGGCTGTTGTACCTGAACGGGTGTGGATCCAATAACAAGTTCGGAGTATTTGTCAGACGAGTAGCCCACCACTGTCAATTTCGGCGCAGAAATGACATTGATTCTTGTTGGACCTTCTTGATCAACTACAAGTAATCTCTCAAGTGCAGGTGTGTCCTCAATGACCATACCGTGGTACACATCTTGTGATGTCTTCTTGCCGCACCAGCAACACACATAAATAGTCCAGAGAGTCATGGAGGTGAGGTGGAAGCTACTCAACCATTTGATCGCTTGAAGACGAAGGTACTAGAGTGCAGTACAGCCATGGAGCAGGCGCTCCATGTCACCGTTTGGGAGGCAGACGACGACGAGCTCGAGGTGCTTCAGTCGTGGTAGAATAAGAGCGGGCGCGTCATTAAGGGAGGGGGGGAATGGCAGTTCCTGAACTTGGCGACGCGCAGCGTGGGCGCGAGGCAGAGCGCGGACGTTGGCAGAGAGCGCATATGCCCATCATCAAAAGTGAGCTCCTCGAGATGATCTAGGGCGGGGGATCAGAACCAGTTGTCAAGCTTGGCTCGGTCCTTGCCGTTGGAACGGAACTTGCCCATTCTAAGGCCTCTGGTTGGGCCAAGGTGACTGTCGAGGATCTTGGAGAACGCATCCAAGCTTTTGCGATAGCCATGGCAGAGCTCGTTGGTGTCGATGAGGTCGAGAGGGGTGGAGTTCCATAGGGGGCGCCACCACCGGGAAAGGACGGTTGTCCGC
Organism: Thinopyrum elongatum; assembly: GCA_011799875.1. Classification (NCBI taxonomy): domain Eukaryota; kingdom Viridiplantae; phylum Streptophyta; class Magnoliopsida; order Poales; family Poaceae; genus Thinopyrum; species Thinopyrum elongatum. The sequence continues at coordinate 317,848,914 of CM022301.1, forward strand.
GCCCCATATTTGATTGGGAGGAGGGAGATGATGACTGTCAACATATCATCGGGGAGGCTGCTAATGAAGTCTAGGCCTGCTGGAGTCGCTTGCGGTTCTTGCTCACCCTGCCTCCGCTTGTTGGCAGCCCCATTCTCCACCTCCGGAGTCTCCTTGTCAGCGGCACTTTCTGATAGAAGTGGGAGTACAGGGAATATTTAGTTAAAACAGGGCAATAGAAAAGTGTATTGGTAACTAGAAGTTATTAGGTAGGAATATAGTAAGAAAATGGCATAACAATTGGTTGCTTAAATACTACACAATTCTTTTGATATTGCTGGGTAAGTCAACATGCAGATACTTGAAAAGAAAACTTACTTCGAACAAAGTCTGGACGGATGATATCGTCGGGGAAGTTAGCATATATCTCATGACCAGGCTCTTTTATGTGCAGTGCAATTTTAGTGCCAGTTTTCAGTACATAAAACTTAGAAATTTCTTTCCAAAGGCCAGTGCCAAAATAGGAGTCACCATGTTCATCAAGTCTTACGGTAGCAACGATTATAAATCCATGGTTTGTGTTCAGTATGACATCCCTGCAGTCTTGATTTATGTAAAGGAAAAGATTGTGCACTACAGATTCTGTTGCATAGCAAGGGACGCGCTGTAGAAAATGGTAGGATTGTTAAAGAAAATATGGTAACATGCAAATATGGGCCCAAATTGAAAGAACTGTACAACAGTTGAAATCGAAGGACAAAAATCTATAATTAAATAGATAGGGTAAACATGATGTCATGGAAATATGAGAGTAATCGAAAGAACAATACATCATTAATTTGCCTAATATAGAAAGAAGAGGGAAAAAAATCCCCTTTGACGTATATGGTGCATGTGGCACCTTTTATCCAAATGTAGCAATATTTAGTATATGTTCAGGAAAGTAGGCGATGCCAACCGATTTAGGGTGAGATTGAACATACCGCGCGCATCCTCAAGTCATCTGGTACGGTGAGATGGAATGTCTGGCGGAGGCCGCAAAGTCCTGATGTGTCCACGCACTGTACACTCTATGAATGAAAGAAAACCCTCAAATCAGCTCGAATAAAAATGAATTCACGGCGATTTCGGCCGGGTGATTAAAGGAGGCAGATGAACTGGGATAAGAGATGAGATAATATCTCATTAAATTAGTTACCTTGTTGTCCATGAGAAAGAACCCTCAGTACGGCGGATTCCCCAACCGAGCGGAGCTGGGTCGACCGCGAGCAGCATCGAGAAAGTCGATGGCAATAGGCGGCGGCAAGCAGAAGTGGCGAAATGCGGTGGGGTTTGCCGGCAGCCTGGCGGCGGCGGCAGGCGTCAAGCTAAGTGGTTACCGCCGCGATAGGCGGTGCCATGCATAGACGCGGAGGAGCTTGTGCAGGTGTGAATGGGGACCGGAGGGGGTGGCGGGCGGGGTGAGGGTTTTTGTGACGTGGGGGTGGTGAGGGTTTTCTTTTTTCTTTTTTGAATTGGGTGGTGTGGGTTTTCTGTCCCACAAAGAATTTCAGAGGCAACAGTTTGCTAGAGCCAACCGTGTGTGATTGACGCAACAGGCAAAATGAAAGTCATTGCACACGGTTCCAATTTTGGGAACCATGTGTGATTGACGTACTACCTCCGTCCTGGTTTATTGGTCCCCTTTGTAATTTGTAGCAAATTTTGACCAAATATTTAACTAAGAAATGTTTATGCATGTCACCAAAAATTATATCATTGAACACTATGTTCAAATACGCATCCAACGATATAATTTTTGCTGACCTGCACTAAACATTTTGTCAGTTAAATCTTTGGTCAAAATTTAACACAAATTACAAAGGGGACCAATAAACGAGGACGGAGGTAGATTCCATCAACCGAACTGATTGCATCCATATCCCACAGTTAGACATAAGTAAACATAGATTAAACATACTCAGACATAGATAATAAGCGTACATGTACACAAGCATAGTTCAACCATAAGTACATAGTTCAACCGTCATTAAGCATACTCAAGCGTACATAGTTCGATCCCACATCTCATCTCACATGCCGGCACGATCCTGAAGCTTCTTCAGATACTCAGCGTACGCGCCGTGTGCCACCCTGCGAGAATACTTCTGCTTGAAGGAGCTAACGACCCGTCCTCTTGCATGCGCCAGAACACTTTGATACACGTCATGAAGCTTGTGGTTGCAAAATGGGCATCGATAGCCGCCGTCCCAGGTCCTAATACGCCTGTTATGCATTCCCGCATAAAGCTCCCTCAGGATTTGCCTCTTGTACCTCCTCTGGACATCTTCATCCTCGCTGTCCACATCGTCAGACAGCACCTATACAAATAGTAAAACAAATTTGGCATCAAATCAATGTTTAGATGCCGTGAAGTAGGATTAGGAATTTATGGCTATTTTTTTATACATATCCAGAGATTATGGTTCGATTTTTAAGCACAGTCGTGTATGTACAGACCAATCTTGAAGAAAATAATGGCACAAACATATATGTAGGTCATTCAAAATCAATTGTCAAGTCCTGGCTAGGAATTATTAGCACGAACAATAACCCTAGTCGGATTATTAGCAGAAATCATTTGCACAGATGAAACAACTAATCACTTATCACTTGTACCATTCAAACAATCAATACACTACACGGATCTAACGAAACTTACTCAGATTTCATGGATTGGGAGAACATAACCATAGGATTTCTATTCCAAAAAGGGGGAGGCAGGAGTAATAGAGAAACCCTAGGATCTATTTGACACATAAATGGGTATAGATGACTAACCAGTTGTCCATCGTCATCGGAGTCGTCGCCGGAGTGGTCGTCGGAGTCGTCGCTGGGGTCATCGCCTGAGTCATCACCAGAGTCAATGTAGAACTCCGCCTCCGGCTGTGGAAGCTCGATGCCGTCGACGACGTCAGGGTGCAGCGATAACTTGCCGGCAGTGACGGCAACCTCTGTCTCCATCTCCACGCCGTGCTCCGGTGCTTTAGCAGCCCCAGCATCGCCACTCCCTCTGATGGGGCGCTTCGGCAGCATCCTCATACACTGACGGCTTTGAGGACTGAGAGCGGCGTCGAGGATGCAAGCGGAGAGAGAGGATTGTGGTGTGGCGAGGATGGGTGGTGCGGCCACACGGGCGCACCATTAATATGGAGTAGTGGGAGAGAGGCGGGCGGCGGTCAAACCGCTGGCTTGCCTCCCGGTGAGCCTACGCACCGGACTGCTGGCATGCCTACCGTCGTTTCACACAGCTACTCGCACGCCACCCGATGACACTGCGCAGCGAGCACACCTCCGTCAATTCACACACCTGCACGCACACCTCCCGGTCTGCCTGCGCGGTGGACTGCTCGCATGCGTCCCGTCAACTCACGCCTGCTCGCACGGCACACGGGTCGCGTGGCGGCATGTATATTGTTTTTCTATTTGGATGATTAATGCTGCCGCTTTATTGCTTAATCGAAGCATGGCACGTATCCATTGTTGGTTTAACGCTCACGGTTCGAATAAATAATTCGTTTGGGATATTGGTTCCCAATTATTAATAATCTCCCGTTTGTAATTAGATAAAGATTACATCAAAACTGGTCTCAAATTTGACAAAAAAAGTACAATGCCACTTTGTATTGGTGTCCATATGACAACACGATAAGTTTCTTGAACTTCAAATAAGTTTTGGATGTACTAGAATTTAAAAATCAAGATTCTCAATGTTTGAAATTTCTTGCACGGGGAGTAAACATGCACCCAGTGAGACACATGTTTTTTGCAATCCATTTAGGTGCACTGTCACGTGTGCATGTAGCTCAAATTTGATTTTTGCACATTATACCCATAGAAAATCAATCAATGTACTAAAACGTCTTAATGATCTTTGTTTTTTTTCGAAATTAAAATGTCCCTCCTTTGGTAACATATGTTCACTGCGGGATAATTTAACATGCATCGTAGTTGCGGTGGATTCGCGGTGTGTGTGTGGGTGTGTGCGTGTGGGGGGTGGCGGGTGGCTCACAGTACACTACGAGTTGTGAGCCACCGTGTGGGTTGGCCATTTTGTTAGGCAGGTGCCACATCAGAGTCGTGAATTCGTTATTTAAAACATTACACAACCCTTTTATACATACATGTTTTGGCCACATGCAGTCGATGGTTGTCCTACACGACACTCGATACTCACGTGTGACGCTTTCTGTGGGCCCGCGAGGTCGTCGTCCATCACTTTGACGAACAGCCGGCAGTGAGGTTAATTTGACCAGCAAGGTAGAATCTTTTTTGTTTGTGTTATGGTGGGAGTATATATATAGTACGCGTCGAAGAGGTGGGAGGGGACTAGCATATATACTATATGTACGCGTCCGTGAACAAGTACACCTCACTCAGTGTCGGGACTTCTCGGTTTCTGAGGCACGTGCCACATCAAAGTTGTGAAATTGGCTATTCAAACATCACACAACACCTCTTTGGGCCACATGCATGCAGGCGGTGGTTATCCTAGCTAGGACACTCACGTGTGACGCTTCCATCTGTGGGCCCACGAGGCCATCGTCGATGCATGCATCACTTTGACCTACATCGGGAGAGGTTAATTAATTTCACCATCAAGGAGGATTCTTTTTGGGTTGTATTACGGTAGGAGCATATAGTATGCGGCGAAGAGGGGGAAGGGGACCATCATATGTAGTACGCTTCATGAACCTCGCTCTGTGTGGGGGCTTTACAGTTTTTGAGGCATGTGGCACATCAAAGTTGTGCATTTTGGGTATTCATCATATGTTTGGCCCAAATGCAAAGCGATGGTGGTTGTCCTCTTGCACCCACTTAAGCGGTTATCAACGATATCGATGCTTTCCATCTGTGGGCCCGCTTGGCCCATCACTACTTTTTACCTGACAACGAGAGAGGTTAATTTGACTTAGGAGGGGATTATTTTTTTGTTTTTAATACGGTATATATATAGGTCATGCTCTGGGATGACATGATATAGTTTGAGCACACACACATGCATATGTACGCATGAATCCCTCCCATCGAGTCGAAGTGGCTAGTACAACGACACGTCATGAACCGATCTCACTCTGTGTGGGGACTGTACGATTTTCGACGCATGCGTCACATCAATGTTGTGAAATGGTATTCAAACATGCATGCATGCATCACCTCCATACATATGCATGTAGTGGTTGTCTTCGAATGGTACACTCCCTCACGTGGTTATCGGCGACAAGCCTATATATTCGTGGGCCCGCGTGGACATCCATGATCACCTTGACCGACAACAAGATAGGTTACCATGGCGGATTCTTCCTTTGGTTTGTTTTATCGTAGTATAGGTCATGGTGAGATTCAGACCTAATTAAGTTTGAGCGCATATACTATGCACGCATGCATGCATGAATCCCCATCGTCGGCTTGAAGTGTGGTGTGACATACATATGCATCGTCAACCTAACCCTCACTTAGTGTGGGGATTTCTAGTTCGAAAGCACGGTGCCACATCAAAGTTGTTCCATTGTGTATTCAAAAACACACCTCTCCATACATATGTTTGGGCCACACGCATGCGGTGGTTGTCTTCGGGGACTAGCTACTTGCGTGATTATTGGCAAGCTAGCCCATCTCTGGGGTCGCATGGACGGCCATCACTTTGACCAACAACAAGAGAGAGGTTGTACGACCAAGGTGGATTATTCTTGGTCCGTTTTATGATCCATCTTGGTGAGATGCCTCTCTGGCCCGTCGACTGAAAGTGGGTGTGTGTGTGTGGGGGGGGGGGGGCTGCTACTTCGCACTTTGCTAGGTGAACTTCAGTTGGGGGAGGCATGCATCATAGCTTAGGATTCCCTTCGTGCCGACACGAGGGGGGGGGGGCGGGGAGCACTACCGTTTGAACTTTGCGAGATAGGTGCCACATCGAAGTTGCATTTGGTATTTGTGCATCAAACCACCCTTTTCATACATAAATTTGGTCCACATGCAAGTGTGTTCGTGTTCTGACCCTCTCCCGCGTCATTTTTTGCCAAATTTATGAACATTAGACAAGTCGGATGATGCAACAAACACGGTTCACTCAAACTAACTGTGTGCCACGCCGGTGCCCCTGTCACGCACATCCGCACAGTACATTGGGCTCCACGAGGCTTCCCCTCTCAAAAATATCTACCCGCCTGCAGCTTTTTTCTGTTTAATAACACACAGTTATTATGTTTCGACCATGTGTGATGTTTCTTGTTCCCAATCCCGCCTGCATCCCTCGAAAATATCTGCCCGCCTCGAGGGTTTTTCTGTTTCATAACACACGGTTGTTATCTCCGGACCGTGTGCGATGCACCATCATCAAAATTTTCAATAGCCCCGGCATTTCACTCCCATGTTTGACTCCCGCATAGTAAAATTTTCAGTACCCGCGTCATTTCCTCAAACACACCCCCCGCCCCCCTCCACACACACACACACACACACACACACACACACACACACACACACACACACACACCAAAACCTCCTCGAGCGCGCGCGCGCGCGCTCACACGCACACCCCCTCCCTTGCTTGAAACCCTAGCAAGGTCCCTGCCGCCGCCGCCGCAAGGCCTCCATTGTCAACATCTTCCGGTTTGCCCGTGCAGCTTACCCACCGATCTCCATACCTAGGCCGCCCTGAGTTTCTTAGATGACGCCTGTCAAACACGCTCTTTCCCACAGATCCCCATCCCCATCCCCCACTCTAGAGCCTCACAGCCTAAGCCCGGCTACGCTTCCCGTGGAGCTCGAGGAGCGACTGGCCCAAAAGAGGTGTATCGCGGTCTCTTCGCCCGACGTCGGCGAGGAAGCTGACGACCATTACTGGCCGCAAGCACTCAATCAGCGGGCTAGAGTATGCGGGTATGTCGCGGACGCCGGCTACGACATCGAGGTCGTCGACAGCGACGGCGTGAGGCAGGCTATGTCACAGGTTAAGTGGCCCACCCCCAACCCCTCGGGTTCAACCACCGTCGATCTCATCCATGGCCCCGCCGCTGATCTCCTCTGGCTCGCTGTCAAGAATTTGCCATCCTACATCGACATGGAGCCCCTTTTGTCATTTCTGAAGGACATGTTCTGTGACGCTGGCTTGGGATCCACAGCTTCCAAGTCAGACCTCATCGACGGCGACCACGAGGAGGGCACCCTCTCCTGCTCTTCCAAGGGGAAAGAGCCCATCTGCGACATTAGGGAGGGCACCCTACAACCGTGCTCTTCCAAGGGGAAGGAGCCCATCGGTGACAACATGGAGCGCATCCTGGGTCTGTGTTCTTCCCACGAGAACGAGCCCATCTGTGACAAGTGAGGAAACCCATGATTTGTTTTGCCGTGCCTCTTCACAGGGGGAAACCCATGATTTGTTTTGTCGAGTCCCTTTTGTAGTGTAGTGAGAATATGTCCAGTTTTAATTGCTATATTTGGTTGTTTGCAGTATACCTTGTTTATTTCAGTTGTTCACAATGTGATGCTCTATATGTGCAATTATTTACTGTGCAGTACATTTCATTAATCCAGTTTTAAACATACCAATAGGAATGCATATATTTGCTTGTTGTTAAGCCTGTTATAGCTAGCATATGCCTCTTTTAAAGTTTTTTGATTGTTTGGTTGTTTGTAGTTAGCATATGTCCAGTTTCAAATGCTATCTTTGGTTGTTCGTAGTATGCCTTGTTTATTCCAGTTATTCACAACGTGATGTTCTATATGTGCAAGTATGAACTGTGCAGTTCAATTTCATCAATACCAGTTTCAACAATACCACTATGAATGACTACATTTGGTTGGTGCATCTTGTAGTTAACACGCATTTCCATTTTTATTTAACAATAACCAGTGTACTTAGACTGGCACAATACCAGTTTGAATGACTATGTTTGCTTGTTGTTAAATGTTAGGCCTGTTGCAGTTAACACACCTTTCCACTTGTTTTGCTTTACTAGCGTGCTTAAACCTGCACACTGAAGCTATCTTTTGGAGATTATTTTGTCTGCCATGGATAATTTTGGTTGATGTTTAGCCTGTTTTGCTTAACATGCCTCTCGATGTACCTACATAGGACAATTTTGGGGACTGCTATTTTCCATCGAGGTTAGTTTCATCCCATGGCTTATATATACTCGCTGTTCAGGATATCGGTAGCTGGTACCATATAGGCCGGGGGCTGATAAGGGACTAATCGGTGAATCGGACTTTTAACAGAATATATCTGTAACGCATTTATCGTTAGGTTAACTAGGGCCATATGTAATATATCTGAGGCTACATAGCAACATGCACTATACTTAATGTCTAAATATGCAATCCTAGGCTACATAGCAACAAGGAAGAGTGTTACCTTAATGTTCTGATGATGTCTAGATATACGTAGAAGAGCAGCAGCAGCAACAACAACAACACAGCCCTATTTGGATACTCAACTTAGCTAGAGGTTAGAGTTAGTTTCTAGCTCATGACTAACCCTGAACTAACTCCATCCAAAGATGTGTTTGGATGACAGGGTTAGATTGACAATAAATGCACTAGGAGAACTAGCTCCAATTAGCACCTCTTGGGTTGGATGATTTTTTTGCGTGGGTTAGATGCAACTAGCTCAAACTAGCCCTCATGTTTGGATATACTTTAGGGCTATTTGAGCCCGAACTAGCTCAAACTAACTCTAACCCATGGATACAGCAGCAGTTAATCAGCCGATAATTTGTAAGAATGCAATAAACTCCTTCCGGCCCATAATATAAGATGTTAGTATATTGGATGTTATAAGATATTATAAAAGAGTGTTGTACTACATCATTGTGCAATTGCTGTTTAGCTTCTAATATTAACTTGGTGCTTTTAGGTACATATGTCATTGGTAAAGATCCGCGCTTCGACCCTTTCTGCGTATGGGGAAATGAGATATCGATGAACCAACATCAAGTGAGGAAGCTGATAAAGATTGTTAGTAAAATGGGTCAAAAGATGGCAATTAAACTATTTGTTTACACTTTGTCCAAGACAACAACGAACTGCAGGATGGTAAGTAAGAACTCTGCAGCCTTCTTTTTACTGCCCATAATGAGTTGTGCTAGATGACAATGTCTGATTCTTTTTCCTTTGCAGTGGTTCCCAAAGCAGTTTACTCAAGATTACCTCTCAAACTACATGATTGGTGGGCATGCAAAGGTTAAAGTATTTCTACCAGAACACGATGATTATCTAGATGTTTTCATGAAGATCGTGAAGGATGGGCGGTCGGCCATCACAAGGGGTTGGACTAGAGTCGTGCGTGCCTTCTGCATGGAGGAGGGCACAATATGGGCATTCCGCTTCACCTTGTTCAGCAACCAGAATATATTTCGCCTCTTTCTTTACCGTCTTTAATAGTACAAGTATACAACTATGGTTCATCATTCTTTATTTAGTTCTTATGTAATTCTTGAACATATGTACCTATGAATTGAATAATGCATTGGTTGTTTGAACCTGATGGATATGAATAAAGCTATAGCATACATTCAAATTCAAATTCAAATCCGGTACAATTTGAAATAGCAGCAATTAAATTACGGTGAAATTACGCTCTCCAGGTCGTTACGGCACACACGGTTGGTAAAACACAAACGTTTGCGATATACACCATAATCCGACACGGTTCACAGAGAGGAAATGTGTGCAAGCATGCACACAGTTGCCGTTTGGAAAGCGTGTGCGATGTCAGACAATATCATAAACGGTGCGTGCAAACTAAATGTTTGTGATAGTTGCCTTATCGTACACGATTCGCAACCATGAACTGTTTCTGATGAAGTATGCATCGTAAATGTTGCACCACAGAATAGCGTGTGCGATAGTTGTCGTGTACGACGATGTTACGATGGTCCGACGTTTCATAATCCTGTCCGACACTCGTACGACGATTAGCTAATCTTCTTAATTATTTATCGCATACGGTTTGGGAAAAGCAAATGTGCGTGATTGTCTGCTTATCATGCACGTTCTATAATAGTGAACCGTTTGTGATGGGCCGCGCATCGTAAACGTAGCACCACAGAATACCGACTGCGATGGCAATGCGAGCACAAACGAGTAGGAGTACCGTATATGCATCTTGGCTCCCTATCCCCGACGGTTTCTGGGTCGTGTGGGAAGGACCCCCTATCGCCCACACTCACTTGGCGACGGTTCCAAATGCCGTCGCGGAAAGGGGTTAAAAACCGTTTGTATAGCACCTCGCTGTACCAGTGACTCCTCGAAGTCAAACTCCACGTAGAACTATCCTCGGGATCCTCTGGCTCCTGGACTCCATCATATGATCGCAATAACCGGGAAAAGCGTAAAAAGAAGTAGCAAAGCAACCGTGAGTACTCATCCAAAGTACTCGCAAGCAAGGATCTACACTACATATGCATCGGTATCAATGAAATGGATAGTATCTGTGGATTGAACTGTAGAATGCCAGATTAAGAGGGGGAGAAGCTAGTCCTATCGAAGACTATGCTTCTGGCAACCTCCCTCTTGAAGCATATAGAAGAGAGTAGCTGGTAAGTTAACCAAGTATCATCGCATAGCATAATCCTACCCGACGAACCTCTCCTTGTCACCCTATGAGAGAGCGATCACCGGGTTGTATCTGGCACTTGAAAGGGTGTGTTTTAATAAGTATCCGGTTCTAGTTGTCATGAGGTTGGAATACAACTCCGGGTCGTCCTGTTATCGTGGACACGGCTATTCGAATAGATCAATCTTCCCTGCAGGGGTGCACCACATTACCCAACACGCTCGATCACTCTGGCCGGACACACTTTCCTGGGTCATGCCCGGCCTCGGAAGATCAACACATCGCAGCCCTACCTAGGCCTAACAGAGAGGTCAGCACACCGGTCTAAATCCTATGTGCGCAGGGGTCTTGGGCCCATCGCCCGTTGCACACCTGCACGTTGCATACGCGACCGGTGAGCAGACCTAGCAACCTCCATTAAAAAGGAAGTTGCGTTACGCGGTCCAACCCGGCGTGCGCCGCTCAGTCGCTGACGTCTAGGAGGCTTCGGCTGATACTATGACGTCGAGTGCCCATAACTGTTCCCGCATGGTGGTTAGTGCGTATAGGCCGCTGGCCAACTCAGATCAAATACCCAATCTCGTTAAGCGTGTTATTTGAAGTAACCGCGGACGCCGATCAGGGGCCAGGCCCACTTGTCTCCTAGGTGGTCACAACCTGCCCTGTCACTCCGCCACAAAGTAACACTCGGGGGCCGTCGAGAACCCAAGCCCACCACTACCTGGATGGAACCACCTGTCCCCTCAGCCCCCATATTCGAATCACTTGCGGGTACTCTATGAGCCGACCCGACTTTAGGCACAACATGTATCATGTGTAATATACATAGAATAAACCCGTGATCACCTCCCGAGTGATCATGGCCCGATAGTATAGCATGGCAGACAGACAAGAATGTAGGGCCACTGATGAAATACTAGCATCCTATACTAAGCATTTAGGATTGCAGGTAAAGGTATCAACAACAGTAGCAACAAGGACAGGCTATGCAGCAGTATAGGATCAAACCGATGAAATAGTAACACTACTCTAATGCAAGCAGTAGAGGGAAAGAGTAGGCGATATCAAGATGAACAAGGGGGGTTGGCTTGCCTGGAAGCTCTGTTGAGAAGGAGGGGTCATCGTCGATGTAGTCGATCACAGGGGTATCGGCAGCGGTCTCGGGGTCTACCGGAAAGAAGTAACGGAGGGAGAACACAATAAATAACAGAGCAATCAAGCATCACAAAGCATAACATGGCAACACGCGGTGCTAGGTGTGACCTAACGCAGTACTAGGCGATACTGGCGAAGGGGGAAAACATCCGGGAAAGTATTCCTGGTGTTTGGCTTTTTCGGACAGATGAAACGGAGGGGGACGGTTGCATGTTCGCTATGCTAGGGACATGTGCCGGACGAACGGACTGCGTATTCGGATTCGTCTCGCCGTTCTGAGCAACTTTCATGTACAAAGTATTTTCATCCGAGTTACGGATTATTTTGTATTAAATTTTTAACGTTTTTAATTCATTTTCAGGATTTAACAGATTAATTTAATCGAAAAGCATTTATGACGTCATCATGACGTCAGCGGTCAACTCTGACTGTTGACCAGTCAAACTGACAACTGGGGCCGTTCGTCATTGACTGACTAACTAACTAACTAACATATTAATTAGATTAGATTAGTTAATTAGATTAACTAACACAGGCTAATTAAGTTAACTAATTGTCCTAATTAATTAATTAATTATTATGTAAATTCATTTTTTAAAATCATTTTTCGTTCTGGCTGGGCCCACCTGTCATAGACACAGGGGCGGGGCCCAGCTGTCAGCGGCCTGAAGGGCCATAGCGGGCGACGGGCCAAGTGGGCGGTGCTGGGCGACGGGCGCTAGCCCGTCTGTGAACCGGGGCGCGCGCACAGGCGCGAGCGCCAGGGAGCAAGGGCCGTGGGCGGGGCCGGTGAGGACGGCGGAGCGCGACGAGTGGAGAAGCCGGTGGCCAGGGTGGGTGGCAGACGGCGCGGTGGCGTCGGCGGCCACAGGAGGCTGCGGGAGCGGAGAAGAGGAGTGGCGCGGCCATGGGCGGCGTGGCACGCGCGAGCGCTTGAGAGCGGCCGGCGGGGCGAGCTGCGGGGAGGCGCGGGCGAGCGCGCGGGACAACGGTTGCAGTAGCGGGGAGGTGGCTGGCCGGAGCGGGGCGGGCACGACCCGGGGCGGAGGCCTCGGTAGCGGGCGGAAGGCGCGGGGGCCGGCGGTGATGCGGCGGGGCAGGGCGCGTGGTCGGGTTCGTGGCGACCGGACGGGGTGCGGGCCGGAGCGCTCGGCGGGCGCGGCGTCGCGATGGCGAGCGCGTGCGGGGAGGCGTGACGGGCACGACCAGGGTGCGCAGGGGGGCTGCGTGCGTGCGGTCGTGGAGGGGAGCAGCGAGCCGAGCGTCGGAACGGCGCGGGCGCATAGTGACTGTACGGGGTGGAGGGAGTGCGAGGAGAGGGGGAGCTCACGGGCGATGCAGGGGTTCAGGGGGTCGGCGAGGCTCGATGGCGCCTTTGGGGAGGAGGACGGGAACGACGCGCGGTGATGGACGGCGGCTCCGGGCGGGTGGCGCGGTGGCCTCGGGCGCGGAGGCGAGGGGCGATGGGGATCTGGGGGGGGGGGGGGCGGAGTGGGGGTGACCGTTAGGGTTTCCCCCCGGGTGGGGGATATGGAGGGGGAAGTGGGGCGCCGGCTGGGCCGGCCTGGTTAGCCCAGTGGCCAGCTGGGTCGAGGCCCAGCGAGGGAGGGGGGGCTTTCTTCTTTTCTTTGTTTTGTTTTATTTTTATCTTTTCTTTTCTGTTTTATTTTTTTATTCTCCTTTTATCTTTAGCTCTATAAAAATCAGCATTAGTACCTAAAATTGTATTTATAAATATACTACTGTCACAACAATTCTTAAGCCAAAACAAATTAGTTTAATATTTTATAAAAATCCAATAGGCATTTATTCCATTGATTCAACTACTATTTTAATTATTTCAGAGTCTTTAAACATTATATCAAAGTTTGGTTTCACCACCATAATCACCTATGCATTATTTCTCACAACCCGAACATTTTAGTTTTAATATTTGAAAACTATTGTTGTTTGCCTTTATTTTGAATTTGAATTTGAATCGATTTCGAATCAACGTGAGTTTGTCAACAGTAACCAAGGTGACGTGGCATCATTAGCAGAGGTTCACTGTAGCTTAATTATTCGGGCGTCACATGAGGTTTTGTTGAGTTTTATGTGATTGAAGTTTTCAAGTTTTGGGTGAGATCACGATGGATGAAGGATAAGGAGTGGCAAGAGCCTAAGCTTGGGGATGCCCGAGGCACCCTAAAGTAATATTCAAGGACTCCCAAGCAACTAAGCTTGGGGATGCCCCGGAAGGCATCCCCTCTTTCTTTTACCAACTATCGGCATTTTACTTGGAGCTATATTTTTATACGTCACATATCATGAGTTTTGCTTGGAGCGTCGTGTATTATATGAGCCTTTGCTTTGTTTGCTTTTTAGTTTGTCACAATAATCCTTGCTGAACACACTTATTTGAGAGAGCCACACGCTTATCATGATTTGTTAGAATACTCTATGTGCTTCACTTAAATCTTTTGAGCTAGGCAGTTGCTCTAGTGCTTCACTTATATCTGTTTGCGCACGGCGGTGGTTATATTTTGAATAAATATTTGGACTCTCATGCTTCACTTATATTATTTTGAGAGTTGATAAGATAAAATTTTGAAGAAATATTTGCACTCTCATGCTTCACTTATATCTTTTTGAGAGTTGATAATAGTGATGGTAATTTGCACAAGATATGAATTTGGTCCCAATATGATGAATATCCAAGAGGGATATAATAAAAACTTTAATATAGATCATTGGATGTGATAAGCTTGATTCCTTAGAATAGTTTTGCGATATGAAGATGATAATATGTGAGTTATGCTAGTGAGTAATTGTGCTTTAGTAAGAATATTGGTGTTAAGGTTTGTGATTCCCTATGCATGCACCTAACATCAATAGTTATGCAACGAAGTTACATCCTACTTATGGTGCATTATTCAGTGTTAGTTATGTTCAATGCATGTTTATGACCGTTTTCGTTTTTTGGTTGGTCGCTTCTCAATCTATTTGCTAGCCTCCACTTGTACTAAGCGGAAATACTGCTTGTGCATCCAATTCCTTAAACCTAAAGTTGTGCCAAATGAGTCCACCATACCTACCTATATGCGGTATTTCCATGCCGTTCCAAGTAAATTTGCATGTGCCAACTCTAATCATTCAAAGAAATTTTCTATTTTGTGTGCCCGTACCGCTCATGAAGCCGCATGGGGTGGCCAATATTTTCCATGCTAGGTATTTTATTCTCACGATGAGTGTTTATTCACTTGTCATTGCACGAGAGTGTGGCAGGTCATAGGGATGCCCAGTCCCAAAATGAAAATAATAATAATAATAAATTCCTTGGAAAGTGTTGGTATGGAAGGCACTAGTGGATATGGCTAGCCATGGATTGTGAAAGAATGTTGGAAAGGAAATAAACTTTACTTTCTGTTTGGGAACTGCCTATAATTTGTCTAGCATGGATGATATTGGGAATTCTCGGTCGTTTTCATTGACAGGAAAAGCATGCCTATCTCAAAAACAGTTTAACTCTATTTTAAATCTTGAGCTCTGGCACCTCTGCAAATCTCTGCTTCCCTCTATGAAGGGCCTATCTATTTACTTTTATGCAATTTTTATTTTATTTGAGTCTCCATCTTAGCTTATAAAGCACCAACTATAGAACACTATTGTCATACTTGTGCATTGGATGTAGCTAATGTTGAGTGTGTTTCATGAATGGATCAATGACTGAGCATTATGGGCTAGGGATAACTTTCTTTAGTGTTGATATTTTGAAAGACATGTTTGCTTGTTGGTATACTTGAGTATTGATGTTTTCATGTCAAATTATAGACTATTGCTTTGAATCACTCAAGTCTAAATATCCATGCTGCAAAAGAAAAGATTATATGATGAATGTGATAGGTAGCATTCCACATAAAATTCTGTTTATATCATTTACCTACTTGAGGATGAGCAGGAATTAAGCTTGGGGATGCTTGATACGTATCCGACGTATCTATAATTTTTGATTGTTCCATGCTATTATAGTATCAATTTTGGATGTTTTATATGTCATTATATGCAATTATATATCATTTTTTGGGACTAACCTATTAACTTAGTGCCCAGTGCCAGTTGTTGTTTTTTTTGCATGTTTTTGGCTTTTCATAAAATCTATCAAACAAAGTCCAAACGGAGAGAAAACTTTGGATTAATTTTTTCTGGACCAGAAGAGACCCTAGAAGGTTCGGAGAAGGCCAGAAGGGCCACGAGGGAGCGACAAGCCCTAGGCGCGCCCCCAGGCTTGTGGGCCCCTCATGGCACATCCAACCCTAATTCCACCTCTATAAATACCCAAATATTCCCCTAACATCAGAGAGTCCACGAAATACTTTTTCTGCCGCCGCAAGTTCCAGAACCACGAGATCCCATCTGGAGGCCTTTTCCGGCACTCTGCCGGAGGGGGATTCGATCATGGAGGGGCTCTACATCATCCTTGCCGCCCTTCCGATGATGCGTGAGTAGTTTACCACAGATCTATCGGTCCATAGTTAGTAGCTAGATGGCTTCTTCTCTCTCTTTGATCTTCAATACAATGTTCTCCTTGATGTTCTTGGAGATCTATTCGATGTAATGACTTTTTTGCGGTGTGTTTGTTGGGATCCGCTGAATTGTGAGTTTGTGATCAGATCTATCCATGCATATTATTTGAGTTTTCTTCGAACTCTTTTATGAATGATTACTATAGGCTCGTATTTCTCTCCGATCTATTGATTTGGTTCGGCTAACTTGATTGATTTTTCTTGCAATGGGAGAGGTGCTTCGTAATGGGTTCGATCTTGCGGTGCCCAATCCCAGTGACAGAAGGGGACATGACATGTATGTATCGTTGTTATTAAGGGTAAAAAGATGGGGTTTATTCATATGTGAGTTTATCTTGTCTACACCATGTCATCTTGCTTAAGGCGTTACTCCGTTTTTCCATGAACTTAATACACTAGATGCATGCTGGATAGCGGTCGATGTGTGGAGTAATAGTAGTAGATGTAGAATCATTTTGGTCTACTTGTCTCGGACAGGATGAATATATATGATCATTGCCTTTGATATCATCATAATTATTTGCTCTTCTATCAATTGCCCAATAGTAATTTGTTTACCCATCGTATGCTATTTTCAAGAGAGGAGCCTCTAGTGAAAACTATGGCCCCCGGGTCTATCTTTTATCATACATTAAAACCAAAAATACCTTGCTGCGTTTTTCTTTTATTTATTTTATTTTGTATTTTTGTCCGATCTATCTATCAAATACCATACAATTTAATCTTGCTCGTAACCGTCGAGGGATTGACAACCCCTTGTTCGCGTTGGGTTGCAAGGATTTGTTGTTTGTGTGTAGGTGCTGCTAACGAGTTGTTGCTTGGTTCTCCTACTAGATTGATAACCTTTGTTCTTAACTGAGGGAAATACTTATCTCTACTGTACCGCATCATCCTCTCCTCTTCGGGGAAATCCCGACGCAGTTCACAAGTAGCAGTTACTAATCCGTAGACTTATAGGAATGATGGATTGAAGTCTCAGTTCAGTTTCAAGTACTTCCGTGTGTTAATAGCTGGTCTCGGAACCTTGATATTATGATGTTGAGGGGTTATGCTACCATTTTGTAGGATGTCTCAAAGTCTTTTTTGAACATTTATAGCCGTTATGCTGCCCGATTTGTCCTAGAAATTCTAATGCCTTTGCATTATTTCGTGTTTCAGATGGCTTCTCGCACCCCTCATCAGGTTGTCCGTCTGACCCGGTGCATTGATGTGCCAGGTCATACGGCCATGCTGGTTCATGTCATGATTGAGAACGGTTACCGCTAGTACCCTGAGTATACAGTGGAGGAGCAGTACCGGGATTTCAACTAGAGCTAGTACCTTTGCACTGTCTGGATATATCCATTGTACCCTGGAGCTACAAATCCTATCCACTAGTCTTATGGACTCAGAGTTACTATCGATATGTCTGTTCAGGATGCAGCCTACTCTATGATGACCATACTTTGAGCTAAGCACGCGCTGCTTTAGAACACTGAGTTCAGCTATATGCCAGCGTCACTCCCAGGCGAGGAGGGCTATCTTAGTGGTGTTTACACTGATGCTGCTCATGAGGAGCCGAGGCTCCAGACTACTGCACATCTATTGGAGTACAGGGATCATGAGGTCTGTGCCCTTCGTATGGAGCTCTATGCTACACGAGCACTTCACTGGGCAACTTTGACACAGCTTGCTCCCGTCCTCCAGACAGGATACCTCGAGATGGATGCGTTGTGCCCGGTGCACACTCATCTGCCAGCCCGCCTAGATTGGCCTGATGTTGGAGTCATCACACCTCTACGTGGACCTCTTACCACCAACTGTGGGGCCTAGACCACATCCGTGACCTTATGGACCCCAGATTCCTCATGCTAGGGAGTTTCCGGATCCTCACGTTTAGCTTCCAGGCCACGGTGGTAACCTCTACGAGGGTTACTATGGAGACGTCTGAGGTAGTTGTGGTTGTAGTAGTATTGTAGCAGTCGTATCCACCATAGTCCTATGTGTCTTGTCGGATATGACTAGGTGTGTACTGAGTTTCGGAGGCGTAGACAAATAATGCATAGGAGCTTCGAATGCTCTGATGAGCTGTATCATCTTTCACCGGAGTTTGTACTCTAGCTTGGGCTTGTACTAAACCATGTTATGGTGTGTACGACCAATGGTATATATATGGTAGTTTGCTTGTTACCATGTTGTACAGATGCTCATCTCTGCATTCCATGTTGTCCATTACATTCTGCACCCTTATGTTAGAGTTGATGCCATCCTTGTATAAATCGTGGTTTTGTTTCCCAGGATGGTCAATACCCGAAGCAACCCCGCCGTCGATGAGCCGGGTGAAGGAAGTGGAGCTAGGAATAAGAACCTTCCCCATCCACCCTCTCTAGCCGAGGTTATGCTAGAGGCTGAAAGGAACAAGCGTGAAACCAATCATGTCTATCCATGACTTCATCAAGCTATACTCGCCTACCTTCCATCACTCCGTCGAACCACTCGACGCTAATGATTGGCTCCGCAACATCACTCATAAGTTGCGTTCTTCTAACGTGGCCGAAGGTGACAAGGTCACTTATGCTGCTTACCATCTCGAAGGTCCTGCTAGTCTTTGGTGGGAGAATTATGAGGCCATGCATGCGTCCAGCTGGTCAGGTTACTACCTAGGCGGATTTCAGTGAAGCTTTCCGTGAGAACCACATTCCAGAGGGTCTGATGGACCGCAAGAGGGAGGATTTTGCAACTTCACCCATGGCAAGATGACTGTAGATGTTTACAGTCGGGAGTTTGGAAACCTTGCATGCTATGCCCAAAAGAAGTGTCCACCGATGCCAAGAAACAGGCTAGGTTCCGAAAGGGACTTAACCCCGAGCTCCGATGTGATCTTTGTATGCATGAGTGTCTCACTTTCCAGAAACTCGTAAACAAGGCCATCAGCGCATAAACTGGTTAAACTGATTACGAGGTAACCCGCAAGCATTCCCATGACTTTGGCTCATCCTCTGGCTCTGGATCACAGAAGCGTCGGGTGTGGATCCTGAATACAACACTGCCACCCAGATATGCCTCGAGGCCATCCCATGAGGCGCCTCGCCCAAACCAGACGTATACACCACCAAAGGCCTACGGTGGACCAACTGCCAATGTTCCTCGACGTACCTACCCCGTGACTTGCTTCCAGTGCGGAGAGCCAGACCACTATGATCGTGAATGCCCCCAAGCCAATGCTTTGAACCAGCCTAGAAAGTATGTTGGCCGTGGTAAGCCAGCAGGAAAGATGTACTATTCCAAGCCAACCACCACTGCACGTGGATGTGTGAACCACCTCCCAGCCTATGAGGCTCATGATGACCCCGACATCGTTCTCGATACGCTCCTTGTAAATTGCCATCCGGCATCTGTTCTTTTCAATACTGGAGCATCTCATTCGTTCATTTCTGAGAGTTATGCTCAATTGCACAACATGGCATTTTGTGATATGCCCACTTCCATGGTAATTCAAACGCCTGGATCTAAATGGATAACTTCTAGAGTGAGCCATGGAAATGAAATTCTTGTTGACAGACTTGTTTTCCTTGCATCTTTGATAGGCCTTAAGTCTTCAGACATAAACATCATCTTGGGTATGGACTGGATGGCAGCCCATTATGCTAAGATTGCTTGTTCCACCAGATCTATTCAACTTACACATCCATCGGGTGAGATAGTCAATGTTCTAACATGAGTGTCCGAGCGTTAGCTCTACTGTCTAAATGCCAGTCCTCTTCCAGACCACAAAGATATATCGGTAGTCCGTGACTTTCCAGATGTCTTTCCAAAAGAACTGCTAGGCATTCCACCTGACAGAGATGTAGAGTTTGTGATCGATCTTGTCCCAGGAACTATCCCAATTTCTAGAAGACCTTATAAAATGGCACCCTTAGAACTAGCTGAGCTTAAGAAACAACTCGATGAGTCCTTGCAAAAGGTTTTCAGTCGTCCTAGTTCTTGTCCTTGGGCTTGTCCTATCCTCTTCATCAAGAAGAAGGATGGAACGGATCAGATGGTAGTAGATTATCGACCCGTCAACCTGGTAACCATAAGGAACAAGTATCTGCTCCCCAGGATCAATGATCTGTATGATCAGCTTATTGGATCCTCAATCTTTTTCCAAAATGGATTTGAGGTTGGGCTACCATCAAATCAATATCAAGAGCGGGGACATTCCCAAAATGGCTTTTGTCACTCGTTATGGCCAATACGAATACACCATCATGTCGTTTGGTTTAACCAATGCCCCAGCCACCTTCTCCCGATTAATGAATTCGATCTTCATGGAGTACTTGGATAAATTCGTCGTGGTTTACCTCAATGCTATACTCATTTACTCAAGAACAAGGAAGATCATGCCGAGCATCTAAGGCTGGTATTGACGAAACTTCGAGAGCACCGCCTTTATGCCAAATTTTCTAAATGTGAATTCTGGTTGTGTGAAGTGACCTATCTAGGCCACATAATATCTGGAAAAGGTATTGTTGTCAATCCCAAGAGAGTTCAGGCTGTTATTGATTGGATTGCACTTGAATCGGTCAAGCAAGTTAGGAGTTTCCTTGGTTTAGCGAGCTACTGTCGTTGCTTCGTTGAGAACTTCTCCAAGGTTGCTAAGCCTCTTACGGAACTCCTCAAGAAAGATAAAAGGTTCGAGTGGACCCCATAATGTGAGCACAATTTTTAGGAACTGAAAAGATGCCCGAGTTCTGCTCCCGTACTTGTGCCACCAGATTTCTCCAAGGACTTTTATTATGTATTGCGACACTTCGCGATAAGGATTAGGTTGCATACTCATGCAAGATCATCATGTGGTTGCCTACTGAAAGGTCGAGAAGAGGGGTCTAGAGGGGGGGGGGGTGATTAGACCCTTAACAAGTAAAAGTGGCAGTTTTTAGATTCTTCAAGTTAAGGTTGAGTTTAGCACATGTTAATAGTCACACAATACATTTTACACAAGCATAACAAGAGTATGGGCAGCGAAAAGAGTAAAGCATGCAAGTGCAAGAATGTAAAGGGATGGGAATTGGAGAGTGCAAGCGCAATTGAGACGCGAAGAATTTTTGGCATGGTTCCGATAGGTGGTGCTATCGTACATCCATGTTGATGGAGACTTCAACCCATGAAGGGTAATGACTGCGTGAGTCCACGGAGGGCTGCACCCACGAAGGGTCCACAAAGAAGCAACCTTGTCTATCCCACCATGGCCATCGTCCATGAAGGACTTGCCTCACTCGGGTAGATCTTCACGAAGTAGGCGACCTCCTTGCCCTTACAAACTTCTTGGTTCAACTCCACATCATGTCGGAGGCTCCCAAGCGACACCTAACCAATCTAGGAGACACCACTCTGCAAAAGGCAATAGACAGTGTGTTGATGATGAACTCCTTGCTCTTGTGCTTCAAATGATAGTCTCCCCAACACTCAACTCTCTCTCATAGATTTGGCTATGGTGGAAGAAGGATTTGAGTGGAAAGCAACTTGGGGAAGGCTAGAAATCAAGGTTCAAATTGTAGGAATGGAATCTCTTGATCTCAACACATGAGTAGGTGGCTCTCTCTCAGAAAATGATTAGTGGAAGTGTAGGCACGTTCTGATGGCTCTCTTACTAAGTAAGATGGGGGTGGAGGGGTATATATAACCTCGGCACAAAATCCAACCGTTACACACTTTTGACCCAACTCAGTGTCACCAATCAGAAATCTCGGTGGCATTGATATGTCTCCGTCGTATCTATAATTTTTGATTGTTGCATGCCAATATTCTACAACTTTTATATACTTTTGGAAACTTTTTATATTATTTTTTGGACTAACCTATTGATCCAATGCCCAGTGCCAGTTCCTGTTTGTTGCATTTTTTTTGCAGAATATCCATACCAAACGAAGTCCAAACGCGATAAAAAATTACGGAGATTTATTTTGGAATATATGTGATTTTTGGGAATTGCAATCAACGCGAGACGATGCCCGAGGGGCCCACAAGCCCTAGGGGTGCGTCCCACTACCCTGGACACGGCTAGAAGGCTTGTGAGGCCCCTGTAGGGCCGTTGGTACCCTTCTTTCGCCGCAAGAAAGATAATATCTGAATAAAAATCGTGTTAAAATTTCAGACCAATCGGAATTACGGATGTCCGGGAATTTAAGAAACGGTGAAAGGCCAGAAAACAGGAACACGAAACAGAAGAGTAACAGAGAGATAGATCCAATCTCGGAGGGGCTCTCGCCCCTCCGCCACCATGGAGGCCAAGGACCAGAGGGGAAACCCTCCTCCCATCTAGGAGGGGGGGGGGCAAGGAAGAAGAAGAAGGAGGGGGGCTCTCTCCCCATATCTCTCGGTTGCGCTAGAACACCGCCGTGGCCATCATCGTGACGGCGATCTACACCAACAACTTCGCCGCCGTCATCACCAACTCTCTCCCCCTCTATGCAGCGGTGTAACACCTCTTCTCCCCGCTGTACTGTCTACTTAAACATGGTGCTCAACGCTATATATTATTTCCCAATGATGTATGGCTATCCTATGATGTTTGAGTAGATCCATTTTGTCCTATGAGTTGATTGATGATCATGATTGGTTTGAGTTGTATCTTTTATTATTGGTGCTGTCCTATGGTGCTCTTCATGTCGCGCAAGTGTGAGGGATCCCTGCTGTAGGGTTTGCAATATGTTTATGATTCACTTATGGTGGGTGACGTGAGTGACAGAAGCACAGACCCGAGTAAGCAGGTTGTTTGCGTATGGGAGTAAAGCGGACTTGATACTTCAATGCTATGGTTGGGTTTTACCTTATTGATCTTTAGTAGTTGCAGATGCTTGTTAGAGTTCCAATCATAAGTGCATATGATCCAAGTAGAGAAAGTATGTTAGCTTATGCTTCTCCCTCATATAAAATTGCAATAATGATTATCGGTCTAGTTATCGATTGCCTAGGGACAAATAACTTTCTTGTGACAAAAAGCTCTCTACTAAAACTAACTTAATTGCTTCTTTATCTAAACAACCCCTAGCTTTTATTTACGTGTTCTTTATTATCTTGCAAACCTATCCCTTTACACCTACAAAGTAGTTCTAGTTTCATACTTGTTCTAGGTAAAGCGAACGTTAAGCGTGCGTAGAGTTGTATCGGTGGTCGATAGAACTTGAGGGAATATTTGTTCTACCATTAGCTCCTTGTTGGGTTCGACACTCTTACTTATCGAGAAAGGCTACAATTGATCGCCAATACTTGTGGGTTATCAAGACCTTTTTGTGGCGCTGTTGCCAGGGAGCAATAGCGTGGGGTGAATATTCTCGTGTGTGCTTGTTTCTTTATCACTAAGTATATTTTATTTTATGTTCTAAGTTGTTTTATATCTTTAGTTATGGATATGGAACACGAAATACCAAAAAAATTAGGTGTACTTGCTACTCATGGAGATGGGGAACCTCCTAAAACCCTCGATGCTCGTTATGTGAAAAATATTAAACACTACTTTGATAATCGTGAGAAAACCCTGTTCAACTTGATAATGGGAGACACGTTGGATCAATGTGAATACTTTAGGGATTATCACTCGACTCAAAAAGGGAAACTGTTATGGGATCAAATTGAAATGTTGCACTGGTATGCTTGGAATTTATGCCTGAGATATGATTACACTTGTTGCTCTAGGACGAAGGCTCCACACCTTCCCGTTCATGTAAATTTAATGATAATGAAACCTTGGCTTCTTATGCTAATGGTATATATGATTAATATGATGTGGAACGAATAGAAGAATTCGTTGCTTTTAAGGGTGCTTATGAAATTGAATCTTTGTTTGAAAAGTGTGAAAATTTTGATGATGCTGTTTACAGACCTAAAAATTATGCTATACTTAAATATTGCTATGAGAATTATGAATATAATGCCGATATTAATGAGTTTATTGAGAAAGTCTCCGCTATCCAAGAAGAGACTAATATTTTGCAGGAATCTATGGAAGAAGAAATTGATGACACTGTGAGCTCATTGGATGAAAAAGTTGACGAGGAGAGTGAAGAACAAAAGGAGGAAGAGCGGATTAGCTACCTATGACCACCTTCTAATGAGAGTAACTCTTCAACTCATACATTGTTTAATTTCCCTTCGTTCTGATCGAAGGATGAACGATACGATGATTGCTATGGTCCCTTGGATTCGTTTGAAATATCCCTTTTTGATGAAATTGATGCTTGCTATGCTTGTGGGCATGATGCCAATATGAATTATGCTTATGAAGATGAACTTGCTATAGTTCCTTATGTTAAGAATGAAATTGTTGCTATTGCACCCACACATGATAGTCCTATTATCCTTTTGAATTCTCCCAACTACACTATATCGGAGAAGTTTGCTCTTATTAAGGATTATATTGATGGGTTGCGTTTTACCATTACACATGATGATTTTGATGAATATAATATGCATGTGCTTGCTGCTCCTACTAGTAATTATTATGAGATAGGAACTACATCTCCACCTCTCTATGTTTCCAACACAATAAAATTGCAAGAAACTGTTTATGCTATGTATCGGCCTTTACTTTGTGTGCATGAATTGTTGTTTTATGACATGCCGATGCATAGGAAGAGAGTTAGGCTTCGTTGTTGCATGATAAATGTTACTTTGTGCTCTCTACTAAATTACAAATCATTGATAATTAAAATTGGCTTTGATATACCTTGGTATCCGGGTGGATCCATTACTTGAGCACTATATGCCTAGCTTAATGGCTTTAAAGAAAGCGCTGCCATGGAGACAACCCGGAAGTTGTAGAGAGTCATTTTATTCTGTTGTGTGCTTTTAAAAAAGTTTAAAAACAAAAAAATATAGAGGGGAACCTAAAAATTTTCAAAAAGAAAAGTGAAAGTAAGAAAGACGAGCACAGTTGAAGTGGGGGAGCTCCTTGAACTTTGTTCATGCCCATGGAAACTTTGCAAATCTTGAATTACAGAAAATTTTCAACAAAAATAATTATCCCCTTGTAAAAATCCATTGTATTATAAAAATATTGTGCCGAGATTTTCCTTTAGGATGATTAGATTGTTTGTTTGGTATGTGCAGTGGAAAAACAGAATCTTTTGCTGTAGCACGTGAATTTACATTTTTTACTGGAATTTCAAAAGTTTCTGAAATTTTTACACAGTACTTCTATACAAATTTTTTATTTTGTCCTAATTTTTCAGAATTTTTGGTGTTACAGAAGTATGGTCAATGTTCATATTGCTATAGACTGTTTTGTTTTTGACAGATTCTGTTTTTGATGCATTGTTTTGTGTGTTTTGATGAATCTATGGATTGTATCGCTGATATAAGACATGGTGAAGTTAGATTACAGTAGTTATAATGCAAAAATAAAATATGAATAGGGTTTGCAGCAGTACTTAAACTAGTGATTTGTTTTATTATACTAACGGATCTCACGAGGGTTTTGTTAAGTTTTGTGTGATTGATGTTTTCAAGTTTTGGGTGAGATCACGATGGATGAAGGAATAAGGAGTGGCAAGAGTCTAAGCTTGGGGATGCTCGAGGCACCCCAAGGTAATATTCAAGGACTCCCAAGCAACTAAGCTTGGGGATGCCCCATTGGTAATTTTACTTGGAGCTATATTTTTATTTGTCATATGATATGCGTAAATTCTTGGAGCGTCGTATGCCTTTTATTTTTCTTTTATTAATGCACCATGCTGGTATGAGATAGTCCTTGTTTGATTTATAGAATGCTCTTTGCACTTCACTTATATCTTTTGGGTATGGCTTTATAGAATGCTTCATGTGCTTCACTTATATCATTTGAAAGTTTGGATTGCCTGTTTCTCTTTGCATAGAAAACCACCATTTGTAGAATGCTCTTTTGATTCACTTATATTTGTTAGAGCGTGGGCAAATATTTTGTAGAAATAATTAAACTCTCTTGCTTCACTTATATCTATTTAGAGAGTCAACAGGAATTGGTCATTCACATGGTTAGTCATAAAATCCTACATAAAACTTGTAGATCACTGAATATGATATGTTTGAATCCTTGCAATAGTTTTGCGATATAGAGATGATAATATGTGGGAGGTACTAGTGAATGATTGTGGTTTAGTAAGAATATTGGTGTTAAGGTTTATGATTCCCGAAGCATGCATGTATGGTCTCCCGTTATGCGATGAAGTTAGAGCATGATTTATTTTTGATTGTCTTCCTTATGAGTGGCGGTCGGGGACGAGCAATGGTCTTTTCCTACCAATCTATCCCCCTAGGAGCATGCGTATTAGTACTTTGCTTCAATGGCTAATAAACTTTTGCAATAAGTATGTGAGTTCTTTATGACTAATGTTGAGTCCATGGATTATACGCACTCTCACCCTTCCACCTTTGCTAGCCTCTCTAGTACCGTGCAACTTTCGCCGGTGCATAAACCCTCCATATACCTTCCTCAAAACAGCCACCATACCTACCTATCATGGCATTTCCATAGCCATTCCGAGATATATTGCCATGCAACTTCCATCATCGTCATCATATACATGACTTGAGCATTTATTGTCATATTGCTTTGCATGATCATAAGAGAGCTAGCATGATATTTTCATGGCTTGTCCGTTTTTTGATATCCTTGCTACACTAGATTATTGCACATCTTGGTACACCACCGGAGGCATTCATATAGAGTCATATTTTATTCTAGTATCAAGTTGTAATATCGAGTTGTAAGTAAATAAAAGTGTGATGATCATCATTATTAGAGCATTGTCCCGTGTGAGGAAAGGATGATGGAGACTATGATTCCCCCGCAAGTCAGGATGAGACTCCAGACTTAAAATAAAAAAGAGGCCAAAGAGCCCAAAATAAAAATAAAAAAAGAGGCCAAAGAGCCCCCAAAAAAGAGAAAATAAAAAAATGAGAGAAAAAGAGAGAAGGGACAATGTTACTATCCTTTTCCACACTTGTACTTCAAAGTAGCACCATGTTCTTCATAATAGAGAGTCTCCTATTTTGTCACTTCCATATACTAGTGGGAATTTTTCATTATAGAACTTAGCTTGTATATTCCAATGATGGGCTTCCTCAAATTTCCCTAGGTCTTCTGGAGGGCAACTGAGTACAAGACCAAGACCAGATAACAAGATGCAAGGAAGACATCCAAGACAGCGATCAGAAGTACTAAAGATCCAGCTTGGAATACCCACCAAGATCCTTGCTGGGAGAGTTAGCAAAGCCCGGCAAGAATACCACTACCCTGCCACCGCTCCACCTCATCGATCAGGTTGTCACTTGTCATATAGGTGTCGAGCCGGTAGGTAGTTAGGTGAGACTTGTCTGGGCACGTGTCAGCTCGCCGCCGAAGACACAACTTTATTGACACCCATCCCATGGGGCGTGTGATACGTCTCCGTCATATCTACTTTTCCTAATGCTTTTCCTCTTGTTTTGGACTCTAATTTGCATGATTTGAATGAAACTAACCCGGACTGACGCTGTTTTCAGCAGACCTACCATGGTGTTGTTTTTGTGCAGAAATAAAAGTTCTCGGAATGGAATGAAACTTTTTGGAGATTTTTTATGGAATAAAAGAAAAATACTGGAGCCAAGAACAACCGGATGGGGGCCCCTGGGTGAGCACAACCCACCAGGGCGCGCCCCCCCTCCTGGCGCGCCCAGGTGGGTTGTCCCCACCTGGTGGCCCCACTGACCCTATCTCCGATGCTATGAATTCACATTTTCAGAGAAAAAAATAGGGGAGAGGAAGAATTATCGCATTTCACGAGATGGAGCCACCGCCACCTCCTGTTCTTCATCGGAAGGCCAGATTTGGAGTCCGTTTGGGGCTCCGGAGAGGGGGATCTTCGATCTTCGTCATCACCAACCCTTCTCCATCGCCAATTCCATGATGCTCCCCATCGAGTGTGAGTAATCCCTTCGTAGGCTCGCTGGTCGGTGAGGTGTTGGATGAGATTCATCATGTAATTGAGTTAGTTTTGTTAGGGCTTGATCCCTAGTATCCATTATGTTCTGAGATTGATGTTGCTATGACTTTGCCATGCTTAATGCTTGTCACTTTGGGCCCGGATGCCATGATTTCAGATCTGACCTGTTTATGTTATCACTATTATATCTATGTTCTAGATCCGATCTTGCAAGTTATAGTCACCTATTATGTGTTATGATCCGCAAACTCCGGAGTGACAGTATTTGGGATTCTTTCCGTTGATGACCATAGTTTGAGGAGTTCATGTATTCACTATGTGTTAATGCTTTGTTCCGGTTCTCTATTAAAAGGAGGCCTTAATATCCCTTAGTTTCCTTATGGACCCCGCTGCCACGGGAGGGTAGGACAAAAGATGTCATGCAAGTTCTTTCCATAGGCACGTATGACTATTTACGGAATACATGCCTACATTATATTTATGAACTGGAGCTAGTGCCGTATCACCCTAGGTTATGACTGTTATATGATGAATATCATCCAACGAATTCACCGATCCAATGCCTACGATTTTCTCTTATATTCTTCCTACTAAGTTACTACTGCTATTGTTACTGTTGCACTTGCTACAAAATCATTGCTATCACTATTACCGTTACTATTGTTGTTGCCACTACTATCAAAACTATCATATTACTTTGCTACTGATCATATTGCTGCAGATAATTAATCTCCAGGTGTGGTTGAATTGACAACTCAGCTACTAATACTTGCAAATATTCTTTGGCTCCCCTTGTGTCGAATCAATAAATTTGGGTTGAATACTCTACCCTCGAAAACTGTTCCGATCCCCTATACTTGTGGTTTATCAAGACCTTTTTCTGGCGCCGTTGCCGGGGAGCATAGCTATATTTGTTGAGTCACTTGGGATTATTATCAATTTATCACTATGAAGAATCTGAAGTATACAAAGACTAAGATTTTTCCCTCTAAGACGAGGGGAGGTAAGGAACTGCCATCTAGCTCTGCACTTGATTCACCTTCTATTTTGAGTAGACTTGCAACACCACCACATGCTATTAATCCTGATATGTCGCAAGTTATTGATGATGCTACTTCTATGAATGCTACTCATGATGATGCTAGTACCTTGCTTGATGATGGTGTGCCACTAGGTGACTTTCTTGATGAACAAATTGCTAGAGCTAAAGATATAGAGAATGCTGAAATTGATGAAGTACCTGAAATTGAAAATCTTGAAACACCTATTAGACCTAGCTCTCCTAGATATGAATTGCCTAAGGTACCTGAGGGTTATGTTATGGATGAGGAGACAGCTAGAGATTTTCTTGCTTGCAATGATAGAGATGATCTTAAGAAATTATTATGCAAACTGAAAGAGAAATCTTTGAATGCTAGAATGAAATGTGATCCTAAGTTTGCTACTTCACCTATCTTTGTTGATGATAAGGATTATGAATTCTCTGTCAACCCAGAGTTAATTACTTTGGTTGAATCTGATCCTTTCCATGGTTATGAAACTGAAACTGTTGTGGCACATCTCACTAAGTTGAATGATATAGCTACCCTATTTGCTCATGATGAGAAAATTCGCTACTACTATATTCTCAAGTTATTCCCGTTCTCGTTAAAGGGTGATGCTAAGACTTGGTACAATACTCTTGCTCTTGGTTGTGTGCGTAGTCCCCAGGATATGATTTATTACTTCTCTGAAAAATATTTTCTTGCTCATAAGAAACAAGCTGCCTTACAGGAAATATTTAACTTTGTGCAAATTGAAGAAGAGAGTCTCCCACAAGCTTGGGGGAGGCTTCTCCAATTGCTAAATGCTTTGACTGATCATCCACTTAAGAAAAATGAAATACTTGATATCTTCTATAATGGACTAACCGATGCTTCTAGGGACTTCCTAGATAGTTGTGATGGTTGTGTTTTCAGGGAACGAACTGTTGAACAAGCTGAGGAATTACTGAATAATATATTAAAAAATTATGATGATTGGACTCTTCCTGAACCACCGCATAAACCCACTCCAAAGAAGAGGGGTATTCTATATCTCAGTCCTGAAGATATGCAAGAGGCAAAGAAATCTATGAAGGAAAAAGGTATTAAAGCCGAGGATGTCAAAAATTTACCTCCTATTGAAGAAATACATGGGCTTGATACACCACCACCCAAGGTGGTAGAGGTAAATTCTCTAATGAAATTTAATGATAATAACAATCCTTATAATATGCATCCTAGTCAATGCCTTCATGAGTTTGATAACTATATTAGAAAACAAGATCACTTCAATGCAAATGTTATGAAACAATTGAAATACAATTCTGATATGATTGCTCGCTTGAGTGACTTGTTATTTAGAATCTCCAATGATGTTAGAGGTGTAGGAAAACATGCCTCTATGGTTCAAACTCAACTAGAACAAGTTGCTAAATCTCAAATAGAATTGCTTGATGAAATAAATAATAATATCAACGATCATGCTGTCAGAGTAATGACTAGAGGAGGTAGAATGACTCAGGAACCACTTTATCCCGAGGGACATCCTAAAAGAATTGAACAAGACTCTCAAAGAATTAACACTGATGCACCTAGTCCTTCTAAGAAGAAGAAGAAAAAGAAAAATGTTAGGACTTTGCATGCCTCTAGTGAACCTGAAATAGAGAAACCTCCTGATAATGATAATGATGTTTCTATCTCTGATGCTGAAACTCAATCTGGTAATGAACATTCACCTAGTGATAATGAAAAATATAATGATGATGTTCATGAAGATACTCAACCAGACAATGATAAACAACCAGATAATGATGTTGAGATAGAACCAGCTGTTGATCTTGATAACCCACAACCTAAAAATAAAAGATATGATAAAAGAGACTTTGTTGCTAGAAAACATGGAAAGGAAAGAGAACCATGGGTTCAGAAACCCATGCCCTTTCCACCTAAATCAACTAAGAAGAAAGATGATGAAGAATTTGAACGCTTTGCTGAAATGATTAGGCTAGTCTTTTTGCGTACTCACTTGACTGATATTTTAAAGATGGCCCCTTATGCAAAGTATATGAAAGACATCATCACTAATAAGAGAAAAATACCAGAAGCTGAAATCTCCACCGTGCTTGCTAATTATTCTTTTAAGGATGGAGTACCTAAAAAACTTGGAGATCCGGGAATACCAACTACACCTTGCTCCATAAAAAGAAACTATGTGAAAACTGCTTTATGTGATTTAGGAGCCGGTGTTAGTGTTATGCCTTTCTCCTGATATAAAAGACTTGATTTGAATAAACTCACACCTACTGAAATATCTTTGCAAATGGCTGACAAATCAACTACCATACCTATCAGTATTTGTGAGGATGGGGAATGTATCTGGTGCACCGGGGTAATTGATGATACCGGTGTATCGGCCCCATGTTGCACACTAAAAAATGTTCGAAAAAATCTGTAAAAAATTTAGTCCATTGACACAACATCAATGTATGCTGTCACAAAAATTCAAATCAAAATTCGAAACATTGCTCGAGATACAAAAATGACAAATTTGACAGTAAATAGTATATAACAAAAGTTGGGCATTAGTTTTGGCCCATTAACACATTGATGTCAAATTTGTCATTTTTGTATCTCGAGCAATGTTTCGAATTTTGATTTGAATTTTTGTAACAACTTACATTGATGTTGTGTCAATACACTAAATTTTTGTCTGGATTTTTTCGAACATTTTTGAGTGTGCAACGGAGTCCGGTGCACCAGATATGTTCCCTGTGAGGATGTGCCCGTTGTTGTTGCTAATGTTACTATCTTGACTGACTTTGTTATACTTGAGATGCCCAAGGACGACAACATGTCGATTATCCTTGGTAGACCCTTCTTGAATACTGCAGGGGCTGTTATTGATTGCAATAAAAGCAAGGTCACTTTTCATATCAATGGTAATGAGCATACGGTGCACTTTCTGAAGAAACAATTCCAAGTGAATGGTATTAATGTTATTGAAAAATCTCCGACAATCACTATTGGAAGTTTTCAACTACCTCTACCTACTGCCAAAAAGAAATATGAAATGCTTATTGTGGGGGACATGCATATCCCCATTGAGGTAACTTAGTGTTTTACCAAAGTTCTTCGGTTCCATGCTAATCGAAAGTGGTTGTTAATAAGACTTGATCAACCTTATTAATGGATCATTTTTGAGAAGTATGAAGTTGATGAATTTAGTAGGCACTACCTTCTGCTCCCAACTTTTATTCTTTGTTTTTCTTAGTTAAATAGAATAAATTGCCTGGTTTTGTCTGATTTCTGATTTTCCCGTGCAATAAAAAAATGACCCAAAAATAAAAGTTCTCAGAATGCCCTGAAAATTTAACACGATTTTTATTCTGAATATTTAAGAATTTTTGATGCAAATAACATTAGAGGGGGTGCACCAGGTGGGCACAACCCACCTGGGCGCGCCAGCAGCCCCAGGCGTGCTCTGGTGGGTTGTGGTCCCCACGTGGGCCCCCTCACTTATCTCTTTAGTCCACACCATCACCTACCTCCAGAAAAAATTCACCATTGCTCTCTCTCTCTCGTGTTCTTGCTCTCAAACCCGCGGATTTCGATCACTTTGCTCGAAGCTCCATTTCTGAAACTGTTTCGGGGAATTGTTACTTGGTATGTGACTCCCCCGTTGTCCAATTAGTTTTTGCTTTAGTGGTTTATATTTTGAATAATTAGCAACTCTTGGTGCTGCTGTAGATGAGCTTGCATGTTGAATTCTTAGAGTTCTAAGTAGTTTGAATGCTCAATATGGCCTCTATGCATCCCTATGAGTAGTTGCTATCAATCTTGCAAAATTTTGTTGACAAAAATTTTGTGGACTAAAATTTTCAGAATTTCATGTGTAGGAATAAGATGAGTTTCTTTAGGAAGTTTGCTCCCAAGAAGAACTCCAAGGGAGTTATTGGGGAGTCATCAAAAAATGATCTCCGCACCCAGAGAATGGCGGAGGTGCGCCCGTGCGAATGGCCACACAACCCCTTCATGGATGGGGCTAGAATTTGTCAATAGTTCGCACAATTTGCTGCTAATGCTGGTCTCACCAACTTCATCGCAGCTGAGTGTGAACAATACCATCTCCTTACAAATTCCTTTGTGCAAAGTTTTCATTTTCTGAGTAGGAATAAACCCCCTGAGGTGCAATTTAATTTATATATTGAAACCCGTCAGATACCACACACTGAATTTTGTGACATATGCTTGATCCCTTCTGACGAGGAAATAGGAGAGCCTAGGCCGGCAGAGTTCGAGGGCTTTTATCGTACTCTGTCAGTGGGGGATGAGAGAGGCGTATCGAGTGTCACCGCTACTAGTCTGCAATTTTCCGTTGTGCATTATTTTGCTTTGTTTATTGCTAAGTGCTTAATCGCTAGAGAGAAGGTCGTTGCACTCTGTGCTCTGGACTTCGCCATCTTACGTCATGCACTCTACGGCGATAATAGCTATAGCCTTGGGGTTATCATTGCACGTCGCCTGCACCTTAACAGATCTAAGGGTAAAATTCATGGCGGTATTTATGCGACTCGTTCAGCGAGTCACTTTAACATTCAGATTCGCCAGGATGATTATCATTTAACCAAAGTTTATCTAGACCACCAGGCGATGAGGGATCACCATTTTACTGATACTAATGATTCTATTAATCCTATTCCTTACAACCTGGTTTTTAGTGAAAACACCCGTGATATTATCCCTTTGCCTGCACCTACTTTGTTTGATTCTATTGCCAGGGGAGGATACAGGATCATGCCTGAGGACATTATTGCCTATCGGAACGCTCAGGCAGCAGCTGAGGAGGAACCTCAAGAGTGGGACGCTCAGGTTCCCGCACCGCAGCACTTCAACATGGGTCCCGATGGTTACTACGAGTGGTGATTACCAAGTTAGGCCAAAAGCCTAAGCTTGGGGGAGTACGTATTTCCACCGACATTACATTCATGTTCACACATCTCATTCCCGTTGTCGGTGTTCACACTTTTTCATTGTATCATCCATGCTAGATTTATTTTCTCGTTTTCTTCTTGTGTGTTTGAAAAAACTTCAAAAAATTCAAAAAAAAATGTTGCTTGCTTCTTTTCGGTTTTTCTTTCTAGTGTAGTTAGTTGTAGTATTAAAAAGAAAATCCAAAAAGATTTTCTTATTCTTCTTTTGCTTATTGGGAGCTTTCCCATGTAAATAGTTTTTCTTGTTTTTGTTTTTCCCTCTTAAATTTGCTTTTTTCTAGAAAAACTAAAACTCCAAAAATATTTCAGTGTGTTTCTATGAATTTCTTTTCTTTTTATTGAGTCATACCAAGGAGAAGACCACGATGAAAACGTTGAGTGGCTCTCATATGCATTATTACTGATCTAACGAAGGGCCCAAATTACCTTGTCTTCTCCTTTGAATAAAATGTTTGCAGATTCTAGCTTTGTCCACGGCACTCTTGCACTATTATTATTTCCATATCATTCGATCATGCAAGTGAAAGGCAATAATGACGATATTTGATGAACTGGCTGTGGCAGAGAGAAACGGGTATGAACTCAACTTGTTCAGTTTTTGTAAATATGTTTGACCTAGTATCCATGATTCAGCCTATTATGATTAAACATGTTTGCAATGACAATTAGAGATTATAGTTTCTCATGCCATGCTTAAGTAGCTAGGAGTGGATAATGATTTATCTTGGATTTCAACATGCATTAAAATGATTGTGATGTGGTATGATGATATGATATCCTCCTCCGAATGTTCGAGTGGCTTGACTTGGCACATGTTCATGCATGTAGGTAAATCAAAACCAACATAGCCTCTATGATATTTATGTTCATGGTGTTCATATCCTACTCATGCTAGTATCCAATGTTACTTATGCATAATGCATGTTCATGACCGTTTTCGCTCTCTAGCTGGCCGCTTCTCAACCTATTTGCTAGCCTTTGCCTGTACTAAGCGGGAATACTGCTTGTGCATCAAAATCCTGAAACCCAAGTTATTCCAGATGAGTCCACCATATATCTACCTATATGCGGTATTACCCTGTCGTTGCAAGTAAATTTGCATGTGCCACCTCTAAAAACTTCAAATAAATATCCATTTTTGTGTGCCTGGATTGTTCATAGAGTGACAGGAGGTAGTCAGTATCTTCTATGCTAAGCGGGTTATTCTCACGATGAGTGTTTATTCACTCGTCCTTGCATGAGAGGGGTGGTAATAGGGATTCCTAGTCGCGAATTCAAAATTGCAAATAATTAAACAAAACTCCCCCAGGACTGATGTTGGTATGGACGGTACCCGTGGATTCGGCTAGCCGTGGAGTGTGTTTGTTGGTGGAGTGTTGGTGGAGGGGGAGTAAACCTTTACTTTTATCGCTTGGGAACCACTACTAATGTGTTTAGCATGGAAGATACCGATAACTAATGGTCGCGAAGTAAATAGGAAGGGTGCAGTTCTCAAAATTTCATTTATCTCTATTTTAAAAATTTGAGCTCTGGCGCCGCTGCAAATCACTGCTTCCCTCTGCGAAGGGACTATCTATTTACTTTTATGTTGTGCCATCACCTTCTCAAATAAGTACCAGATCTGAGAGCACTATTGTCATCCTCATGCATTGTGTATAGCTAATGTTGGGTGCATCATGACTGGATCTTTTCTACCATGAATTACAATGTTTAGTCGCTACTTGAACTTTGGAGGTGCTCTGCATTTATGTTTTGCGGTCTCAGAAAGGGCTAGCGACATACCACTATTGTCATATTATATCATGGTGTTGTCATTTGAGATATCCTATTATTGCTCGCTAGTTGATTATGCCATTGATATGAGTTAATATAATTTTTAAGAGTTATTGTCGGCATGGTTAGTCATGATCTTTGTTGAAAACCTGGGTGCTACTTAAGCTTATTTATGTAAACAAGAGCAAAAGAGTTCGTAAAAGTTTTTCTTTTTCACTTTCAGTTTATCAACTGAATTGCTTGAGGACAAGCAAAGGTTTAAGCTTGGGGGAGTTGATACGTCTCCGTCGTATCTACTTTTCCTAACGCTTTTCCTCTTGTTTTGGACTCTAATTTGCATGATTTGAATGAAACTAACCCGGACTGACGCTGTTTTCAGCAGAACTACCATGGTGTTGTTTTTATGCAGAAATAAAAGTTCTCGGAATGGAACGAAACTTTTTGGAAATTTTTTATGGAATAAAAGAAAAATACTGGAGCCAAGAACCACCGGAGGGGGGCCCCTGGGTGAGCACAACCCACTAGGGCGCGCCCCCACCTCCTGGCGCGCCCAGGTGGGTTGTCCCCACCTAGTGGCCCCGCTGACCCTATCTCCGACGCTATAAATTCACATTTTCGGAGAAAAAAATAGGGGAGAGGAAGAATTATCGCGTTTCATGAGACGGAGCCGCCGCCACCTCCTGTTCTTCATCGGGAGGCCAGATATGGAGTCCATTTGGGGCTCCGGAGAGGGGGATCTTCGATCTTCGTCATCACCAACCCTTCTCCATCGCCAATTCCATGATGCTCCCCACCGGGAGTGAGTAATCCCTTCATAGGCTAGCTGGTCGGTGAGGAGTTGGATGAGATTCATCATGTAATCGAGTTAGTTTTGTTAGGGCTTGATCCCTAGTATCCATTATGTTCTGAGATTGATGTTGCTATGACTTTGCCATGCTTAATTCTTGTCACTTTGGGCCCGGGTGCCATGATTTCAGATCTGAACCATTTATGTTATCACCATTATATCTATGTTCTAGATCCGATCTTGCAAGTTATAGTCACCTATTACGTGTTATGATTCGCAAACCCCGGAGTGATAGTATTCGAGATACTTTCCGGTGATGACCGTAGTTTGAGGAGTTCATGTATTCACTATATGTTAATGCTTTGTTCCGGTTCTCTATTAAAAGGTGGCCTTAATATCCCTTAGTTTCCTTATGGACCCCGCTGCCACGAGAGGGTAGGACAAAAGATGTCATGCAAGTTCTTTCCATAAGCACGTATGACTATTTACGGAATACATGCCTACATTATATTTATGAACTGGAGCTAGTGCCGTATCGCCCTAGGTTATGACTGTTATATGATGAATATCATCCAATGAATTCACAGATCCAATGCCTACGATTTTATCTTATATTGTTCCTACTAAGTTACTACTGCTACTGTTACTGTTGCACTTGCTACAAAATCATTGCTATCACTATTACCGTTACTATTGCTGTTGCCACTACTATCAAAACTATCATATTACTTTGCTACTGATCATATTGCTGTAGATAATTAATCTTCAGGTGTGGTTGAATTGACAACTCAGCTGCTAATACTTTTAAATAGTCTTTGGCTCCCCTTGTGTCGAATCAATAAATTTGGGTTGAATACTCTACCCTCGAAAACTGTTGCGATCCCCTATACTTGTGGGTTATCAGCGTGTCAAAGCCATATGAGGTAGCTGGGCGAGTGGCACATAAGGAGAGGCAATCCTTGGCGGAGAGATTTACCAGCTTGACAC
The DNA here is from genome assembly GCA_011799875.1 of Thinopyrum elongatum. Lineage (NCBI taxonomy): Eukaryota > Viridiplantae > Streptophyta > Magnoliopsida > Poales > Poaceae > Thinopyrum > Thinopyrum elongatum. The sequence continues at coordinate 317,886,685 of CM022301.1, forward strand.
CTCATGGCGCAATTAATGCATTTGTCCTAACCCGTCGGAGTTAGGTACTTGGCACTGTAGCCACTATTCACCTTATGTAATTACCATTTTGCCACTATGGTGACCCCTTACCCTATAAAAGGAGGCCCATGGCTACCTTTACAAGGGTTGACACTTTGCACAATTACGTGCGTAGCTACACTTCCCGCCAGCCCTTGCCGGAAGTTGCGCTCCTCGTACTTGTGTTCATACAATCAATCCACCAAAGCAGGAGTAGGGTTTTATGCTTCACAGCGGCCCGAACCTAGGTAAACTTCATGCGTTCTGCTAGTTCTGCTCTTTGTGCTCGCCGATCTACCTAGTCGAACCGCAAAGCGGCCTTCGCTGGTCCCATAGATCGTCGTATGCCTGGGCCACACACACATGCGAGGCGTTGTTGGGCTAGGCCCAAAACAATTCATAGGCACGCGTGGCAGAGGATAACTGCCACATATCTTTGATTTGGCCTTTTAATGTCACCAGCTCTAGCTTCACCGGCTCAAGTTCAGCCTCAGCATCTTCGGCTCTCTTCAGCAAAGCGACTCTTTCTTTCTCAAAGTAGGCCTTGGCATTTTGCAGTGCATCAGTTGCTATTGGAGCAAGGATTTATGGAGGCTTGAAGATAAGTTTTCTGCTTCCTTCTTGAGCTATCTTTCCTTCTTCAACTTTCTTTGCAAGCCAGCAATAGATGACTCGGCATCGTCCAACATTTCCTGCATATCAGAAATTGCTAAGTCAGCAGTACTATTTAAAGTCCCAAGTCACCACAGGAAGACGACCTGGCACATGGGGGCTATATTAGACCACATTTGACATGTTATGTTCAAGTCCCATGCAGTTGCAAGCATTCAACATGGCACTTGGGGGCTAATGCATACCAAGTTTTTCTAGCACTATGGCATCAGACCCAGCCCATCGCATGATGATGAGCCGGCCCTTGGGGGATACCAGTTGTTCAAAATCTTACTACAGTCTACAAGTCCCAAATCATTATTCCATAATGACCCGACCCTTGGGGGCTATACAAGTATGCAGCTATCAGGTGCATGTTGCGGGCGGGTCAAGGTTCATGCAAGTTTTAAGTATATCAGAATTCTCTCTCCTTAAAACTTGGGGACTATATCAAGGCACGCAAGGAAGAAGGAACAAGGAAGCATACCTCATATTTTCTTTTCAAAGTGTCTACCATGGCAGCTTCAGTTTCCCGGCTCTCAGAAAGCCAGGTCCAAAATGCTTGGTACAAGGATCCCACATCTAAACTTTCCAAAGATGGAAATTCAAGATTGGCTTTTCCCTTCTCCACCATGGGAGACTCCTTGGTGGTGATCTTGGCCAAAACATTTGAAGTTTCGGGCGTCTTGTGCACATCTCCCGTAATGATAACTTCATCATGAGCCTCTTCCAGAAGCGACTCACTTGTCAGATTTTCCATCTTCACACCAGGAGAGGCGGCTTTGGTGGGACCTACAAGAATATCATCTTGAACCGGCTCATTGTCATGAGTCAGGTCCATTTCATCAACACGAGCCTCATCCACCGGCTTGTCCTGGACTTTCGAATTGACCATTGAAAGAGAGGGGTCCTCGGTCTCTGGGGCAGCAGAATTTGAGCCATCAACCCTTTTCAAGGCTTTGGCTCTACAAAATTGAACGAGTAAGACAACAAGAAATACAAAATGAATGGAAAAGGATGTTGTTGTGTACTTACCTGCGGTTGATGATAAAATTTGGCACCTGAGTGGCGCTTGATTCATTGGATGATGGTGATGTCAGTTGGTAGTCCGGGTCGGACGGATGAAGAGGTTCTTTGATCTAGCTGGCTCAAGGATGCGAGTCCGTCGGGCTGTGAGGCACTTCAACTCGTGGCATGCGACGAGCCGGCGAATTCGACAAGCCGTCACTGAGTTCACCAGAGCTGTTCTGGGTCTTTCGCTTTGAAGTGCCAGCACATTGAGTTTTCTTCAAAAGAAATTGTGGGTCTAAGTGAGCATCTAGATGTGAAAAGGGTACCTTTATGGCTCGTCTTGTTTTCTTCAGGATAAATGGCTCTAAGTCAGAATAAGAAGGGTTTACCTCCATATTGCCGGCTTGGCTAGTCTCGGCATTATCCTGTGTTGTGCTTGTGTTAGCAAGTTGGTTAAATAGACATCCGAGGTAGTCAAGCTCTGTTACCTCATTATCTTCATCACCATCATCAGCCGGCTCTTCTACAATGGCATCTTTCGGAGGAGCGGGGACCCGTTCCGTCTTCCACCACCGAGAATTCTCCTGAACAAATAACAAGACGGATATCAAATAAAGAGGTGACTCAATTTTTTTTAAGTAGAACACAGAAAAAAATGACTCATCAGAGGTGCTGGATTGCCTGTGCAGAAGGGGGTGATCCCCATGGTCTTGACGGTCTCCCTAGATTCACCAAGTAATTTTTTGGTGGCTGCTAATAACTCGCCGGGTGATAGGTTGACCCGGCTGAAGCGAAGGGCAACGTCTGGATGGCCGATGTAAGTATGCATGAGCCAACTCCTCACGCTAAGGGGCTAGATCCGCCAGCTCATCCAACACCGGGTCAGATCAACCCCGGTAAGGCCATGTGCTATTAAGGCATTGATCCTTGAGTATAAAGGCTTAATTTTTTCCTTTCTTCATGGGAAGCGAAGCCTGAAAAAATGGTTGAGGCGTTGAGCCGGTCAATCCTATAACCCGACAGTTGATTTTCGTTAGCAGGGGAAGTGTCTCTACAAAAGAACCATGTCTTGTGCCATCCCTTTGGATGGCTTGCCGGCTTGACTCCCGGAAAAGTAGAATTTTGCCTGCTCTGGATGGTGATGCCCCCAAGTTCGATGCTCGGGTCGTTCTTGTACTCCGTCTGATGGTTGAGATAGAAGAATTCTTGGAAGAAACTGACGGTCGGTGCAATATGCAAATACACCTCGCAGAATACTTGAAACTGACACAAGTTTAGAATGGAGTTGGGACCCAGATCTTGGGCCCTGATGTTAAAGTGATGAAGTATGTCCCGAAAAAACTTTGAGTCGGGAGGGCGAAAACCTCATTCCAGGTGATCAGTGAAAACGATGATCTCGCCCTGAGTCGGCTGAGGATGAATCTCTTCTTCAGGTGCACGCCAATGGATTTCGTTTTGAGACGGTAGCATTCCAGAATTCACCAAAGTCTCCAGTTTCAACGGAGTAGAAGTGGACTTGGCCCAGTTAACTATCTTGTTGGTCCTATGAGCCATTTGATTGGTTTCAATGAAGTTGGAAACTACAGAAAGAGAAATGATGAATATGAGTCGGCAAGTCATGAAGATATCCCGAGTCATGACAGTTGACAACTCAAATATTAGGGTTGGCCGGAACTAGCCGGGCCGTGATTACAAGACAAGCAAAAGTTTCAGTAAATGAAAGAATTGCAGTCTACAATGGGTCTACAAGCCGGGCAAGGACTGAGCCGGCATGAGACACTGACACAACTAGTCATTTCGACAAAGTGATGGTGGATTTCACAACGAAGCAAGTCATAAACAGGAAGTTACAATATTCAGCTATAGAAATAGATCTAGAAAATGCTGGAAAAAGAAAAATAAAAGACCTAACTATGGCAAGGTCGGAACACAAAGGAACTGACGAGATCTATCGAACACAGTAGGAGGAAATCTAGATTGGAAAAATACAGCGCAATGATGTTAAAAGATCTGAGCATCTCATTAGAGTAAATCTAGATCTCTAAAGATGAACCATGGTGGACTAAGATGAACTCCAGTGAGCTTTGTATGAAGAATAATGGAGAATAATACTTACAGATCCGAAGACGGGAAGAAAGCTGCTGGTGGCAGCGGCGGCGGTTGCTGTAGTTTCGATGAAGGTCCGCGATGTTGGTCTGGTTGTTGCGACTGTCGTCGGAGGCGGCAAGCTCGATAAAGCACAACGGTGTCAGGGGCGGAAGGAAGAAGAAGTACGAGGAGCAGAGAGGGTAGAAAAGTGAACTCTAGGCTCCCCGGGCCTATTTATAAGGAGCGAAGGACCCGAAACGACTGCCGCGTAATTCCAAGGAGTGAAGTGAATTTTTGCTAAAAGGACTCCTCGATTTTTGTGCCTGACAAGACAACACATATCCACCCAAAGATCCGCTATCACGTCATTTACTAAGTTTGGGAAAATGGTCAAGTGATGTCACGATGAAGAGCGGGACAAAAAGATACTAAGTACGGGAAGGCCTCCTAAGCCGGTTAAACCACTTGATCCGGCCAAGGCATATGAGAGGAAGGAGCAAAGATCACAAGAGCAGCATTTTCGGCTTGACAAATGAAGACCCGGACTTATCTTTGGCGTTCTCTTTTCCTTTTATTTTTATTTTTTAGAATATATTTAGCATGGATAAATCCAAGCTAAATTGGGGGCTAATGTTGAGAATATTTCCATGCACTATGACCCAGCGGGAGAAATGACCCGGCCCAGAGCGCACCGGCTCATGGGTCAGTTTAGCCAGGCGGATCATCACGTGGCAGAGGCCTGGAAGATTTAGTGAAGGTCGGCTCACGGAGGCGCCCAAACGGGCTGGCTTGACGAAGGCCCATGTATGAAGATCATCCTTATTTAGAGAACAAGACAAGAAGGAAACAGAGTACGGCGTGGGTTGTATTGCGACCCGGAGACTGTTGTAAACCTGGGGACTCGACCTATTATATAAAGGAGATTCCCTAAGGACGAAAGGACTTGAGTTACAATCAATCAAGAGCTAGGTTAGCGAATCCGCATCCTTGTAATTAAGATCTCAATCAATATCAATCAAGCAGGAAGTAGGTACTTACCTCCTCCGTGAGGGGCCAAACCTGGGTAAACTCGTGTCCTTCATTCCCGATTAACCTCGTTCAAGCAACCGCCCAGTTGCGATGGCTCCCAGACTTAGTCCTTTCACGAGGACATCTATCGTGACAAAACCACGACAAGTAGTATATCATATCCTGGGGACTACGCACACAACCAGGAACAAGAGTATTAAACCATTCGTTAGCATCACCCTTTAACGAGAAAGGAAACAACTTAAGAATATAGTAATAGCGAATATTTTCCTCTTGAGCAAATAGGGTGGCAATATCATTCAATTTAGTAAGATGTGCCACAACAGTTTCAGATTCATAACCATGAAAAGGATCTCATTCTACTAAGTTAACAAGTTCAGGATCAATAGATAATTCATAATCCTTATCAGTAACAAAGATAGGAGAAGTTGCAAACTTAGGATACTATTTCATTCATAGCTTTTCCTTTAAGCTTACTCGGTAGTTTCTTAAGATCATCCCTATCCTTAGAAGCAAGAAATTCCTTAGCAATCTCCCCATCCATAACATAACCCTCAAGTACATTAAGCATTTTAGTCCTAGTAGGAGTGCTAGGTAACAGGTGAATCATAATCTTCATTAGTTTCATCATTTTCAAATTCTTTAGCTTTAGGAATTTGAGCGTCATGAAATTCACCAAGTGGCATGGTTTAATCAAGCAAAGTAGTATCATCATCATGAGTATCATCAATAGCAGAAGTAGTGTCTATTACTTGCAACAATCAGATTGAATAGCAGATGGTGGTGTTGCAAGTCGACTTAAAATAGAAGGCGGATCAAGTGCAGAGCTAGATGGCAGTTCCTTACCTCCCCTTGACTTAGAGAGTACGATCTTGGTCTTAGAGTCCTTTGAATTCTTCACAGTTAAGCAGATATTCAACTCCGAAGTGAACTTAATAAATAGAGCTATGCTCCCTGGCAACGGCGCTAGAAAATAGTCTTGATGACCCACAAGTATAGGGGATCGCAATAGTCTTTGAGGGTAGTATTTCACTCAATTTATTGATTCAAAGAGCCAAAGAATATTTATAAGCCTTAGCAGTTGAGTTGTCAGTTTAACCACACGTGGAAAGTTGTTCCTTTGCAGCAAAGTATTTAGTAACACAGTAGTTTGATAGTTTTGATAGTAGTGGTAACAATAGCAGTAATAACAACAGTAACTTAGCAAAGACAATATGAGCAAAGCGTAGGCATTGGATCAGTGATGGATAGTTGTATGGATGACATGCATCATGCAAGAATCACAACCTAGAGCGATACACAATAGCTCCAATTCATCAATTCAATGTAGGCATGTATTCTGTATATAGTCATACATGCTTATAATAAGAACTTTGAAAGTGCGTTATATCGACTAGAGGGGGGGGGGGGTGAATAGGTGATTTTTATGAATTCGTCAGTGAGGAAATACTACTTGAGGAATTTCCTAAGCGACGAACTACAAGCAGCGGAATAAGTACTCAGGTGCATGCATAACAAGACAGTAGCATAGTTATCATGATGAAATGAAACATACACAGAGCACAGGTAGCGTGTAAACAGGATAAGCAGGCAGATGACTAGATGACTAAAGAAATAGGATTGAGAAATTGAGAAAGTCTTCAGTCAAAGTCTTCAAACAGTAACGATCAATTTCATCAACACATGAGCGAGGAAATGAAAGGGTTGAGGAAATAGAACCAGTAGCTCGGTGAAGACAATGATTTGGTAGACCAGTTCCAACTGCTGAGACAGTTGTACGTCTGGTTGGAGCAGCTTGGTATTTAAACCAAAGGAAACACAGTCCCAGGACACACAGTCCTTACTGTATTCTCCTTGAGCTAAGGTCACACAGACCTCACCCAATCACTCGTGGTAAGTCTTCAGGTGACTTCCAAACCTTCACATACTTGGTCACTCGGCGATCCACAATTCCTCTTGGATGCTCTAGACCATGACGCCTAACCATCTGGAAGATGCACAGTCTTCAAAGGTAACAAGCATCGGTTCCACACAGGAACAATCTCTTCAGTGATGCTCAATCACTTTGGGTTGTAGGTGTTTGGGATTTGGGTTTTTCCTCACTGATGATTTTCTCTCAAAGTCCTCGGAGGATGGGATGCTCTAAATGACAAGTGTTAGTTTCTCTCGGAGCAGCCAACCAACTAGTGGTTGTAGGGGGCGGCTATTTATAGCCGGGGAGCAGCCCGACATGATAAGACATAAATGCCTTTCAATGATATGACCGTTAGGTGGATAAGATATTTGGGATAGCTGGCGCGTAGCACAGCAATGGTTGGAAATTTGAGCTCTCAAATTCCTCAGGGCTATCATGTTCCTCACTTGTAGGCAATCCGCACTGGCAAATTCCTAACTCCTCAATCAGAACAAATTCCTCTGAGAACAGAAGATCTTCATCTCTGTCACTGAAGAAATTGACTGAACTATATGAGATTTCCAAAGGCTTCACTCGAAGGATTGGGTATGTGTAGGCTTTGAGATGAGCATCACTTGGAAATGTTTCCTTAGTTTTACCTCGGCCCCGTTTAACAGTACGGTGTTTCCTGTGACTCAAGAAAGAGAAAATGAAACTAAGAAAACAATAGTCTTCACGCTTCATAATCCTCGCATCAATATCAATGTCTTCAAGGTCACACCAATTTCCTCATTTTCAAAGTCTTCAAATGAAGACATTCATTTTTAGGGGTCGACTTTCTTCGGAAATATCAAACTCCTCAGACTTATACAACCTGTGTACACTCACAAACACATTAGTCCCTTAACCTATAAGTCTTCAATACACCAAAATCACTAAGGGGCACTAGATGCACTTACAATCTCCCCCTTTTTGGTGATTGATGACAAATAGGTTAAGTTTTCAATGGGGATAAACATATGAATTGTAAATACTGATATTGAGGAGTTTGATTACAAGATATAGAAGAACTCCCCCAGAAGATGTGCATATTTGAGGAATTTGCTTTGACTGCAAATGCACATTGTAGAATAAAATCATGGAGATTTCCCCCTATATCTTGTAATCCATACACGCATTTAACATATAATATGAAGAATTTGAAATGCATGATGGAAAATGGTGTCTAACGAATTTCAGCATGCGTGCATTAAGGTACTTGAGGAAATAAGCATGCAGAAAGCAGTTCAAAAGTATCAGACCATCATCGGACTTAAGTTTACAACTCATCCAACAAACACTTCAGAAGAGCGAGAGTTGTAACTTAACAAAAAAACAGCCCATATATAAGACCCGCTTGAAGACTAACTCAAATTTCTCCCCCTTTGTAATTGAATGACCAAAAGGGATGAAAAATGAGGACTAACGCCCCTGAAGAATATCATCATGACATCGATGGAGGAGCGCCAGCGTTGTCGAGGTCGTTTGTCAATGTAGGGCCTACCGCAGTGTCGTCGAGATCCTCAGCTTCATCCGTCTCATGCGATGAAGAAAATGAACTGGTGACTAGCTGAGGAACTTTGACCTTCTTGAATTTCTTCGAAGGAGGATGAGCCCAGTCAAAGTTCTGCTGAAAGTCCATCTGCTTGAGATCTTCTGCACTGTAGAGATGAGAAAGTATGGCCCAAGTGCGATCAAAGATTTCATGCGCATAATAGTGGTTCTTCTTCACAGTATTCTGAGTGACAGTCATGTTCTGAAGAATTTAGCCAAATTAACGCTTGACCCACTTGTGATTACGATCGACCTTCTGATGAAGACTTAGAAGAAGCTCACTGTTAGTCATCACTCATGGAGCAGTGGCTTGAGGATTTTGTTTTGAGGCTTTTGCGGCAGAATCTTGAGTTGCAGAGTCATCATTGGTGGAGTAAGATGTAGCCTTACGAAACTGACCATCCAATGGACGAGTGCCTTCACCAATAACCGCAGCTTTGCTTTTATCATCAACTGAAGAAATGGTCCTTTTGAGGACTTCAATGGGAGGCAGAAAACTGAGGTGATTCTGAAAATCTGCCTTGTAGTGAATTGAAGACCTGGTTTTGATGAATTTCATTATCCAAGGAGCATAGGGCTTCAATTCAAATGGCGACAGTGCAACATTTGCCAAAGTCCTCATGAAGAAATCGTGATAGTTAATGGGAATCCCATGTATGATGTTGAATAGCAGATTCTTCATGATGCCAACAACTTCTTCTTCTTCTGAGTTGTGGCCTTTGATTGGACTGAGGGTTTTGGTGAGGATACGATAGACGGTTCTTGGCACATAGAGCAAATCCTTCACTAGGAAGGTGGTTCTAGGAGCTTGTCCAGGCCGCAAAGGCTTCATGAGCACTTGCATCAGATGATTTGGAAGTTCAGATTCTTCATACATAAGCCTTGCGCCTTCAGCAGGAGGATTGACTAGAACGGCATGAAGAAGTTCAGAGGCCGGAGCTTTGTAGTGAGTGTTCTCAGTCATCCAATCAAGCACCCATGAGTTGACATCAGCCACATTTCGAGTGAGGTGCAGAGTAGCATAGAATTGAAGAATTAGCTCTTCATTCCAATCACAGATATCATCACAGAAATTCAGGAGCCCAGCTTCATGAAGAACATTCAAGACAGGTTGGAAGCAAGGAATGGACTCCATGTCCACATGAGGAATTTGACGGTGCTGAAATACCTTGTCCTTGTCAAACAGAAGTGATGAATAGAAATTCATCTGGCTTGCAGTCCAGAACCGCTTGCGACGAAGTCTAGCTGAGTCATATGGATTGAGATCAGTGAAGAAATGATGCTCAGCGAAGAAATCGTCAGCCTTGAATTTTGGTCTTTTTGCATGAGGATTTTGTTGCTTGGGCTGAAGATTTGCAGTTGATGGTCTCACAACCTCTTGTGTCATAATCTCTGGAGCTGCTGACTAAGGAATTGAAGCTTCATTTTCTTCAGCAGCAGTCTGAGTCTCCATTTCTTCAGTTGTCGTAGTTGGAATTTCCTCAGGTATGGAATGAAGAGAAGTTTGACGTCCTTCAGATCCCATTTGAATTTCTTCAGTTTGCACAGGGGACTGAGGAATTAGATGCAGAGGTGTGGTCAATGGTGAGTTGGGGTGAAGATTTTCCCAATAATCATCATTCAACACTGGAGTTGTTGAACCAATATCCACATCCTCTTCAATTTCTTCAATGCCTGCCTCTTCAGCAGTGAATTGAGGCATAGGCAATGATACCAATGGGGTGGAAGGGATATCTTCCACTTCAATTTCTTCATCCAACTGTTCTGAAGAAGCAGCAGAAGGATTCTCTTCATCAGTGTCATCTGGAATGACATAATGTTCACCAAATGGAATGAGCTCCTTTGATGGCACTATAGAAATTGGAACATCATCAATTGGTTCCGTGAGAGAGCTCATCAAAGTCCTCACTTTCTTCAAAGCTGAGGACTCCGCAGAGGTTGATGCTTTCCTCTTCCTTTCGGCTTCCTTCTCCGTGGCCTTTGTTTTCTTCACTTCTGATGCAGAAGGAAGAGTGATTTTCTTCACCTTTGAGGATTTCGCAGGAGGAGCAGATGAAGTTGGTGCAATTTCTTCAGGCACGACTGATGCAATCGCCCTGGCATTATCAGTTTCTTCAGCAGCCCTGGTAGCTTCTTCGGCAGCCTGATTTTCATCAACTGCGCTTTCAGTTTCTTCAATTTGCTGAGCAGATGCTTCAGCTTGAGGAATTTGATATTGCGATGGTGCTGCAATGTCTGCCTTGAGGTTCTTGGCTATCTTGACAAATCTGACTTTGGCACCGAGCCAATCTGCATGGTATCAGTCAAATTCATCACTGAGGTCTCTGATTTCCTTTTGCATATTTACAAGTTCTTCAGGAGACATATTTAGAACATTGTTCTTCAGAAAGCGCTCTTTCTTGTACTGGGCCTTCTTGACTTGTCTGGCCTTCTCAAATTTCCATTTTTCTTCACTTATGAAGGCCGTCAACATATGACTTTGACCAGGAGTGAGGTTCAAGTCAGGAAGTGGAGTGGTAGGATCCTTATGCCATAGATCTATGAAATCAAGGATTTTCCTCGGATCCAACATAAGAGGCACAGAGCTGCCTTTGGCTCTAGCGGCCCTTTCTTGCCTGTCTCTAATGATTTCGGTCAATTCCTCATCATCAGCTTCATCATCGTCATTAGACGGGACATGGAATGCCACTTGCTTCTTGTGAGGACTTGGCCTCTTTCCGCGTCTAGCAGTGGTCTTGACCTTCAGCAAAGTTGGACCACTCGAAGATTGTGGTAGAGCTGAGGATGATGCAGAAGCCCCTGAGGCAATAGAAAAGCCTGCAGTCCACTGAAACGTTGCAAGGTGCACAGGAGTTGAGGACTTTGTGGCAGCAGCTGAAGATTTTGAAGCAACTGAGGGGATTGGCACAGCCTTTGAAGAAGTTGCTTGAGGATTTTGCCGTGAGGACTTTTCCATTAAAGAACTTGGCCGTGAGGGCATTGAGCTTGAAGATTTTTTCACAACAAACTTCTTCAAAATGGCCCTTTTTGGTGCAGTTGTGCTAGCAGAGGCCTCGGCAGCAGCAGCAGCAGCTTAAGAATCCTCATTGAATTTCTTCACTGCTTCTTTAGCAACTTTTGAAAGCTTGGCTTGGCGCTTGGCCCATTCCTTTGGAAAGTCCTCACCGCGTCTGACGCTGGTGGGATCAGCTACTTGGCCAGCAGCCAAAGGAGGTCTTGGACATGGAGGGTTTACGGCAAATATCTTCATGTACTTGGGAGTAACATAGCGATATTCCCTCCATTCCTTAACCCTTCTCCTCTCAATTCTCTGAATGCGCACTTTGCGCCGATTCTTATTTTCCTTCCCATGAGTAGCTTCATCTGGTGTGCAATATTCATCATAGATGTCTTCGGGGATTTCAAACGCTGTGTTTGTCTCTGGCCTCTTGCCTCCTTTCTGAGGTCTTTTCCCATCTGCCATTTTCCTCACTTGAGGACTTTGAACTTTGGATGTTTCTGAGGAAGTATGCAATTTTTCTTCGAGGAACCCTGCAAATGAGTTAAGTTGATGAGAACCCAGTGATTCAGCAGCAGACATTTTGTACCTGTGAACAGAGTATAGGTGCGAAGAATTTGGAGAGGTCATATGCGTTCTCAGAAATTTTCAAAAAGTATCAAGTTTGAGGAATTTGACCATAGGAGTCTTGAAGAATTTCACTAAGCGTTCTTGACTTAGGTTCCAGAGTTGTATAGATTAGAAAATCCACACAATTGAGGAATCTTGAAGAAAAACAGAGCTTAGAGAAACAAATCAAGGAACAGAAGCATTCCGGTGCTTATGGAGTGGGGAGTTGAAGAATAAACACCTTTTGAGGATTTTGTGAAAATCATAAGAATCAAAGTAGGGCAGTAAAATTAGATTTTAATTACCCTTGATGAAGAACACAACAAACTAGGAGTTAGAACTTGGAAGTTCGTTTGTCCAGATCTCCCACGCCCTAACTTGGCGGTGGGAGACAACTACGGCGACGACGGAGTGAAGATTTCCGCGGCCGGCGCAAGTACGACGGCAACGAGTTCGAGGCAATGAAGCTCTTCCTCACTGGCGACGATGGAAGTTAGCGGCAGCGCTAGGTCTGAGAGCTCAAGCGAGGAGAGTAGCAGTCGAGCGGAGTAAATGAGGTCGGAGGAGGGCAAGGGGTATTTATAGCCGCAGTGAAAAACTGCTCGTCCGAAGATTTTGGACGAAGATGCCCCTGACCCTTACTATCCTATCGATATGTGTCACCCACGTACTGAGAGGTGGAGATCGTGGGTGAGTAGTTTAATCCATCGTGGGAAGCGGAACGGCTTGAGTGGCAACAACCGAAAATTCAGATATGAAAATTTTAAAGTTTTGTTCACAAATTCTTCAGCTGTCAAGGACACAGCGAAGATTTTGAACGGGTTTCAAGTAGAATGCACATGAAGAATTTGTGAACAGATTGGGTTGATTTTAACATAGAGGGGGAACGGGTCCGATCACATTCACTTAGAAGAAAAAACAACTTGAAGAATTAGCAATAAGTGAATGCTGTTGAGGACATTGAAGACTCAAATATATATATATAGTCAATGAAGAACACCAATTGAGAAGTTTGAGGAAATTGCAAAGTTGAGGAATTTGAAGAATTTGCAAAAATGAAGAAAAACTCAAATTTGAAGATTTTCAACTTTTGTTGGTGGCGTGACCCACCGTATAAGAATGATGATTTCAGACACCGCGCACAATTGTCGTAGGGCTCTGAGAATCAGATTCTTCATTAATTTCATCACACTTAGAGGGTTAGTCTTCATTGATTGAAGAAAAACGTTACTTCATGTGTTGCACATCTAAGTCATCAATTTGCATAAGTGTTAGGATGTGTGTCCTTTCAAAGAAAATTTGAAGATTCTAAGATATTTAGCTCACACCGCAACTTGCTAAATCTCTTCTCATCCAAGGGCTTTGTGAAGATATCTACCAGCTGTTCTTCAGTCTTCATGTGGTCGATGGAGATGTCGCCCTTCAACACATGATCTCGAAGAAAATGATGACGAATCTGGATGTGCTTAGTCTTTGAGTGTTGAACTGGGTTGTGAGCAATTTTGATGGCACTCTCATTGTCGCAGTAGAGTGGCACATTCTTCATGTTGATGCCATAGTCCTTGAGGGTTTGCTTCATCCACAGCAATTGAGCACAGCAAGAACCAGCAGCAATGTACTCAGCTTCAGCAGTAGAGAGTGATACGCAGTTCTGCTTCTTCGAGGACCAACATACTAAGGATCGTCCGAGGAAATGACATGTGCCTGATGTTGACTTGCGATCCACTTGATCACAAGCATAGTCAGAGTCAGAATATCCAATGAGATCAAAAGCCGAGCCCTTGGGATACCATAATCCAAGTGTTGGAGTGTGAGCTAGATATCGAAGAATATGTTTCACAGCCTTATGGTGTGATTCCTTCGGTGTAGCTTGAAAACGGGCACACATGCAAACACTAAGCATAATATCTAGCCTAGATGCACATAGATATAATAAAGAGCCAATCATGGAGCGGTATACCTTTTGATCGAAGTCTTTACCATTTTCACCGGTGCATAGATGGCCATTTGTGGGCATAGGTTCTGACGCCTTTGCAATCTTGCATGCCGAATTTCCTCAGAACATCCTTGAGGTATTTCTCTTGAGATATGAAGATGCTGTTGCGTTGTTGACGAATTTGGAGACCTAAGAAGAATTTCAATTCTCCCATCATAGACATTTGATATTCCTCACTCATCATATAGGCAAATTCGTCACTGTAACGTTGGTTAGTACAGCCAAAGATAATATCATCAACATATATTTGGCACACGAATAATTCATCATCATATGTTTTGGTGAAAAGAGTTGGATCAAGTTAACCGGGTTTGTAGCCTTTCTTCATGAGGAATTCCTTCAGTGTATCATACCATGCCCGAGGGGCCTGCTTGAGGCCATAGAGGGCCTTGTTGAGTCTTGAGACTTTGTCAGGATGCTTAGGATCTTCAAAACCTGGGGGTTGAGCCACATATACTTCTTCCTCAAGCTTACCATTGAGGAATGCACTTTTCACATCCATTTGATATAAGATGATATTATGATGGTTAGCATAAGCAAGCAATATGCGAATAGCCTCAAGTCTAGCAACAGGTGCAAAAGTTTCATCGAAATCAATTCCTTCAACCTGTGTGTAGCCTTGAGCTACAAGACAAGCCTTGTTCCTCACCACTAGGCCATTTTCGTCTTGCTTGTTGTGGTAGATCCACTTAGTACCGATGATATTGTGCTTGCGAGGGTCTGGTCGCTTGACAAGTTCCCACACATTGTTGAGCTCGAATTGATGTAATTCCTCTTGCATAGCTTGAATCCACTCAGGCTCCAGAAATGCCTCATCAACTTTGGTGGGCTCTGTCATAGAGACAAAAGCAAAGTGCCCACAAAAGTTAGACAAATGTGAAGCTTTTGAGTGTGTGAGAGGACCTGGTGCATTTATGTCGTCGATGATTTTCTCAATCTGCACTTCATTTGCAACGCGAGGATGAGCAGGTTGACGACTTTGATTGGGTTGAGCAATTTCTTCAGCGACATTTTCTTCAGATGCACCAGCATGATTTTCTTTATGATCTGGAATCACTTCTTTAGTAGATTCTTCAGTGGGTATGACATCCTCAATAGCCTTTAACTTGATGGATTCCTCAGGAGACATTTCATCTAGCATAGGAGGTAGGTGCTCTCTTTGCGAGCCGTTAGTTTCATCGAACCGCACATCTACAGTTTCAACAACCTTGTTGTGATAAGTGTTGAAGACTCTGTAGGTGTGCGAGTCCTTTCCGTAACCAAGCATAAAACCCTCGTGTGCTTTCGGTGCAAATTTTGAGTTGTGATGAGGATCTCTAATCCAGCATTTAGCACCGAAGACTTTGAAATAACTCACATTGGGTTTCTTGTCAGTGAGGAGTTCATATGAGGTCTTCTTGAAGAATTTGTGAAGATATACCCTGTTGATGATGTGGCAAGCAGTATCAACAGCCTCAGGCCAGAAGCGACGAGGCGTCTTGTATTCATCAAGCATAGTGCGAGCTATCTCATCAAGAGTCTTGTTCTTACGCTCCACTACGCCATTCTGCTGAGGAGTGTATGGGGCAGATAACTCATGAGTAATACCAAGTTCATCAAGATAGTCATCAAGACCAGTATTCTTGAACTCGGTCCCATTGTCACTCCGGATATGCTTGATCTTCACACCGAAAATCGTCGAGGCCCTTGAGGAAAATCGTCTGAAGACTTCCTTGCTTTTACCTTTGTCAGCGTAGGTGATATGCTTCAGATGCGATGGAGATAAAGCAGAGTCCATCAGTAAGCTCTTGTCACCGATCATGTGATTTGTACATCCACTATTGAGGACCCACTCAGTAGCTTTGGGTGATTCATCCTTGGCACCTTTTGCCATGAAGCAATAGGTGGGAGCGTATTCATCGTCACCGTCGTCAGCAGTGTTGGGGAAGCCATTTTCCTCAGTGTTGAAGATGGACTTGCTGACGAAAGCAGTAGTGAGAGCTAGGCTCGCCACATCAGAGTCTGACTCCTCAGATTCCTCCTCTTCCTCATTTTCCTCAGATTCAGTTTCAGAATCTATTTCCTTGCCCGAGTCTTTTTGGAACTGCTCTTCTTGTGAGATGAAGTCTTTGAAGATTTTGATGATGAGGACTTTGAAGATTTCTTCTTTTTCTTCGAGTCGTCTGAACTGTCATCCTTGTACTTCTTCTTCTTTGATTCCTTCGCCCATTGAGGACAATCAGTTATGTAGTGACCAGGTTTCTTCCATTTGTGGCAAGTCCTCTTCTTGTAATCGCGAGATGAGGAATCTGATTTCATGTCATCACCTCTTGAAGGTTTTCCAAAGCGACCACGCCTTGAGAACTTCTGGAATTTCCTCACGAGCATTGCTAGCTCCTGACTTAGTTCTTCAGGGTCACCAAGGCTGCTATCAGAATCTTCTCCTTCAGATGAGGAAACTGCCTTAGCTTTCATTGCGCTTGATCTTCCATAGCTTGGCCCGTAGAGATCTCTCTTCTCAGCTTGTTGGAACTCATGAGTGTTCAGCCTCTCAAGGATATCAGCAGGATCTAGTGACTTGTAGTCTCCACGTTCTTGAATCATCAGTGCCAGTGTATCGAATGAGGAATCAAGTGATCTCAGCAATTTCTTCACCACCTCATGGTCGGTGATGTCAGTGGCACCAAGTGCTTGAAGCTCATTTGAGATGTCAGTGAGGCGATCAAAGGTTTGCTGAACATTTTCGTTGTCGAGTCTTTTGAAGCGGTTGAAGAGATTGCGAAGAACGTCAACTCGAGAATCATGTTGGGTTGAGATTCCTTCGTTGACCTTGGACAACCTGTCCCAGATAATCTTTGCAGACTGTAAAGCAGTCACTCTGTCGTGCTGTCCTTTGCTCAGAAGGCCACATATGATATTCTTCGCTTGAGAGTCGAGTTGCTTGAATCTCTTCACATCAGCAGCGTTCATGGAAGGAGTGACGGAGGGAACGCCATTTTCCATAACGTACCAGAGATCGTTGTCAATTGCCTCAAGATGCATGCGCATCTTGTTCTTCCAGTAGGGGTAGTCCGTCCCATTGAAGGTAGGACACCCAGCCGAGACCTTGATCATGCCTGCAGTCGACATAACTAAATCTCCAGGTGGTTAAACCAAAATCACACAGAACAAGGGAGTACTTGCTCTGATACCAATTGAAAGTGCGTTATATCGACTAGAGGGGGGGGGGGTGAATAGGCGATTTTTATGAATTTGTCACTGAGGAAATACTACTTGAGGAATTTCCTAAGCGATGAACTACAAGCAGCGGAATAAGTACTCAGGTGCATGCATAACAAGACAGTAGCATAGTTATCATGATGAAATGAAACATACACAAAGCACAGGTAGCGTGTAAACAGGATAAGCAGGCAGAAGACAAGATGACTGAAGAAATAGGATTGAGGAAATTGAGAAAGTCTTCAGTCAAAGTCTTCAAACAGTAACGATCAATTTCATCAACACATGAGCGAGGAAATGAAAGGGTTGAGGAAATAGAACCAGTAGCTCGGTGAAGACAATGATTTGGTAGACCAGTTCCAACTGCTGTGACAGTTGTACGTCTGGTTGGAGCAGCTTGGTAAGGACACACAGTCCTTACTGTATTCTCCTTGAGCTAAGGTCACACAGACCTCACCCAATCACTCGTGGTAAGTCTTCAGGTGACTTCCAAACCTTCACAGACTTGGTCACTCGGTGATCCACAATTCCTCTTGGATGCTCTAGACCATGACGCCTAACCGTCTGGAAGATGCACAGTCTTCAAAGGTAACAAGCGTCGGTTCCACACAGGAACAATCTCTTCAGTGATGCTCAATCACTTTGGGTTGTAGGTGTTTGGGATTTGGGTTTTTCCTCACTGATGATTTTCTCTCAAAGTCCTTGGAGGATGGGATGCTCTAAATGACAAGTGTCAGTTTCTCTCGGAGCAGCCAACCAAGTAGTGGTTGTAGGGGGCGGCTATTTATAGCCGGGGAGCAGCCCGACATGATAAGACATAAATGTCCTTCAATGATATGACCGTTAGGTGGATAAGATATTTGGGACAGCTGGAGTGTAGCACAGCAATGGTCGGAAATTTGAGCTCTCAAATTCCTCAGGGCTATCATGTTCCTCACTTGTAGGCAATCCGCACTGGCGAATTCCTAACTCCTCAGTCAGAACAAATTCCTCAGAGAACAGAAGATCTTCGTCTCTGTCACTGAAGAAATTGACTGAACTGTATGAGATTTCCAAAGGCTTCACTCGAAGGATTGGGTATGTGTAGGCTTTGAGATGAGCATCACTTGGAAATGTTTCCTTAGTTTTACCTCGACCCCCTTTAACAGTACGGTGTTTCCTATGACTCAAGAAAGAGAAAATGAAACTACGAAAACAAAAGTCTTCACGCTTCATAATCCTCGCATCAATATCAATGTCTTCAAGGTCACACCAATTTCCTCATTTTCAAAGTCTTCAAGAAAACCAAAGTCTTCAAATGAAGACATTCATTTTTAGGGGTCGACTTTCTTCGGAAATATCAAACTCCTCAGAGACTTACACAACCTGTGTACACTCACAAACACATTAGTCCCTTAACCTATAAGTCTTCAATACACCAAAATCACTAAGGGGCACTAGATGCACTTACAAACTTATATGACATCTTTTGTCCTACCCTCCCGTGGCAGCTGGATCTTTAAGGAAATCTAAGGGTAATTAAGGCCTCCTTTTAATAGATAACCATGTCAAAGCATTAACACATGGTGAATACATTAACTCCTCGAATTACAGTCATCCCCGAAGAGTATCCCAATTATTGTCACCTTGGGGTCTACGATTCAGAACAATAACAAGTGCATACAACTAGCAAATAGGATCGAGAACTCAAATATATTCATGGAAACATAAATGGTTCAAATATGAAATCATGACACTCGGGCCCTAGTAATAAGCATTAAGCACAGCAAAATCATAGCAACATCAATCTCAGAACATAGTGGATACTAGGGATCAAGCCCTAACAAATTGACTCGATTACATGACAAATCTCGTCCGTCTCCATCACCGTCCAGCAAGCTTATGAAGGAATTACTCACTCCTGATGGTGAGCATCATGGAGTTGTTGACGGAGAAGGGTTGTTGATGACGATGGCGATGATTCCCCCTCTCCGGAGCCCCGAACGGACTCTAAATCAGCTCTCCCAATGAAGACCAAGAGGTGGCGGCGGCTCCGTATCGTAAAACGAGACACTTCTTTCTCTCTGATTTTTCTCCATGAGACAAAACTTATAGGACCAGACGTAGGGCAAACGGAGGCTCGAGGGGTCCACAAGCCTGGGTGGAGCGCCCTTGTGGCCCTGTGGTGGCCTCCCTCCAGTAGATCTTTTCACCGGTATTTTTTATTAATTCCAAAATAATTCTCCGTAAATGTTTAGCCAATTTCGAAAACTTTTATTTCTGCACAAAAACAACACCCTGGTAGTTATGCTGAAAACAAGGTAAGTCCGGGTTAGTTTCATTCAAATCAAGCAAATTAGAGTCCAAAACAAGAGCAAAAGTGTTTGGAAAAGTAGATATGTTGGAGACATATCAGTTCGGCGTGCCGCATGATGCTGCCAAAGGCGAAAGGCTTGCCGGGGATGAAGATATCCCCGCAACCAATGATGTCATCGATCCAAAGATTCTCCATTGAGCTCTAGTGACCACATAGCGGAACCTGTATGGGCCGCCAATGTCGTTGCCAAAACCGACATATCTCGGGTAGGGGGTCCCAAGCTTGGTGATCTGAGCTAGATGGTAAAATGAGAAAATGGGGACACGATGTTTACCCAAGTTCGGGCCCTCTCAAGGAGGTAAACCCCTCCGTCCTACTTTTGATATATTGATTGTGATGGAGTACAAAGTAAAGTATGATCTACCTTGAGATCGTATAAGGAGTTCTAAGCTCTAAAACCTCGTAATTGTGCCTCTATAGACTAAACCACATAGCTTATATAGGCACCGGGGGTATCTAGGGTTTACACGTGGTTGATTACAATATAAGGGTAAGCATGCTGATCATTCAAATATGCTTGAAGTGTACGCTAAGCCTTCAGGAGATCTTCATCTTGATTACGCCAAGGGTCAGGGCCTGCATGGCCCATTCATCAGTCTTTGGTGGGTCCTCAGCATGGCCCATAATCGGCAGGCCGATGTCGAGGGTTGACGGCGGCAAAGCTAGGTTTCCCTCGAGTATCCATAGGTAGGCGAGGTGGGGGTGGAGTGTAATTTGTCTTTCTTCACCCGCTGCCTTGTTGGTTATTGTACTATCACCTCTCAATCTGCATGCACATCAAAGGTAGCCTTTTCAAAACAATGCCATAGGTTGTGCTTGCCCGTTTAACAATGTCGAGTTGTCATTTCTTTACACGCTATTGCCAAAAATGATTCATTGTGATTTCCTAGTTTAACTATGGGATTTTGTCATATTTACACGTGATTGCCAATAATGATTTGTTGTACTTGCCAGTTTTAAATATTATGAGTTGTCTATTTTGTACATGTAACTGCCAAAAATGATTTCTTTGTGCTTCCCAGTTTAGTTATGTCAAGTTGTCATATTTTACATTTATGGAATTGCAAAAAATATCGCAATCAAGTTAATTTTTTGTGAAGCAAATAAGTGTCTAAAAATATGACAAGTAACTACAACAATGTGGCAAGTATGGACGGGAAAAAAAGTTGTCAAAACATGTCAACATGTGAGTTAGTTTTGAAGATCTCATCGCGGCAAATTCAATGGTGAAAACAGACTATCATCGAATTAACCATTTTAGAGATAAAACCTTTTGAATTTCAAAATTAGAGGGAATCTTTGATGAGGTCCCTGCATACATGCATGGTAGAGAGAGAGAGGGATTTGCTGCCCCATGACAAACCTTTTTTTACAACTACATGCCAAAGTATTTTGAAGTAACGCAACTGGAGGGACACACTAATTTTGCATGTCACTAATTTTGCTATATGAGGGTGATTAGTTGGGCTGCGACACAACAAAGCGCAGGTGCGGCACCGCTACGTAGTGGGGTCCAAATTGTTTATCAAATCATGCCGATGATTTACCTATCTAAATAAATTTTAGGATTTTATTTGGCAATCACTTATTGTATTGTCAAAGAAAACATAACTTTATTTGGTAAGTTAATAAGAAGACGAGTGGGAAGGAGGAATGTTGGACGAAGGACGAGGTGAATGATAGAACCTTACATTTTTGTAAGTAGGAGAGATAAGGGGAAGGGACTCGAAGGTCCCCAAAACTAGCATGAACATCAAAAGAGATATAACACTACACAAAGAACCCCTTAGGAAGTAGAAATTACAACCTGGTCCTCCCTTTATGCAAACAGGACCCAAAACATACGTACACACACTCGAGCCCCGATGCTCCTGACGCCCTCGTGAAAGATGCCTTTGCCAACATCTCCTGCAAAATCCTTGCAATCATGCAAGGAGAAGAGGGCCTCACATATGGAGGTTGAAAGAGTGAGAGTTGAAAATTGCCGGCAAATCCAGGTGAGGTCGACATTCCACCCTAACCACCAGTAAGGCTGACTTGAGACTTGAAATAGTTTGATACGTACCTCCAGCAGTCGAGGTCAGAGCGATAGAAGATAGCAAAGGACGCATCACATAACCAACTTCATCTCACCCCTATAGTTCCAGATGGAAGACTATTGAAGCAGAACCCATCTCCTCTTGCACCACCACCATGGCATGTCAAAGAAGAGGGACACATGGGGATTGCCTCGACCATATCTGGATCTCCACCAAACTTATTGATGATCTCCTATCCAATCCATCCCCCACCACTAGCGTCCACCACAAAGGAGAGATGTAGGAGGAAGAGAGCATGCTCCGAGGGCCACCCATTAGCGTTGGAAACCAACTCCAGCACGACACTATGCCAGCCTCCCACACAACAAGTCCTAGCACTACTCTGTAGCAGTGGCGGTGCCAGGATCCAAACCTTGTGATGTCAAGATTTTGGTAACAAAAATTTTTATACACAAATTAAACAGTAACAAAAAAGTCATACTTTAGTATAAATATATTTATGTAGTGGACCTTTTGGATCATGCATATTTTGATATGTATGCATAATATAAACTTTACTGACAAAATGACATCTTGCATCCTAATAAGCAGCAATCTCTTCTAGTTCCTAGTATTCATCATGAGAGAAGAAAATTAGAAGAGGTTCCTGGTCACAAAATGCTGCCGGCTAGCCGGAGGTTGATGCGCCTCATGCCCACATCAAAGGTCGCATCTAAGTTTTCTATGTTGGAGAGATTTACACGGGAAGATGAAACAGCTGAGAAATTCAACTGTGGAAGGATAAATCACAGGATTAGTAGATCAACCAATCTAAGGCTTCAATTGCTAGTTTACTTCTTTTTGCCCAGCCAAACGTTACCCATAACAGATGACAAGTGGGCCTTGTTGTCAATTTTCAGAATATGTTTATTCAGCAGCTGAGTACACATGCATGGGGTCTTTCAATTTTCAAATCCCTGTGTAGTCAAGCGACTGCACAGCCAGAACGTGGCTTCGCCACTGCTCTGTAGAGCGACCTGCCTCCCCTCACATCCCCACTCTAGCTAGCAACGTCAATGGGGGGAAAGGGGAGAGGAGTAGGAAAATCTCTGGACACTCTTAACAAAAAGAGATGGGAGGAGAGAGAAAGACGGGAGAGAAATGAGAGCCCCTCGTGGTGGCTTTCTTTTATAGGTTAGCAATAGCCGGTACATTTCCCAAAACTTATAGCTTTAATGTCGCTCATTAGCAGATTACTTTCAAGTCTATGTTTTTGGTTCACAACACTGTATCAAGTTAGACTTGATTAAAAATTATATATTTTTTGTTTCTCTTTTGTTTTTTGATGTGCAACTATTTTATTTTCTTTGTTTTGCTACTTACATGTCCAGCATTCGGTTTCTTCTCCAGTTAATGAATACAACTATCATGTTATCCTTATGAAAAGGTAGTCTTGTTTTTTTTTGCTTTTATGCTGATGCTAGTAAGAACTCATGCAAGTTTTGTGAACAAAGCATGGATTGACAACCATTTCCCAGAAATGAAAAAATCAGAGGATTTGATCAATTGACCTAGGTCTAACACTCTCCAAGACATCCTATAGTTCGTGGGGCAACACATACTTGGTTTGAAAATAGAGCAAATTGTTTCATTGTTGTAGACAAAGAACATAAATGAATCACAACTCTTTTTGGATGTTCAAAAATAAAATAAAAATATAATTCATTATAAAGCATAAATGAGAGTGGGTTGAAATTCAATGAGGCTTGTCGTTATTCTTTGAATGAGCGGTGGAGGTATACGACAAAAAATAGCATCACAGTCCAAAAGTGAAGCCCTTGTGACACATAAAAGATGTCTTTATTGTGAGGCTTGTGTCATCACTAGTGTCTCGATCTCTATCGGCATAATGAATACTTGATATACATAAGAGATACTACTATGTAGAAGAGAAGATAATGACATTAGTGAGATTAAACTCCATCAATTGATTTTGGCGCCTCGTAGGCTACACTGGTAAATTTTGGATACACCGAACAACATTGTTTTTTGAGCTTGAAGCGTAAATTTCTACTTCTAGAATTGATGGCGGACAGAGGTACTTGCACAAAAACCTTTTTAGATGAGGTGAAGAGCCTCTGCTGTTTTCGCCTCAACAAAAAGTCGTGATGCCTCACTCCTAACATCCCAGTGCCCAGACATGTCATCTTCCATGCCACTTGTCACTGGAGCGGTGTTGGGACAAACAACCATTTTTTTAGGACCGCCCTCTAGAAGCTTGATTCATTTTGTTGAACAACCTAAATCGTATAAGAAGGGATTACAATACAATTCAACACATCATCTAGATCCCCTAGCATAAGAATGGGCAGTGTGGCTGGTGCTTCGGCGGGTTCACCCAGTCCGTGTGCGTTTGTTGCTCCGGACCACTCCGGCCATGGTGGGCAGGCACAGGCAGACGCCGAGGAACCAGCGGACACGAGGATTGCACCGATCGGTTGGTTGCTGCACCGAACAACGACCTATTGGACTCGCTCGCAATGCCAACCTAGATGCCGATCACCAACAGTTGTACGTACATGCCACACATCATCATCTAGTTCCTTTTTGTGCGTCATTCCATGGTTTGACCTGTCCCAAAGGGGCGCTCTGTGCCAAAGCATCCCGCCCACACACAACACATACGATGATCTAGAAAATGTATCATAAGCAAATTAAGGAGTAGTAGAAGATTTGATGGAAGCAAGTTAAAGCAGGAAGGGCCGAAAATACATATACGATGCATAACTCACAGGAATTAATAGCATTCATATCACGTGAGGATGGCAAAAAAAGGGAAATTGCATGCACCACATGGAAGTATCCGGTGCAATCTCCACTTCTAAAGGGGGAGTCTACGGTCATGGTTGGTTCGTACGTCGTTGGTTCGTTAGTTCACCTACCTCGCTCGTTCCGTTCCACCTCTCTATTCCCGTACGAAAAAGGAAACATCCTCAACTCCCGTTTCCGATTTCGCTCTACCAAATCAGCGATGGAGCCCTGGCTCAAAGAAAAAACGCCTCACCCATTTTCAGACTCCCGAGCCCTCGCTCGCACGTCGCCGTCGTACCCATCCTGTTTGCACGCCGCCCCCGTCCTCCCGACCGGGAGCACCGGTTTCACAAGGAACCAGTAGCCGACGACGCCGGATTCCATGGATGGAGGTTTCGAAGTCCAGGCCGCGCTGACGCCCTCTTCTTCCGGGCTGTCGACGCGCACCAGGGTGATAGTCAAACCCTAGCCAGGGCGAGACGCCGGATTCCTCTCCCTTCTTGCTCTAAGGCAGGGACGGAGCTACATGGTGGCCAGGGTGGGCCGCGGCCCACTCTGGGATTTTGCATCGGGCTATATATCTATGCATTTCTAACTAGGCTAGAGAACAGAAATAGGCCCGTCCTGAGAATGTTTGGTAATATTTGGATAGGGGAATAAGAGTTTGGAGTAGGGAGTTGTACTGAGATTAGACATGGAATGAGTCATTTTATTTTCAATCCTTTGTTTGGCTCATGATAAAAATTATATATGATTATCTAAGTATAAACTATATTTCTTTGGTTGGTTCGTGGGAATTGACGAGTCACTAGACAAGGAAAATGAACACAGTTATAACGAAGAGTTAGATGGACTCACTGAAACAATCCCCTTGCAAACTCCCACCCTCTCCCTTGCCGCCTCTACCGACGCCCTCGCACAGGAGCACAGGAGCGTCAGTTGCCTCGCCGTCGCCGGCCGGATCCACCGTACCGCCTCTCCTTCCCGCCCGCCCGGCTCCAGCCGCGCCCCTCCCCCGGCCTCCTGCCCCCCCTGCCGGCCTGCCCTGCCCCGCCCCCCTGCAAAGCCGGCAGCAGCAATAGTACTCCCCGGCGGCAGCAAGCCATCAAGCGAACAGGACTGCAAGACCAACCCGATTTAAGGTATCAAAATACCCCAATTTCGGATTTAGGGTTTGCTTTTTTGCACTATACTATCCAGTACATCAACAAATATATAATTTTGCACCTCATTTCTGCCTCAATTAACTTTATTGATAGAAAGTAAATTTTATTTCAGAATTTTTAAAGAATGTAGAGGACCGGAGACATTGTTTCTCTTTTCCAGAAAGAAATTATGAAGATGATATAATTGATACCTTCATGGCAATGCAAAAACGCAGGACAGAAACATAGTCTTTTTGAATTTCTCAAGTATTGTCCATGTAGTATGTACAATGTAGACTTCTTTATGCAAAACTGAGATTTAATTGAGAATTTTAATGGCTTCTAAGACCTTCTATGTGATATTGGTAATTAGTTAGAACATTTAGATGTCATTTTGCTTATCAATTTTTTTGGAGCGGACCACCCTGTTGTCAAATGCTAGCTCCGCCACTGCCCTAAGGTGTTGTGCTAACTGCGAGATTGGGGATGCGTGCGCACAGACCTGCCACCGGCGCCAAGGACATGCTATCCGTCGTGCTGCCGGGGGCGCGGCCATACACTGGAGCTGCAGCCTCATGTCTGTTGTTTGGGCATGGGGCTTTCAAGTGAGTATGAAGTTCCTGCTCAGCCTTTGGTTCTTCGATTGATATATTTTCATGTTGTTTTCCTGGGCCTTCCTGCTTGATCTTGCGTGTTCCTCCTCTGTACATCACTTAACCAATCACATTAGCCTATGAATATTTACTTAGCTCATTGGTATTCAGTAATATGAATGGGCCTGTTATATGGATTACAATTGCTACCATCTGTCTGCAGTTTTTACAAGTAGATATGTGGAACAGTACTTGTATTTGTGTTTCCTACCATGTTTGGTGCCATTCACTGATCCCTTTGGTACTGAGAAATTACCGGAACACTGCCATCTATGTGAATTAGTTGAGCTAGAGAAATTAGGCTCTTTCAGATCTAGGTACTTATGCTCATGCATCAAGTGATCGAATCAAGCATGCTGTCAACAGTAGAGTGGTGCCGGTTCTTTGGCTGATACGATTGTTATTTCATGTAATAAATACTGAAGTTCAGTACTAGCTCCAAGGTGAGTAGTTGAATTACTGATAATGGAGGTAATTCAGTGGTGAGCATGGATTGGGGAGACGAGGATTATGGGAGGACAAGGAAGGATGACGATTTGAAGGTAAAAATAATCGACAATGCTATTTGATGTGCATAAGGATGCTAAAAGGATATTTATACCCCGTTGCAATGCACGCTGTGGAGCATGGCGGCGTTGGCTACTTGGCTTCCTGGTTCTCGGCCTTCATCGGGTGGCTAGACCACACCGCATAGAAGACGAGGGTGATGTCAGTTAGGGGCCTGGGCAATGACGATTAGAATGGCCAGGTCGAAGTCACAGGTGCGTGACGGCTAGAGAGGGCCGCAAGGTCTAGAGAGGGGGTGCACAGCGGATGTGTTCTACTTCCCATTGAGAGGATTCTGGTAGGTTTCTCTAATAGTATGCCAAACTAACTAACAATTGTAGTTAACTGTACCACAGCGGCGCACTTCTTATTCTTGGATTAAGCCTATGCCTACTCTACGAATCATGTAGTATTGTTGTGAACTCATAAGTAAAACCATTCTCTATCCAATACAGAGTTGGCGTAGTATTGTTGTGAACTCATAAGTTTCTATTTTAATTTTTCTTTCGCTTGATCTTCAGGTTTACTGGGTTAATGGATCCATGCTTCAACGAATTTATAGAAGTGCGTTCACTTATCTAGCTTTCTGTTCTCATTCTGTTTGAAATCCGTAGACATTTTCCAAAATTCTCTTATAAATGCACAAGTTTCCTTTCTTATTTAGCATGTGAAGTTCCTTATTCAACAATGATTTTCAGGCCAAATCAGATGATGCAGGTTTTTCCATTGAAGAGAGCAAATTATTCGAGAAAATTGCAATATGAGAGGCTTCGTTGGTACCTTCAGCAAGTTGCATCCCAATGTTGTGGGTTACACCTTCTGGCGTGAAAATCAGCTCCATAATAAGAAAGGTGCATCACTATATTGGTGGATAATTTAATTACATAAATGATGTAATGGTGCATTTGCTTTTAGATTTCTGTTAACCTGGTACCAAAAAGGTATGTGTGCATGCTCGAAAAATCTTAGCATTTGTGAATCTAGCTATTCAAGCATCCTTGAGTGATACATATTTCTTTGTACATTGAAATACTATTGGACAACAAGCATCTTATGCCAGTGGTGTTTATACTCCAAAATTGCAGTATCTACCTTTCCCAGATAACAGAAAAAAAATAAGGTATGCAATCTAAAAAACATGTCGTCAAAAGAGAGTTACGACTTACAATCCATGCGAAAATAAGAACCCGGATTCTTATTTCCAAAAATAAATAGCCCAACAAAATGATTGCTTTTGTTTATTTTCTATTAGAATGAAAGTTGAACTTCTTTTCCATTTAATAAGTTGGCAATTGGATTACTTTCTTGTGTCAAGATCCATCATTGGCATGGTTCATGATTTGTATATTCTCCCGGATGTAACATCCAATGACCAATCTGATTAGCCTTGTGCTGAAGATGGCGAACAGTTGGCAATTAGGCACCGTTTAGACCCTTAGTTGCTGGAGAAATAGTTTTTCAGGCTGAGATAATCCAAAGTTGGTAACCATAGTTTGCATAGTCATTTTGTCCATGGATTGCGCAAAACCTATCTAGAGTAATATGTCAATGTTCTTCAA
This sequence comes from Thinopyrum elongatum, assembly GCA_011799875.1. NCBI lineage: Eukaryota > Viridiplantae > Streptophyta > Magnoliopsida > Poales > Poaceae > Thinopyrum > Thinopyrum elongatum. The sequence goes on from CM022301.1 coordinate 317,914,879, forward strand.
AGAGATTGCATATCTGTTACCCCATGTCGGGTTTAGTACCCCTAGGTTCAAGATCTAGAGCTACAAGTATTCTCGACTAGAATGTGGTCATATATGTGCTAATTCATGCCGATGTGCATGCTCTTTGAACTTTTGAGAGGAATGGATGTAATCTTTACTAGAGCTTCTGCAAATGGGATTTCTCCAGGAAGCCCCACCATAGTTACTTCACTTGTCTGAATGGTGAGTAACTTGTTATATGTGTCTCCCAGATTAAAATATTTCTATTTACTAGTTGTATACATCGTAGGTTAATACTCATGGCTGTTGAGGAAGTTAAATGCTATGTACTCTTTATTAGTTTGGTTTGAAATGTAAAGGATGACAAGCTTCTTCAATTTATTAGTTTTTGTTTGAACTGATATCTTTTTGAAACTAGAGTTATATGGTCTATAATTATTACTGAGAAATATAGAACCCCCTGATTGTCTAATAATACACAGGAGCTATGTACTCTATTAGTGTGGTTTGCATTCATGTTACGAGAAGCGGTCCTTCCACCACGTTGTTGTTTTATTTGTAATATACTAGGAAAATGGCCCGTGCGTTGCAACGGGATTGAAATTCATCACTCCGGCACTTTGAATCCAATGACTAATGTTTCTTTAAAAAACAATAAGTATTGTCAAATATCCCTAACATGAAGTTCTTTCCAGTAGACCATCTTTTAAATGTATGCATTGTTCTTTTTTTTAGAGAAATACTCCAGAATGAGGGATAATAAACCAGCTACAAGCTTTCAAAAAATAAAAACCCGGCTACATTCCAACTGCCAATATGCCAAGCTTGTAATCCCATTTTAATTTAAATTAGAGCTAAGAGCTAACCACCATTCCTTTGATTATGCATGCTCTCGGGAATCTCTTTTAATTAGAAGGCGTGGTGTGCATAGACTCCCTTCCTTATCTTGAAGGCTTTCCCTCTTTTTTTTTTCCTGTCGCAAGGATTGAATTTCTTTCCTTCCTTATTTCTTCATAAACCCCTTTTAATTAGAAAAGGCGTGGTCTCCTTTTCTTCCTTAATTTTCTCTGTCATGTTGAGGTTTATATAGAAGGCGTGGACAGAGCACTCCTTACTTATATTCCTGTCACAAGGACTCAATTTCTTTCTTTCCTTAGTCTTTACACGTATGTTCAAATCCCCTCTTATTTCCTTCCGTACTCAATATCATTTCGTTTCTTACTTCTTTGCATGTCGATTGAAATCCTCTTATTTCTTTTTCACATCTGAAAGTGAGCGGGAATTCGATGAAGGCGGGCCAGGGGGACTATTTGAGAGTTAAAACAACTTTTTTCTAAACAAAACATTGAGCCGGTTCAATTGGCTGCAACAATTGATATGTGATGGGACGGTCATGTGTTCAATTCCTCACACTAGCAATAATTTTTGCCTGGTCTTATATGCGCCGGCTTCATCAGGCCACAACGCTTTTTTTTGCCTTCGTTTGTTTGGCCCGGCTTCGCTTCGTTGAGATCGTTATTGGCGAGATGCAACTATTTATTAAAACGAGAATCCTTTAATGTAACAAAAGTGAGCGCTAGCGCAGCTGGTTGCATCCTTGGGGTGTGAAACTGGAGGATGCGTGTTTGAATCTCAACATGGCCAACAATATTTCTGGCCGAACTATTTTTTTTACAATAAAACATAGGATTGCGGGTTAAATATCAAAAAGGTCAGGTGTCTTTCTTCAAAATAGCACGACGGACTAAGAATACCTATTTACTTTATTATTAGGTAAAGATAAAGACTACTCATCTTTTTTTTGACTGAATACTACTCATCTATTTGACATAAAGCTTACCTATATGTATTAGAGCATCAACATGGTGCCATGAAGAACATGAGAGGTGAGAGGAATAGGGAGAGAACAAGTCTGATTTCATGTTAAAAAAATCGACCCAACATCTGATGTGATGTGGGTCTAAAGATACAGGTTAGGCATAACTAATATTGAGCTGCTAGAATATGTATGGCAATTAACTAATTTGAGGGGACCGGCTGCGGTTGGATCATCTTTTATTTCCTTCTCTCTCGTGTTCGGTCTGCGGACGTTTGAGGAGGATTTGAGAACCGGCTATAGATGCTCTAATATTATTGTGTTTGATAGTATGTGTTAGTTGATTGTCAAAACAAATGTGTGTTAGCTGAGACAGTATTGTTCTCGGTTATTTTAGCTCCGTGAGTAGTATTTTTTTTTTTTTCAAAAGCCTGTGACAATGCATGGGCATTTTACTAGTATTACCTAGTGTAGGTGTAGATGACCCATGGACAAAAATCAGTGGAGGAAAGCTTGCCTTTTCTTTCTTTCTTTGGAGTGGCATCAAGGAAGAGGATGAGATGTAGAAAGGCAATTACCTGGCAGAAAATTAATGCAATAATATGCTGAGGAGAACAGACTCATGAGGAGACAGAAACAGGAAAGCTGTAACCAGCCTTTATTTTTAGCCCGTTATACAAGTGTCACGCCGTAGAGCAACGAAGAGGTGTACACACACCGGTGGCCATGACAAGCGTCGTGCCAGTCAAAAAGGTAGGTGCTAAAATAAGAAAATAATTAACACAAGAATTTATCACAATAAAATTTCTAATAAGATTTTATCGAAGTATGCTACGCACAGGATCACACCCCCTTGTGGTCCTCGAGTGAAAAGCTCTAAATATCTTTGTTGTCATCAACCCAGGACTTCCTTATTCTTGACCCTAGAAATAAGAGTGGTGCCATCTACATGTTTTACACTATAGCCCTTCATATCTAAATTTATTCTCTCCTTTAGCCCTCTTTTGATACTCTTGAACATACTACACCTCCGACCCATATATCATTGCCCCCTCACCCCCTCTCACATATCTTCCATGCCACTTTTCACCGTAGCGGTGTCGGGACAGGCACCTTTTTTTAGAACCTTCCTCTAGGCACTTTATCCACGTTGCAAGAAAATCCGGCTCCGCTCCGCTCCAAGCGCCAAGCCCTCCCTGTGCCGCCGGCCACTCCGGCCCTGGCGCCCACCTGCTCGCGACGTCCGCCACACCAGCGTCGTCGCCCACCTCCCCTGATGGCCACCTTGCCCGCCGGCCGCAGCCGCGAGCTGAGATGGATGGAGTCGAGTCCCTCCTCCGTTGGATCTGAGGCCCCATCTTACCTCGACGTGCTCCGCTCGACGCCCCCTTGCTAGGCCCCTCCTCCACCCCCACCCAGCCATCACCGCCGGTCCTGCGCCTCATCCCTCGCTCCGAGGTCCACCGTGTGGACCATGGGCACGAGGCCGACCGGGACGACGGCTGGAGGGTCGCCACGGGCGGCCAGAGGCCGAGCTCTCCGCGCAACCCCCGACACCGTCGTCGCCGCCTTGGAGCGCGCCGCGACCCGCTGCTGCCGCCACCTCCCGGCGAGTGCCCCCGCTATCTCGGCTTCCACCCCCGCTCTGAGTGCAGGCGCGACGTCCGCTGCCGGCGGTGCCGCTTCTTCGGCCACATCGCCAGGAACAACACCACGTCGCGTCCCAGCTCCCCCGGCTCCTTCCAAGCGGCCATAGACCTCCTCCCCGATCACCGCAAGCTCCTCCGCATCAAGCGTGGCCGGACCGAGCCAGCCTGCGCCTTCCAGGCCCGACTCCCCGTCACCCACCTCCTCCTCGGCCCCACCGCCGCGGGCACCTCCTCGCCGGCAACGGCCTCCTCATCGCGCGAAATCACCGCGATGTCGAGGCACCCCTCGCTGCGCCCGGCGGGTGCAGTTTGCTACATGCCGCGCTCCGGGCGCATCGAGGCGGCCGAGCACGCCCTCGGGCTTGCACTCGTCGCCAGCGTGGCCGGCAACCGCTCCGGTGTGTCCACTGCTGACGTCGCTCGTGCCGTCTGCTCTCGCATGCCGCTGCAGCCCACTGACTTCACCGTCCACCGTACCCGCAACGGCGAGTTCCTCCTCCGCTTCATCGACACGACCACCCGGGCGCGTGCTGCCATGGCCACCGTGCGTGGGCCTAACTTCCACCTTATCCTGCAACCTTGGAGCCGCCTGGCCGGCGCTGAACCTCTCCACGTATGTATTCACGTCGACATCGAGATCTACGGCATCCCGGAGCATGGCTGGGACGTCTCCTCTGTCGTGCAGCTGCTCTCCCCCTACTGCATGGTGGGACGCCTCGCGCCGTACACTGCCGACGGCAGCAACCTCTCCGTGTTCAAGTTAGAGGCTTGGACTGCGAAGCTAGATAGCATTCCACGGTCCTCAGAGCTGCTCTTGGAGGAGCCCGACGAGTTCGCTGATGCAGATCCTGACCATGTTGAGCGCTTCGCACTGCCGCTCATGCGATTCCCGGTCACCATCCATGTTTGTCGCACCGCCGACTACCGCTTCCCAACACCACCGCCGCCGCCCCCTCCGGCCGACACTGGCTCTGATGACGCGCCGGACTGGGGATCCCCTCCCTGCCCTGACGCTTGGCCGCACCGGCACGCTTTTTTGTGACCCACCGGAAACCAGCATGCCGGCCACCCCTCTGGTCACGGAAACTCCGGCCACCGCCGCCATGCCGCTCTAGCCTGCCGTGACTGGTGCGGCGTGCTGGGACCCTGCCCGGCCACCGGCTCGGCGCCACATCGCCCTCCAGTCCACACAAGCCTGACGGCCAGCCAGGCAAGCCCAGCTGCACCCCTTCTCTTGTCAGGCCAAGCTGTGGACCCACAGGCCGCTACAGGCCAAGCAGATGTGCAGGCCGTGGACCCGGAAATTCGAATCCTGCTCTTGACCGGGTCTAACTCGCCATGCGGCGCGCCCTCCACCCCATCTCACACTGGGCCCTCCTCGGATCCGCTGCTCCAGCCAGAGGCGACATCTGATGCCCTCTGCGTCCAGCCTGAAACCGCAGATGTTAACACCACCATATCGCGTGCAAAAGAAGTCACAACAGATAACCCCATCAACTCGCCTGCAAAAGCACTTTTGCAGCCTTCGACAACTACTTCCACCGACGACGGCCAATCCGCAGCCTTGGATGTGGCCATCTCGACCCCCCCCCTCGGGCGATACCACCCAACCGCTTGTGGCAACATTGGGACTGGAGTCCGACCAGGCGCAGGTTGGGCCCGCCGCCGATCCCCAGGCCACCGTATTGGTCCCCCGCCCCCTGTCCATGCACTGGTGGCGACCACGCCCATGCGGAACCCGCCAATTGCAGCCCACGTGGCGCATCCACGACCACAACCCTGCAGCTCCCGCCATGCACGTCCAATGGACCCGCCTCCTGCGCCATCCCGCCCCACGTCCTAGGATTCCTGGAATCGATCAAGGCGCCAATGATGCCATTGCTGGCAACTCCCGCCCCCAGGCGCAGGCGCGACGAGATCCCGCCCAACTTCATCCCACGCCAAAGTGACCGGATCACCATGCATGACCAGGGCTACGATGCCGAGACGAAGGCCAAGCGCGTTCTCCTCCGCAAACTAGGCCTACTGGGAGATGATGAGCCACTCTCCGCCGACATTCTCACCAAGTACTCACGGCTTTTCGATCGCCCGTTGGCCACTAACATTGTGCCCTGCTTCGCGGATTTCTTCGGCTGGCAAGTGCCGCAGGAGCTTGTCGCAAGCCCCACGTGCAGCCAGAACCTTCTCGCCGCTGCCTGACTGGACGTTTCCCAGTCCACCTAGCCCCCCAACCTTCTATGGATAATCACAATAAAGTTGTTTTTTGGAATGTGCGTGGCCTTAATAGCAAAGCTAAGCGCACTGCTGTCCGCACTGTAATTGCCTCTACCTCCCCCCTTGTGGTCTGTCTGCAAGAGACCAAGCTTGCTCTAGTCACACCCGCTATCGTATTCAAGACGCTCGGCGGGAACTTTACCGATTTCTACTTCCTTCCCGCGGAGGGCACCCGCGGTGGCATCCTCCTCTAGCCAACCCACTCATTGGGACATACCATGTTTCTGCGACAGTCTCATCCTTATCCGGAAGCAACATGTGGTGGCTGACAGGTGTCTACGGGCCTCAAGGCACTCCCGATAAACTCCTGTATCTCTCCGAGTTACACGACCTACGAGATTCTATTGCTGGGCCATGGGTTATTGGCGATGACTTCAATATGGTCACGTCCATCGCCAACAAGAACAATGGCCACGTCAACCACCGGACCATGAACCAGTTTCGGCGCTTCATCGCCGACTCGGCCCTGCGGGACATATACATCCATGGCAGGCGTTTCACTTGGTCCAATGAGCAGGAAAACCTCACTCTCGTCCGCAACGACCGGGTTCTTGCCACGCCATCTTGGGAGACACGCAACCCCCATCACGTCCTGCATTCCCTTGCCTCCGTGGCATCGGACCACTGCCCACTTGTCCTTGACTGCTCGCCGCGCGATCGTGGCAAACCTCGCTTTCACTTTGAGCGATTCTGGACCAGACTCGAGGGATTCCACTAGACAGTTTCGACCGCTTGAAACTCCGACGACCCCGACCCTGACCCATTCAGACGGATCTATGATAGGCTCAAAGCCATGGCACGCGCGCTGCGGAGCTGGAGCTCATGCTCGACCGGCAGCATCTCCATGCAACTTCTCATCTCCCACGAGCTCATCTACCACCTCAACGTTGCCCAAGACACGCGCCCACTCTCCACCAGCAAAACGTGGCTACGATAGGAGCTAAAGCACAAGTACCTGGGCTTGGCCTCTCTTGAGCGATGCATTGTGCGCGAACATGCACGTTTCTCATGGCTCAAGGAGGGGGATACGAACACGGCCTTCCTCAAGATTCATGCTGCCCACAGAAGTCAAAAAAATTACATCCTTGGGCTACACCATGAAGGCTCCTTCACCAGTGACAACCCCGGCATGGCCCGCACGGCATTCTCTCACTTCTCCGCCACCATTGGATCCCAGGTCTTACGCGAGCACACCCTTGACCCGCGCACCCTCGACCCTCGTCGCTTCGACCTTTTGCCACTAGAGGAACCATTCACTGAGGATGAAATATGGCACACGATCAAGCTGATGCCCACAGGAAAGGCATCGGGCTCGAATGGATTTACGGCGAAGTTCTTGCACTCCTGTTGGGCCATCATCAAGGGGGATATCTGTGCCGCGTTTGACAAGTTGTACACTATGAATGGGATGGGGTTTCGCAAGCTCAACGAGGCTCTCCTCACCCTACTACCCAAGAAAATGGACACATCGACGATCGCGGACTACCAACCAATTAGCCTAATCCACCTCATTGCAAAGCTCTTCGCCAAGGTCCTCTCTCTCCGGCTTGTGCCGCGGCTACGTGACATGGTATCCACCAATCAAAGTGCTTTCATTGATGGGAGAAGCATGCACGACATCTTCCTCCTCATCCAAAAAATGGCGAGGCTCCTCCACAACCTCAAGGCGCCGCGCGTGCTTCTCAAGTTGGACATCGCCAAGGCTTTCGACACGGTGGCATGGCCATTCCTCCTTGAGACACTCCGCCACCTCGGCTTTGGCTGGCGGTGGTGCGAATGGATTTCTATCCTACTATCCACTGCTTCCACGTGTGTCCTCCTCAACGGCAACCCGGGACCGTCGATCACCCATGCCCAGGGACTGCGCCAAGGCGACCCGGTCTCCCCCATGTTGTTCACCTTGGTGATCGACAAGCTTAACTCACTTCTTGAGTACGCCACACAGCAGGGCATCCTACAGCGGCTCACCACACGCCATGCCGCGTCGAGCATCTCCATGTTCGCCGATGATGTGGTCATTTTTTGCCACCCCGACACTCACGAGCTCAACGCCATCATGCTTCTACTCGAAGCTTTCTGCAACGCATCCGGCCTTCGAACCAACTTCTTCAAGTGCTCGGCATCGCCCATCAGGTGTACCGACGGCCAGCTCGCCACCATTGGGGCCTCCCTCACTAGTAGAAAACAGGGTACTAGTCCCGGTTCCAGAGGGCCTTTAGTCCCGGTTCTGGAACCGGGACAAAACTGACGGGACTAATGCCCAAAACCTTTAGTCCCGGTTTGCTTATGAACCGGGACCAAAGGAGCTCCACGTGGCCGCTGTTGGGCGCCCAGGGAGGAGGACCTTTAGTCCCGGTTGGTGACACCGACCGGGACTAAAAGGCAGCCACGCGTTAGCAGCTCCGAGGCGCTGGGTTTTTTTTGAAAGGGGGGGGGGGTTTAGGGGTTTTGGAGGGTTAATTTAGGTGTTTCATATTGTGTTTGCTATAGCTACTACATATAGAGAGAAGTGACCTCTCTTTCTCCGTGCTTGGTCGACGGTAGTTACTACATACAGAGAGAACTCGACGCTAGCTAGTAAGCAAATGAAGGAACCATTAATTACATAACATCGTGATCATGAACATATATAGAGAGAAGTGACTTCTCTTTCTTCGTGCTTGGTCGAACAACAAGTTTTCGTATATCTATCCGACGCTACTACATATATACAATATAACATCTCTTATGATCCCTGACATCATCTATCGAAAATCAGCTTGAATTTCCACATGGTATTCTCCGTCTTTATGTATGACGTGGTCAAGAAAGAATCCCGCCAATTCCTCTTGAATTGCTCGTATGCGATCATGTGGTAGGAGTTCTTCCCGCATCTCCCGGACCTAATTTAAAGAAGGGGGTCAATACATATATATGAATGAAACTCAACACAATTGATGGTAATAAAATAAAATTGTGAATATTGTTTACGTACTTCAAATTGTTTGTCAGAGTAGCCCCGCTCAGAGGTCGAGTGGCGCATGAACTCGCAAACATAGTATCCACATAAATCAGTCCCGGGTGCCTGCAACAAGCACTTTACGAGAATAGAGTTCAATCAAACTGATATAATCAAGCATGACAATGGTATTGATGAAACTAGAATCAATGAGAGATGCGCGGAACTAGCTAGTACTACTTACTTTGGGGTGTGTAAATCGCAGCTCATTCCTCAGACCCGGAACCATTCCGGTGAACTTTTTCCAAACCCTACCAGGCAAAGAAAATGATTACTTGATATCAGGAAATAAACGAAAGTTGCCAATATGGTGCGATAATGATTGAACTTACTTCTGGAGCATTGCAATCATGTCCTCATAATCCTTGGGATCTTTACGTCTCGAGTCTAAGACAGTTACTACTACCCCGTCAAGCTTAACCTCGAGTAGAATAAAGTGGAAGCTGCGCATGCTTAACTCATCAATTACATTACTTAACCTCGAGTAAGCGAAACCGAATATGTACAAGACAGTAACACTCACTTGAAGTTGTAAGGAAAGAGTATTTTCCCTTTGTTTTGATGTCGAAGGAACGATTGTAGCAAGTTTTCCTCGGTTTCTTCGACTCTGTTTTTTACAGACCATTCATTTACTGTATTTGGGCTAATGAATCCAATGTCATAGATTTGTCTTTCCTTGCATTCGACGATTTTCAATCTGCATAATATAGTGAGGATAATTATATATACATGCAATGAACGAGCTGAGCTAGAGACTTAATTACAGAAGTAATACTTACAGACAGTAGCAAGTAATGAGTTGTTTGTCGAGGGCTTGTTGATTGAATAACTGAAATAATTCCACAAATTCAAGAGGCAACACCTCAACTCCAATGAGGTCGTGCTCATCTTTAATTCTCAGCATCAAACTATTGGTCCCATTCTTCCTGCAGCTTTCCAAGTAGCACTCATGCAATTTTCGCATCATCGTTGTTAGAGGAGGATGATCAGGTTTGACGAGAGGCTTCCCATGCTCGTATCTAAAGATCTCTACTGCCTCTAACGTTTCAAACTGTACATCATCGCCCACGTAATCACCAAGATTGGTACCAGGCAGTAGCCCCGGATGATTAGCGATATCGCTAGACACCTTGAGCGGGGGGCACGATTGCTTCTCCTGTTCACCGAGCTGGGGAATTGTTTTCCCACTTTTTCGTTTTGCTTCCCTTGCAGCACTAGTAGTACTTCCCGACTGCCGCGCTTCACCATATGTTATTCCAATACAGCGATCATAGTTGGATTGCGGCGGAGACGGTGGTGGTCGCTTAAGGGCATGCAGAGTGCGCTTCGCTTTCACCGGATCTACCATTTCCTTCGGAGGTGGAGGTTTCCGTTCAAAATGGGCCTGCACTTCGGCTTCCACAATTTCATCGGTTTCCTTGTCAGTCCTCTCATATGGTAACTTTGGAAGAGCCTTGAGGCTTGGACCAGCTTTGAATTTCTTCCCACCTCCGCTTGTACTGCTAGCTGCCGGAGCGGCGGCGTCTCTCTTCCGCCGTTGCTAAGGCGGCGGAGTCTGCTGACGCGCCGGAGGAGGCGGAGGAGGAGGTGGAGTGCGCTGACGCGCCGAAGGAGGCAGAGGAGTCTGTTGACGCATTTGAGATGGCGGCTGAGGCTGTGGAGACAGCTCACGCGCCGGAGACGACTTAGGCAGCTGAGACGGCTGAGCTGGACTGTGAGGAGTCTGCTGAGGGGCCTCCTGCGGTTGAGTCGGCGTCCAGTTTGGAAGCTTGATGTACTCCTTTCTCCATAGACAGGTACTCCTCAAAGTATTTTCCAGAAGAATATCCCCTTCACCTGTAGGGAAGTCAAGCTCCAGCCCCTCAAATCCATCCATTATTTCATCCACCGTCACAATAGCATAGCCATGTGGAATCGGACGGCAATGAAAAGTTCCCTTAGCTCGAGGAGGTACAACAGAGCCGACCGTCGCCTTCAAGGTCAGGTTCTGGCATTTCGTCATTAGAACACAATGTTCAGCTGCCGTGATACTATCCACAGGGTAGCGAGGAGCCGTGAAATCAGGCTGAACGAGCTCCGTGGAAGCCACGCTGCTTCTCCGCTGAGATGGTGGGGTAGCTTCTGGGGCAGCGTCGAAGGAAGGATCTTCGTGCCGCTGAGATGGTTGGCCGGTAGCTCGCTGGCTCTCAAGTTCCTCTAGTTTTGCTAATCTTGCACTGAGCTTCTGCATTTCGCTTGCTTCCTGTTTCCTCTTTCTCTCTCGGCTTCTATAACCACCGTTGTCGGGAAACCCATGCACCCACGGAATGGAGCCTGATGTGCCTCGTGTTCGTCCAGGGTGTTCAGGATTCCCGAGGGCCTTTGTCAGCTCGTCCTTCTCTCTGTCGGGAATGAACGTCCCTTCCTGCGCTGCCTTGATTGCTTTCTGAAGCTTCCGGATGGGTATTGCAAGTTGCTCGTCCGTCCAAACACACTCCCCAGTTTCTAGGTCCAAAGTTCCCCCCACCCCGAAGAACCAAGTCCTTGAACGATCTGGCCAGTGCAATGTCGCTGGTTGGACCCCTTTAGCGAGCAGGTCTTCCTCAGCTTTGTCCCACAACGGCCGGGCTTTGTAGTAGCCACCTGAGCCCGTGTGATGGTGATACAGCTTCTTTGCAGCATTTTGCTTGTTTGTCAGTGACCTTTTCTTACCCTTCTCTAAGTTCTTGTAGGCCACAAATGCGGGCCAGTGATCTCTTATCTTCTCATATCGACCGATGAATTCTGGAGTCTCCTCTTTCTCGACAAACTTTGTGTTCAACTCTTTCTTCCAGTTCCTGAATAGTTCTGCCATCTTCTTAAGAGCAAACGCCTTGACCTTTCGCTCTATAACTGGGTTATTTGGATCCTCCTCTCGCGGTAGGCTAGAATTTGTCATCAGCGAGGTCCAAAGACCATCTTTCAGTCTATCCTAGACATAAGAAACTTCAGGGTCCTTATTCTTATTCCATTGCTGGATGCTGATCGGGAAGCTGTCCCTAACAACAACTCCGCACTGATGTACAAATGCGTCCTTGGTCCGCTTGGGAGCAATCGGTTGTCCATCTTTCGCGACTTCTGTGATCGTGAACCTTTCATCCTGGCGCAACCTTTTCTTCGGGCCTCGTCACCTTACGGAAGTTTGGCTCGATCCGAAGGGCTAAAAGAAGAAATAAGCGTTAATATATGTATACACCAAAACAATTAATGCATCAAGTCAGCACAGGCTTAATTAATATATATATATATATATATATATACCTCGCCGGACTTTGCAGCAGTTAAGGCTCCCTCCTCCGTTCGGTCACCGGAGCCGTGATCATGATTTCCTTCCTCCGCCATTCGGTCACCGGAGCCGTCATGATCTCCTTCCTCCTCCATTGTTGGATCACCAGAGCCATCATCCTCTCCTTCCTGACCATCGGTGTCATTGAGAAACGACAAGGGATCACCTCCGTCGCGGATTATATCCCCCAACAACTCTTCTTGTTCTAAGTTTCTGCAAATATTACAACATGGCAATATACAAACATGAGAGATGGATTAGTGGCAAACATAGACCTAGCTAATCACAACAAGGAATCATATGCATATATGAGCAATGGATTAGTTGCGGACCGCCTCTCTCATGCATGTCCGACGTCCCCCCTCATGTCGAAGTTATCGGGGTTATACTTTCAGGAGAGGACACTTTGCAAAAAATAATCGCTATGCAGGAGATCAAACTATCCATTCTACCCCATTGACCTATGCCGGCCGCCTACCGAATAAATAAAGTCCCTTCGGTTCACTGAGGTAAGACCGGTGAATTAGACGCCAATATATAGTATTATACATAACAATTATGGGTAGGGGCGGGAGGGGGTAGATCGAGAACGACGCTCTTTCTTCTAGGGTTTGGGTGGCCTCGATAGTTGGTCGGGCGAGCGGACCGCCTCTCTCATGGATGTCCGACGTCCCCCCTCATGTCGAAGTTATCGGGGAGGGGGTAGATCGACAACGACGCTCTTTCTTCTAGGGTTTGGGTGGCCTCGATAGTTGGTCGGGCGAGCGGACCGCCTCTCTCTCATGCATGTCCGACGTCCCCCCTCATGTCGAAGTTATCGGGGAGGGGGCAAATTTTAACTTAGTGAGTCTTTTAATTAACTCATTTTGAATATATGAACATTTTAACTTAGTAACTTGGTAAATTTTAACTAATTTCTATGAACAAAAAAATATTCTATGAACAAAAAAAACATGATATGATCATTTTCTATATATATACATCCATCCACCCATCCATACATACATACACATATATATATACATGGACCAAAAAATGCTATGAACAAAAAATATTCTATGAACAAAAAAATCATCATATGAACAAAAAAATTATATGAACAAAAAAAAGCATACATCATCTATCATCAACATCATCATCTATCATCAACATCATCATCTAACAATCATCTATCATCAACATCATCATCTAACAATCATCATCATCAAAATAATTATGAAAAAAAAACAGGGGTCAGGGAGGACAGGGAGGAAAGGGGGCCGGTCGGACCAAACGGGGAGGAGAGGCGGCGTCGTCGGGGTAGGGCGAGGGCGCGGGGCGGCGTCGGGGTAGGGGCACGGGGCGGCGCGTCGGGGCAAAGCAGGGGCGCGGGGAGCGGCGCCGGCGTCGGGGCAGGGCGCGCGTCAGGGCAGAGGGCGTCGACGGCGAGGGCATCGACGGTGAGGTGGAGCAGCCTGACGGTGAGGGCGTCGATGGCGAGCTCGGGCAGCCTGGCGGCGTCGATGTGCTCGGCGTCGTCGGAGGCAACTGCTAGATGAAATCTGAAAAATTGCCCTTTCGTCCCGGTTGGTGGCAACAACCGGGACTAAAGGTCGAGACCTTTAGTCCCGGTTGGTGCCAGGGGGGTGCTGCCGCGGACAAAAGTTTAGTCCCACCTCGCTAGTTGAGAGGGGCTAGGAGTGGTTTATAAGCGCCGCTGCCGCTGCCCTCTTGAGCTCCTCTCTAATGCAGGCAGTACTTGCCTATTTGACGCCCTGTTGGGCCTGCTGGGTCCGCGGGCCTGCATCCTGACCCATTTACAAATGGGTTTCTAGTTGTATGTAGGCCGTGGTGGCCTAGTAGGCGGGCAATTTTTTTCTGTTATTTTAGTTTGCAATTAAAGATTTTAACAAAAAAAACTTTATGAAAATTCTTTTTAGTTGATATATTTTTGATTCTTTTTAGTTCATTCTTTTTAGTTAATGTTTTAGTTGATTCTTTTTAGTTCATTCTTTTGAACAAATAAATACTTTGATAATTTTAGTTAATATTTTAGTTGATTCTTCTTAGTTCATTCTTTTTAGTTAATGTTTAAGTTGATTCTTTTTAGGTTAATTTTTTAGTTTGATTCTTTTTAGTTCATTCTTTTAACAAATAAATACCTTGATAATTCAGTTATATTTTTTTATTCTTTTTAGTTCATTATTTTTAACAAATAAATACTTTGATAATTTTAGTTATATTTTTAGTTTTCTTTTTTAGTTCATTCTTTTTAGTTAATGTTTTGTTGATTCTTTTTAGTTAATATTTTAGTTGATCTTTTTTAGTTCATTCTTTTTAACAAATAAATACTTTGATAATTTTAGTTAATATTTTTTTGATTCTTTTTTAGTTCATCCTAATTAACAAATAAATACTTTTATAATTTTAGTTAATATTATTTTGATTCTTTTTAGTTCATTCTTTTTGCTATTAGTTCATTCTTTGAGCTAAATGACCCTGAAATTGAAAAACACTACAAATGAACTCTGAAAAGGTTGAAAGTTGGCATGGTATCATCATTTCACCCACATAGCATGTGCTAAAAAGTTGAGAGGGTTACGGCAAAAACTAGATGCACTTCGTGTACAAAATGGACAATCTCTTTCGAAGTATCACGGTTTCGGACGAAAACTCATCTACTACAAAGGGATTTCATTTTTTTGAACTTATTTCAACTCCAGACTTTGTGTGCGTTCAACATGCACCATTCAAAGCCACATCATCAATTTTCAACCCTTTCTGACTTCATTTGGTATTTTTCATGCATTTACCGATTTTTTAGCTAAATGACCCTGAAATTGAAAAACACTACAAATGAACTCTGAAAAGGTTGAAAGTTGGCATGGTATCATCATTTCACCCACATAGCATGTGCTAAAAAGTTGAGAGGGTTACGGCAAAAACTGGATGCACTTTGTGTACAAAATGGATAATATCTTTCGAAGTATCAGGGTTTCGGACGAAAACTCATCTATTACAAAAGGCATTTCATTTCTTGACATGTAACTGCAGTGATATTCTAGATAAAAGCCATCATCAGAATAGTTGCGGAGAGAAAGTCTTCACTTTTTCTTCGCGTGTGTCCCTTGCTTATTGCGCCGTAACCATGGATAATCTTCATCGTTTAACAGGGTGCTTGGGTCAGCCTTGACTTTGAAGGGAGAAATTTCATGAAACTTTTCATAATCTTCAGACATGTCTGTCTTGCCCTCCACTCCCACGATGTCTCTTTTCCGTGAAAGAACTATGTGGCGCTTTGGCTCATCGTATAATGTATTCGCTTCCTTATCTTTTCTTTTTCTCGGTTTGGTAGACATGTCCTTCACATAGAAAACCTGTGCCACATCATTGGCTAGGACGAATGGTTCGTCTGTGTACCCAAGATTGTTCAGATCCACTATTGTCATTCCGTACTGCGGGTTTACCTGTACCCCGCCTCCTGACAGATTAACCCATCTGCATCGAAACAAAGGGACCTTAAAATCATGTCCATAGTCAAGTTCCCATATGTCCACTAGGTAACCATAATATGTGTCCTTTCCCCTGTTGATTGCTGCATCAAAGCGGACACCACTATTTTGGTTGGTGCTCTTTTGATCTTGGGCGATCATGTAAAATGTATTCCCATTTATCTCGTACCCTTTGTAAGTCAATACAGTCGAAGATGGTCCCCTGGCCAATGAGTACAGCTCATCTGCAACAGTGTTGTCACCCATGAGATGTGTTTGCAACCAACTACCAATAGTCCTGATGTGTTCACATGTAATCCAGTCGTCACACTGCTCCGGGTGTTTGGATTGCAGGATATTCTTATGTTCATTGACATATGGGGTCACCAAGGTAGAATTCTGTAGAACTGTGTAGTGTGCTTGACCCCAAGAATGCCCGTCCCTACATATTATTGAATCTGCTCCTAGCGTGCCTTTTCCAGTAAGTCTCCCATCATACCACGATTAAGGGAGATCAATCGGCTTAAGGTCAGGAATGAAGTCAACACAAAACCCAATGACCTCCTCTGTTTGATGGCCCATGGAGATGCTTCCTTCTGGCCTAGCACGGTTACGAACATATTTCTTTAAGACTCCCATGAACCTCTCAAAGGGGAACATATTGTGTAGAAATACAGGGCCCAGAATGGCAATCTCGTCGACTAGATGAACCAGGGCGTGCGTCATGATATTGAAGAAGGATGGTGGGAACACCAGCTCGAAACTGACAAGACATTGCACCAAATCATTCTTTAACCTTGGTAGGATTTCTGGATCGATTACCTTCTGAGAGATTGCATTGAGGAATACACATAACTTCACAATGGCTAATCAAACGTTTTCTGGTAGAAGCCCCCTCAATGCAACCGAAAGCAGTTGCATCATAATCACGTGGCAGTCATGAGATTTTAGGTTCTGGAACTTTTTCTCTGGGATATTTATTATTCCCTTTATATTGTACGAGAAGCCAGATGGGACTTTCATACTGAGCAGGCATGCAAAGAAGATTTCCTTCTCTTCTTTGGTAAGAGCGTAGCTGGCAGGACCTTGATACTGCTTTGGATGCATGCCGTCTTTTTCGTGCACACGTTGCTGGTCCTCCCGTGCCTCCGGTGTATCTTTTGTCTTCCCATACACACCCAAGAAGCCTAGCAGGTTCACGCAAAGATTCTTCATCACGTGCATCACGTCGATTACAGAGCGGACCTCTAGGTCTTTCCAATAGGGTAGGTCCCAAAATATAGATTTCTTCTTCCACATGGGTGCGCGTCCCTCAGCGTCATTCGGAATAGATAGTCCGCCAGGACCCTTTCCAAAGATTACTTGTAAATCATTGACCATATCAAGTATGTGATCACCAGTACGGAGGGCGGGCTTCTTCCGGTAATCTGCCTCACCTTTGAAATGCTTGCCTTTCTTTAGATATTGATGGTTGGTCGGAAGAAATCGACGATGTCCCAGGTACACATTCTTCCTGCATTTTTCCAAATATATACTTTCGGTGTCATCTAAACAGTGCGTGCATGCGTGGTATCCCTTATTTGTCTGTCCTGAAAGGTTACTGAGAGCAGGCCAATCATTGATGGTTACAAACAGCAACGCATGTAGATCAAATTCCTGCTGTTTGTGCTCATCCCACACACGTACACCTTTTCCATTCCATAGCTGTAAAAGTTCTTCAACTAATGGCCTTAGGTACACATCAATGTCATTGCCGGGTTGCTTAGGGCCTTGGATGAGCACTGGCATCATAATGAACTTCCGCTTCATGCACAACCAAGGAGGAAGGTTATAGATACATAGAGTCACGGGCCAGGTGCTATGATTGCTGCTCTGCTCCCCAAAAGGATTAATGCCATCCGCGCTTAAACCAAACCATACGTTCCTTGCGTCACCTGCAAAATCCCCCCACCTTCTCTCAATTTTTCTCCACTACGACCCGTCAGCGGGTGCTCTCAGCTTCCCGTCTTTCTTACGATCCTCTTTGAGCCATCGCATCAACTTGGCATGCTCTTTGTTTCTGAACAGACGTTTCAACCATGGTATTATAGGAGCATACCACATCACCTTGGCAGGAACCCTCTTCCTGGGGCGCTCGCCCTCAACATCACCAGGGTCATCTCGTCTGATCTTATACCGCAATGCACCGCATACCGGGCATGCGTTCAAATCCTCGTACGCACCGCGGTAGAGGATGCAGTCATTAGGGCATGCATGTATCTTCTGCACCTCCAATCCTAGAGGGCATAGAACCTTCTTTGCTTCGTACGTACTGTCGGGCAATTCGTTATCCTTTGGAAGCTTCTTCTTCAATATTTTCAGTAGCTTCCCAAATCTGTTGTCAGATACACCATTGTCTGCCTTCCATTGCAGCAATTCCAGTGTGGTACCGAGCTTTATGTTGTCATCATCGCAATTTGGGTGCAACCCTTTTTTGTGATCCTCTAACATGCGATCAAACTTCAACTTCTCCCTTTCACTTTGGCATTGTCTCTTTGCATCAACAATGACCCGGCGAAGATCATCATCGGGCACATCGTCTGGTTCCTCTTGATCTTCAGCTTCCCCCGTTGCAGCATCACCGTATTCAGGGGGCGGATAGTTGTCATCATCCTCTTCTTCTTCGTTGTCTTCCATCATAACCCCTCTTTCTCCGTGCTTGGTCCAAACATTATAGTGTGGCATGAAACCATTCTCAAGCAGGTGGACATGCAGGGTTTTCGAGTCAGAGTAATCCTTCGTATTCCCACAGATAGTACATGGACAATACATAAAACCATTCTGCTTGTTTGCCTCAGCCACTTCGAGAAAATTATGCAGGCCCTTAATGTACTCGAAGGTGCATCGGTTACCGTACATCCATTACCAGTTCATCTGCGTGCATTATATAATTAAGTGTATCAAAAACCATTACAGAACATCATGAATAGAGAAGTGACCAAATTAATACAAGTTCATCATCACATTAAAACCAAAGTACAGTAGTGATCAAATGTTATTACTAAAAAAATAAATACATAAAGTTCATACATAGTTCTCATTGAACAACATATAGCTCTCTAGAGTATCTAATTAAAACATACATTGAAACTATGTAAAACATTTCAATGCAACAACAAATGCGATCATAATCGCACAATTGATCCAACGGCATAATGATACCAAACCTAGACAATTCTTGAGGAAAATGGAGCTTGGAGGTCGAGCTTGGAGAGGAGAAAACTTAGGTGTGGCTCGGGCATTTCATCGAACACCTCATGTGCATAGGAGGTGAGAGCTAGAGCAACACACACCTGCACACGCCGGCCGGCCAAAAAACAGAGGAATGAGCGGGCAGGGGTGGTGGTATTATAGGCTTATCTTTAGTCCCAGTTGGTGGCTAGAATCGGGACAGAAGACTGACCATTGGTCCCGGTGATACATCTCCATCGTATCTACTTTTCCAAACTCTTTTGCCCTTGTTTTGGACTCTAATTTGCATGATTTGAATGGAACTAACCCTGACTGACGATGTTTTCAGCAGAATTGCCATGGTGTTATTTTTGTGCAGAAATAAAAGTTCTCAGAATGACCTGAAACTTCACGGAGATCAGTTTTGGAATAAATAAAAAATATTGGCGAAAGAATCAACTGAAGGGGGCCCACACCCTGTCCACAAGGGTGGAGGGCGCGCCCACCCCCCTAGGGCACACTACCCGTCCTTGTGGGCCCCCTGGACCTCCATCGACCTCAACTCCAACTCCATATATTCATGTTCGGGGAG
Source organism: Thinopyrum elongatum (assembly GCA_011799875.1). NCBI lineage: Eukaryota > Viridiplantae > Streptophyta > Magnoliopsida > Poales > Poaceae > Thinopyrum > Thinopyrum elongatum. The sequence continues at coordinate 317,934,192 of CM022301.1, forward strand.
AAAAAAATTGGAGAGAAGGATTCATCACGTTTTACGATACGGAGCCACCGCCACCTCCTGTTCTTCCTCGGGAGACCAGATCTGGAGTCCGTTCGGGGCTCCGGAGAGGGGAAATCGTCGCCGTCGTCATCATCAACCATCCTCCATCAACAATTTCATGATGCTCACCACCGTGTGTGAGTAATCCCATCGTAGGCTTGCTGGACAGTGATGGGTTGGATGAGATTTACCATGTAATCGAGTTAGTTTTGTTAGGGTTTCATCCCTAGTATCCACTATGTTCTACGATTGATGTTGCTATGACTTTGCTATGCCTAATGCTTGTCACTAGGGCCCGAGTGCCATGATTTCAGATCTGAACCTATTATGTTTTCATGAATATATATGTGTTCTTGATCCTATCTTGCAAGTTATAGTCACCTACTACGTGTTATGATCTGGCAACCCCAAAGTGACAATAGTCGGGACACTTCCCGGTGATGACCATAGTTTGAGGAGTTCATGTATTCACTAAGTGCTAATGCTTTGGTCCGGTTCTCTATTAAAAGGAGGCCTTAATATCCCTTAGTTTCCAATAGGACCCCGCTACCACGGGAGGGTAGGACTAAAGATGTCATGCAAGTTCTTTTCCATAAGCACGTATGACTATATTCGGAATACATGCCTACATTATATTGATGAATTGGAGCTAGTTCTGTGTCACCCTATGTTATAACTGTTGCATGATGAATGCCATCCGACATAATTATCCATCATTGATCCATTGCCTACGAGCTTTTCACATATTGATCTTTGCTAAGTTACTTTTCCGTTGCCGCTGTTACGATTGCTACAAAATTGCTACTGTTACTTTTGCCACCGTTACCGTTACTTCCATACTACTTTGCTACTAAATACTTTGTTGCAAATATTAAGTCTTTCAGGTGTGGTTGAACTGACAACTCAGCTGCTAATACTTGAGAATATTCTTTGGCTCCCCTTGTGTCAAATCAATTAATTTGGATTGAATACTCTACCCTCGAAAACTGTTGCGATCCCCTATACTTGTGGGTTATGAAGACCGTTTTCTAGCGCCGTTGCCGGGGAGCATAGCTCTATTCTCTGAGTCACTTGGGATTTATATCTGTTGATCACTATGAGGAATTTGAAAGATACTAGAACCAAGATTTTTCCCTCTACTACGAGGGGAGGTAAGGAACTGCCATCTAGCTCTGCACTTGATTCACCTTCTGTTTTGAGTAAGCTTGCGACACCTACACCTGCTAGTAATTCTGATATATCGCAAGAAATTGATGATGCCACTTCTGCTATGCATGATGCTAATGATGATACTATTGCTTTGCTTGATAATACTGTGCCACTAGGTGAATTTCTTGATGAACAACTTGCTAGGGTTAGAGAAAATGAAATTGCTGAAACTGATGATATTATTGAAACTGAAGATTATGATTCTCCCCCTAGATATGAATTGCCTGTTGTACCTGAGGGTTATATTGTGGATGAAGAAACTGCTAGAGACTTTCTTGCTTGCAATGATAGAGAAGATCTTAAGAAATTGCTAGCTAAGCTGAAAGAAAAATCCTTGAATGCTAGAATGAAATATGATCCCAATTTTGCTACTTCACCTATCTTTGTTGCTGATAAGGATTATGAATTCTCTGTCGAACCTGAGTTAATTACTTTGGTTGAATCTGATCCTTTCTATGGTTATGAATCTGAAACAGTTGTGTCACATCTTACTAAACTGAATGATATAGCCACCCTATTTGCTCATGAGGAAAAAATTTGCTATTACTATATTCTTAAGTTGTTTCCTTTCTCGTTAAAGGGTGATGCTAAGTTATGGTTTAATTCTCTTGCTCCTGGTTGTGTGCGTAGTCCCCAGGATATGATTTATTACTTCTCTCAAAAATATTTCCCTGCTCATAAGAAACAAGCTGCCTTACAGGAAATATTTAACTTTGTGCAATCTGAAGAAGAGAGTCTCCCGCAAGCTTGGGGGAGGCTTCTCCAATTACTTAATGCTTTGCCTAATCATCCTCTCAAGAAAAATGAAATGCTTGATATCTTTTATAATGGACTAACCGATGCTTCTAGGGACCACCTAGATAGTTGTGCTGGTTGTATTTTCAGGGAACGAACTGTTGAGCAAGCTGAATTGCTATTAAATAATATATTGAGTAATGATAATGATTGGACACTTCCTGAACCAACTCCTAAGCCAACTCCGAAGAAAAGAGGTATTCTATTTCTCAGTCCTGAAGATATGCAAGAGGCAAAGAAATCTATGAAAAAAAATGTATTAAAGCTGAAGATGTTTAGAATTTACCGCCTATTGAAGAAATACATGGTCTTGATAACCCGACACAGGTAGTAGAGGTAAATTCTCTTTATAGATTTGATGAAGGTGATATTCCTCTTAATAAGTCTGCTAGTCAATGCTTGGATGATTTTGATAATTTTATTGTTAAACAAGAAAATTTCAATGCTTATGTTAGTAGACAATTGAAACGTAATGCTCACATGCTTGATTACTTGGGTGATTATATGAGTAGAACTGTTAATGATCTTAAGCTTATTAGTAAACATGCTTCCATGGTTACAACTCAAGTAGAACAAGTACTTAAAGCACAGGATGATTTGCTTAATGAGTTGAATAATAAGAACAATGATAATGCTGTTAGAGTTATGACTAGAGGTGGTAAAATCACTCAGGAACCTTTGTATCTTGAGGGCCATCCTAAGAGAGTTGAGCAAGATTCTCAGAGAATTAATACTGATGCATCTAGTCCTAGTAATAAAAAGAAAAAGAAAACTGATAGGACTTTGCATACTTCTAGTGAACCTGTTATAGACACACCTGAGAATCCAAATGATATTTCTATTTCTGATGCCGAAACACAATCTGGTGATGAATATGAACCTAGTGATAATGTTAATGATGATGTTCATGTTGATGCTCAACCTAGTAATGATAATGACGTAGAGATTGAACCTGCTGTTGATCTTGATAACCCACAATCAAAGAATCAACGTTATGATAAGAGAGACTTTGTTGCTAGAAAACATGGTAGAGAAAGAGAACCATGGGTTCAGAAACCCATGCCCTTTCCTCCTAAGCCATCCAAGAAGAAGGATGATGAGGATTTTGAGCGCTTTGCTGAAATGAATAGACCTATCTTTTTGCGTATGCGTTTAACTGATATGCTTAAAATGCCTCCTTATGCTAAGTATATGAAAGATATTGTTACAAATAAAAGAAAGATACCGGAAGCTGAAATTTCCACCATGCTTGCTAATTACACTTTTAAGGGTGGAATACCAAAGAAACTTGGGGATCCAGGAGTACCAACTATACCATGCTCCATTAAAAGAAACTATGTTAAAACTGCTTTATGTGATCTTGGAGCCGGTGTTAGTGTTATGCCTTTCTCTTTATATCGTAGATTTGAATTGAATAAGTTGACACCTACTGAAATCACTTTGCAAATGGCTGATAAATCAACTGCTATACCCATCGGTATTTGTGAGGATGTGCCTGTTGTGGTTGCAAACGTTACTATCTTAATGGACTTTGTTATTCTTGATATTCCCGAGGACGACAGTATGTCGATCATCCTTGGTAGACCCTTTTTGAATACTGCAGGGGCTATTATTGATTGCAATAAAGGCAATGTCACTTTTCATGTTAATGGTAATGAGCATACGGTACACTTTCCGAAGAAACAACCTCAAGTTCATAGTATCAATTCTATTGGAAAATTTTCAACTATTACTATCGGAGGTTTTGAATTCCCTCTCCCTACTGTCAAAAAGAAATATGATATTCTTATTGTTGGGGACATGCATATCCCCGTTGAGGTAACCTAGTGTTATTCGAAAATTCTCCGGTTTCATGTCATTCGGAAGAAGTTTGTTAATAGGACTTGATCAACCTTGTTAACGGATTCCTTTTGATGAGCATGAGATGGATGAATTTAGAAAGCACAACTTTCTGTACTTACTTTTTACTTTCTATTATTTAGAATGAATAAAGCAAAAAATAGTATTTTCTGTCTGTTTTCTGAATTATCCGTAAAATAAAAAAAATGTCCCGAAAATAAAAGTTCTCCAAATACCCTGAAAATTTAGTATGATTTTTTATAGAATATTTAAGAATTTCTGGCACTGAACTTGCACCAGGGGGATGCACCAGTGGGCCACAAGGGTGGAGGGCGCGCCCTACCCCCCTAGTTGCGCCCCCCAGTCTTGTGGGTCCCATGTGGCCCCCCTTCACTTATTCCAGCACCCATCCACTTCGTCTTCCTCCAGAAAAAATCATCCTAGTGCTCAAACCCGTGTTCTAGCTCTTCTTGCTGCCATTTTCGATCTCCTTGTGTAAAGCTCCATTTGCAAAACTGTTTTGGGGGATTGTTCTTCGGTATGTGACTCCTCCAATGGTCCAATTAGTTTTTGTTCTAGTGCTTTATATATTGCAAATTTTTGCTGCTGTAGAGACCCTGTTCTTGAGCTTGCATGTCAAATTTATATGGTCCAAAGTAGTTTTGATGCATGATATAGCCTCTAGGCACTTGTAGGAGTAGTTGCTATCAGTTTTATTGAGTTTGGTTCACTTTTATTTTGAGTTACTAAAAATTTCAGAAAATTTTTAGACGAAGAAAATGATGAGGAGATTGTTGAGAGGCTCTTTGAGCCGGGGTTCGAAGGAAAAGGAAAATCAGGAGAAGGAAAAGCCCAAGTACAATCTTCCTCGTGCCGCGGAGATTCGGCTGTGTGAATGGCCATGTGATGCATTCTTGGAAGCGGCCAGAATTTATGAGGATTTCTATTATTTGGTTGAGAATGCAGGCATCACCGACTTCCTCCACGACCAGTGTGATCAGTACCTCCTACTCACTAATACTTTCGTGCAAAATTTTCATTTTCATGCTAGGAGATCACCACCCACGGTAGAGTTTCACTTATATGATGAGCATAAGGAGATGACGCTTTATGACTTTTGTGAGGTTTGTAAATTACCTTATGAGGGTAGCGTCGAGGAACCACGTCCTAGTGATGTGGGAGATTTTATTAATGAAGTTACTGTAGGGGAAAGGAGAAAGGTGTCGGAAGCGACAGTAGCTAGTTTATATTTTCCTGTTTTGCGCTACTACTCATTATTTGCTGGGAGATGTTTAATTGGTCGCGGGGAGAGTGGAGGCCTTAGTGCTCCTGACCTTGCCATTTTACGCCATGCTTTACTTCGCGATAAAACTTTCAGTTTAGGCGCTATGGTTGCTAGACGGTTGAGTCTCAACCGTACTAAGGGTCCTATTTTCGGAGGTATCTTCACCTCTCGACTTGCTAGACGCTTTGAGATACCCATTAGGCATAATGAGAAAGAGGAGAAACTGCTACCCACTATATACTTAGATTATGACAACATGGTAGCACATAAGTTTATTCACTATGATGAGGAAAAGAGACTCATTTATAACTTGATATTTAGCGAGGATACTTTTCAGATTATTACCTTGCCTGCACCTTCTTTGTTCGATATTCATTCAGGCAGGTACTTCATCATGCCCGCGGACATTTACGCATACTGAGAGGGGACGCGATCTCCAGTTCCTGAGCCAGAGCCATCACCTGATCCATATCAGGTGTCTATTTATCAGTGGGAGCCACAGGAGCTCGCTAACCAGTGGAACCCCCAGGATCCTCCTCAGTACACCGGAGAGGGCTACTTTGATCCATGGGCTTAGACCAACTTAGGCCAAAAGCCTAAGCTTGGGGGAGTACATATTTCTCACCGACATTATATTCATGTTCACACACTCATTCTAGTTGTCGGTGTTCTTACTTTTTCATTGTATTATCCATGTTAGTCTATTTCTTTTTCCCGCTTTCTTCTTGTGTGTTTGAAAACCTTTGAGAAAAACAAAAAAAATTAGTTGTAGCTTAGTTTACTTTCCATGCTTAGTTGTAGTATTAAAGAAAACCCAAAAAGATTTCTCGTTCTTCTTTTACTTGTTGGGAGCTTTCCCGTGTAGATAGTTTTTCTCGTTCTTGTTTTACTTTCTTCAAAAAAACAAAAACATTTCAGTGTGTTTCTTTGAAATTCTTTTCTTTTCTTTGGGGGTCAAAGGGAGAAGACCATGATGAAAATGTTGAGTGGCTCTCATATGCATTATTGTTGATCTAACAAAGAGCCCATATTATATTATCTTCTCCTTTGAATAAATGTTTGCAGATTCCAGCTTAGTCCAATGCACGTGCACTATTATTATTATTATCCACACCGTTCGGTCGTGCAAGTGAAATGCAATAATGATGATATATGATGAAATGATTGAGATGAGGAAAAGCTGGTATGAACTCGAGCTATCTTGTTTTTGTAAATATGATTAGTTCATCGTTCTTGATTCAGCTTATTATGAATGAAACATGTTTGCAATGACAATTAGAGATTATAGTTATTCATGCCATGCTTAATTAGCTAGGAGTTTATAATGGTTTACCTTGCGTGCCAACATGCTTTTAAAATGGTTGTGATGTAGTATGATAGGATGGTATCCTCCTTTGAATGATTCGAGTGGCTTGACTTGGCACATGTTCACGCATGTAGTTGAAACAAAATCAACATAGCCTCCATGATATTTATGTTCATGGTGATTTATATCCTACTCATGCTTGCATTCAATGTTGGTTAATCACGATGCATGTTTATGACTGTTGTCGCTCTCTAGCTGGTCACTTCCCAGTCTTTTTCTAGCCTTCACTTGTACTAAGCGGGAATACTGCTTGTGCATCCACTTCCATAAACCCAAAGTTATTCCATATGAGTCCACCATACCTTCCTATATGCGGTATTTACCTGCCGTTCTAAGTAAATTTGCATGTGCCAAACTCTAAACCTTCAAATGATAATCTGTTTTTTATGCCCGAATCGCTCATGTAGCGACTGGGGGCTGTCAGTATCTTCCATGCTAGGTGGGTTATTCTCGCTATGAGTGGACTCCGCTCATCATTCACGAGAAAATGGCTGGTAATCGGGATGCCCAGTCCCATGCTCAAATCAAATCAAAATAAATTAAAACAAAACTCCCCCAGGATTGTTGATTGTATGGACGGTACCCGTTGTTTCGGACCAGCCGTGGAGTGTGCTTGTTGGTTGAGGGGGAGTAAAAAACTTTACCATTCTGTTTGGGAACCGCATATAATGTATGTAGCATGGAAGATATTGAGATCTCTTGGTTGTTATGTTGACAATGAAAGCATACCGCTCAAAATTATATTCATCTCTGTTTTAAAAACTCGAGCTCTGGCACCTCTGCAAATCACTGCTTCCCTCTGCGAAGGGCCTATCTATTTACTTTTATGTTGAGTCATCATTCTCTTATAAAAAGCACCAGTTAGAGAGGACCATTGTCATTTGTATGCTTTGTTATTAGTTGATATTGAGTATGACTGTGAGTGGATCTCTTTTACCATGAATTACAATGTCTAGTCAGTCCTTGATCTTCAGGGGTGCTCTGCATTTATGTTTTGCGGTCTCAGAAAGGGCTAGCGAGATACCATCTTATTATATCATATCATGATTGTTTTGAAAAAGTGTTGTCATCCGAGATTTATTATTATTGCTCGCTAGTTGATTGTGCTATTGATATGAGTAAATGTGAGACCTAAATGTTATTGTGAATGTGGTTAGTTCATAATCTTTGCTGAAAACTTGAATGCTGGCTTTACATATTTGCAACAATAAGATCAAACAGAGTTTGTAAAACATTTTCTTTATCACTTTCAGTTTATCAACTGAATTGCTTGAGGACAAGCAATGGGTTAAGCTTGGGGGAGTTGATACGTCTCCATCGTATCTACTTTTTCAAACTCTTTTGCCCTTGTTTTAGACTCTTATTTGCATGATTTGAATGGAACTAATCCGGACTGACGCTGTTTTCAGCAGAATTGCCATGGTGTTATTTTTGTGCAGAAATAAAAGTTCTCGGAATGACCTGAAACTTCACGGAGATTAGTTTTGGAATAAATAAAAAATATTGGCGAAAGAATCAACTGAAGGGGGCCCACACCCTGTCCACAAGGGTGGAGGGCGCGCCCACCCCCCTAGGGCGCGCCACCCGTCCTTGTGGGCCCCCTGGACCTCCACCGACCTCAACTCCAACTCCATATATTCACGTTCGGGGAGAAAAAAATAGGAGAGAAGGATTCATCGCGTTTTACGATACAGAGCCGCCGCCACCTCCTGTTCTTCCTCGGGAGACCAGATCTGGAGTCCGTTCGGGGCTCCGGAGAGGGGAAATCGTCGCCGTCGTCATCATCAACCATCCTCCATCACCAATTTCATGATGCTCACCGCCGTGTGTGAGTAATTCCATCGTAGGCTTGCTGGACGGTGATGGGTTGGATGAGATTTACCATGTAATCGAGTTAGTTTTGCTAGTGTTTGATCCCTAGTATCCACTATGTTCTACGATTGATGTTGCTATGACTTTGCTATGCCTAATGCTTGTCACTAGGGCCCGAGTGCCATGATTTAAAATCTGAACCTATTATGTTTTCATGAATATATATGTGTTCTTGATCCTATCTTACAAGTTATAGTCACCTACTACGTGTTATGATCCGGCAACCCCGGAGTGACAATAGTCGGGACACTTCCCGATGATGACCGTAGTTTGAGGAGTTCATGTATTCACTAAGTGCTAATGCTTTGGTCCGGTTCTCTATTAAAAGAAGGCCTTAATATCCCTTAGTTTCCAATAGGACCCCGCTGTCACGGGATGGTAGGACAAAAGATGTCATGCAAGTTCTTTTCCATAAGCATGTATGACTATATTCGGAATACATGCCTATATTATATTGATGAATTGGAGCTAGTTCTGTGTCACCCTATGTTATAACTGTTGCATTATGAATGCCATCCGACATAATTATCCATCATTGATCCATTGCCTACGAGCTTTTCACATATTGATCTTTGCTAAGTTACTTTTCCGTTGCCGCTGTTATGATTGCTACAAAATTGCTACTGTTACTTTTGCCACCGTTACCATTACTTACATACTACTTTGCTACTAAATACTTTGCTGCACATATTAAGTCTTTCAGGTGTGGTTGAATTGACAACTCAGCTGCTAATACTTGAGAATATTCTTTGGCTCCCCTTGTGTCGAATCAATAAATTTGGATTGAATACTCTACCCTCGAAAACTGTTGCGATCCCCTATACTTGTGGGTTATCACCCGGTTCCAGCCACAAACCGGGACTAAAGGTGCTGGGCCAGGAGCGCGGGCCCATTGGTCCCGGTTCGTGTCTGGAACCGGGACAAAGGTGTCAGACGAACCGGGACCAATGGCCCCCGAGGCTCGGTCGGCGCCCTGGCCTCACGAACCGGGACTGATGCACCCTTTGGTCCCGGTTCGTAAGTGAACCGGGATTAATGCCCTTATCCTGGCCTCAACCAAAGCCCTGTTTTCTACTAGTGCCTCTCCTGCCTGATCGCAGATTTTCCAATCAAATACCTCGGGCTACCCCTCTCAACCCGCAAGGTGCTGGCCTCCGTGCTCCTACCACTCGTCGACAAACTCTCCAAGAAACTAGGTACATGGAAAGCTTCTCTGTTGTCGCGTGGCCAACGACTAGCTCTTGCCCGCCATGTCCTCTCTGCCATGCCGGTGCATATCTTGCTCGCGCTGGCGATCAACCCGTCCATCTTAAAGAAGATCAACCGGCTAATCCGCGATTTCCTCTGGCATGGTAACAAAGATGCACATACTGGCTGCTGCATCGTGTCCTGTCAAAAGGTGTGTCGCCTCCTGGCGCTCGGCGGCCTAGCGTTCGTGACCTACACCGCACCGGAGTTGCTTTACGCACACGCTGGCTCTGGCTGCAGCACATTGACCCCGCGCGCGCCTGGAAACATTTCCATCTGCCATCCGACCCCGAGGCTTCTCAGCTTTTTCATGCCTCGACAACTTGGACCCTCGGCAACGGCAACACCTGCAAGTTCTGGCATGATCATTGGCTCCATGGTAAATCTATCCCTGAGATCGCGCCCACCTTATCCTCCCTCATCCCGAGGCGACGCAGAGGACGGCGACTTGTTAGTGAGGCTCTCACCGATCGTGGTTGGATCACGGACATCCACGGCAACCTAAACCCCCTTGCGGTCATCGAGTACGTTGAGCTGTGGAGATTACTCCAAGGCATTGAACTCTCTGAGGAGCCAGATAAGCTCTCCTGGAAGTGGACTATCGACGGCAACTACACAGCGCGGTCTGCCTACTACGCGCTATTCCTTGGGGCTACCACCGCACCCTACCGGCAGCTCATCTGGAAGACTTGGGCTGCCTCCAATGCGAAGATCTTTCTCTGGCTAGCCTCCCTCAATCGATGTTGGACCGCCGACCGTCGTGCCCGACACGACCTGCCGCACGACCCCATCTGCAAACTGTGCGGCCAGGACGACGAAACTCTCCACCACCTCCTTGTTGGGTGCGTCTTCTCGCACATTATTTGGCATGACATCTTGGCCTGGTGCCGCATACCCACAATACCGCCCGACGGCAGCACTGGCTTCTTCGACTGGTGGACCGCGACAAAGACAAATGTGCCATCCAACCTACGCAAAGGACTTAACTTCCTTATCATCCTCACATCCTGGGCCATCTGGAAGGACCGCAACGCAGTCCTCTTCGACAACATAACACCCTCCTACGGCAAACTTCTCGACGACATCAAACAGGAGGCGAAACTATGGGCAAGAGCCGGCGCCAAAGGGCTCGATCGGACCATTCCTGTAACATAAAATGTAACTATCGAGGTTGAGCATCCTCCTACTTCTCTCTGCTCATCTCTGCGCCTAGGTACCGCCATCTAATGTGCACGATACCCACGACGCCAACCTTGTATTCTCTCCCACCCTATCAATGGAATGATACGCAACCTCGCGTATTTGAGAAAAAAAAAACTTAAATCTTATTGAACGGCCTCAACCAGATAAGCAGGGATTACTATATGATTCAACACATCATCTAGAATATTCTAGAATGTTAAGTGCTTGCCTAGCACAAGAATGGGCAGTGTTGTTAGTGCCTCGGCGGGTTCGCCCAGTCCGTGTGCGTCAGTTGCTTCGGGCCATTCCTGGCCGTGGTGGACATGCACAGGTAGACGCCGACACACCCGGGAACACGAGGATTGCACTGGCCGGTTGTTTGCTGCACCAAATAGCGGTCTACTGGCCTCGCTCGCAATGCCAACCTGGACGTCGGTCACGAACAGTTGTACGTCCGTGCCACACATCATCCTATGGCTTTTTTTGCGCGTCATCCTATGGTTTGACCCGTCCCAAAGGGCGCTCTGTGCCAAAACATCCCGCCTACGCACAACACATATGATCGACGATGATCTGGAAAACGTATAGTAAGCAAATTAAGGAGTAGTAGAAGATTTGGATCGAAGCAAATCAAAGCACCAAGCGTAGAAAGTATATATACAATGCACAACTCAGAGGAATTAATTGCATGCATTGCATGCACACCGGAGGATGGCAAAAAAGGGAAGCTGCATGCACCAGATGGACGTATCTGGTGCAATATTACTTGGTGTAGGTGTAGAGGACCCACGGACAAAAATCGTTGGAAGAAAGTTTACCTTTTCCTTCTTTGGAGCAGCATGAAGGAAGAGGACGAGATATAGAAAGGCAATTACCTGGCAGAAATTATTTCAATACCCTACGAAGGATGGACGGATGAGGAGACAAAAATGGAAAAGCTGTATCCAGCCTTTATTTTTAGCCCGTTATACAAGTGTCACGTCGTAGAGCAACGAAGGGGTGTAAACGCACTGGTGGCTATGACAATTGTCGTGCCGGTTTAAAAGGTATGAGGTAAAATAAGAAAATAATTAACACGAGCATTTATTACAATAAAATTTCTAATAAAATTGGTCCAAAGTATCCTATGCACATGCACGGGACCACACCTCCCTCGTGCTCTTTGAGTGAATAGCAAACAACTTTGCTATGACCACCCTATGTTTTTTTTATTTTCAACCCGAGAAATAAGAATGTTGTCATCCACATATCTTACACTATGGCCCTTCATATATAAATTTACCTCGCTCCTTACTTTTTATAAGCATTTAGCCTCTTTTGGTACTCTTGAATAGACTACACCTTCAGGCATGTATTATTGGCCCCCCCCCCCCCCCCCCCCAACTATCACATGTCGAGCTCATCGTGTTCTCATGACCCGTCCATATATCAACATCTCCCCTCCCCTCACATTGTGGCGGAGTTAGCATTCAAGCGACACACGTGCCCAAAACTAAGCTTTTTTTATCTACTGTAGAGCGTATCCCATGCCATACGAAAGAAAATCTGATGGCTCTAAGGTCTTGAGAAAATAGGAAATCACCTTAAAACATGTTGATTGTTGGTGATGTGCTATCCCTGAATACGACGAGCAACACTTGTGTGACCAACCAGTGGGGAACGCTCACCACTTTGACAAGTAGCGTTCTTGTCTAGCATTGGCAGGGGCGTCGCAGCGGCAAATACACATTAGATGTAGGCCGCGCGTGTGAATTGGTCTGGTTCTATGGCATAACGGGCAAGCCAACAGATGGGTCGTTCTAGCGTCCGGTCCAATAAATTGGCTGATCAACTCACTCGTCGCCCCGACTGCTTGCTCCTATATGGGCTAGAGTTAGTAGGCTGAGTTTGGACCGAGTAAAAGAGTGAGTGCTCACATAGATTTAGGGACCGGTAGCTTTTTAACGGCCTGGTTAGTATTTCACGCCACATGCCAAGCCAAGCGCCTGGTAAGAGAACTTCCCGATGCCCCGACCGTCGCCCTAGGTGCCTAGGGCCCATCTCTGCCCCGCCCTAGTATATCATGTTCTAACAAAGGGGCAAGGGCTTGTTTGAAACCGCATGCACGTGCGGCGTACGTCAACTCCAGCCCAACTCAAATAGCATGCTCGTCATTTCCGACCCATATACACCCTCACCCCCACTCACATATCGTGCTCGACATTTCCCGCCAAATATCAACATTTTCCTTCCTCCCGCGTACAATATTCAAACAAAAGGAACATACCCAGTGTTCCAATGAAAGGGGTAAGGCCTTTCTAAAACAGAACCCAGCCCCACTCAAACATCATGCTAGCCCTTCCCGTTCGTACATCAATCCCACTCCCTCCCCATGCACGTACCGTGCTCTCCATTTCCCGCCCATATATCAACATCTCCACTCCCCTCGCATATCAATGTTCCGACGAAAGGGGCAAGTCATGTATGAAACCGCTTGCACGTGTGGCGTGCGCCTATACATCATACCCCACTCAAATATCATGCTCATAGTTTCCCGCTCATATATCATCCCCTTCCTCCCTGCTTATATATCATGCCCGTCATTTCCCACCCATATATCAACGTTTCCCCTCCCCTCGCGCATTATGTTCCGGCAAAGGGGTAAGGCATGTCTGGAACTGTCTGAACGCACCTCGTACGTATATACATCAGCCCCCCACTCAAATATCATGCTCGTAGTTTCCCGCCCGTATATCCAGTGGCGGAGCGTGGCCAGAAGACAAGAGGGGGCCAACTCCATGTCAAACAGACAATGTGCATGAGAAAAGCCACTAAGTCATAGAACATATACAAGGCAAAATTAGATACCTTGTTCACACAATGACACAAATACAACAGATATGATAGGTTCACATAGTCTGTTGTTTCCCAGTTGCTATCCAAATAAAAAAAAATCATAATGCATCAAAATTTCTGTCTATTAATCAATGGGGTATTATAGTACACATCTAAATTACGAGGCCATCTCAATTCTGAATTCCCAAATCAAATAAGCAATAATAGGATACACACCAGTTACCAAACCTAACGAAGCACTACTGAGTCACTGCTGCTGCAAGTGTACGAGGAGACTAGCACTTAACCAGAGAGCTGGGCGCCCCGGCGTTGGCGCCTCAGCTGCGTTACCGTGCGAGTGCAGCTCGAATCAACGAGACGATGAGCAGCCGAAAGCCGCGTCAGGTGCGGGTCGTGAGACGTCTTTGCCATGGGTGCGCGGTGCAATTTCTGCTCCAAGAGACGGAGAATGGAGGAGTTCGCTAGGGCCTGTAATATGGAGCAACTGGGTGACGGCTTGAGCGATGATGCTTTGGCTGGTCTTTAACTGCTGATTAGCTGATGGGCTGAGCTAGGACATTGAATAGTATATAATGTTTTTGCACTTTTCAAGGGGGGGTCGTGGCCCAGTTTGGCCTCCACGACGCTCCGCCAGTGCATATATCACCCCCCCTCCCAATCATATAGCATGCTCCCCATTTTCACCATGGATGCAAAACTCCAGCAGCCCTTGGACAGGACTACCCAATAGAATCAGGACCAAACTGCCACATTATTTTTGAGGGAGGGCCAAACTGCCACTTCCCACCTCTGGGCAAGCTTCACTCAAGTGGAAATCCTCAGAACTTGAGGACACTCTTCGCGAAACCACCAGTATTTCCTCCTATAAAATCCCCCCAAGACCCCATCTCTCGATCAGTGTGTTCACAGGAACAAGAATTCGGTCCAGAAATAGTAGTCCCTAACGAGCACCCTGTCCCTGGCCCCCTCCCGTTTGAATCACCCTCCCCTCAGCCGCTTCCCCGTTTCGCTATCGTCCACTGCCAGCCAGGTGAGAAGGCCATGAGTAGCTCGCGCTTTCGGGCGGCTGTGGTGGACGAGGGTAATGCCAAGATGGCAGCGAGGGAGTGGGTCGGGTGGGAGGAGGAGATCGTGCTGGGGGATGACGACGGCGAGGAGCGCAAGGTGTGCTACTACCTCCGCTGCGCGGCACCCCAGGACGGCGGTAAGAGCGAGAGGGATCTGGCGGTTGTGGGTAAGTACTGGGGACCTGGGAACATAGCCTACTCGGCGGACGTGCAGTTTCTGCTGTCCCTCGAGACTGCGCTGGAGTCTGGGTCGGCATCCGCTAGGGTGGTGACGCTGGCGTCGGAGATCACCGGGCTCAGGTGGAAGTCCAGGAGGGAGATCATGGACTGGCTCACCTCGCTCGTCTCAGGTACCACGTGCTCCTTTTTTCCATGCCCTAGCTAGTGGTGAATTTTCCTGGTCGTTTTAGTACCATATGATTAAGCTAACGGATCAGGCCGCTAGAATTCTCACCATGCATCTCCGACGATCGATCTGAATGTTTGGTTAGTGTTTAGTAGGGGTTTATGTCTTGAGCACAAGATCCGTTCTTATTCTTTTTTCTTGTGTTTCTAATGTTAATTTGGATCTGAATGTTTAGGAGCTTTGTAGCGTTAATACACACGCTGCTCCCACGTCCAGCCAGATCGTCAGTTTCTTCTATTGTTTCGTCACGTTTTTGTTCGGTGCAGGATTCAGTACAAGCTAGGGATGATATCCATGACCATCTTGCAATGCTCTCCTTCTATCCCCTTCCTTTACTAGCACTACTCTGGGATATCTTTTGTCTAATCTAATAGATCTACTCCTTTTTGTCAAGATGATGACACCTTATTGTTAGAAATATTTTATCTAATCTTATATATAGATCTACTCCTTTTCTCATGCATCGCCCTATACATCTTCTATCTTGGCTTGTTCCTGATGTATATGTTTGGTTTGCTAGATCTGGTTCATGCGTTTCTTTCCTTTTGTGTTTGGTTAACTTTTTTTGAGATTAGTGTTTGGTTAACTTATGTGTTTCCTCTTGTGTTGGTCTTGTGAGGCCAATATGATGTGGATAGAAATCGACTAACTTGCCCCCATTGTTGTCGTCTTTGTAGATCCTCCTTATGGAGCCTTTGGATTGACTTGTCCCGACCGCCATGATGGTGGTAGCGCTGCATCTAAGGTACATAAGATCTTACAAGCCGTCTTCCTTAGAAATGCTTCCTCTTAACGAAATTAACGCCGGCTGTTCATTCAGGGTATCCTCGCTGCTGCTGGGGAAAACAAAGAAGGGTTCACATGGATATGCAAACTGCCCCATCTTGATCAACGTCGGAAGCATTACAAATCCTTTTGGCGAGGGAGACTGAGAATTTCGGTACGTGTTCATCGACTTACCCCTTGTTTTCTTGTTTTGTTTTCACACACGGACAGATCTATATATCTTGGTTTACAACTTTACATCTATATGTCTTTGTAGGTTCATGATTTTGTGTTCATCAAGAGTGGAGGGAGAGAGAGCCATGTTGCCTATGTGGAAGACATGTACGAAGATGCCAGCGGGAAGAAGATGGTGCTGGCACGATGGTTCGAGGAACAAGATGGTGAGCATGGTGCTGTATTGCCCTCCGATCTTTATCGCAGGGAGATCTTCTTTGGCTATGGGCTGCAAGATCTGAGGGTTGAATTTGTGGAGGAGGTGGCCGCGGTCCTGAATCCAGAGCACTTTGAGATGTTCAAGAAAATACATGGAGGGCGCAGTAGCTGGCAGCCCTTTGTATGCCGTCGGCAGATCGAGGATGACACAGTCGGACCCTTTGACATCGCTCAGCAGCTGCAAGGATATGCAAACCAGGAGATTGTAAAGGCAATTGTTGCCGCATCCTCGTCGACGGTGGTGCAGGCCAAGCCACCTAATAACAACAAAGGTAAAGCTGCCACTACTAGCCTGGCCGCCGAGAACCATGTTGGTTCTTCCAGTGCTGCCATTATCGGTGACAAAACCATGCAGAAGGCCCCTCCATCTCCATGTAGCGCAACTCCATCCAACTCTGCTGTTGGTGACAAGGCCATGGAGAAGAAGAAGCAGAAGCCCCCTCCATGCACCGCAGCTGCTTCCAGCTCTGTTATCGTTGAGAAAACCATGGAGAAGCAGAAGCAGAAGGAGATGCGCTCTCCATGCAGCACAACTCCTTCCAGCTATGTTATTGGTGACAAAACCATGGAGAAGCAGAAGCCACCTCCATGCAGCGCAACTCCTTCAAGCACTGTTATCAGTGACAAAACCATGGAGAAGAAGAAGAAGCAGAAGGCCCCTCCATGCAGCGCAACTCCTTCAAGCGCTGTTATTGGTGAGAAAACCATGGAGAAGCAGAAGCCCCCTCCATGCAGCGCAACTGCTTCCAGCACTGTTATCGGTGACAAAACCATGGAGAAGCAGAAGCCCCCTGCATGCCGCGCAACTCCTTCAAGTTCCAGCTCTGTTATGGGTGACAAAGCCATGGAGAAGCAGAAGCAGAAGGAGATGGCCCCTCCATGCAGCGCAACTCCACATAGTGTCACCAATGGCCAGACCGTCGAAAGCAGTGTCGTTCCCCGCAGCGTGGTGAACTGTCAGACCACCGCGCAGAATCAGCCGCCCCCGAGTGGTGCTGGTAATGCAGCAGCCAGTGATGTGTCAACCATGGTGAACCCTGCTGAGAAGATGTTCCAGCCCGGCGGCCGTCTTGAAGCCCTGAGCCAAGACAGCAGCGTGAGGGGCTGTTGGTTCAAATGCGTGGTACTCGAGAGGAACGAGCAAAATAACAAGATCTGGGTGCGGTACCAAGACCTTCGGAAACCAGAGGGCAAAGGACAGCTCAGGGTTGGTCCTGCTTCCTCTTCTTTCTCTGGTATATATCTTGCATGCGTTGACGATGATGATGATGTATGTGCTCAACAGGAGTTTCCTTGTTTTGCAGGAATGGCTCAAAGTTGCAAGAATTGCGGAGCCTGACCGCCTAGGCATACGCCTTGCCAAAAGGCCCATGCTCCGCCCACAGCTCCCATCACGCTACAGGAAGATCGAGTCTCCGGTGGCTGTCGGGGTCATCGTCGACGCGCGGCTGAACGGCGGATGGTGGGAGGGGATCGTGCTGCAGCAGGAGACTGCCGGCCACGTCAAAGTTTATCTCCAAGGTGAGCTAGCCGGCTTTGAGCTCTCTTGTAATGGTAGTATATATTCGGTTAATTAGTACTGTACTTATTAGAACACTGGACTGGAGCTCTTCCTCATGCATGCATGCATGCTTGCTGAAATTTCCAGGGGAGGGGAGACTTGTGGAGTTCAAAGTGGAGGATCTGCGAAAGTCGTTTGAGTGGCGTGAGAAGCAGTGGATGCCTCTAGATGCAAGAACAGATGTTGCCGCCAAGATAACCCTTGACCTGAAGAAGCAGAAGGCGGCGGCGGCCGCGCCAAGCCCAGCAGGACTGCTGCTGCAACCTCGGGAGGATAGCGGTGTCGATGGATCTGCAAACCCTGTTCCTCCACGGAAGAGGATCCTGGAACTGGGTCACTCTTCCGAGGAAGAAAGGCTGCTGCAGGATAGAAAGGGCAAGGGTCCTGCTGATGAACCTGCCAAGACAGTTCCAGACAAGGCAAGCCTGCAGCAGCGCCGTGAGGAGGGTGATGGAGATGGCATGTCCCGTGGCGGCGGCTCAGCTGATGCCAAGCGGTGCCGGGTTGATCCTGCAAACTCTGACGGCCTGAACTGAGGCTGGGAAATCTTCTGGCGTGAAGAAAATGGGGTCTTCGGAAGGCAGCAGCAGCCAGGGAGGCACCAGTGGCTCTGCCTCCAGTGGAGGCGCTGCGCCGGTGAAGCCAGTAGTGCCTATGAAGGAGATATGCGTCACCAATGGAGAGGCTCCTGTCGTCGCTATGGACGAATCGGAGGTGATCGACCTGACCATGGATGACTGAAGCTGGTAGAGCAGGATGTGATCAAGTCTGGCCTCAACTTTCCATTCATGAACCGCCGTTTCTCAAACGTTTCGCGCATTCGCCGCGTGCTTTTTATTACCATTCTAGGCACACAGTTGCTTGTGCTTTCTGAACTTAAAAAAAAAGATACATTCGACGCGTGCTTTTTATTACCATTCTAGGCACACAGTTGTTTGTGCTTTCTGAACTTCAATTTAAAGGATACATTCGTTGTATGTTTTGCTTCTCATGTTATTTGGTGTCTGTCAACTTGTCAGGAATTCTTTTTTTTTTCAGCTAAAAAAAAATCTTGTTTTTTCTTCTTCTTCCTGGAGTACACCGAGCGGTGTATATATCATCATGCATCCAAAGGAGGAGAAAGCCAGGCAGGTTGTTGGCTTGGTGGTTCAGACTGCCCCCCAAACTGGCCCAGGAATCTGATCCTGTCCGAACATGCTGCAGGTTGTGAGCACTTCTCACTGTCTGGACACCAAATTCTAGTCTTACTACTTCACTGGGTCGCCGCCGCTTTCCTTGCTGCATACAGTATTAATCTCCTGGTGAAACTGGCAGGGTCAAACTAGCCGGCTACATATATAATCTGGTGGCCTGCAACTTTCCACCGTTATCAGCGCATGATGATCCTCGTTTGAGCTTGTAAAGATGAACTCTGGATTCTAAGCGCACACAAGACTGGCAAAGTCAAGATTGATGCTATGGAAAACTAGAAAAAAGCTCGGATATGTTCACACAGATTTTGCGTAACCTTTCCCTAGGTTGTTCTCGCTGACAAATCCATCCGTCATCTTCGATCGTTTTTTGGCCATGATTTCTCCAGATTTTCATCTCTCTTTTTTAAACACTGGGAAGTTCGCCACCTCTCCCTGCATATGGGTCTGAGGCGTAAAGGTGAACTGTCAAGTGTACAAGCTAGAGCCTGAAAGAATATGTATCCACAAGCCTACAGGCTACAGGTATCTCGTATGCAGATCTTTTTGCCTCTAAACTTATATAAAATAGATATCCAGAGCATGTTCGCAGGTCCTACCGGCAACTAACTTATAAAGATCCGAAGAACAGATAGCAAAGGAACAATCTGGGAAGCAGAATCGGATTCTGACAGCACACGATCGAGCCCACGAGGGAACGACCGACGAAGCGGGTGGCCATAAAAAGAGGCTCTTAAGCAGTGCTAACTCCCCACTTTTTTTCTGCACCTAAGGTTCCTTGCTTTCCTCGCGACTTTGTTCTCCAGAACCCGAAGCTTTCTCCGGTCAGTCGACGCCGCTTCTCTGCCGCCGCAGAGGAAGAGCAGTATCGTCGTCTTCATGGACTACAGGGTATGTGCCCAGGAAGGCAGCAGCAGCAGCAAGCAGTGATGTGGTGCATCTCTCTTACTCTGTGTCTCCTGTGCTCTGCAGCAGTTCTACTGCATGACCCTGAGGATGAGCATAGACTGCAACGGGTGCTACCAGAAGATCAGGAGGGCGCTGCTCCAGATGCAAGGTACGTAGTACGTCCTCCTACGCTCTGTAAAGTTGATGTGTGTCTTGCTCTGTGTTGTCTGAAACAAAATTGGCAGAGCTGGAGAGCCACCTGATCGACCGGAAGCACGGCCGGGTGAGCGTCTGGGGCGCCTTCAGCCCGCAGGACGTGGCCATCAAGATCAGGAAGCGGACCAACCGCCGCGTCGAGATACTGGAGCTCAGGGAGGCCGCAGGGCCGGGGGGTGCCGGCGAGCAGGGCGCCGGC
Organism: Thinopyrum elongatum; assembly: GCA_011799875.1. NCBI lineage: Eukaryota > Viridiplantae > Streptophyta > Magnoliopsida > Poales > Poaceae > Thinopyrum > Thinopyrum elongatum. The sequence continues at coordinate 317,954,607 of CM022301.1, forward strand.
GGCGGGCAGATGCCCTGAAACCCACCTTGTATGGCTTCTGCCAGCACTCGGATGCTGCTCCACTTAGCTTCTGTACCTGAAAGTTTTCAGAGGATTTACCCCTTCTTGTGTGCGAGCTTATAAATCATCATTTTGATCTGTACTCCTCATGACCTGTTTGAGTGACTCTACCACTTAGTTATTTCGGCCTGCTTAACCTTGACATCTTGCTAACCAGCATCATCCAAGCCACAAACAAGATTTTTCTTAGGTTGACAAACAAGCTATTCTGAATGTAAATATCTTTTGCATTATTATTAACACCCCAAAGAGTAGAATTATTCATGGTTTGCTGAATCAGGGTATCTACATCCAAAAAAGAGGAGTATACAGAATTATCTGTGGCTATTCTACATTGTTAACGCCTTCGCGGATTCTCCATAAACATTATTCGTATCATGTTCCAATTGGAACCAGATAAATCACGGACACGCTTCCGAGGAACTTCTCTTCTACAGTGTTAAGCTCTCAGGGTCCTCGACAATCTTTGCAAATGTTTGCAGAAATGCTGCCAAGTCAGCGCCATATATAATCCTGTGATCAGCAGTAACATTGACCTGAAAAGGATATGAGCAACTTAGTTAGGCTCATGAGCTGCATTTCAATGGAGTTTTGTTAATTCCAAAAGTGCGGTGTTGCAACTGAAGGATTAAAGGTCTAACCGCTGCATGGTAGTAATACTATGGGATATGATCAACATGAAAATTTCAGAATAACCACATCGTTTGTAGGTTAGCACTTAGAATGTACAGTCAGGAGACAGACAGTATCTATTGATAAGTGCCACAAAGCATTTCTAGTGATATGATATCAAACTAAAATTAAAATAGTAATGTCACAAACTAAAGCGCGTTTGCAGTTATAGAACCAAACCAAACTTTACCGAATTGTTTCAAAAACCAGCTCAGGTAAAAAGAACATCCTGCAGCCATACTTAGCTGTAGCCTGAACCTGAAATTAGTCTACATCACTACGAACCTCTTATACAATCAACCAAGTTTGCATGCTTATCGTGCTCGCAAATTATATGATTATAGCCTCAGGAGGGCCTACGCAAATTATATATGATAATATACTTCCGCAACATGTGCTGGGGTTCATACGCATTAATATCTGTTGAATGCGTAAGCATATATTGCTAAACAGTCAGCTTTGATATATCTAAATTACACACTGAAAAGCAAACTAACCAGCATTTCGTTCTTGATACTGAAAAAACCATCCTTGTCAGCAATAACAGTAGGTCTCGATGCTCCAACAGCCATGATAGCCCCCTGCATCGAGCAATTTACATTCAGTGGTTCTTAATTGTTAGTTCTTATGTTGCACAGATGCAATTCTATTTGCATTTCATACTCACTGAGCAGAGATCAGGAAAATAACTCACCTGACCAGGTGGAAGGATTGCATCAAATCTGTCCACCCCAAACATACCAAGATTGGACAGCGAAAACGTCCCTATACATCAGCAGATCTCCATGTAAGCACAGTTCCAGTGAAAACCACATGTCAAACACGACACATGTTCCCTACCTGAGTTGTATTCATTTGGTTGGAGCTGCTTCATACGTGTCTTCTTGAGCAGGGCTCTCCATTTTTGCGCGAGCAGATACATATCCAACTGCCATGTTAATTTTCATTTTTGAGTTTTTTAGCTGATGTACTCACATGCTAAAATGTTGCATTTCCTAATAGAGAAGACAGCCATTGTAGTAAGCATATACCTTATCAACATCCTCTAATACAGGCGTAAGAAGGCCACCCTCAATGGCAACCGCCACCGCGATGTTGATACTACTGCTATAACTGAAGCTCTTTCCATCCCTGCAGCTGGCATTCACAACTGGGTGCTGAGCGAGTGCCATGCCTGCCGCTTTCACCAGCAACAATGTTTTTGTAACTCCTTTCAACTTAACCTGCACAATCCAGTTTAATCAAACTGTCACTACACACATGAAAACGTGAGCAGTATCTCAAGAATCCAGCTATGCACAATTCAATATTTTGTCAAAGGTTCATCGCAACGATACCTTCTCATAGAGTGCATCGAGCTTATCGGTCTTGATGGCATACCCAACTCGGAACGTTGGCACTGACAAGCTCTCCACCATGTTCCTGCTCACCGCCGATTGCATCGATGTGAATGGCACCACAGTCGCACCAGGCACTGGAGGAAGCACTGCTGGTTGTCTGACTGCAGTTACTAATGGTGTGCCAGCAGGAGGCGCAGAGCGAGCTGCAGGGGGTGGAGGTGGAGCGGCCTTTGGCTTTGGCTGGATGCCAGCGGCTGCCTCAACGTCAGCCGCCGTGATACGGCCGTTTAGCCCGGTGCCGACAACATTGGAGATGTCCACTCTGTGCTGCTTCGCGAGCTTCTTGGCATGAGGCGTAGCGATGCCATTCGTCGGCGCGGTCACTGATGCCGGAGCAGGAGCCACGGTAGGTGGAGCCGTGGCGGCAGCATAGGGAGGAGGGGTTTCTTCGCCCTGGGCCTTGGATAGGGCCTGGGCACGAGCCTGCGCGAGGGCGACATCCTCCTCGGACTCGGCGAGAAGGGCGATAGGGGCGCCGACGGGGGCGGTCCCACCGGCCGGGACGAGGACGGCGGCGATGATGCCGTCGTGGAAGGTCTCCACATCCATGTCTGCCTTGTCGGACTCGACAACCACCACGGGGTCGCCCTTGGAGACGCGGTCTCCCTCGGCGGTCGTCCAGGAGACGATCTTGCCCTCCGTCATCGTCGAGCTCAGCGCAGGCATGAAGATCTCGCGGACCTTCGCCCGCACCACCGCCATACGCCGCCGGCGAGGGGTTGGAACGGATTCCGCACGGCCAGCGCGCCCCGGCAGGGTGTAGATGGAGAGAGAAGCCAGCGACGCCATGGCCCGCGGGTGGGGTCACTCACCGATGTCAGCTCGTCGTGGCGAAATTTGGAATAAGGAGGAGCTTGCCGCAGCAGTGAGACTGTGGGACGGGGCGAGGAGGGCTCGGGCCAGGGGAAAATGCGGCGGAATCCGGCGAGCGAGCGCGGCGGCGGCGGCGGTGGCGTGAGGGGGGAGGAGGTGTTGTCATTCGGTGAAGGCAACCGCCAACCAACCAGACGGTGCGACTCTGCCAGTTAGTTCCGCAATACGTGGGCTCTCTAGATGCCGTCCGATCGTGATCTCCCGGTCAAGACTTGGACAAGTGGCACCCCTTTCCCCAATACGTGGGCTCTCCTGGTGCCGTCAGATCATGATCTCCCGGTCCAGACGGGGACCGTGGCAGATAGAACTTTGCTCGGCTAGTTGTGCGATGGAACTTCCACGGCATAGATCGAGCATGGTCGTCTAGGTTTGGGGCCCTCGATTTCCACATAAATAGGAGGGTGTTCTACACCGGGTCGACCTATTCGAACGATCGATCTGTCACCACGCGCATCGTCCGATTGCCTTGTTGGTGGCCATCTAATTGCCTGTGGAAAAGAAATCGTAGCGACTACTCCCTCGGCGTCAGTGTAGCGCTCGTTCTCTCCTTCCTCGTCGAGACGCCCCTCGCTCGCTTGCAAGCATCGGGTGTCGCTGTTCGCCGCACCACCACCTCGCTGGTGGCATGCCCATCAGTAGCATGGGTCGCTCTGCTTGCACCTCCTGCCATCGTTGGGCGTAGCTCCTGTTGTTGGCGGTTGGTCGGCCGAACGCAACATATTCCGCTGGGGGTCGTAACTTCTCAAATGGACGGTCGCAAGATCGCTAGTTGGGGTTCACGACACGCGGTCGCAACACATGGTCCCACCGGCCGCAGCACGATGTCGTCGTGGTCATGTGAGCTCATAGCACTCCTCGCCACCGCCCACCCATGAGCTCGCATGTCATGGCCGCTGACCGGTGACCTCGTAGACTTCGGCCCCACTCACTGCAGCAGCATGGCCGTGTTGGAGCGACGGGGGCATCACGCGTGAGCTTGTTGCAAGAGGGGAGGGAGGAGCGCCGAGGATATTGGGGCGGCGACGACGCATGAAGGTGGGAGAGAGATTGGGGAGCACCCGTTTCTCCCTAGGGCACCCCAGCACTGAATCTTTGGCAGCTGCATCACCTTCACTGTCAGCAGACGGTGTCTTCTTTGATTGAATTTTCTTCAACACCCGACACTGCCTCGTGGTATGCTTGGATGTGTCATTCTCTTCCCTGCTATGGAGGGCACACGACTTGTCAAGTATATCATCAAATGTAGGCTTCTTACGAGGAGTCTATTCTTTCTTTTGGCCACCAATGAGCTTGCCTTGTGCAGCAGCTGCCACGAGCTCGACACCACTGGCATCGTCACCACCGCCATCGATCTTGCAATTCTTAATATGGTTGTCATTCTTGTGACCTTGATTCGCCTGATTCTTGTGCCTAGAGTACTTGACTTGACCCTTGCCTTTACTAAACTGGGTCTCATATTCATAATCTCTTCATCATTCAAGTACTTATTTGTGATCCGCATAAGCTCGCCGACTATCGTCACATTAGAGCGGCCCAACTTAAGGCGTGCTTGGTCATACCTCACGCCCTCTTGGAATGCTTGGATCTCTGAGATATTTTTGACTGGATTGTAGAGCAAGGTCCGCCTTTGTACTTTCATGGGTTAAGCCAGAACATCCATCTCCGCACCAGAAGCCATTCACAAACCCTAGCCACAACCATTTCCCATCTTATCTTCGTAGCCACCACCATCTTCACCGCCATAGCAATCCATCTCCAAGTTAGCCATACTTGTAATCATATATCGCATTGGCAACCATTGTAAGACATATTATCAATAAAGTTTTCATCTTGATGTCCTCCGCAATGATTTCTTCATGCGATCTGATCGCCGTATGTGAGTAATTAGGCAAGGCATGAGTTGAGGCATGGCCTTGCAACCCGATGTGTTTGTATGAGGGGTCGATGGAATGATTTTGAATGAACATCATGTATGTGCGAAATAAAAATGCATCATAGTTGTCTCTTGTCTCTCTTGCATTCTTTGTCCCTGTAGGTATCCAGGATCACGGAGTTCGAGCCCCAAGGAGGCTAGGAGCAGGGAGAACATGAAGCGATAATCTGAACACTGGTGACAGAAAATTTTCGTACGGTAGCATGGATCCAATCTCTGGTGATACATGAGGTGTAGTTATTAAACACCTAATGCTTTTGTCTGATTTATCTTAATTACCGACGTAACCCCACGCGACGGATAGGTCCTACAGTTGGACAACTGACTCTTATGCAAGGCGCGCTCCGGTCAAGAATAAATTGGACACATCCTCCACTTCGAGTCGTTGCAAGCACATTCTAGAGCACAAATTCAGATCATGATGATCCCGGTCACAAACATATTATTGTAAGAATCAAGTCTTCGTACCCCATGCCTATTTTATATTATAAGTGTTTTCAGTAGCAACTTGATTATGATCCGGTCTAAAAACTAGAAATTGATGCTATCACAAAAGCTTGGTAGAAGCTCTTGTCACAAGTACACGTCCTCTTGTGGGTTCGATAACTCAGGGTCACTCCTTGGGGAAAGGGGTCGGAAACCTTTCTGCTATTCGTTACCAGATCACCAAAGGAACTCATTGTCGGTGTCAAAACCGGCAGACCTCGGGGTAGGGGGTCCCGAGCTGTGGATTCTCGAATCAATGGTAATAGGAACGAAGGAGATGATGTTTTACCCAGTTCGGGCCCTCTTGATGGAAGTAAAACCCTACGTCCTACTCTTGTTTATATTGATGGAGTATCAAGTACAGAGTTGATCTACCTCGAGATCGTATGATGTGGTCTAAACCCTAATGGTATGATGATGAATGTCATAATCCTCTATCGACAAGCCTGGCCTCGGCTTATATAATGTACCAGAGGCCTAGGATAACAAGAGTCCTAGTCGAATACGTCGGTGGAGAAGAGTCCTTGTCTAGATCACCAAGTCTTGTGGAATCTTCCTCGTATATGTCATCGGCTGCCCGAAGTGGTCCATTAGTGAACCGCCATGGGGGTCCTCAGCCCGATCCACCTAGTCGGGAGACGACGTGGTGAGTACCCCCTAGTCCAGGACACCGTCAGTAGCCCCCTGAACCGGTCTTCAAGTTGGGGATGCTCCTCGGTTCTTCCAAACTGTTCTTCGTCTTCGGTCGTCGGTCTTGAAAACTGGTTCAACAAATCTTCCCATCTTTGATCTTGAGGGTCGCCGAGGTAAATCCGAAGAGTTTATACGTCGGGCATCCGAGGAGCCCTTTAAGTCTTCGGCCTTTATCAATGCCTTGTTATTTTTTACGCCACACCTCGGGTTCGAAGTGTTTCTCGTGCGGCGGTATCCTCTTGCGTCTGAGCTCCAACGCAGGACTCTATCCAAGCTCCAACGCCAGACTGCATCCTAAGTGTCTTTTTGCAGCCGAGCTCCAACGTCGGACTGCATCCAAGCTCCAACGCCGGACTACATCCAAGCTCCAACGCCGGACTATATCCGAGGTGTCTTTTTGCAGCCGAGCTCCAACGCCGGACTGCATCCAAGCTCCAACATCAGACTGTATCCGAGCTCCAACGCCGGACTGCATCTGAGGTGGTGCACCACCTCGGTCTTGGGCTGATTTTTTCCGGATATATTTTTTCTTTATTAGTGTAATTTATTCTCTACCGAGATGTATACCTAGTAGCCCTCAAGGTGTGTGTCGGCCTAAACTCCGACATGCACCTGAAGGAAAACATGAAACCGCTGATCCCAGTAGCCCCTAAGACTCGGGTCAATTCGCGAAATCGGCCTGAGGATCAACTCCTAGCTCGGCAGCATATGGAGGAATAGAAACACGGTGTGCGTAGTCGCCGAGTCTCAGGTTGGGTGCGACCGACCAACCCGAGGATCGTAATCTCCTTAGAAACTATTTGCACTTTAGATTTTCTGCATTGAATAGGCAATGCAGTTGCCCCCGAGCCACTGGTCGGGTGGCAACACCAGATTAGGGGATCGATGTAACCCGTTAATGGCTTTTAAGTGAGAAGCGTGAAGCCCAGTAGCCCCCGAGCCTTAATTTGGGCAAGGGTGGCTGACCTAAGGATTGATATCCAGAGTAAATTGACTTTAACCATAATTCATGTGTAATGATTCTATGTATCCAAGTACTTTACATCATGAGTGCTCGGATCCGCATTGTACAAAACTTTGTTGACCGACCATCAGCTTCAACCTCCTCGGCCAGTAGCCGGAGAGTGTTTGTCCTACTTTATAAAGCTGTTATAAGGGCAAAGATTTACGACAAACAAGGCAATCCGGCCATATGGTTTTATAAACAAAGGTACACAGAGAGATATGTTATATTACTATTTAACATAAGAAATATCTTCTGGGAAAAATAGTTCCTTTTCCCAGGCTGCCATGTTGATCATGATCAGGAAACCTCACCTCCGATCAATGTGGGAGAAAAATATCGAGGATTTAGTTTGGGGAAAGTTTCCAAACTCTGTGGTCTTAATGAACCAAAATTTTCACTTCCGTCATTTCCCACCAATTATATTCTTAAGATGGCTAGCTTTCAGCTTCACCCAGTCTAAGGTACTAACCTGGATGACCCGAAAGTAACAATCACAGAGGTGCTCCCTTTACCCTCTAGCCGAACTATCGAGAACGTAGGGGGTAAGCACAGGAGCCAGGCAACCCAGCTTGGCCAAAATCTGAAGTCAAATTTATGCATATTTATGGCTTTATAATGATGATTACGGAAGGCAACTTCTCCGTTGCGACTGTTTATAATCTGAAAGTGGCCCATCGTCGGCTTCTACCCCTTTGTAGATGCTACGCAGGGTGTTTCCGTACTAACAAGACAACCCTTAGCCGACGTCTCGGTGCCCGGAGGCGGTTGTGTTAGCGGAAACGAGGCAATCAGATATGCAGGCTTCATAACTTTCACTTAGTCATAGGAGCTTTAAGTTGGGGAGGCTAGTTCCGAGCCCCCAGTTAGTGTTCGGAGTCAGCTGAAGTCAAGCCATTAACACTTCGGCCATTTTTATGAAAGGCTCATCGTCTAACACGGGGTGACCTCTACCGATCTATAGTTTGACACAGTCATCGGATCGCCGACCAGTTTACGCTCATTGTGATAGTCAGTTTTCGGTTTTCTCCACTGAGGCGCTTAACCATTCGAGCCGGAAGCACACTCGCAGTGGTTCTCCCTTTGCACACATAGCCGAACAAAGCGGAACGTAGGAGGCAAGCACAGGAGCCGGGCAACCCAACTATTGACCAAAGACACAATTCGAAAACCGATGCATATAAAGCAATATCCGAGATCGTTTTGCCGAGGATTCCATGGAATACCTCGACTTTTGGTGGGTTTGGCACTAGCTGCAGTCCCCCGTTGATATTGCTAATGCTTTAAAGATGTCCGGCGTTTGTACTGCGAGAGTTATGCCGGAGACACACAAATAGGTTAAAAGTGCCACAAACTCAGAAAACCAAAAAACTCACATAAAAACTTTACGTCTAATTTAAATCAAGTGTTTTGGTGTCAATCCAAAATTGGTTTAAAAAAAATTGTGCTTCTGTTGTGTTTTAACGTGACACATCTGATCTCTAAACTTTAGGTAGGTCAGCCTTCGGCTTCAACCTCCTTATCCCGAAGGTGGAGTGCTTCTCCAAGGCCAGTTTAGCGAACTAAACTCGAGCGGCTTTAGAGAGAAGTCAAGCTATCCGGCTATTGACCATACACTCGAGTCAAGAAAGGAGTGGCAGAAAAAGACTTTGCAACGACTTAGAAGAAAACATGTATTATAAAATGACTCATATAAATTTTAAGAGCCCCCAGTTAACCTAGGAAAAGAAGTGTTTTTTAACAAACAACGCTTTTAACAAATAAATTTTAACATAAATATAATGCTTGGTTGAACCAAATTTTTTTTTTAAGAATTGAGGAAATTTGAGCATGAAAGCGACTTAGCTGGTTAGTGAGCTCGGTGTTGATGAAGAGGTCCAGGCTTGTGGCGGGACGAAGACGTAGTCCTCGGCCTGGCCGAGGTCCCAGCCCCCAAGCCCGAGGTGATCGAGCGAAGAGCTCAGCTTGACGAAGTGGCGACGCAACATGGTCGACATGGCGAGGCAAAGCCCCTGGTCCAGCCGAGGTGACGAAACTGGTCGGCTGGTGATGCCGAACTCCCCGAAGTAGGTTGATGAAGAGATGACGAAGCCCCCGGTCTAGCCGAGGTGGCAGAGCAGGTCGGTAAGGCTATGTTGCAGCTCCCATGCCAGCCGAGGAGTCAAAGCAGGTCGACGTGGTGGACATCGGCTTGCAGAAGCAACGACGCGGCCATGCCGACGTAGGTCGTAACTTGTGACACGCTCAAAGCTGGGTTGATGAAGTGACCGTGCGGCGATGTCGGTGTGCTCAATCCGTGCAATCTGTGGGGCGACGATGTTGGTGATGATTTAGCCTTCATGATGCCGAACTCTTGTTTGGCTTGTCGAGATGATGATCCGATAAGGTTGAGCTCGGCTCGATGAAGCGACTACCCGTCTAGCGCAGGTCGGCAGCCGTGCAGCAATGTGGTCGGGCTGGTTTGACACCGGCGCGATGGTGAAGATTACCTCCGAAAAGGAGCAAAATTTGTGAGCATGTGTTTGGATACAAAACACAATACCCTAGAAAGAGATTCCTCCAAAAAGGATGTACAATATCCCGTTCATGAAGAAAGATGAACTCGGGTTGGATTCGTATTCGTGCAGAAAACAGATCTGAAAATTGATCCACCCATCGGAAGTTTCCTAGAGTTTGAATGGTCGGATCGAGCTAAAATTTTGAGGGGTGGTAGGTATAGGAATTCCGCAGCCAATGAATGGTTGGATCTTTCAAAGGATGCCTGAGCTGGACGCTGGACTCCTCGCCCTAAACTCGTCCAGATTCCCATCCAGATTCGACATGGCTCCGGTATATCGGAGTTTACCAGAGATTCCTCCATCGGAATGCGAATTTTTTTACATGGTTGTTGTAGACTCAATTTCGCACAATTCCACCGAAGCAATCGTCAAAGAGACGCTTGAGGAGGCGATGGCGGCGGACACAAGTTTGCTGTCCAGAAAAACAGCATGGTCTCTCGAGGGCAATGTTGACGTTGAGCCCCCGAGCTCCATGGATGATTCCTCCATGATCTTGATAGAGATCAGAGTTGGTGTTGATGAAGGCCCTTGTCTGAACATGATGATTTGAGACAGAGCGCAGTCCTCGGTCGAACCAAGGTTACTAATCGAACCAGCGACGAAGATATCGACATCGCAGTTGATCTGCAGGCTCGCCATTGATCCTTCATCGATCTCACAGCGAACTCTTGTTAAAAGCACCATTGTCGGTGTCAAAACTGGCAGACCTTGGGGTAGGGGGTCCCGAGCTGTGGATTCTCGGATCAATGGTAACAGGAACAAAGGAGACAATGTTTTACCCAGGTTCGGGCCCTCTTGATGGAGGTAAAACCCTACGTCCTACTCTTGTTTTTATTGATGGAGTATCAAGTACAGAGTTGATCTACCTCGAGATTATATGTTGTGGTCTAAACTCTAATGGTATGATGATAAATGTCATAGTCCTCTATCGACTAGCCTGGCCTCGGCTTATATAATGTACCGAAGGCCTAGGATAACAAGAGTCCTAGTCGAATACGTCGGTGGAGAAGAGTCCTTGTCTTGATCACCAAGTCTTGTGGAATCTTCCTCGTATATGTCATCGGCTGTCCGAAGTGGTCCATTAGTGAACCGCCATGGGGGTCCTCGGCCCGATCCACCTAGTTGGGAGACGACATGGTGAGTACCCCCTAGTCCAGGACACCGTCACTCATCACCAGCCATGTTATAACATCACATGGACGACGAGGTTCTTCAACGGCAACGCCTTCAGGAAGGGATGTGATGCTCAAGCATCACCAGATCCAACCACCCAAGGGAAGAATTTAGGTTTTCACCCTAAAGAACCACAACGAGCATATCCGAGCAATGCCTTCAACAAGGTAAGGACATAAACACATCACCATTGCAAGGTATAACCAACTCGGGTCAGACCTAGGCTTTCACCGCAGAGCTTGACTAGCACCACCATCAACGTCACTTATGTATTGTCGCCACCACTTTTCTGCAATCCCAGTAGTTACATGTGATGTGCGACCGCCGCACAACCATCCCTCTGCGTCAAGCCATCGTCCATAGTTTGCATCTTCCTGCCAAAGTCAACCACCAGATCTGGAGAGAGGAAGTCTCTCGAAGACCTTTTGATGGCCACCACAATCCGTAGAGAGTCCGCCGCCACAGGCTAGAGTGGTCACCATAAGGACCAACACCGATCGCGGAGCACACCACCGCCGACTACCACCTCATCGGAGAGATCCATGCCCAGGCCCGTCAACACATGGGCCGACATGACCGGATCTGGAGCACAAAAGGTAAATCACTATCGCCGATGCGCGTCTGCGTGAGCGCAACCGCCGCTTTATCAGGAGCGCACAACCGCCATATCTGTGTCGCGCATCCCGATCCAGGCCCACGAGCATAGCCCTATACCACCATGTTGTGCAAACATTGTGTGATACAAGTCATTGCCACAGCAGCCGTCCCACGCGGGGATTGCACGAGCCGCCACCAGAGCACCGTGAGAAACCTCGACGCCGCGCAACGTTCAGAAGGCGGCCTCCTAGGTGACGACTAGGGGAAAAGATGGGTAGATGGGACTATTGTGGTGTAGCCAGTCCACCGCCCGTGCCGCTCTCAAGAGCGATGCAGGGGTCGATCCTTTTTTCGGAGTGACTCAAATTCCCGTGCCGGTGCTTAGTGTTATTGTACGATTGAGATCTCGTTGTTTTAATAGTTGGGTTTACTTTAAGGGACTGGCTAGGAGTCGGGTGACTGAAAAATCAATTTGGTTCAGTCGATCTGTTCTTTTTTTTCGAAATGGAGGCATAAGATTTGCCTCATCTATTAAATAAGAAGAGAATAGAGTTTAGAGTTTTGCAGTACACCCCATACAAGTGGCATGACAATTACTCACACAAAATGATAGTCCCTAGTTTCATTGCGCTGGCAGTAACCCATAACTTTGCCTCTTCAAGGATGGTTTGGAGGAGAATAGGCGGTGGCGCAAATTTTTGCTGAAATACCCTAGCATTTCGCTCGTTCCAAACGGTCCAAGAGGTGAGCATGGTGAGAGAGGTCATGGCATGCCAATTCGGGTTTCGATTATTGGTTCGCTTGTCCCACCACTCCTTGATGGATTCATCAAGATGCCATTCGGGAATGTTGACGTGAGGTAGCCCAAGCTTCTCGATGATAGATCTCCAAAGCCTAAGCGTGTATCGACACTTGAAGAAGAGGTGCACCCCCGTTTCTTGCTCTCTCTTGCATAGTGGACAAAGACCACAATTGACCCAACCACACTTCTCCAATCGATCGGCGGTCCAAATTCAGTCTTGTAGGGCTAGCCACGCAAAGAATTTAATCTTAGGGGGGTGCCCAAGCCTTCCAAACCATGCGGTCCATGGGAGAGAGAGTCAATCCAAGGAACAGAGCCTTGTACGCAGTGGCCGCCGAGTAGATCCCATCGTTTGCGTGCTTCCAAGTAATGTCGTCTTCGGCTTGGTCAGCAACGGGGAAGTCATGAACAAGCATCCAAAGAGAGAAAAATTCGCTAATGTGGCGAATGGAGACAGCAGTGTTTGGATTGATTTTGAGAATCCACGCATTCTCATTGAGGGCTTCACGGACCTTCCAATTCTTTCTCCTCGAGGCCTCGTAGATTAATGGTGCAATATCCATGGATTTCCGCCCAAATAGCCAAGGAGAGTCCCAGAACAGTGTTTTTGCGCCGTCTCCCACAGTGATAGTTGTAGAGGCGTAGAAAAACTCGAGGTCCTCGGTGGTGCAAGGGTTACCAAACCCCACCCAAGGCTTGTGGGGCTCCTTCCATTCATACCACAGCCAACGAAGACGTAAAGCATAGTAAAAAAAATGAAGACGTAAAGCCCGCGAAAAATTGTCGGTGTTGAGTACCTCCAGGCTACCATATTCCTTTGGCCTACAAACTATTTTCCAGTTGACTTTGCACTTGGCTCCTGTCTTGTTCGCACCGGACCATAGGAACACCCTCTCCAATTTATTTAGGTTGTTGAGCATGCTTGGCGGCACAATGAGAGGCATGATTGAGTAGATCACTTGGGATGAAATGCCCGACTTGACAAGTCCCGTGCGGCCGATGGTAGTGATGTTTTGGCCGTCCCAAGTGGCCAATTTGCCCGCCGCCTTGTCCTCAAGGTATTGGAAATCCACCTTTCTAAGTTGCCAAATAGAGAGAGGCAAGCCTAGATATTTCATCGGGAAGGTAGCACGACTTGCTGGCAAGTTCCGAAGAGTGTGCCCAAGATTAAGATGGTTGCATCGAATTGGCACAACGGAGCTTTTCTGAAAATTGGTGCATAGGCTTGTCACCTCACTAAAGCCTCTCAAGATGGAAGCAAGATTGTCAACATCCCTTTTGATAGGAGCCAGAAAAACGGTGGCATCATCCACATATAGGGAGGTTCTCACCGTAGGTCCCCGCCGACGTATCTTGTGAAGAAGGCCTTCCTGGGTTGCCAAATCCAGAATCTTATGCAGCGGATCAATCGCGTTGATGAAAAGTAGGGGGGAAATGGGGTCCCCCTGCCGGAGCCCCTTCCCGTGCTTAATGGGAGGTCCGGGTATGCCATTTAAGAGAATACAAGACGATGATGAGGATAGGAGTGCGGCAATCCAAGCCCGGAACCTGTCCGGGAACCCCAGACGCTGAAGGAGATCTAACATGTAGCCCCACTTGACGGAGTCAAAGGCCTTTCTTATGTCCAGCTTGAATAGTAGAGCAGGGGTCTTGCACTTGTGTAACCGCCTAGCAAAATTCCGAACGCACGTGAAGTTGTCATGTATGTTGCACCTCTTTATGAATGCACTTTGCGCGTTGGAGACAAGGCAGTCCATGTGTGAAGCAAGCCAGAGCGAAAGGACCTTGGCAATTATTTTGGTGATGGCGTGGATGAGACTGATAGGTCTGTAATCAGAGATGCCTTCCACACCCTCCTTTTTGGGCAATAGGACAACATTGGCGGAATTCAACCATTGCAGGTTGGAGGTGTGGAGGGAGTCAAAACACTGAATGAGTCTCATGACCGTAAGCTTGATGATGCCCCATGCTACTTCTTGAGCTTGAGTTGGGTTTTCCCTTGAAGAGGAAATGATGATGCAGCAAAGTAGAGATAAGTATTTCCCTCAGTTTGAGAACCAAGGTATCAATCCAGTAGGAGGAACACACAAGTCACCAATGGTTGCACCTATACAAACAAACAAATACTTGCACCCAACGCTATAAAGGGGTTGTCAATCCCTTCATGGTTACTTGCAAGGATGAGATCTGATAGAGATAGGTATAAAAGATAAATAAAAGTGCAAAACTAAATAAAAGTAAATAAATTGCAGCAAGGTATTTTGGGGTTTTTGGTTTTATAGATCTGAAAATAATATGATAAAAATAGACCCAGGGGCCATAGGTTTCACTAGAGGCTTCTCTCTTGAAAGAACACATACGGTGGGTAAACAAATTATTGTTGAGCAATTGATAGAAAAGCACATAGTTATGATGATATCTAAGGCAATGATCATGAATATAGGCATCACATCCGTGACAAGTAGACCGACTCCTGCCTAGATCTACTACTATTACTCCACACATCGACCGCTATCTAGCATCCATCTAGTGTATTAAGTTAACAAGAACGGAGTAACGCCTTAAGCAAGATGACATGATGTAGAGGGATAGATCCAATTAATATGGTATAAACCCCATCTTTTTATCCTTAATGGCAACAATACAAATACATGCCTCGCTACCCCTTCTGTCACTAGGTGAGGGCACTGCAAGATTGAACCCAAAACAAAGCACCTCTCCCATTGCAAGATAGATCAATCTAGTTGGCCAAACCAAATAAATAGATCGGAGAGAAATACAAAGCTATCTTAATCATGCATAAAAGAGTTCAGAGAAGACTCAAATAATATTCATAGATAATCTGATCATAAATCCACAATTCATCAGATCTCAACAAACGCACGGCAAAAGAAGATTACATCGAATAGAACTCCAAGAACATCGAGGAGAAAATTGTATTGAAGATCAAAGAGAGAGAAGAAGCCATCTAGCTACTAGCTATGGACCCGTAGGTCTGTTGTAAACTACTCACACATCATCGGAAGGGCAGCAAGGTTGATGTAAAGGCCCTCCATGATCAAATCCCCCTCCAGCAGAGTACCGGAACAGGTCTCCAGACGGGATCTCACAGGGACAGAAACTTGCGGTGGCAGAAAAGTATTTTTGGTGTGCCCTCTAGTATACGGGGAATATTTGGGTATTTATGGAGCAAGTATTAGGATTAGGAGAGCCTTGAGGGGCCCACAAGCTTGGGGGCGCCCCCCTAGGGCGCGCCTCCCGAGCTTGTGGCTCTCTCGTGCCCCTTCTGGTCTCCTCCCGAAGCTTCCTATAGGTGTCTTCTGGTCCAAGAAAAATCGTCAAAAACTTTCGTTCCGTTTGGACTCCGTTTGGTATTGGTTTTCTGTAAAAGACAAAAAGAAGGAAAAAACAACAACTAACACTGGGCACTAGGTTAATAGGTTAGTCCCAAAAAATGATATAAAATAGCATAATAATGCATATAAAACAGACAAGATGGATAATATAATAGCATGGAGCAATAAAAAATTATAGATACGTTGGAGACGTATCAAGCATCCCCCAAGCTTAATTCCTGCTCGTCCTCGAGTAGGTAAATGATAAAAACAGAATTTTGATGTGTAATGCTACCTAACATTTTTATCATGTAATCTTTCTTTATTGTGGCATGAATATTCAGATCCATAAGATTCAAAACAAAAGTTTAATATTGACATAAAAACAATAATACTTCAAGCATACTAATAAAGCAATCATGTCTTCTCAAAATATTATGGCGAAAGAAAGTTATCCCTAAAAAATCGTATAATCTTGTCATGCTCTATCTTCATAACACAAAGTATTTGTCATGCACAACCCCGATGACAAGCCAAGAAATTGGTTCATACTTTTAGTGTTCTCAAGCCTTTTCAACTCTCACGCAATACATCAGTGTGAGCCATGGATATAGCACTATAGGTGGAACAGAGTACGATGGGGGAGGTTGTGTGGAGAAGACAAAAAAGGAGAAAGTCTCACATTGACGAGGCTAATCAATAGGCTATGGAGATGCCCATCAATTGATGTCAATGCAAGGAGTAGGGATTGCTATGCAACGGATGCACTAGAGCTATAAGTGTATGAAGGCTCAAAAGAAAACTAAGTGGGTGTGCATCCGACTCGCTTGCTCACGAAGACCTAGGGAAATTTGAGGAAGCCCATCATTGGAATATACAAGCCAAGTTCTATAATGAAAAATTACCACTAGTAATATATGAAAGTGACAAAATAGGAGACTCTCTATCATGAAGAACATGGTGCTACTTTGAAGCACAAGTGTGGAAAAGGATAATAACATTGTCCCTTCTCTCTTTTTCTCTCATTTTTTTGGGGCTCTTTGGCCTCTTTTTTCATATTTTGGGCTCTTTGGCCTCTTTTTTATTTTAAGTCCGGAATCTCATCCCGACTTGTGGGGGAATCATAGTCTCCATCATCCTTTCCTCACATGGGACAATGCTCTAATAATAATGATCATTACACTTTTATTTACTTACAACTCAAGAATTACAACTCGATACTAGAACAAAAATATGACTATATGAATGCCTCCGGCGATGTACCGGGATGTGCAATGATCTAGCGTGACATGTATAAAAATATGAACGGTAGCCAAGCCACAAATACTATGCCAACTATATGATCATGCAAAGAAATATGACAATGATGGTGTGTGTCATAATAAAACGGAACGGTGGAAGTTGCATGGCAATATATCTCAGAATGGCTATGGAAATGCTATAATAGGTAGGTATGGTGGCTGTTTCGAGGAAGATATAAGGTGGCTTATGTGTGAAAGAGCGTATCATATCACGGGATTTGGATGCACCGGCGAAGTTTGCACTAACTCTCATGGTGAGAAAGGGCAATGCACGGTACCGAAGAGGCTAGCAATGGTGGATGGGTGAGAGTGCGTATAATCCATGGACTCAAAATTAGTCATAAAGAACTCACATACTTATTGCAAAAGTTTATTAGCCATCGAAGCAAAGTACTAATACGCATGCTCCTAGGGGGATAGGTTGGTAGGAAAAGACCATCGCTCGTCCCCGACCGCCACTCATAAGGAAGACAATAAAAAATAAATCATGCTCCAACTTCATCGCATAACGAGAGACCATACGTGCATGCTTCGGGAATCACAACCTTTAACACAAATATTCTTACTAATCCACAATTACTCACTAGCATGACTCTAATATCACCATCTTTATATCTCAAAACAAATGCAAGGAATCAAACTTCTCATATATTCAATGATCTTCATGAAAGTTTTTATTATATCCCTCTTGAATACCCATCATATTAGGACTAAATTCATAACCTAAGCAAATTGCCATACTATTTTCAAGACTCTCAAAGTAATATAAGTGAAGCATGAGAGTTCATCAATTTCTTCAAAATAAAACCACCGTCGTGCTCTAAAAAGATATAAGTGAAGCACTAGAGCAACTACCTAGCTCAAAAGATATAAGTGAATCACATAGAGTATTCTAATAAATTCAAGATTAATGTGTGTCCCTCTCAAAAGGTGTGTACAACAAGGATGATTGTGGTAATCTAAAAAGCAAAGACTCATATAAAACAAGAAGCTCCATGCAAAACACATATCATGTGGTGAATAAAAATATAGCCTCAAGTAATTTACCGATGGATTGAAGACAAAAGAGGGGATGCCATCCGGGGCATCCCCAAGCTTAGATGCTTGGTTGTCCTTGAATGTTACCTTGGGGTGCCTTGGGCATCACCAAGCTTAGGCTCTTGCCACTCCTTTTTCCGTAGTCCATCGAAACTTCACCCAAAACTTTAAAACTTCACAACACAAAACTCAACAAAAAGCTCGTGACATCCGTTAGTATGATAAAACAAATCTCCACTTTTAGTTACTGTTGTGAACTCATTCCACTTTTAAATTTCCATTATATCTACTGTATTCTAACTTCTCCATGGCTCATACCCCCGATACTACCCATAGATTCATCAAAATAAGCAAACAACACATAAAAAGCAGAATCTGTCAAAAACAGAATAGTCTGTAAAGACCCGAATTAAAGTTTGAAAGGATCAAGATGACGACTAGGGGAGGGGTGAATAGGTATTTTAAAACTTTTACGGATTTGGCTTTATCCTAATGCGGAATTAAACTAACGGATACTTTTCAAGCACAAATCCTAAATATGCTAGGCTCAACTAAGTGCACCAACAACCTATGCTAAACAAGATAGGCACTTAAGGAAACTAGCAAGCACAAACTATATCACAAGATATGGAAATCTATGAAAAACTAAGCAATTCAACCAGCACAAGATATATCAATAAGAGCGAGTATGAATTGTGGAAAGTAAAGGGCGTAGGTATGAGATAACCACAAGCGAGTCGGGAACGCGGATTTATCCTGAAGTTCACACTCGTGAGAGTCCTAATCTCCATTAGAGCGGTGCCGAAGCCAAAGGTGTGGTGGTTCCCTTCAAGACCAACCCCGAGTGAATGAAGGCTCATCCGTTGGGGGAGACTTGACAGGGAGAATACAGTGAGTCACTTAGTGACGCCCCGGAGCTTTGGCTTCGGCACCGCTCTAATGGAGATTAGCACCCTCGAAGTGTTTGAGTCAATCATGACTTGTGTGACGGCTCATGAGATGTGCACCAAACTTGAAGAAATATATAGTGGGTCCAATCTTGGTGAGGTTCATCATCTTTTGGAGGAGTCAATTGAAGAGTTCTCCACATCTACAAACCATGAAGAACTCCATATTGCTTCTTCCTCCGTGTGCTTGGACATTTCTACTTCTTCCACCTCACCATCATATGGCATGTCCCAAGGTAATGACATGGTGAGTGGAAATATCATTTGTGATGATGATGTTGTGCTAAGCATTGATGATCTTTCATGTATACATGCTAGTGTTGTTGCTTCTATAGACTTGAGCATACCTACCAAAAATGACATACATTCTTGTGTTGATAGTCCATGCATATCATTTAGAGATTCCTTGAATACTGTTTGTGATGATATGCTTGATACTCCTTATTTCCATGATCTCTATGCTTCTATTTCCTCTAGTTGTTGTTTGGCTAACAATTTAGAGGAAATAAGGAAAAATAGTGCACACATCATTAATGAGGATATTGCTAGAAGAGCAAAGAAGGACATCACCACGTTGGAGAGGAAATGCTATGAGTGTCAAGAGGATGAACATGGATATCCTACTCTTGATGATAAAGAAACTCCCTCTCCAAAAGAATCATCATCAACCTCCGATGTTAACATGTGCCTCATGGTAAGAGGTAATACTGAGGTATCATCTACTCTTAGTAATGATATTGATGATGAATGTGATAGGGATATGAGTCAAGAAATATATGAAATTGATAATTCTCTTCGTGGGGTAAATAAGAACACTTATGTGATGTTTAAAGATCTTATTACTCATTTTGGTAAGTGTAATGATTTACTTCATGAAGAGCAAGAACAACATGAAAAACTTGATTGTAACCTTCTTGATGCTCTAGAAACTCTTAGAGACTTAGAATCTTCTAAAGAAGAGATTGAAGTTGCTCATGATCAACTTAAAGAGGATTTTGAGCACCTTGACCTTGGCTACAAGAATGTCAAAGGAGAGCTCACCAAACTCTCTAAGTCTTATGTGGAACTTCAAGCTACTCATGTGAAATCTCTAGTTTCTTCTAGCTCCTCCCATATTGTCAATGATGCTTGTGCTACTAACTCTACTTCTTGTGAAGCATCTATCTTGAAGGAGAATGTTGAGCTAAGGGCTCAACTTGCCTTGCTAACTAGCAATTATGGAAAATTATAAGAAAGTCATGAAAAGCTCTCGGGCTCTCATGATGACCTTCTAATCTCCCATGAAAGGATAAAGTTAGCTCATGAGGCTATTCTGACTAAGGTAACATCGTGTGAGCCTCATGCGGACATTGACACTAGTTCTACTCAAAATGCTTTATTATCTTGTGCTAGTCCTTGTGATTCATCTAGACATATTGTTGCAAAATATTGTGAAGAATTGCTCTCCTTGTCTTGTTGCTCTAACAATGAAGCTTCCTCTAGTACTTTTGTTGATACTAACCTTGTAGAGGAAAACAAAGAGCTCAAGTCCCAAGTCACTAATTTGAAGAAAGACTTGGAAATGTGTCATGAAGGAAATACCTCTCTCAACGCTATCCTGAGTGTTCAAAAATCCCCTCCTGACAAGGGTGGACTTGGTTTCATCCCCATGAACAAGAAGTCCAAGAAAAAGAAGGGACAAGATCAAGTCAAGAATCTGGCCAACATTACATGCTTCAAGTTCAAGAATGTTGGACACCATGTGAGATCTTGTCCATTGAAGAAGAAGGCTTCAAATGTGAAGCAACAAGGGAAGCGGCCTCAAGTTCAATCTCAAGGTCAACCTCATGTTGAAGAAAGGCCACTACCAATGAAGAACAAAGATAATGCTCCCCAAGTTGAGAAAATAAAGAAGAAGAGAAGGGGAGCACATGTTGCTATAATTTTCGTGAGAAGGGACACATATCCTCATCATGTCCCAACGATAACATCCCTCAGCCTCCTCTAGTCAATGATCATTATTTGCTTAGGAAGGATGTTGTTGGCAATTTGTTTGCCAAGTTTGTTGGTGCCCAAAGTGGTTTGGAAATGGAAAAGACCATTTGGGTTGCCAAGACTATTGTGACTAACTTCTTAGGACCCAACTTGGTTGGGGACCATCAAGCTCAAATGTCGTGGTGATCTCACGGCAGATGCCATAGGATGGCTAAAGGTGGGGATAGACTCAAGGGCACCGGTGGGTTCCAGAGGCGAGGTTGGCACGCGCAGGTGAGTGACACGAGACGTACCCAGGTTCGGGGCTCTTCGGAGAGATAACACCCCTAATCCTGCCAAATATGGTTTATATGAAGTGGACATAGGTCTGCTCCTAGAGCTGTTCGTGGGGGGAAGGAAGACATGCCAGTTCAAGCACTGCCTCTCCGATGTGGGTGGATGTGTGTGGTAGTGTGTTCTACTGATGATCGCCCCGTTACAATGGGGGGTCTTATAGGTCGACCCCCCAGGGTTACAATGGGAATATTACATGGGCGCGGGGCCCTGGTGTCAGTGTCTAGGAGCCGGCAGTGGGGGCCGCCGGGCTTGCCAGGTCCGCCGGGTTCGGGTCTCGCCAGGTCCGTCGGGTGCGGGCCGTACCGGGGCTGCCGGGCGCGGGTACGGCCAGCTGCTTGGTACTGTGGCATGCCTCGCCAGGCATCATGGGACGGCAGCGCCGCCTCGCTACAGGGTTGCGCCCCCCGGACTTCGCTCGCCCCGGGCGGGGGCGTGGGGAGCACCGCTGCCGCGCCCGCCGGGGCTGGCATAAAGGGGGGCTCACTGTAGCCACGCTTGCTTGCCGCTGGGGGTTGACGTGCTGGGCACGGCCGGCATGTGCCAGCCGGCCGGGTCACGACATCCAACCGGCTCGCGCTGGGAACTGGCCAGGTGCGAGCCGGATTGAGGGGCTTTGCCATCCCCGATGTTTTTGAAAAGGATCCGGGTTCCGTTGCCCGCCCGGGGGCCGTCCCCCCGACAGTAGTCCCCGAAGCTGTGAAGGCTCGCCGGCTCCAAGCAGGAGGGCCTTCGCAGCTTATCCCCCCTGAGGAGGTGGTTGGGTTGGTGAAGCATGTGGTCGCCAGGTCCCGGCAACACCCACTGTGTGCCGGCTTCCGGAAGCCGGATCGCGGCATCCCAGCCTGGGCGGGAAACTGAAACTTCAGCCGGGTCTTGACCTGAGAGGGAAGGACGCGCCTTCCGCGGCCTGATGCAGCACCACGTGGTGAACAGCGGCCGGCGAGGCCCTGCCAGGCCACGCGCGCGATGGGACATAGCAGCGGGCTGGGCCCCTCCGCGCCGCGCCCTCGGCCCGCGCGTGGGGGGTTTTATTGCGGCAGCGGCGGGCGGTTGCACTTCTCCACACAGTTAAGTCGTGCGGGAAACGTGCCCGCGTGATGCGGGGAAGTGGAATCGTGGGCACAACCGATCCCACTTCCCCATGATGTACCGTGGTTAAAAACGGGGGGAGGGGAGTGGCATAGATGCCCTTGCTTGCTCCCCTTGCTCTCCCTTCGTCTTCCTCTTCTCCTTCTCCTCCAAGCCCCGAGCGCGCCCCTGCTACATTGCCCAGCCACCGTTCGCAGTGTCCGACGACCGCTCTGGCCTTCTTCTCGTGCCGCGTGCTGCACCTCCGAAGAACTCCGTCGATGGCGTGGCAAAAGGGATCTTGGGAAGGGTCCGAGACCAGCGGGGAGTACATACAGTACCTCCGCGATACCAAGCGGCTGCCACCGGCGATGATGGTGGTGGCACGTGCGGCGGGCGACGAGGTTGAGCCGCGGCCACAGGAGGGCGAACGTGTGGTCTTCTACAGCCACTTCAAGCGCGGGTTCGGCCTTCCCACGAGCCGTTTCTTCCGCTCCTTCCTAAACTTCTTCGGGCTGCAGCCGCACCATCTGGGCGCCAACGCGGTGTTGCAGCATGCCTGCTTTGCCGCCCTCTGCGAGGGCTACCTGGGCGTGGAGCCGGACACGGAGCTCTGGTCCCGCCTATTCTTCCTCAAGCAAAAAGGGCCGGCTGATATCTACTACGCAACCTTCTTCTTGTAGACTCGTGTTGGGCCTCCAAGCGCAGAGTTTTGTAGGACAGTAGCAAATTTCCCTCAAGTAGATGACCTAAGGTTTACCAATCCGTGGGAGGTGTAGGATGAAGATGGTCTCTCTCAAACAACCCTGCAACCAAATAACAAAGAGTCTCTTGTGTCCCCAACACACCCAATACAATGGTAAATTGTATAGGTGCACTAGTTCGGCGAAGAGATGGTGATACAAGTGTAATATGGATGGTAGATATAGATTTTTGTAATCTGAAAATATAAAAACAACAAGGTAAATAGTAACAAAAGTGAGCAAAAACGGTATTGCAATGCTTGAAAACAAGGCCTAGGGTTCATACTTTCACTAGTGCAAGTTCTCTCAACAATGATAACATAATTAGATCATATGGCTATCCCTCAACGTGCGACAAAAGTCACTCCAAACTTCCTATCGCGGAGAACATAAGATGAAATTGCTTGTAGGGTACGAACCCACCTCAAAGTTATTCTTTCCGATAAATCCATTGAGCTATTCCTATAGGTGTCACAAACAGCCCTAGAGTTCGTAGTAAAATAACACCATATGACACACATCAATCAACCCTAATGTCACCTAGATACTCCAATGTCACCACAAGCATCCGTGGGTCAATTATACGATATGCATCAAACAACTTCAGATTCATAATATTCAATCCAACACAAAGAACCTCAAAGAGTGCCCTAAGATTCCTACCGGAGAAACAAGGACGAAAATGTGCATCAACCCCTATGCATAGATTACCCCAATGTCACCTCGGGAATCCGCGAGTTGAGTGCCAAAACATACATCAAGTGAATCAATAGAACACCCCATTGTCACCACGGGTATCCCACGCAAGACATACATCAAGTGTTCTCAAATCCATAATAGTATTCAATCCGATAATAGTGAAACCTCAAAGGTAAAACTCAATTCATCACAAGAAGATAGAGGGGGAGAAACACCATATGATCCAACTATAGTAACAAAGCTCGCGGTACAACAAGATCGTGCCATATCAAGAACACGAGAGAGAGAGAGAGATCAAACACATAGCTACTGGTACATACCCTCAGCCCCGAGGGTGAACTACTCCCTCCTCATCATGGAGACCGCCGGGATGATGAAGATGGCCACCGGTGATGGTTTCCCCCTCCGGCAGGGTGCCGGAATGGGCTCCCGATTGGTTTTCAATGGCTACAGAGGCTTGCGGCGGCGGAACTTCCGATCTAGGTTTATTTCTGGAGGTTTTGGTATTTATAGGAGGTGTTGGCGTCGGGGACAAGTCAAGGGGGCCCACGAGGCGACGACAAGGCAGGGGGGCGCGCCCTCCACCCTTGTGGTTGTCTCGGGACTCCTCTCTGATATCTTTTCGTTCCAGTATTTTTTATATTTTCCAAAAATATTCTCCATAAATTTTTAGCCCATTCCGAGAACTTTTATTTCTGC
The DNA here is from genome assembly GCA_011799875.1 of Thinopyrum elongatum. Classification (NCBI taxonomy): domain Eukaryota; kingdom Viridiplantae; phylum Streptophyta; class Magnoliopsida; order Poales; family Poaceae; genus Thinopyrum; species Thinopyrum elongatum. Next base: position 317,978,997 of record CM022301.1, read on the forward strand.
ACAAAAAAACGACACCACGGTAGTTCTGCTGAAAACAGCGTCAGTCCGGGTTAGTTCTAATCAAATCATACCAAAATCATATAGAATTGTTGTAAACATGGCATGAATACTTCATAAATTATAGATACGTTGGAGACGTACCAGCATCCCCAAGCTTAATTCCTGCTCGTCCTCGAGTAGGTAAATGATAAAAGAAATAATTTATGAAGTGCGAATGCTAGCAAGTGCACAAGTTTGATCAATGATAATTTCAATCACTTTTTCTAGCATCATTATATATCATAAACAGTAGCTCATCTCATAAAACTTCTCATGATCAAGTAGCAAGCTATTCACATGTTAAAGCATAGACCATAAACTTTCTTGAAAACTAACAAACTATGTTCTCAGTCATCAAACAATTGCAATTCATCTTATTTTCAGGAAGGGTCTATGTAAGAGCTTTGATTTAGCAAATTTCACATACTCAACTATCATATAGTCTTCCATGATTGCTACCACTCAAAGCATATTTTTAGAACAAATAGGATCCATCAAACATAGAGAAAGATAGGGGCTTAGTGTTTCGCCTCCCAACTTATTTATCATATAGATAATTGTCAACAATAATAATTCATGACCAAATATATTTGAATGGCCATATATGCTTAGATCTTTCCCCACCACATGATGCTTGCCAACTAAGGAATAGGTTGGAATAAGAAATTGACTCAACAAAAATAAAAGTATAAGTTAGGCCCTTCGCAGAGGGAAGTAGGGATTTGCAGAGGTGCCAGAGCTCGAAGCTTTTAAAACAGAGATGAACATAATTTTGAGAGTTATGCTTTCATTGTCAACATAACAACCAAAAGTTCTCACTATCTTCCATGCTAGATACATTATAGGCGGTTCCCAAACAGAATGGTAAAGTTTTTACTCCCCCTCCACCAACAATCACACTCCATGGCTGGTCTGAAACAACGGGTACCGTCCATACCAACAACAGTCCTGGGGGAGTTTTGTTTGATACTATATTTTGATTTGACTTTGAGCACGGGACTGGGCATCTCGATTACCAGCCATTTTCTCATGAATGACAAGTGAATCAACACTCATCGTGAGAATAACCCACCTAGCATGGAAGATACTGACAGCCCCCAGTCGCTACATGAGCGATTCGGGCATACAAAATAGATTATTATTTGAAGGTTTAGAGTTTGGCACATGCAAATTTACTTGGAACGGCCCGCATATAGGTAGATATGGTGGACACTCAGGGAAGAAACTTGGTTCAAGAATTTTGGATGCACAAGCAGTATTCCCGCTTAGTACAGAAATTTTGGCTAGCAAAAGATTGTAAATAGCAAGCACCACATGTTGGAGGATCCATAACAATATAACTTCTATACAAATATACCCAAACATAACTCATTATGTTGTCTTCCTTGTCCAACTTCAACTAATTTGATCAAGTTTGAAAATAATTAATGGGGCTCACAATCATAGAAGATGTCCAAGATAGTATATTTATATGTAAAATCTCTCTTCCTTCAATATTCTTTCATGAATTGTTCAAGTGACCAATGCTATGTTTGCTAACTTTCAATAAATTTACCACATCTACTTCTTACACGTGAAGTCATTACTCCCCATGGGATAAGCACATGAAACATATATAAATTCAGATTTATGATATTCAATCCATTCAACCATTTACTCATAGGATATAAGTGAAGCACGAGAGTAAATGACAAACTACTCCAAAAAGATATAAGTGAAGGTCAATGAGTAGTTGAATAATTATGCAGCTATATGAAGACTCTCTCTTATAAATAAAATTTCAGATATTAATATTTTATTCAAACAGCAAGCAAAACAAAATAAAATGACATTTCAAGGATAGAACATATCATGTGAAGAAGCAAAAACTTAGGCTCAACCGAGGCTAACCGATAATTGTTGATGAAGAAAGGTGGGATGCCAACCGGGGCATCCCCAAGCTTAGATGCTTGAGACTTCTTGAAATATTATATTGGGATGCCTTGGTCATCCCCAAGCTTGAGCTTTTGTGTCTCTTTAATTCCTTTTATATCACGGTTTCCCTAAATCTTAAAAACTTCATCCACACAAAACTCAACAAGAACTCGTGAGAGAAGTTAGTATAAATCAAATGCAAAACCTTACATTCTCTACTGTAGAAAATCACTAAAATTATTATTTAACATTGTATACTAAATGCCTCTGCTTATTTAATACTCCTATCCTCAAATAGAATCATTAAACAAGCAAACATATGCAAACAATGCAAACATAACAGCAATCTGTCAAAACAGGACAGTCTGTAAAAAGTGCAATTGTACTCATACTTCCCTAACTTCAAAAATTCTAAAAAATTACCACACTGTATAAAATTTATTATTTCTCAACATGTAAAAATTTCAAGATGTTATCACGTTCTGAATTTCCAGGAGAATTCAGACAATGTTAGAAAACTTTCTGTTTTCAAAACAGCAACATATAGACTTGCAAAATAAGCATGGTAAAGGCTAGACTTGACACTTTTATTGAAATAAAAGATGAAAAACATTATTCTAAATAACAGCAAGCAAATACTACTAAAATAAAGTGACGCTCCAAGCAAAACTCATATCATGTGACGAATAAAAATATAGATCCAAGTAAGGTTACCGATAATGTTGGAGATGAAAGAGGGGATGCCTTCCGGGGCATCCCCAAGCTTAGTTGCTTGGATCTTCCCTGAATATTACCTTGGGGTGCCTTGGGCATCCCCAAGATTAGGGTCTTGTCACTCCTTATTCTCCTCGTATCGATATCTCACCCAAAACTTGAAAACTTCAATCACACAAAACTTAACGGAACTTCGTGAGATGGGTTAGTATGATAAAACAAATCATTCACTTTGGTACTGTCAAGACAAGATTCAAAATTTTTATCACATGATACCTACTGTATCCTATCATTTCTACAATTTATATTAAGCAATATAAGCCATAGAAGCTAGAAAACAAACAACTATGCATCGAAAACAGAATCTGTCAAAAACAGAACAGTCTGTAAAAATCTGAATTAAGCTCATACTTCTGTTACTCCAAAAATTCTGAAACATTAGGAAAACGTAGAAAATTTGTATACCAATCAACTGTAAAAAATTCATAATATTTCCAAGTTCTAGTGAAATATAGGAATTTCTGTACTGGACGCAAAAGTTTCTGTTTTTGCACAGAATCAAATCAACTATCAACCACACTATCCCAAAGGCTTTACTTGGCACTTTATTCAAACAAAAGCTATAAAAAATGATTACTACAGTAGCTTAATCATGTGAACACACAAAAACAGTAGGGGTAAATATTGGGTTGTCTCCCAACAAGCGCTTTCCTTTAATGCCTTTTTAGCTAGGCATGATGATTTCAATGACGTCCACATAAAAGATAAGAATTGAAACATAACGGGAGCATCATGAAGAATATGACTAGCACATTTAAGTCTAACCCACTTCCTATGCATAGGGACTTTGTGATCAAACAATTTATGGGAGCAAGAATCAACTGGCATAGGAAGGCAAAACAAGCATGACTTCAAGATTTTCAACACATAGAGAGGAAACTTGATATTATTGCAATACCTACAAGCATATGTTCCCCCCTCATAATAATTTTCAGTAGCATCATGAAAGAATTCAATAATATTACTATCACATAAAGCATTCTTTTCATGATCCACAAGCATAGAAATTTTATTACTCTCCACATAAGCAAATTTAATCTCATGAATAGTAGTGGGAGCAAACTCAACAAAATAACTATCATGTGAGGCATAATCCAATTGAAAATTAAAATCATGATGACAAGTTTCATGGTTATCATTATTCTTTATAGCATACATGTCATCACAATAATAATCATAGATAGCAACTTTGTTCTCATAATCAATTGGAACCTCTTCCAAAATAGTGGATTCATCACTAAATAAAGTCATGACCTCTCCAAATCCACTTTTATCAATATTGTGAAAAGATTCAACACCCTCCAAAATAGTGGGATCATTAGTACCTAGAGTTGACACTCTTCCAAACCCACTTTCATCAATATAATCATCATAAATAGGAGGCATGCTATCATCATAATAAATTAGCTCATCAAAACTTGGGGGACTAAAAATATCATCTTCATCAAACATAGCATCCCCAAGCTTATGGCTTTGCATATCATTAGCACCATGGATATTCAAGGAATTCATACTAACAACATTGCAATCATGCTCATCATTCAAAGATTTAGTGCCAAACATTTTATTGACTTCTTCTTCTAACACTTTGGCACAATTTTCTGATCCATCATTTTCAAGAAAGACATTATAAAGATGAAGCATATGAGGCAACCTCAATTCCATTTTTTTGTAGTTTTCTTTTATAGACTAAACTAGTGATAAAACAAGAAACTAAAAGATTCAATTGCAAGATCTAAAGATATACCTTCAAGCACTCACCTCCCTGGCAACGGCGCCAGAAAAGAGCTTGTTGTCTACTACGCAACCTTCTTCTTATAGACTCGTGTTGGGCCTCCAAGCGCAGAGTTTTGTAGGACAGTAGCAAATTTCCCTCAAGTAGATGACTTAAGATTTATCAATCCGTGGGAGGCGTAGGATGAAGATGGTCTCTCTCAAACAACTCTGCAACCAAATAACAAAGAGTCTCTTGTGTCCCCAACACACCCAATACAATGGTAAATTGTATAGGTGCACTAGTTCGGTGAAGAGATGGTGATACAAGTGTAATATGGATGGTAGATATAGGTTTTTGTAATCTGAAAATATAAAAACAGCAAGGTAATTAGTAACAAAAGTGAGCAAAAATGGTATTGCAATGCTTGAAAACAAGGCCTAGGGTTCATACTTTCACTAGTCCAAGTTCTTTCAACAATGATAACATAATTAGATCATATTGCTATCCCTCAACGTGCGACAAAAGTCACTCCAAACTTCCTATCGCGGAGAACATAAGATGAAATTGCTTGTAGGGTACGAAACCACCTCAAAGTTATTCTTTCCGATCAATCCATTGAGCTATTCCTATAGGTGTCACAAACAGCCCTAGAGTTCATAGTAAAATAACACCATATGACACACATCAATCAACCCTAATGTCACCTAGATACTCCAATGTCACCACAAGCATCCGTGGGTCAATTATACGATATGCATCAAACAACTTCAGATTCATAATATTCAATCCAACACAAAGAACCTCAAAGAGTGCCCCAAGATTCCTACTGGAGAACAAAGGACGAAAATGTGCATCAACCCCTATGCATAGATTACCCCAATGTCACCTCAAGAATCCGCGAGTTGAGTGCCAAAACATACATCAAGTGAATCAATAGAACACCCCATTGTCACCACGGGTATCCCACGCAAGACATACATCAAGTGTTCTCAAATCCATAATAGTATTCAATCCGATAATAGTGAAACCTCAAAGGTAAAACTCAATTCATCACAAGAAGATAGAGGGGGAGAAACACCATATGATCTAACTATAGTACCAAAACTCGTGGTACATCAAGATCGTGCCATATCAAGAACACGAGAGAGAGAGAGATCAAACACATAGCTACTGGTACATACCCTCAGCCCCGAGGGTGAACTACTCCCTCCTCGTCATGGAGACTGTCGGGATGATGAAGATGGCCACCGATGATGGTTTCCCCCTCTGGCAGGGTGCCGGAACGGGCTCCCGATTGGTTTTCGGTGCCTACAGAGGCTTGCGGTGGCGGAACTTCCGATCTAGGTTTATTTCTGGAGGTTTTGGTATTTATAGGAGGTGTTGGCGTCGGGGACAAGTCAAGGGGGCCCACGAGGCGACGGCAAGGCATGGGGGCGCGCCCTCCACCCTTGTGGTTGCCTCGGGACTCCTCTCCGATATCTTTTCGTTCCAGTATTTTTTATATTTTCCAAAAATATTCTTCGTTAATTTTCAGCCCATTCCGAGAACTTTTATTTCTGCACAAAAAAAGGACACCATGGTAGTTCTGCTGAAAACAGCGTCAGTCCGGGTTAGTTCTAATCAAATCATACCAAAATCATATAGAATTGTTGTAAACATGGCATGAATACTTCATAAATTATAGATACGTTGGAGACGTATCACCGGCGGCCGGAGTTATGTCCGACTGCGGGGCCGCCGTCGTCTCGGCCCGGTCGAACTGGCCGTTCCCCAAGATGCCCCTGGAGGATTCTGCCAAGAAATGGCAGAATTCATTTTTCTATGTGCGCAACGTCGGCGCGGACTGCATCAACTTGTCGTCGTTCATCAATGAGCCGCCACACGCCAAGATGAATTGGGGCCACCTACCCAAGAACCCGCCGCAGGAGGTGTTGAACTAGTGCAGCCGGATCGCCGAGATGACGGCGCGCGAGGGGCTCATCGGGACGGACCTCATCTCCACCTTCACCGTGCGCCGGGCACACATCATCGCCGAGATGGGCGACTAGCAGGATCCCACCCGGACATCGGCCCGGGAGTTGACATTGGCGCAGATTGCCGACCGGGTCAACAATATCTCCAAGGCTGGGTTGCCCGCTGATTGGCGCTTTGGGAAAGCGTCCTACAGCCAACAACGCCCGGCGCCAGCGGTGAGTCCCTGGTCCCCATTTTTTGCAATGTCCGAGCTTTTCCTCCGTCCTGACGCGACGAGGGAGACGCTGCTGCTCGTGGCCCAACAAATCCGTGACGGGCCGAGGCCGCAGGTCTTGGCGGACGCGCGAGCTGGCTCAGACGGGGGCGAGTCTATCGCCGAGAACATGGAGCCGGCCGAGGCACAGCCGACTGGAGCCGAAGCCGGTGCGGTGCGACGTGCGGGTAAGTCTCCGCACCTAGATCTTTTGCACAAGTGGCTGGATGACGACGAGGAGGACCTGATGAACATTGCCGGTGCAGCGCCGCCGATGGGAGGAGATGGCAGCGTTGATTCCCCGAGGCAATTGAAGAAAACGGCCGAGCCGTCCCACGAGCCGGCGGCGGCATGCCGACCGCACGGGAAAAACTCGGTGGCACCGAAGCCGGCCACCAAGCGCGCGGCGGAGGCGTCGCCGGCGCGCGGTAAGACGGCCGCCAAGAAGGCACGCCGAATGCTTCCGGCCACGGCGCCGAGGCGGGCCCTCCGACGGCAATCGGGTAACACTGGTACAGCGAGGTGCTATACAAACGGTTTTTAACCCCTTTCCGCGATGGCGTTCTGAACCGTCACCTAGTGAGTGACTGCGATAGGGGGGTCCTTCCCACACGACCCAGAAACCATCGGGGATAGGCCCTCCTGGCACACACCCTCAGCAAAGTGAGGTCGTGTGCGACGGGCGAGCGATCAAATACGATTATACAGGCCCAATCAGTTCCGGTCATAAGTACATCCCACACAGTCAGTCCCAAACAAACATTTCCGTTTGTTATGTACATTCCACACAGTCAATCCAAGGAATACATTTTCGTTCTGATGTACATCCCACACAGTTAATCCAGGTAAAACGTTTCCGTTCGTATGTACATCCCACACAGTCAATCCTGGGAAAACGTTTCCGTTCGTATATACATCCCACACAGTTTTATGTATAGGCTCGTGTGTGATAGGTGTAACTATCACACACGCTCTGCCTCGGTTAACCGTTTGCTTTTATTCAACTACATCACACACGATTTGATGAAGAAAACTGTAGGGCATTGGGCTATCCATCACAAGCGCTTTTACTGCTAGAACCGTTTGCAAAGTTCCATGACCCATTTAGCAGGTTTATTAGTTTACAATTAATAATTCCAGTATTACGCAAATTCACATTTCATATCGGACAGTTGTTTGCCAATTTCATATCAGGCACATAAATATATTTTAACATCACAGTACGATAGCTACCTGAAAACAGCACAGTACATCATATAGCTAGTTCAGCTTCATAAGAACAATATTAGAACAATATATTCATTTCCCTAATCGAGATCATCCAGGCTCGTCTTATCCACCTCTGCTTTCAGTTCAGTAAGAACATGTTTTGCACTGGCCAACTGGGAAAGTGCCTCCTCCTTCGCCAACACCATCTTAGCAAATTCTGGTTTAAAAAATCTGAGCTCATTCTCCACCTTCCTCTTTTTATCTCGCATCTTCAAATATTCTTCAGCGTTGACAACACTTTCTCTAAGCCTACCTCTGTTCTCTTCCTCATACATGCTCCAGAGCTTTGTTAGGCACATCTTCAAAGACTGTGGCCACTCTTGATCAACCCACTCCAGGTAAGAACACTTCCGTTCATCCTATAATATTTAAAACTAGATCAGTAACAATTGTAGGGGAAATGGGTTTATAGCAACATAGAAAATCACCAATACTTATTTTAAAAAACTGAAGAAACAGGTTAATTATGACATATCTTCTCAAAAAGATCAATGTGCAAATGAATTAATTGCTACTGAGACAACAACCAAATTCTGAAACATCAGAAGCTATAATTAACTACAACAACGCTACAAGTTCTTACTAATGTACTATAAATAACAAATTGAACATTTTATGAGGAAGCTAAATATAACTGCAACAACATAGCGACAGTATTTGGATGACAGCAAATTGATACTAACAGGTGTGTACATGCACAAATTTAGTAACATAGAACTAATAGCACTAAGGCCGTCCACTATGTAGGCCAAAACCGGTGTAAAGACAACTGTTGCTACATTTCGCACCGGTGCCCTGCACTGGCGAGCTGATGCAGCGGAAAAAAATCAGGGAAGCGGACTCCAAAGAACCTAGTTGCTCTGATGCCCAGTTCCTTCGTGCCATAAAGATTTAGTATTTTACTGCTTGGCTGTTCGGATGTGTGGACCAAAGTTGGCTGCACAAACTGCTGAAGCGGTGCCAAATAATTTTCTAATGGCACCGCTGATGAGATGGCAACATTTTTAGATACTAGGTACAAACTGTGACACTGTCTTAAGATGCGTTTGGTTGAAGGTGTGGTATGAATGGGTTGGGACCATGACAGTGTCTGAATCACATCTAACAAATGATTTGTAACAACGAAAGTGGGGCTAACCTTCTCTGCACATGCCAGAAACTTCCTCCCACTGTCCACAGATTCAAACGCAACTAGCTTCACGCTTGGAGATTGATGGTGACAACGAGCAGACATATATTCAGCCACCCCGCTCCATTCATTGCAACTTATGGTCCTAGGGAGATACAAGAGGAAGAAATGACTCAAATCGACCGCCGGGTTAAAATCCTTCATTCCAAGTCATAGCCCGAGAGAGAGAAGAGAGGCATACCCGGGTGGTGAAGGAGTCGTCGGAGGAGGAGGAACCGCTCGAGAGGTCATTGAAGAAGACCATGGCAATCCCGGCGGTAGGATGCGAGACGGCGAGAGTGAGTAAGTGGCTATAGCTTAGGAAGGAAGGAAGGAGGAAACAGGGGAAATGTGACTTGTGGTCGGGAAGAAAAGGGAGTGGGGAAGGGGGGGCGGGGGTAGATATTTCGGCGGTAGGCCAAAAATTTTGAAATGTGGAGGGAAACTTTGCGCGTGGTGCCGCCGGACACCATTCACTTTGAATGATTGTGTGCATCGCAAACGATTCTTCTGCTTTATGCGCATGGGATGAGTTTGATAATTCAAATTTTGGTGGAAATTTCCCTGAGTACTGTCCTCATCCACGTCATTGCATAATTTAACATCGCTTGCTAATTTGGGCACACAAAAGAGCGTACAGCACACAGACCACACTTACTGAATCGAGCAATTTTAGTAATTAAACAGAGCCAGTTGACCTAAACATTGCTCTAACAAAAGACCAGCATTAAAACAAAGCCTAAGTATGCATAATTTGAACAAAGCCGCCGCCGCGCCGGCCTATGCATCGCCGGTGTGAGATGAGACGTCGATGACTTGTCCTGGCGACATGGCGCCGTTGGTGGACTACGCGTCCCCCCTGCTGAAGTCGACCGCGTCCTCGTCCTCGTCCTGGGCGCCGCCCTCAAGGTTGTAGTACTCGTAGTAGTGGCTGCGCCAGAGCTCGCGTTGGTACTCCAACGCTGATTCCTCGACGGACAAACTCTTCTCTACCTCGACCTCGGCCACGCGCAAATCCTCCTCCCGGCGCTCCTCGATCCCCGCCGCCTCCTGCATCTCCAGCTCCCGCTCGGCGATCTCATGAGGAAGCAGGTGCTCCATGGCCACCGCCGCCTTTTCGGACATGGGTTGCATGCTGGATTCCGAGGTGGCCCGGAATATCTTGGCGTGTGCGTCCTCGATCTTGGCGTGGATGGCCTCGACCCGGGCCAGGGCGACATCGGCGGCACAGATGGCAGCTTGAGCGCTCTCGGCGTTTGCAGCCGCCGTCGCAGCAGCAGCTGCAGCCGTCTCGGCTGCTGCAGCTGCCCTGTCGGCTGCCGCAGACGCCCTCTCGATGGATGCAGCCGCGCTCAATGCGGATGCGGTGGCACTCTCGGCGTAGGCGGCCGCGCTCTCGGCGCAGGCGGCGACGCTCGGGGAGGACACGGCCACCGTACGGGCCTTCACGAAGCATTTCCACGGCGTCATCTTTGCAAGAAAAAGTGGCAACGGATGGTGTTTTAAATGTACAAGAAAATTTGTAGTACTAATACAACTGTCATGTCAAATTTTGGAAAATTTCAGGGGTCATTTGACCTTTTAAGACATCTAAGTGATTTTCTAGCCATTTAATGACCGTAATTCAAATTTGAACTACATGTACATGCAACAGCTAACCATAACGGTTTGAAAAGTCATATTTTGTGTACTTCTGTGTGATTTAATTCCATGTGCAGTAAATTGGAAGGAATTTTCAAACATATTGGTCTCACAGCTATGACACAACTAGGCATGGAGTGCCATGGCATTTAAATTCCAAAAAACTAAAAAAAGATCAGAAACACATGAAGCCTTGCTTGATATAATGTCATGCCACCAAGATGATGTGGTAAAAAATTTGGCATGTTTGACGAAAGTTTGGACACACACCCCTCACAAACCGAAGCAACTCACTAGAAGGCTCGTGGTTCCGAGAGGGAACAATACATGTTTGATGACGAACGGGCGATAGCTTCCTCTTACGGGCTTCAAAAAATTTCTATAGTTAACGTGCACTAATACAACTGTTGTGTCAAAATATGGAAAATTTCAGGGGTCATTTGACCTTTTTAAGACATTTAAGTGATTTTCTAGCCATTTAATGACCGTAATCCAAATTTGAACTACATCTACATGCAACGGCTAACCATAACAGTTTGAGAAATCATATTTGTGTACTTATGTGCGTGTTACTTCCATGTGCAGTAAATTGGAAGGAATTTTTAAACATATTGGTCTCACGCCCTGGACACATGCATGGAGTGCCATGGCATTTAAATTCCAAAAAATTAAAAAAAGATCAGAAACACATGAAACCTTGCTTGATGTAATGTCATGCCACCAAGATGATGTGGTAAAAAAAATTGGCATGTTTGACGAAAGTTTGGACACACACCCCTCACAAACCGGAGCAATTCACTAGAAGGCTCGTGGCTCCGAGAGGGAACAATGCATGTTTGATGACGAACGGGAGATAGCTTCCTCTTACGGCCTTTAAATTTTTTATACATTTAACATGCACTAATACAACTGTCATGTGAAATTTTGGAAAATTCTAGGGGTCATTTGACCTTTTAAAGACATTTAAGTGATTTTCTAGCCATTTAATGACCGTAATTCAAATTTGAACTACATCTACATGCAACAGCTAACCATAACGGTTTGAAAAATCATATTTGTGTACTTGTGTGCGAGTTAATTCCATGTGTAGTAAATTAGAAGGAATTTTCAAACATATTGGTGTCACGGCATGGACACATGCATGGAGTGCCATGGCATTTAAATTCCAAAAAATTAAAAAATGATCAGAAAAACATGAAACCTTGCTTGATGTAATGTCATGCCACCAAGATGATGTGGTAAAAATATTGGCCTGTTTGACGAAAGTTTAGACACACACCCCTCACAAACCGTAGCAACTCACTAGAAGGCTCGTGGTTCCGAGAGGGAACAATGTATGTTTGATGACGAATGGGAGATAGCTTCGTCTTACGGCCTTCAAATTTTTTCTACATTTAACGTGCAGTAATACAATTGTCGTGTGAAAATTTGGAAAATTCTAGGGGTCATTTGACCTTTAAAGACATTTAAGTGATTTTCTAGCCATTTAATGACCGTAATTCAAATTTGAACTACATCTACATGCAACAGCTAACCATGACGATTTGAAAAATCATATTTGTGTACTTGTGTGCGAGTTAATTCCATGTGCAGTAAATTAGAAGGAATTTTCAAACATATTGGTGTCACGGCATGGACACATGCATGGAGTGCCATGGCATTTAAATTCCAAAAAATTAAAAAATGATCAGAAAAATATGAAACCTTGCTTGATGTAATGTCATGCCACCAAGATGATGTGGTAAAAAAATTGGCCAGTTTGACGAAAGTTTGGACACACACCCCTCACAAACCGTAGCAACTCACTAGAAGGCTCGTGGTTCCGAGAGGGAACAATGTATGTTTGATGACGAACATGAGATAGCTTCCTCTTATGGCCTTCAAATTTTTTCTGCATTTAACGTGCACTAATACAACTGTCATGTGAAAATTTGGAAAATTCTAGGGGTCATTTGACCTTTTAAAATATTTAAGTGATTTTCTAGCCATTTAATGACCGTAATTCAAATTTGAACTATATCTACATGCAACGGCTAACCATAACAGTTTGAAAAATCATATTTTTGTGTACTTGTGTGCGAGTTAATTCCATGTGCAATAAATTGGAAGGAATTTTCAAACATATTGGTGTCACGGTCTGGACACACATGCATGGAGCGCCATGCCATTCAAATTCCAAAAAATAAAAAAAATGATCAGAAACACATGAAACCTTGCTTGACGTAATGTCATGCCACCAAGATGATGTGGTAAAATAATTGGCCTGTTTGACGAAAGTTTGGACACACACCCCTCACAAACCGGAGCAACTCACTAGAAGGCTCGTGGTTTCGAGAGGGAACAATGCATATTTGATGACGAACAGGCGGTAGCTTCCTCTTATGGGCTTCAAAAAATTTCTACAATTAACGTGCACTAATACAACTGTCATGTCAAAATTTGAAAAATTTCAGGGGTCATTTGACCTTTTTAAGACATTTAAGTGATTTTCTAGCCATTTAATGACCGTAATCCAAATTTGAACTACATCTACATGCAGCGGCTAACCATAACGGTTTGAAAAAAAATATTTGTGTACTTGTGTGCGAGTTAATTCCATGTGCAGTAAATTGGAACGAATTTTCAAACATATTGGTGTCACGGCTTGGACACAAGCATGGAGTGCCATGGCATTTAAATTCCAAAAAATTAAAAAATCATCAGACGATGTAAATATCTGGTGTTCAAAAAAGAAAATGTAAAGATCTGGTAAGACAACCGGCCCCCACACGATTGGCACTCTATTTCGCGCCTCGAGGTTTGGAAGGTGAGTGGCGCGGGTTATTAATCAGACATGGTTCTGTATTGGAAACCGTCAGTTATTAAGTTCACACACGGATTTTGCTGCGGGAATCATGTGTAATTCAAACTACAGTACTCGTAAATTTTGGCGACCGGCGTGTGTACTGTTCCTGTCGATCTAGATTCTGGCCGCCAATAAATACTACCTTGCTCACGTCGTCCCGCCTGCATTCTCATCTACATCCTTCCCTCGCTCGCCCTCTCTCTCTCTCTCTCAAATCTCAGCCATGGCACCGCCAATCTGCCCACACGCCGACAAGGAGGCACCATCCCCCGAGGACGCTCAGTCGAAGAGCAGTGATGAGAAGGACCCATATGCGCCGCTGGACGAGGTTGCGCCGGACCCCCCAACTTTGAAGTGGTTTTGGGGCCAGTACAATCATTGTCTGTGGAAGTCGCTGCCGCCGGCTGAGAAAGCCAGGCAAGTGGCGTTCAAGAAGGAGATGGCGGAGGAGGAAGCCAGGTACTAGGCGGCCTGTATAGCCCGTGATGCCGCCTGGAAAAAGGAGGCAGTGGAGCTTTGGGGGCGGGCGCGTCGTCGTGCAGAGGAGGTGTACGAAGACGGGTACTTCGCGAGGAAGGTCAAAGGCACTAGGCGCCTCATCGCTGCGTGGAGGTGGGCCGATAAGCTCCAGCGTGCCAGCGACAAGGAGCTCCGGTGGGCGCCCAACGAAATGGCAAGCTCGTTCACGCTCGTCCGCCAGCAAGAGGAAGATCGGTACGTTAAGCGCTGCGAGGCGGAGGAGGCAGAGTACTGCCTCTCCACTGGGAAGACGCCGCACACCAGGGAGCTACTGGCGAGGGGCTGCCGGAATACTGCCCCCAGGAGGGATTATTAGTTTTAGTATTGTTCGTTTTCAATTTTATGCATTGTACCTAGTAGTTAAGTATCATCACGTATATGTGATGATATTATATATATTCTGTGATGAACTAATGAACAATTAATATATATTATGAATTCCATTTTCTATCTGTTTTTGTATACTAATTTGTATCTAGCTGTTATCATCCACATATACAGAATGGAAAGCATATATACACACATTGAAACAGAACATATAAGAACGGAAAACAGAGTACACACATTGAAACAGAGCAATAAACAGAGCAATATTATGATTGCTGTGAATACATAGCGATCCATGTCGAAACGACTCAACAAAACAAAATGCGTCCATGAGACCATGACCAGCAGCCCTTGCCTACGGTAGCTCTTGGCTCTGCCTGAACTCGTGCAGGCATTTGACGAAGCGGTCGACATGCTCGCGGTACATCTGGAGCGCGATCTCGAGCTCCAAGTTGGCTATTTCATCGGAGATCACCAGCTTGAGGATGCGACGGCCATGTTCCTCTACTGCGCCCAGGTGGACACCTGGGCCAAGGAGGTAGTCGAGCCTAGTGACCAACGCGTTGGCATCGAGCGGGCCGTGGACAAGGCGAATGGCGCGACCCATGCGAACAGCGCGGCGGACGTCCGGTGCAAGTACGACGCGACCGGCCTCTGGTGCAAGTATGGCGCAGAGGGCCTCTGCCCACTCTTGATGAGGAATGGGGGTACTGACAGGACGTGTACCCAGCTGCGACGCCCTATCGACAGCAGGCAAGCATCGATGGATCCGCTCTTGCTGCGCGGTGCTCCAACGGTCTCGCCGTGTGGCGAGCCATAGCCTATCGGCGCGGACCTGCCTAGCTTGCTCTGCGGTGCGCCATCGATCATGTTGTGCGGCGAGCTGCAGCCTCTCAGCGCTGACATGCCTATCTTGATCCGCGGCGCTGAAGCGCCATGTGCCAAGGGTCTGCTCAACCCTGGCGATGACGCGCCTCACGGCGTCGTCCATCGCGTTGCCGAGGAGCGCCTCGGCCTCGATGGGCCGTGGCGCCTTCTCGTTTTCCTCATCGACGAGGTTGATTGCAGAGGCGGCGCTTTGGTGGGTTGGCATGCTTGGAAAAGGTGGATGTGCTACAGGCTATGCTTGTTGCTTCCGTGCGTCACGCACAGCCTAGTTTTATGCGCAATATCGCTGGGTGGTGGGAAACCGGTGAGGAAATGGCGGGAAACGGTGGCGTGTTCATAAAATGCCATCAATTAATGGAAACTTAGCATAGAAGGAACATCGAGCTAGCACAAGAAGTAGATGATGATCAGATGATCATTTATCCTAGTTAATTATGCATGTAATAGTTTACTTTGGTGTGTGGAAATGTCATGTGTGTACTAGCCACCTATGTAATTGGATGCTTGCCGCGTATTACACACATCTTGTTTATGTGAAACATTTCTGTTCTCTTGGCTCAACACAAACAGTTTATCGGAATGATATGTATGCCCTCCATTGCACACACCTTGATCTGGCTGAACCGTTTCTGTTGCGTTGCCTGATCGAAAACAGTTCATCCGAGTGAACCGTATGCCGTATATCGCACACACCTTGATCTGGCTGACCGTTTCTTTTGTGTTGCCTAATCACAAATAGTTCATCCGAGTGAACTGTATGCCGTATATCACACACACCTTCATCTGGCTGCCCGTTTCTGTTGTTCCGCCTCATCGCAAACAGTTAATTGAACTGAACCGTATTCCCCGCATCGCACACGCAACTAAAATCTGAACCGTGTTTGATGTATCCTTCATCGCAAATGTTTTGCATCTTTTTTGACTGTTTTTTTACATCACCGTTTGCGATTAATGCATCGCACATAGTTTCGTCAAAGGGTGTCTGATCGTAGTGTCGCGTTAGCAGCATCCTGCAGTAGTGTAATTACAACTTGCTGGTTTTAGTTTGCCACTTGGTTGCATTCTTCTTATGTTGTCCCCACGGCGCGCCGATCGCCCCTTGAGCTAGCGCTGGCGGCCATGGTGGCCGCGTCTAGGAACGAGGACATCTTCCGGAAGACCCGGAGCAGCATCATCAAGCGCAGCGAAGACCCGCCCGCGAAGGACCTCGGTCTGGACCCCGCCGATACGGAACGCATTGCCTGGTGGGATCGAAACGCGGTCGAGAAGGAGTTGGCGGCGCCCGAGAAGGCGGTGAGGGAGGCCTCGGCCCAGGCGTGGGCGAGGGCCGCCGAGGCAAGGGGACGGGCCACCGTGAACCCGGCTTGGTCGGAATGGGCGGAGGGCGTGATGCCGGCCGCCACCATCATCAAGCCGCAGACAGACGAGGGACACGACCCGGACGAGCAGGTGGAGCTATCCGATGACGACTCAGATGGCATCGAGGAGATTGTTGTGGACACTCCGCCCCGGAACGACCCGGCGAGCGGGGGCGAGGCCGGAGGAGGAGGTCATGGGGAGGATGCCGCTCCGGACGGAGCGCCGCGGGTGACGTCGGCCGGCGCATCGGGATCGTTGCTGGCCATGGAGGCGCCGACAGGGGGCAGCCGCGCCCTGGTGGTTGTGCCGCCGCAGGCCACCATGAACGCGGAGCAAGCGTCGGGAAGCGGCCCTGCCACCGGGGCGCAGTAACCCCGGGCGGGCGCCGGAGAAGTTGTTCCCGGGCCGCGCGCACAGGAGGACGCGGCGACAGACGCCGTGTGCCAGCAGCTCCGAGGGCGTGAGAGCCGGCTACAGGCCTTTGTCCAGAGCGAACTGGAGCGGACGCGGGACCTGGAGCATGCCGTTGCGGTAAAGTTCTTCTTTTGGCTTGGTTTGCGATTGATCAGTGGGGGCATGCCAGCGCACCCACTGGGTGTAGCCCCCGAGGCCCGGGCCGGTTGTGGAGCAGCCGGGTCGGGTCTTATATGCGTTTGTGAATTCTATTAACACTTACTCCCCGGAGCATCTGGATGCCCTGCGAGTCGGCGCGCACAACCGGCTGCTGGAGAAGTACCGCACTGTCACGGCGCAACTCGCCGCCAAGGAGGAGGCGCTTCGCCTAGCCCAAGGTACGTCTTGCATGCTTCTAGTGGGGGCGCATCAGCGCACCCACTGGGTGTAGCCCCCGAGATTCGGGTCGACTGCAAAGTAGTCGGGTCAAATCTTAAGGCGTTTTTCTTTCTTTCGGCGTCTGACTTGAAGTTTTGCCTTGCAGCCGCGGCGGCCGAGATGCCGGACCTCCGAACCCGGCTGGCCGAAGCCGGCCAGCAGCGTGAGTAGGCCGCCGCCGACAACAGCCAGCTTCGGGCCGAGGTGGAGCGGCTGAAAGCGGAGCCCATCAAGGTGTCGGAGGCCCACCAGGCGAAGCTGGGCCGGCTGGCGGATGAGCATGGGAAGGCGGTTGCTGCGAAGGACGCCGAGCTGAAGGCGGCCGTCGAGAAAAGCGCCGGGCTCGAGAAGGAGCTTGAGGCCTGTGGCCGCGTGTGTGCCCTGGAGCGGAATGGTATGTTGTAAGAGGCGCAGCATCTGGACGAGCTCCTCCTTCGTAAGTGTTTCCCCGACAGTCCTGCCGGTTCGCGAGCCGACCGAATTTTACATAGCTGACCGATTCCCTTCTTTCTTGCGCCAGGGGCCTTCCCGGAGATGCAGGAGACGGTGAAGGCGGCCGTGCGCACGCACCGGTCTACTCAGGTGGATGCGGGTGCCGCGGTCGACCCACGCGCCGCCTGGACCTTCTCAGAGCTCATGCTCGCTACTGAGGCCCGTCTGAAGGTCCTAGACAAGCAGATGGCGAGGCTGTTCATGGCCGGGTTGGGCATGACGGCCGCCCTCTAGCCGAACGCGGTGGCGCCCAATAGTGTCACATGGCTGGCGCGCTGGCTGGAGGCCGGCTTGGCACGACTCCACGCATGGCAAGTCTCTGCGGCTCGTGCCGGCGCAGACCTGGCGCTGCGGTTCACCCTGTCTTGGTACCCAGCCCTAGACCTGGACCAGCTGGCAGCCCAGCGGGCCGGCGCGGAGGCCGACTTGGAGGCCCGGGCACATCGGATCGCCGGGCAGGCCAGCTACCTTGCCTCGTTCGCCGCACATGATGAGTTCAACGCGGAGTGGATGGAGGATGGCGGAGAGCTTCCGCCCGACGACTTTGGCCTGGAGCTCGACGACCCGGCTGGCAGCTCCGATGAGACGGACGCCTATGCGGACGATGAGGCTGCGCTGGGTGACACCGGTGTCTTGACGGACATGGCGGTCGATGCGGAGGGGCCGGCGAGCGCGCAACCCGACGCGACAACTACTTTTTCTTTTGAATTTTGTTAAGTAGCAGGTCTAGCCACTGGGGGTGTAGTGGAATGTAATGAACTCTGGTCGTGGGCCTTGTGTTATGTAAATATTTTGTGAGCGTTTATGCTTTTGCTTCCCGTCCTTAGGCCTTTTCTCGTTTGCCTCCTCTTTGGGCCTCTCTCCCGCTAGTCGAACAGCCGAGTGCTAGTCTGTGACAAGGAGTTCGGCCTTGGGAGGGGACGCGCAATACTTAGGTTTTTTCAGACATTGAGTGCAAGCAAAACACCCATTGGGCCGGCTGGCGGTGGGCGGCGAAGCCGGCCACCGCGCAGCCGGTCGTGCGGTGATTGTCGCGTGAACCGATCCAACCGGTCTCTCTTAGCAAACCTCCGTGTGCCTGCGCATTTGGCCGTGCGCTCTTGCCAGCCGGAGAGCCGAAGCCAGACTATGGCTTTGGCGAAGAGGAGGGCCGTGGCGACTCGAACACGTCGAAAATAAACTAAGGGGGGACGACGGGGTGTGGTCGAGCCGGCTAGCCCCCGAGCCGAATGAACCAACCCGGGAGGAGGAGGGTAAAATCATGAAGGTGTGCAGGACACGGTGTTTGATAGAAAAGCTAGCCCCCAAGTGTCGCTCGGGGGACCTGTTGCATTCATTGAACTCAAAAGGTAGCGATACATGCATGCATATGGCTAACTGTAAAACGGGCGGAGGAGCTCCGTGTTCCATGGCCGGCTTGTATCTTCGCCGGCCGTGTCTCTCTAGCGCTTGTTCGGCTTGCGTGCGTCGATGAGGTAGTAAGCGTTGCGGTCGCACAAGGCTTTGCTGACGATGAAGGGGCCCTCCCAAGGGGAGGCCAGTTTGTGCTGGCCGGCTTGCTGCTGGACGAGCAGGAGTACGAGGTCACCCTCGCGGAACGTGAGGGGCTTGATCTTCTTGCTATGGTAGGGCCGTAGGCTTTGCTGGTAGATGGCCAATCGGCTGAGGGTCAAGAGGCGCGCCTCCTCGAGCAGGTCGACGCCGTCTTCGCAGGCTTCCTTGGCCTCAGCTTCCGTGTACATGATCACCCGAGGTGAGTCAAAATCGATGTCGGTGGGGATGATGTCCTCGGCTCCGTAGACAAGGAGGAACGGGGCGAATCCAGTCGTCCGGTTGGGCGTTGTCCGGAGACTCCAAAGGATGGCTGGCAGCTCATCGAGCCAGCTGCCGTGTGAACGCACGAGAGGCTCAATGAGTCGCGGCTTGATGCCGGCTAGGATTAGGCCGTTTGCCCGCTCGACCTGGCCGTTGGATTGGGGATGTGCGGCGGAGGCCAAGTCAAGTCGGATGCCGGATACAGAGCAGTACTGCACTAGCGCGCCCTTGGCGAAGTTGGTGCCGTTGTCCGTGATGATGCTGTGCAGGACGCCGTAGCGAACCGCGATGTCCTTGATGAATCGGACGGCTATGGGCCCATCGAGCTTCTTGATTGGCCGCGCCTCGATCCACTTGGTGAACTTGTCGATGGCCACCAGCAAGTGCGTCATGCCACCTCGGGCGGTTTTGAAGGGCCCCACCATGTCGAGCCCCTAGACGGGAAAGGGCCAGGTGATCGGGATGGTCTGGAGGGCCGTAGCCGGCTGGTGGCTGCGCTTGTTGAAGCGTTAGCGGCCCTCGCACTTGAGGGCCAGTGACTCGACATCTTTGAGGGCCGTGGGCCAGTAGAAGCCGTGGCAGAATGCTTTGGCCACCAGGGACCTCGAGGCGGCGTGGTGCCCGCACATGCTCTAGTGGATGTCCAGGAGGATCTCTATGCCCTTGTCTTGTTCGACGCAGCGCCATAACACGCCTATCGCGCTGCGCTTGACGAGTTCTTGGTTGATAATGCTATAGGCAGAGGCTTGGCACTGCACTTGCCGGGCCTCGGTTTCGTCCATGGGGAGCGCTCCGCTCTCCAAACAGGCAAGGATTGGTTGGGCTCAAGACGGAGCCATTGCCACCGTAAAAACGGCCACTTGGACGAGGTCTGGGGCGGCAGCCCCCGGGCCGGAGCCGGCAGCCCCCTGGACTAGGGCGGCTGCCCCCGAGCCGGAGCCGGCAGCCCCCGGGACTGAGCCGGCAGCCCCTGAGGCCTGGTCGAGGTCTCCAAGGTCGGGTGGGGGAGCCGTGGGGTCGTCCGGGACGAAGATGGACTCGGAGTCCGGAGATGGCTTGATGGACGGTTTCCAGAGGTGGTCGAGGGAGACACCGGGTGGAGCTTATCTTGGCGAGGGTGTCAGCAGCCTCATTGTTCGTGCGGGGAGCGTGGAGGAACTCGCAGCCGTTGAAGGCACCGGAGAGTTACTGGACCAGGAAGCGATAGCTGGCCATGTTGGCATCTCGGGCGTCCTACTCGCCTGAGGTCTGTTGCACCATCAAGTCCGAGTCGCCGTAGTAGAGGATGCGCCGGACGCCGATCTCTTTGGCCAGCCGGAGGCCGTGCATGAGCGCTTCGTACTCGGCAATGTTGTTAGAGGCAGCGAAGTGGATCTGTAGCGCATACCGCAGCCAGTCACCCTTGGGGGAGGACAGCACGATGCCGGCTCCCAAGCCAGATCACATCTTGGAGCCGTCGAAGTGCATGCGCCAGTCGTCGAGTCGGGCGGCGGCAGGTACTAGGTCTCTGTCTAGTCGACGAGGAAGTCGGCTAGCGCCTGGGACTTGATGGTGGTGGGCGGCTCGTAGAAGATGGTGTGGCTAGCCAGGTCGATGGCCCACTTGGCCACTCGGGCGGAGGCATCCCGGCAGCCCATGATCTCGCCAATGGGGGCCATGCTGACCACGGTGATGGTGTGCTCCTGGAAGTACTGCTTTAGCTTCTTGGCTGTGAGGGTAGTTCTGCTTGGAGGCGGAGAGCACCTCGCTCAGGTAGTATACCGGACGCTGGACCTGCTGGATCTTGCCCTCCTCCGGGCGCTCGACCACCAGCACCGTGCTGACCGCGCGTGAGGTGGCGGCGATGTATAGCAACAATGGCTCCTTGTCAGCCGGCGCGGCCAAGATGGGTGCGGTGGAAAGCATGTGCTTGAGGTTGCGGAAAACCTCGTCCGCCTTGTCGTTCTACTCAAACGATGACATCTTCTTCATCAGCAGATATAGGGGCAGGGCCCTCTCGCCCAGCCGGCTGAGAGAGGCCAAGCAGCCGATGAACGTCTGGACATCACGTAGTCGGGTCGGCTTGCGCATGGGCTCGATGGCCTTGATCTTCTCCGGGTTTCCCTCAATACCGCGCTCCGAGATGAGGAAATCGAGCAGCTGGCCGGCTGGCACACCGAACACGCACTTTTTCGGGAGAAGATTATAAAGGTGTGGTAGTCGCCTTCAAGACCAACCCTGAGTGAATCGAGGCTCATCCGTTGGGGGTGACTCGACAGGGAGAATACGAAGAGTCACTTGGTGACGCCCCGGAGCTTTGGCTTCGGCACAGCTCTAATGGAGATTAGCACTCTCACGAGTGTGAACTTTGGGATAAATCCGCGTCCCTGACTCTCTTGTGGTTATCTCATACCACACCCTTTACTTTCTGCAATTCATACTTGCTCTTATTGATATATCTTGTGCTAGTCGAATTGCTTAGTTGTTCCTACATTTCCATATCTTGTGACATAGTTTGTGCTTGCTAGTTTCCTTAAGTGCCTATCTTGTTTAGCATAGGTTGTTGGTGTACTTAGTTGAGCCTAGCATATATAGGATTTGTGCTTGAAAGTATTCGTTAGTTTAATTCCGCATTAGGATAAAGCCAAATCCATAAAAGTTTTAAATCGCCTATTCACCCCCCCTCTAGTCATCATCTTGATCCTTTCAATTGGTATCAAAGCTTTGGTCTCTCCTTGGTAGGCTTCACCGCCTAGAGAGTAAAGATGTCGACTAGTGGTATAGTGCATGATGACACTTTTTGTTTTAGTGGCACAAACTATCACTTATGGAAAATTCGCATGCTTTCTCATTTCCGGACCATGGGTCCAAATTTTGTGCGAATTGTTCTTGTAGGGTCTTCTCCGTGGAAGGATGAACTTTTTCCAACTATTGAGGAAAATGATAATATGCTTTGTGGGTATGGTGCTAAAAATGCCATAATCCAGTTTATATCCCTTGAAGTGTTTGAGTCAATCATGACTTGTGTGACGGCTCATGAGATGTGGACCAAACTTGAAGAAATATATAGTGGGTCCAATCTTGGTGAGGTTCATCATCTTTTGGAGGAGTCAATTGAGGAGTTCTCCACATCTACAAATCATGAAGAACTCCATATTGCTTCTTCCTCCGTGTGCTTGGACATTTCTACTTCTTCCACCTCACCATCATATGGCATATCCCAAGGTAATGACATGGTGAGTGGAAATATCATTTGTGATGATGATGTTGTGCTAAGCATTGATGATCTTTCATGTATACATGCTAGTGTTGTTGCTTCTATAGACTTGAGCATACCTAGCAAAAATGACATACATTCTTGTGTTGATAGTCCATGCATATCATTTAGAGATTCCTTGAATACTGTTTGTGATGATATGCTTGATACTCCTTATTGCCATGATCTCTATGCTTCTATTTCCTCTAGTTGTTGTTTGGCTAACAATTTAGAGGAAATAAGGAAAAATAGTGCACACATCATTAATGAGGATATTGCTAGAAGAGCAAAGAAGGACATCACCACGTTGGAGAGGAAATGCTATGAGTGTCAAGAGGATGAACATGGATATCCTACTCTTGATGATAAAGAAACTCCCTCTCCAAAAGAATCATCATCAACCTCCGATGTTCACATGTGCCTCATGGCAAGAGGTAATACCGAGGTATCATCTACTCTTAGTAATGATATTGATGATGAATGTGATAGGGATATGAGTCAAGAAACATATGAAATTGATAATTCTCTTCGTGGGGTAAATAAGAACACTTATGTGATGTTTAAAGATCTTATTACTCATTTTGGTAAGTGTAATGATTTACTTCATGAAGAGCAAGAACAACATGAAAAACTTGATTGTAACCTTCTTGATGCTCTAGAAACTCTTAGAGACATAGAATCTTCTAAAGAAGAGATTGAAGTTGCTCATGATCAACTTAAAGAGGATTTGAGCACCTTGACCATGGCTACAAGAATGTCCAAGGAGAGCTCATCAAACTCTCTATGTCTTATGTGGAATTTCAAGCTACTCATGTGAAGTCTCCAGTTTCTTCTAGCTCCTCCCATATTGTCAATGATGCTTGTGCTACTAACTCTACTACTTGTGAAGCATCTATCTTGAAGGAGAATGTTCAGCTAAGGGCTCAACTTGCCTTGCTAACTAGCAATTATGGAAAATTAGAAGAAAGTCATGAATAGCTCTCGGGCTCTCATGATGACCTTCTAATCTCCGATGAAAGGCTAAAGTTAGCTCATGAGGCTATTCTGACTAAGGTAACATCGTGTGAGCCTCATGCGGACATTGACACTAGTTCTACTCAAAATGCTTTATTATCTTGTGCTAGTCCTTGTGATTCATCTAGACATATTGTTGCAAAATATTGTGAATAATTGCTCTCCTTGTCTTGTTGCTCTAACAATGAAGCTTCCTCTAGTACTTTTGTTGATACTAACCTTGTAGAGGAAAACAAAGAGCTTAAGTCCCAAGTCACTAATTTGAAGAAAGACTTGGAAATGTGTCATGAAGGAAATACCTCTCTCAACGCTATCCTGTAACACCCCAAAAATTTAATTATGTTTTTACTAAATAAAATTTGGCCAGAATTAAAATTTTGAATTTTTGCTAGGTCTTTTATTAATTTCAGAACCATTTTCTGTTTCTGTTTTCAAAATTCTTCCCTCCATATAGCAATTTTTGGAAATAATATTGTGGCTTTGGTAGTTCTCTTAAAACATTTCAATTATAGTTTAATAACAGCAAGAATTATTTTCAGAATAAAATTTGCCTCTAAACAATTCTTTTAATAGCTATTTCAATATTTTAAATGCCTCTGTTGCACTACAACTAATTTAAATAATTCTTTTTAATTTCCACAAAAATTAGGAGAGGTCATTTGATGCCTACATATCACTTTTATGCAAAAACCCAACCTGGTGTTTTGAAAATTTTGAGTTAACCATCCTCTTCTCAATTCTGTCCATTTCTTGAGTTTGTACTACAACCCAATTTTCTGTTGCCTCAAAAATCCTGAAATTTTTCCCACTTATAGACCTTCCAGCCAAACACTTAAGTCCAAAATTTTGGCTCCATTGGAATCTTTTTAGTTCACCAAATATTCCTCTATAGTTTCTGTCCAGAAATGAAATTCTCCCAAACTTGCACTAGAAAGTTTTGCATTATGCCAAAACAATCACACCATCATTTTATTCATCTAAGGAGACACCATCCTGGAAATTTTCATGCCCAGAAAAGTTTCCTAGATAGCCATAGCATATTATCAAACAGGTTGTGGGCATGGCAGAAATTTGCATCCTCATGAACCTGCATTATAAACTTGATCATCTGGCCAAGAAGTTATGTCCATCACTCCTACCAGGCCAATTATTGCCACCCAGCCAAAAATTGGCTCACCTAGACCACCCTGGGGCCCTCTAGCATTTGGTCGAGCGCTCTGTGGGCGTGCACTGGACATGGCCAGAGCGCCCGTGCTGCACCCACCAGCGCCCGATCTCCTGCCACTCCCCACAGCCGCCCTCCTGCTCGTTCTGATCCACTATGAGCTTCTCCAGGAAGCCCCGTACCCCACCGACATCCTCCTTGGCCGCTTGCGGCGGCCAACCACCGACCCGAGCCGCCGCCACCGTCATTTGCTCGGGCACGGCACCGCCCGAGCCGTCCGACCCCGCCAACGCACCCCCCTCCTTAAATGATGACCACCGCCCCTCACCGACCTCCCCACCGACCTCCACCGCCCTCAACCACCTCGCCACCATCCACGGTTTGCCATTAATTGCCGCCGCTGCCGTGGCTTTCTCTGGAAGCCACGGCACCGCCTCCCCTCTCCTATAAAAGGGCCTCCCCGAGCTCGCCTCAGTGAATACGCCTCTCCTACTCCCTTCTGTGAGCTCCCCTGTACACCCAATTGACCGGGCGAGGTCATCTCCTCCGTCTCCGGCAGTTACTGCCGCCGCCATCGTTCGGATGGTTCCGGTGCCACCAAAGCCCCTCCCTCTCCACTCACTCCACCAATGGCCTCCTGGAGCATCCACGAACCCATCCCTATCTTCAATTCCACTGGAGATGCACCACAGCCGGAGTCCCCCTTTCGTCCGACGCCGCCATCCGCCGAGGACCTCGTCGCCGGCAACTCCGTCCATCCCAACTACCACGGCGAGCACCGGACGAACCGCCTCTCACCCCCGAACACAACGGTGGCCTTGGCTCCCCGAACGGCACTGCCGTTCGCCGGAGCGCCTCGCCGGAGCGCCGCCTTTGTTCGGCCGGAGGAGAGGGCGCGCGCGGGTGACTGGTCCAACCTGACCAGTGGTCCCGCGGGCCCCACTGTCAGCGACCGCAGCCCTCCAGCTTAGCATAAGTGGAGGTGCACTCCGCGAGTACGCCTTCGACGTGGCACCCCTCCCGCGCGGCCAGATGGATGGGCCTGGCCCAGTGTCACCACTCGGTTAAACCGCGCTCAGGGCGCTCCTCTGCCTTTTGTTTTCTTTTTTTCTTTTTCCAGTAGTTTCAAGTATTTCCACAGAATCCATTTCTAATCCAAAACTGATTATTCAAATTTCTGCAGTCTCATAAAATTATGCTCTATTTATCTAGATTATGTGAACATTTTCCTAAAGCCTTGTCCCCACTGGATATATTAAGTAGTCATTTTCCTTGTTTATCCCAGTTTAGAAATTCCATAAGTAATTCACATTAACTCCAAATGAATTGATTATTTCTCTGTTATTTTTCATTTTTCATATAGTTTATTTTAGTATTTATTTCAAAAATATTTGAAACAATTTTTGGCACTATTTTTGAATTATGTGGTAATTTAAATATTTTGCAAATAGGAATTGGAGGGAAGACAAATTTTTCAAACATTTGGAGTGCACCCCACACTTCTGCATGCTCAAGGCAAGCATCTTGAACACTTGATATGGTGATTGCATAGTTGTTTTGTTGCAGGAATAATTGAACCATGCTTCTGTTGAATTCAAATAAAAATTTGCATGCATATAGTATTGGCATGTTTCATCATACCGTGCATCGTGTGCTTGACTTGACTAACCGCAGGAGCAGGCATAAGAGAAATACCGTTACCAGCGGAAGGGTGATCACGTTGGAGCGTGATCATGCCTTGGTTGTTATGCATGTTGGAGCATGCAAGGGTTGTGGCCCGGTTTGGTATTGCTGTTGACAGAATACTTTGTTTAGCTAACCACTGCAGGAAAAATTAAACCTCCTGAGTCGACCGTAGATCGAGTCTTGTTCCGGTAACCCCCATACTTGATTCGTGCTACCACTTGTCCCTGCCACAGGTGGGGTATGGTTCAGTAAGTTGTTAACCCCTTTCCGTGCACACACCACATAGAGGGCTACGATGAGGGTTTCCATGTTGGTGGACTAAATCCTGTCATCGGGTCAGGGGGCATGGGTGTTTCCAGTTGTGACTGAGAGGGGGGCACCCCTTGTAATCCGCGCGTATTAATAGTGATCCCATGCAGGACGTTGTTGGCAAAATAATGACGAACAAATGACGAACAAAGATAATGATCCCCAAGTTGAGAAAATAAAGAAGAAGAGAAGGGGGTGCACATGTTGCTATAATTGTCGTGAGAATGGACACATATCCTCATCATGTCCCAATGGTAACATCCCTAAGCCTCCTCTAGTCAATAATCATTATTCGCTTAGGAAGGATGTTGTTGGCAATTTTTTTGCCAAGTTTGTTGGTGCCCAAAGTGGTTTGGAAATGGAAAAGAGCATTTGGGTTGCCAAGACTATTGTGACTAACTTCTTAGGACCCAACTTGGTTGGGGACCATCAAGCTCAAACTTGCTCAATAGGTGT
Source organism: Thinopyrum elongatum (assembly GCA_011799875.1). NCBI lineage: Eukaryota > Viridiplantae > Streptophyta > Magnoliopsida > Poales > Poaceae > Thinopyrum > Thinopyrum elongatum. The sequence continues at coordinate 318,006,687 of CM022301.1, forward strand.
GTGGAGGACATTGGAGATTTGGCTAGTTCATGAAGAAAAGGATATCCTCCATTGATTTGTTCGAGCCAAGTCATGTGGATTATCTTCATATTATCTATCCAATGTTCCTCTTTGCGGTAACTTGTATTTATATTGCTTACATTGAAAGTTACTCGCCCCTTGCTTGCTTAGGTTTTGTATCTAGCATGTGCATTTTGCATTGCACATCATATAGTGGTGTTTGTTGTCTTGAGCCTTTAGTGTATCATATTTTAATCTTTTTGGGGGCTTTTGTGAGATATTAGTGGATCATCACATTATGGGGGAGTGTTATGTTTTGTGCACATCACAAACCCAAAATGTGAATATGGGAAATACCACCTACTATTGATATTCAATATTATCTAGTCACTATGTGGTATGTCAAGCTCATTTGAAATTCAAATTATCAAAGTATCCATTAATTATCTCTTGTTAGTTTTTATTTGCCTTTATAGCGTGCTTGCCGTGGTATCCAGGAAGTTATAACAGAAAAGTTCTGGATACCCCGTGCGCACGGGGTCTTCTGATTCCCGTGCGCACGGGGTACTGCGTAACTTTCTAGGTACCCCGTGCCCACAGGGTCTTTTGACCCCCGTGTGCACGGGGTACTGCGTAACTCCCTAGGTACCCCGTGCGCACGGGGTCCATTATTGGGCAGAAATGCCCACCCGACCAAGTACACTATGAAACTCTTTTCTTGTGCTTTCAATTATGATTTTGATCTTGTGCATCTTCGGAATCTACCATTGAGTGTTAATTCCAAATACCATTGTTATTCTCTTACAATTGGTATATCTTCATGTGGTAGAACTTTATGATCATCTTCTTCTCGGCTCATGCTTCAACTTGCCTTATCTCACTACTTGCACTATCTATTATCTACTTGAGTGAGATAAACCTTTGAGCATGTGTGTAGTGTATTTCCTATGCTCATTGGTTTTTGCTTAGTTCATATGTTGTTCGTTGTGTGCGGTCTTGTGTGGATTTGTCACTTTGATATAATTTGGACAATTTGGATGCTTTGTGATATTAGTGATGCATTCATCGTGTATGTGTTCTTTTGTCCAAATTGTATCTCTTTGGATCTTGGTAGGCTTGTGCATGCATATTTATTTATATACTTCTTCTTGCCTTGCTTGCTCTACTTGATCCTTTATATAGGGTAAACTCCATAATATCCTTAATGGTTAAAGATGTGCATGAATTTTGAGTTCATATCCATATGCACATATTTAATGTGGAGTTTGCCCTATGTATTGTAGTTGGTCTAACTACTTCGGACCCAACAAGGTTGGGGACCAAATTGTGCCTTAATGTGTTTTAGGCACTTTGGAGAACCATTGGATGCTTGGCCTATTCATGAGGAAGGTGGAGACACCGTGGAAAATTACTAGAGCCAAGCTTGGTTGATTCTTTGATTTGAGGGAGAAGATAATTAAAAACCTGGTTCGGTTGTAAGTGTCTCATACTCATCATGAAAACCCAGTTAACTAAAATTTGGGTCAATTTGTTGGATATGCATCAAACTCCCACACTTACCGTATTCTCAATAAATCCAGGGGATGTATTGAGGAAACGACGAATGTGGAGTGTGATGAGAATAATGACTTCCATGCAGAGCAATTTGTTTCAAGTGTTATAGGTGATGAGGCTCCTTCCCAAGCTACAAGTACAATGGGGATTGATCATATTCTTCTACAAGAAAAACCCCATGTCCATGTAGAAGAAGAAGGAGTAAGAGCCCCTCTTGTGGATCCACCACAAGGGAAGTCATCACCCCCAACACAAGAGCAAGATGCTATGGGAGATCATGTACCTATCCAAGAACAATATCAAGTCCCTCATGTTCGCGTACTAGATAAAGGGCCCCTTGAACCAATGCTCTCTCAGTAACAAGTACTCACTTCATGCATTTATTTAAATTAGAGTCAACATTGTGTATGTTGCATCTTGGCATGATTAGTACTTGTTGAGTTTGTGTTTCTTGCAAAATCTTAAATAAACCTCCTTTTTGCATCTATGAGCCATTTGAGAAGGAGCATATCATGGGGATCTCTAAAACCATGCTCATGGTTCACTTATCCCAAATATGCCAATTAAGCAATGTATTGCATACCAATTCCTCAGAGTGCTCTTATGTGGAATATTGATAAAATTGCAAAAACACTCAATTTGGTTGTGGTATTTTCTCTCATGATTAGTAATTCATTTTTATGCAAATGAGATCAATTTACGCCATGTGCCTTGTGCCATGTGCCATGTGACAAAGTTCTTATGCTAAAGATCAAGTTTGTATAATAATGGATTCATTCAAGGATATCATGTTCTTATCTTTTGTATCATTGTTGTGTGTGCAAGCTTCTTTGTGGATGCTCATCTTGATGATTATTTGCCACATAAGAAACTTATACACATGAGAAAGTGCATATCTTTCTTTGACATCTGTTCATTTTCTACCGGTCCATGGGATTCTCTCCTATTGATTCTTTGATCGATCTGGTAAGAGGATTAGTAGTGAGTGCTTGTATGTAATTCTTATATATTTGCACTCATGAGTTTTTGGATATATTTTGGACCCATTCTTAGCATGATGATCCTATTGGATACTTCCCGTATATCTTGTCCAAAATATGTTCTTTGGATCTTTTGAATGTGTGATTCTCTTGTTTTATCTTCTTGTTACATTCTATGGATCCCCAATATAGTTTGAGGTCCTCCATGTATTCATAAATGGGTATGTGCATTTGATTCCACTCACATATGAGAAATGCACAAATTAAGGAGGAACTCATACTATATTGGACCTCAAGACTTTTCTTCCATTTTGGCACTTGTTGCCAATGGGGGAGAAGTTTAGAGGGTTTAGGAGAAGTGGGATGGTTCTTAAAATGTTGTTCATATCTACATTTGTTGTGTTTGCTTGTTGCATGGATGTGTATATAGAGAAAACTCCACCAAGTTCTTTCACATGCATATATTGTGGGGGAGTTTGCTCTATATAGTGTGATTAACTAGCATCAAATTCTTGTGTAGTATTTCGATTCTAGCACAACCGGTTTTGATAACATCAACTATCTTTGTGATATTTGAGGCAATCAAAACCACCTCAAGTATACAATTTATTCTCGGATAGATTGCATACTTGTTTTAAATTCATTATATAAACCCTCTTGTTGAGATTGTCATCAATTACCAAAATGGGGGAGATTGAAAGGGCATGTAGCCCCTAAGTGTGGTTTTGGTAATTAATGAAAATCTCTATGGACTAATGTTTTCATTGAGATATATTTGAAAATATTGTCCATAGAAGGTGCATCAAGGATATTAGAAGGAATCAAGGATGAAGTCCATATATATGAAGATATATTTGCTCTAAGCCTTGGTATTAATTGACAATTCCTATAGAGCATCAAGTGCATTGAATCTTATATAAAGATATGTTCCGTAGTGATGCTTGAAGTGCATTGGGTTGGTTTGTGAAGATTGCCATCAAATCATCCGAAGAAGTCCTCATGGTATCCCCCTGGATACCCCGTGCACACGGGGTCCCTGACCCCCGTGCACACGGGGCCTAGGTTTTGGCTCTCGAGGTCCCATATCCATTGAGGTTTCAAGTTGGTCTTTGGGGATTTATATTGATGCCATCAAGATTGATTTTAAATGTCTGACCAAATATGTTCAAGGTGGAGTTTGTTAGAGGATCTCAAAGATTGAGATATGTGGGCTTATAAGAATCAAGAGCTTGAGAGAAAAATCAAAGAGAATAATTCAACTTATGGCTTCGAGACAAGATCATGGTAAGCTCATGTGTTGGGTCTCCGTTTATCAAGTCTTGAAGCAAGCAACTAGAGTGAAGAGTTCATTATGCCTCTCGAGAGATTACGATGGAGTTTTTAGAAGAGCAAATGATGACCTATATGACATTCATAGTGCAACTTGATATGGCCATGAAAGAATCTTTGGTGATCTTTTCTTGAAGCAATGAAGGGAAATGAGAGTTCATTATGGCTTTCAAGAAACCAATATAGAGATTTAAGTAAAGATGTTGCTTGACTAAGATGAAGCTCGAAGATTGTATCTAGATGGTCAACTTACAAGCGCAAACAATGTACCACGTGGGATCAAGTGATCTAGTGGTATGGTAAGTAATTGTGAATTTTGTTTTGTGCACTAACCCATGCTATGTGCTTTCTATGTCTATGTGGGTTAGGTGTTTCTCATGGGCTTGCATAAAAAGGGAAGATTTCAAGTAGCCTATGTGTGGATGACATCAAATGGTGATGGTCATCGGGTTCGAGGAGTCCAAGTGCAAGATGAGAAGCTGGAGGTTATATGCTTTGAAGCTTGCAGTCCACATCATGATAATGTGCATGTGAATATGGGCTTATGTTAAGGCTTCCCTCATTGCAATGCGAGAAAGCATTTCGAGTATCTTCACCAAGTGATTGTGGACAAGAAAATGATTCCAACGAAGCATTAAAGTCATCATAAAGCTCAAATGGAATGTCCAAGGCAAAGGTATAACTTAGCTAGGTTTTCCTAGTTTTGCCGGTCTCATGGTGCTTGGAGGGAGACCCGATTATAGGTTTTGATAGCCGTACTATCAAGAGGGACTTTCGGGCAAGTAGCTTGATCACGTCGCATAAAGAGAGATCAAACCTTTGCATAATTTGCATCATTCTTTCTTGTTGATCTTCGGTGGTTCTCTATGTGAGGACCTTAGGCTTTACCATAGCTTTAAATCGAGCCCAAGATCATCGAATTCGGAGTTCGTATGCCAAAGTTGTGCATGTTTTAGTGGGATGCTGCAGGCTGTTCTGGGTACCCCATGGGCACGGGGTGCCTAGGAAGTGTCCGTTGGAGCCCCAACGGCTAGTTTTGGAAGTTGGCTATAAAAGAGCCCTTCCTCCCCACCGGTTTGAAGGTTGTTCGTACACTTTCTAAACAACATTTTGAGCATCATACCACCTCTCCCAAACCCCTATATCCCCTCTATGTGAAGGGGGATTTGTGGATGGATCTTGGAGTTATTTGTTGATTTCCTCCATTGCATCCCGTCTCTTCAATCTCCTACTTTCGAGAGTGCATCCTGTAAGATTGAGAGAGTGAGTTGAGCATTTGTTGCTTGACCTTGCATTGCATTTGTTGCATTGGTTTGAGCTCCCCGCATCGATTTGTTTGAGTGAGAGCCAGTGAGTTTATTACTCTTGGAGGCTTCCGCCTCCTAGACAGTTTGGTGATATATTGAGAAGTTTGTGAAGAGGCCTAGGTGGCCAAGGTTCCTCTGGAAGATTCCTTTTGTGGTGTGCTCCGGGGAAGGGTGTGAAGTGGCCTAGGTGGTCAAGTTCCTCTGGAAGCTTCCGTGTTTGTGGTGTGCTCCGGAGAAGATTGTAAAGGTGTGGTGGTCGCCTTCAAGACCAACCCCGAGTGAATCGAGGCTCATCCGTTGGGGGTGACTCGACAGGGAGAATACGGTGAGTCACTTGGTGACGCCCCGGAGATTTGGCTTCAACACCACTCTAACGGAGATTAGCACTCTCACGAGTGTGAACTTCGGGATAAATCCGCATCCCCGACTCGCTTGTGGTTATCTCATACCCACACCCTTTACTTTCTGCAATTCATACTTGCTCTTATTGATATATCTTGTGCTAGTTGAATTGCCTAGTTGTTCCTAGATTTGCATATCTTGTGATATACTTTGTGCTTTCTAGTTTCCTTAAGTGCCTATCTTGTTTAGCATAGGTTGTTGGTGCACTTAGTTGAGCCTAACAAGCACAAACTATATCACAAGATATGGAAATGTAGGAACAACTAAGCAATTCAACTAGCACAAGATATATCAATAAGAGCAAGTATGAACTGCGGAAAGTAAAGGGTGTGGGTATGAGATAACCACAAGCGAGTCGGAGACGCAGATTTATCCCGAAGTTCACACTCGTGAGAGTGCTAATCTCCGTTAGAGTGGTGCCGAAGCCAAAGCTCCGGGGCGTCACCAAGTGACTCACCGTATTCTCCCTATCGAGTCACCCCAAACGGATGAGCCTCGATTCACTTGGGGTTGGTCTTGAAGGCGAACACCACACCTTTACAATCTTCTCCAGAGCACACCACAAACATGGAAGCTTCCGGAGGAACTTGACCACCTAGGCCACTTCACACCCTTCCCTGGAGCACACCACAAAAGGAAGCTTCTGGAGGAACCATGGCCACCTAGGCCTCTTCACAAACTTCTCAATATATCACCAAATCGTCTAGGAGGAGGAAGCCTCCAAGAGTAATGAACTCACGGGCTCTCACTCGAACAAATCGATGCGGGGAGCTCAAACCAATGCAAGAAATGCAATGCAAGGTCAAGCAACAAATGCTCAACTCACTCTCTCAATCTCACAAGATGCACTCTCGAAAGTAGGAGATTGAAGAGAGGGGATGCAATGGAGGAAATCAACAAATGACTCCAAGATCCATCCACAAATCCCCCTTCACATAGAGGGGAGGTAGGGGTTTGGGAGAGGTGGTATGATGCTCAAAATGTTGTTTAGAAAGTGTATGAATAACCTTCAAACCGGTGGGGAGGAAGGGCTCTTTTACAGCCAACTTCCAAAACTAGCCGTTGGGGCTCCAACAGATACTTCATGGGCACCCCGTGCCCACGGGGGTTGAGACCCCATGCCCACGGGGTCCCGTGCACACGGTACAAGCCCGTGGGCACGGGGGCCCTGTGACCACGAGGTCAAAACCCCGTGCCAACGGGGTACCCAGAACAGCCTTCAGCAGCCCACTAAAACATGCACAACTTTGGCATACGAACTCCGAATTCGATGCTCTTGGGCTCGATTTAAAGCTATGGTAAAGTCCAAGGTCCACACATAGAGAACCACCCAAGATCAACAAGAAAGAATGATGCAAATTATGCAAATGTTTGAGCTCTCTTTATGCGACGTGATCAAGCTACTTGCCTGAAAGTCCCTCTTGATGGTATGGCTATCAAACCTATAATCCGGTCTCCCCCCAAGCACCATGTGACCGACAAAACTAGGAAAACCTAGCTAAGTTATACCTTTGCCTTGGACATTCCATTTGAGCTCGATGATAACTTTAATGCTTGCCTCAAGTTGGAATCATTTTCTTGTCCACAATCACTTGGTGAAGATACTCGAAATGCTTCCTCAGATTGCAATAAGGGAAGCCTTAACTTAAGTCCATCTTCACATGCACATTATCATGATGTGGACTGCAAGCTTCAAAGCATATAACCTCTAGCTTCTCATCTTGCACTTGGACTCCTCGAACCCGGTGACCATCACCATTTGATGTCATCCACACATAGGCTACTTGAAATCTTCCCTTTTTATGCAAGCCCATGAGAAACACCTAACCCACATAGACATAGAAAGCACATAGCATGGGTTAGTTCACAAAACGCAATTCACAATTACTTACCGTACCACTAGATCACTTGATCCCACGTGGTACATTGTTTGCGCTTGTGAGTTGACCATCTTGATACAATCTTCGAGCTTCATCTTGGTCAAGCAACATCTTTACTTAAATCTCTATATTGGTTTCTTGAAAGCCATAATGAACTCTCATTTCCCTTCATTGCTTCAAGAAAAGATCACCAAATACTCTTTCATGACCATATCAAGTTTCACTATGAATGTCATATAGGTCATCATTTGCTCTTCTAAAAACTCCAACGTAATCTCTTCAGAGGCATAATGAACTCTTCACTCTAGTTGCTTGCTTCAAGACTTGATAAACGGAGACCCAACACATGAGTTTACCATGATATTGTCTTGAAGCCATAACTTGAATTATTCTCTTTGATTTTTCTCTCAAGCTCTTGATTCTTATAAGCCCACATATGTCAATCTTTGAGATCCTCTAACAAACTCCACCTTGAACATATTTGGTTAGACATTTAAAATCAATCTTGATGGCCCCAATATAAATCCCCAAAGACCAACTTGAAACCTCACTGGATATGGGACCTCAAGAGCCAAAACCTAGGCCCCATGTGCACGGGGGCCAGGGACCCCGTGCGCATGGGGTATCCAGAGGGATACCATGAGGACTTCTTCGGATGATTTGATGGCAATCTTAACTAACCAACCCAATGCACTTCAACCATCACTACGGAACGTAACTTCATATAAGATTCAATGCACTTGATGCTCCATAGGAATTGTCAATTAATACCATGGCCTAGAGCAAATATATCTTCATATATATGGATTTCATCCTTGATTCCTTCTAATATCCTTGATGCACCTTCTATGGACAATACCTTCAAATATATCTCAATGAAAACATTAGTCCATAGAGATTGTCATTAATTACCAAAACCACACTTAGGGGCTACATGCCCTTTCATAGTCATACTTCTGTAACTCTAAAAATTCTGGAAAATTAGGACAACAGAGGCAATTCATATATCAATCTTGTGTAAACAATTCAGAGTTTTTCCATGTTCTAGTGAATTTTAACAATTCTGCTACTGGACGCAAAGGTTTCTGTTTTTTAGCAAAATCAAATCAACAATCTTCCAAAGCATCCCAAAGGTCTTACTTGGCTCAAACACTAATTGAAACATTAAAACACAATCATAATAGAGGTATAATTGCGTAAACTCATAAAAACGTAAAAAATATTGGGTTGTCTCCCAACAAGTGCTTTTCTTTAAAGCCTTTTAGCTAGGCGTTGATAATTTTAATGATGCTCACATGAAAGAAAAAAAATTGAAGCATAAAGAGAGCATCATATAGCATGTGAAAAACAAGTTTAAGTCTAACATACTTCCTATGCATAGGCATTTTATAGGGAAAAGATTTATCAAGACAAGCAAAAACTAGCATATGCAAGGAAGAAGAAAGAAACAATAGCAATCTCAACATAACGAGAGGTAATTTAGTAACATGGAAATTTCTACAACCATATTTCCCTCTCTCATAATAATTACATGTAGGATCAGAATCAAATTCAACAATATAGCTATCATATAAAATTTTCTCTTCATGACCCGCATGCATAAAAGTTTTATAATCTTCAAAGATAGTGGGATTAACATCAACTAAAGTCATGACCTCTTCAAACCCACTTTTATCAAAACATTCATAAGATTGAACACTCTCAAAATATGTGGGATTATTTTACCTAGAGTTGACACTCTTCCGAACCCACTTTCAATATTATCGCGAACATATTCATCATGAGGCTTCAATAAATTTCTAAGATCATAAGAAGCATTATCACCCCAATCATGATCATTGCAATAAGTAGTGGACATAGCAAAATTAGCATCCCCAAGCTTGGGTTTTGCATATTCTTAGCACAATTGACATTAATAGAATTTATAATAACATCATTGCAATCATGCTTTTCATTCAAGGAGCTACCGTGAATCACTTTATAAATTTCTTCTTTTAGCACTTCATCATAATTTTTAGATTCACGCGTTTCAAGCAAAACTTCATAAAGATAATCTAGTGCACTCAACTCACTAGCAATTGGTTCATAATAATTGGATCTTTTAAAAAGATTAGCAAGTGGATGGGGATCCATAAACTTTTTTGCTTTCTTATTTTCAATAAACATGCAATTATGCCAAGCGAACAAGCAAACAAACCAAGTAAGACATAAAGGCAAACAAAAAGGTAAACAAAAAAGGAAAATAAAAGAAAAATATTTTTGTGTTTTCTCTGAAAATGTTTTAGAAGTGGGGAGAGGAAAACGAGAGGCAACTGGCGAATAATGTAAATGCAAGAGATGAGAGTTTATGATGGGTACTTGGTAGGCTTGATGTAGATCCTCCCTGGCAACGGCGCCAGAAATTCTTCCTTTTACTTCTTGAGCTTGGGTTGGTTTTTCCCTTGAAGAGGAAAGGGTGATGCAGCAAATTAGAGATAAGTATTTCCCTCAGTTTGAGAACCAAGGTATCAATCCAGTAGGAGGAACACACAAGTCACCAATGGTTGCACCTACACAAACAAACAAATACTTGCACCCAACGCGATAAAGGGGTTGTCAATCCCTTCACGGTTACTTGCAAGGATGAGATCTGATAGAGATAGGTATAAAAGATAAATAAAAGTGCAAAACTAAAAAAAAGTAAATAAATTGCAGCAAGGTATTTTTGGGTTTTTGGTTTTATAGATCTGAAAATAATATGATAAAAATAGACCCGGGGGCCATAGGTTTCACTAGAGGCTTCTCTCTTGAAAGAACGCATACGGTGGGTAAACAAATTACTGTTGAGCAATTGATAGAAAAGCGCATAGTTATGATGATATCTAAGGCAATTATCATGAATATATGCATCACGTCCGTGACAAGTAGACCGACTCCTGCCTGCATCTACTACTCTTACACCACACATCGACCGCTATCCAGCATGCATCTAGTGTATTAAGTTAACAAGAATGGAGTAACACCTTAAGCAAGATGATATGATGTAGAGGGATAGATCCAATCAATATGGTATAAACCCCATCTTTTAATCCTTAATGGCAATAATACAAATACGTGCCTCGCTACCCCTTCTGTCACTGGGTGAGGACACTGCAAGATTGAACCCAAAACAAAGCACCTCTCCCATTGCAAGATAGATCAATATAGTTGGCCAAACCAAATAAATAGATCGGAGAGAAATACAAAGCTATCTTAATCATGCATAAAAGAGTTCAGAGAAGACTCAAATAATATTCATAGATAATCTGATCATAAATCCACAATTCATCAGATCTCAACAAACGCACCGCAAAAGAAGATTACATCAAATAGAACTCCAAGAACATCGAGGAGAACATTGTATTGAAGATCAAAGAGAGAGAAGAAGCCATGTAGCTACTAGCTATGGACCAGTAGGTCTATGGTAAACTACTCACACATCATCGGAAGGGCAGCAAGGTTGATGTAAAGGCCCTCCGTGATCAAATCCCCCTCCGGCAGAGTACCGGAACAGGTCTCCAGATGGGATCTCACGAGGACAGAAACTTGCGGTGGCGGAAAAGTATTTTTGGTGTGCCCTCTGGTATACAGGGAATATTTGGGTATTTATGGAGTAAGTAGTAGGGTTAGGAGAGCCTTGAGGGGCCCACAAGCTTGGGGGGGCGCCCCCCAAGGGCGCGCCTCCGGAGCTTGTGGCTCTCTCGTGTCCCTTCTGGCCTCCTCCCGAAGGTTCCGAGGTGTCTTCTGGTCCAAGAAAAATCATTAAAAAGTTTCGTTCCATTTGGATTCTGTTTGGTATTGATTTTCTGTAAAATACAAAAATAAGGAAAAAAAACAGCAACTGGCACTGGGCACTAGGTTAATAGGTTAGTCCCAAAAAATGATATAAAATAGCATAATAATGCCTATAAAACAGCCAAGATGGATAATATAATAGCATGGAACAATACAAAATTATAGATACATTGGAGACGTATCACCCCAGCACTTCTTAAAGAAGATCCCTGTGAAGCCATCCGGACCGGGCGCCTTATCACTAGGCATCTCCTTTATGGCCGCCCAAACCTCATCTTCTGTGATGGTGTTGCCCAGGTCGTGCAAGTCATGGGTCTCTATTTGAAGCTCGTCCCAGTTGAAGTCTTTGTTGCTACTGTGTCTTGTACCCATGATCTCAGAGAAGTGGGAATGGATGATCTTCTCTTTTTCCTTGTGTTCGGTCACCCACGCATGCGCGTGTTTGATCCAGTGAATGTGGTTTTTCTCCTTCTGGCATTGGTGTGTCAGTGGAAGAATTTTGTGTTTGCATCCCCATGCTTCAAGTTTGCCAACCGAGCACATTGACTCTTCCTAGTCCTCTCAAGTACCGCCAAGCTAATCACCCTCCGCTTGAACCTCATGCGCAAGTCTCGCTCCTCAGGAGAGAGTGCCCTTTCCTCTTGCGCAATGTCGAGATGGAGAATCACAAGCAGGGCCTGGAGCTGAACCTTAGCCTTGTAGAACAAATTCTTGCTCCACTCAGATTGTCAGGTCACAGTTTTTTTGAGCTTACGGTAAAGAACTTGGTACGGCTCCGAGTGACCGACGTGCTCGTCCTAGGCCTTTCGCACCACCTCGGAGAAGCTGGGCAAAGAAGCCCAGAAGTTTTCAAACTTGAAGGATCTTGGCCTTCTAGGCCCTTTATCATCAGCAAGCAGAAGGGGGCAATGGTCGAAAAGTGAAGATGACAGAGCATGTAGAACATGAGTGTTGAAGGCCGCATCCCACTCTGCATTGCAGAAGAAGGAGTTGAACTTGCAGAGAGTTGGGTTGTCTCGCTCATTGCTCCAGGTGAAGCGCCGATTCTGTAGGTGAATTTCCTTGAGCTCACAAGATTGTAACGTGATACGTCCATTTTGCATCATGTTTTTATGTTGATATTCACTGCATTATGGGTTGTTATTTCACTTTAAGATACAATTCTTATGCCTTTCTCTCTTATTTTAAAAGGTTTACATGAAGAGGGAGAATGCCGGCAGCTGGAATTCTGGACCGGAAAGGAGCAAATCTGAGATACCTATTCTGCACAACTCCAAATGTCCTAAAACTTTACGAAGAATTGTTTTGGAATATATAAAAAATATTAGGGGAAGAAACAATAGAGGGGGACCCACCAGGTGGCCACAAGCCTGGGGGGCGTGCCCTACCCCCAGGGCGCGTCTCCCGAGCTTGTGGGCCCCCTGGCTAGCCCCCGACGTCCATCTTCTGCTATCTGGAGGTTTTTGACCTGGAAAAAATCATATGGAAGCTTTCAGGACGAAGCACCGCCGTCTCGAGGCCGAACCTGGGCAGAAGCAATCTAGGGCTCTGGCAGAGCGATTCTGTCGGGGAAACTACCTTCCGGGAGGGGGAAATCGAAGCCATCATCATCACCAACGATCCTCTCATCGTGGGAGGGTCAATCTTCATCAACATCTTCACCAGCACCATCTCCTCTCAAACCCTAGTTCATCACTTGTATTCAATGTTTGCCTCAAAACCTCAGATTGGTACTTGTGGGTTGCTAGTAGTGTTGATTACTCTTCGTAGTTGATGCTAGTTGGTTTATTTGGTGGAAGATCATATGTTCATATCCTTAATGATATTCAATACCCCTCTGATCTTGACATGATCATGCTTTGTGAGTAGTTACGTTTGTTCCTGAGGACATGCGAGAAGTCTTGTTATAAGTAATCACGTGAATTTGGTATTCGTTCAAATATTTTGATGAGATGTATGTTGTCTTTCCTCTAGTGGTGTTATGTGAACATCAACTACATGACACTTCACCATGATTTGGGCCTAGGCGAAGGCATTGGGAAGTAATAAGTAGATGATGGGTTGCTAGAGTGACAGAAGCTTAAACCCTAGTTTATGCGTTACTTCGTAAAGGGCTAATTTGGATCCACATGTTTCATGCTATGGTTAGATTTATCTTAATTCTTCTTTCGTAGTTGCGAATGCTTGCGAGAGGGGTTAATCATAAGTGGGAGGCTTGTCCAAGTAAGGACAGCACCCAATCACCGGTCCACCCACATATCAAATTATCAAAGTAACGAACGCGAATCATATGAGCAAGGTGAAAACTAGCTTGACAATAATTCCCGTGTGTCCTCGGGAGCGCTTTGCTTTATATAAGAGTTCGTCCAGGATTATCCTTTGCTATAAAAAGGATTGGGACACCTTGCTGCACCTTTGCTACACTTGTTACTTGTTACCCGTTACGAATTATCGTACTACCAAACTATCTTTTATCGATAATTTCAGTGCTTGCAGGAATACCTTGCTGAAAACCGCTTGTCATTTCCTTTTGCTCCTCGTTATGTTTGGCACTCTTACTTATCAAAAGGACTACGATTGATCCCCTATACTTGTGGGTCATCAAGAATCTTTTCTGGCGCCGTTGCCGGGGAGTGAAGCGCCTTTGGTGAGTGGAATTTGGTAAGGAAACATTTATATTACGTGCTGAAATTTATTGTCACTATGAAAAATAATCCTTTGAGGGGCTTGTTTGGGGTATCTTCACCCCGACCGGAAGAACAAAGAGTTGCTCCTCAACCTACTACACCTACTAAAAATATTTATTATGAAATTCCTTCGGATAGAGAAACTGCTAGCTAATCCTTATGCAGGAGATGGAACACTACATCCTGATATGCATCTAATCTATGTGGATGAAGTTTGTGGATTATTTAAGCTTGTAGGTTTACCCGGAGATGAAGTCAAGAAGAAGTTCTTCTCTTTGTCTTTGAAGTGAAAGGCATTGACATGGTATAGGCTATGTGATGATATTGGAGCTTGGAATTACAACCGATTGAAATTGGAATTTCATCTGAAGTTTTATCCTATTCATCTGGTTCATCGTGATCGGAATTATATGTATAATTTTTGGCCTCGTGAAGGAGAAATTATCGCTCAAGCTTGGGGGAGGCTTAAGTTAATGTTATATTCATGCCCCAATCATGAGCTCTCAAGAGAAATTATTATTCAGAATTTTTATGCTCGGCTTGCTCGTAATGATCAATCCATGCTCAATACTTCTTGTACTGGTTCTTTTATGAAGAAGACTATTGAATTCAGATGGGATCTTTTGGAAAGAATAAAATGCAACTCTGAAGATTGGGAGCTCGATGAAGGTAAGGAGTCAGGTATAAAGCTTGAGTTTGATTGTGTTAAATCTTTTATGGATACCGATGCTTTTCATAATTTTAGCACTAAATATGGACTTGACTCTGAGATAGTAGCTTCTTTCTGTGAATCATTTGCTACTCATGTTAATATCCCTAAGGAGAAGTGGTTTAAATATCATCTTCCATTGAAGTGAAAATAGTAGAACCCATTGAAGCTAGAGAAGAAACTACTACCTATAATGATGATCCAGTTATTCCTACTGCTTACATTGAGAAACCACCATTTCCTGTTAAGTTAAAAGAACATGCTAAAGCTTCAGCTGTGGTTCACAAGAGTTATACAAGAACACCTACACCCTCTGAACAAATTAAAGTTGAACCTAATGTTGCTATGGTTAAAGATCTCTTGGTTGAAAATATTGATGGGCATGTTATTTATTTCTATGATGAAGCCACTAGAATTGCTAAACCTGATGAAAAAGATAAACATAGACCTGTTGTTGGCATGCATGTTGTCTCTGTTAAAATAGGAGATCATTGTTATCATGGCTTTTGTGATTTGGGTGCTAGTGTGAGTGCAATCTCGTTTACTTTATATCAAGAAATTATGAATGATATTGCACCTGCTGAGATAGAAGATATTGACGTTACTATTAAGCTAGCTAATAGAGACACTATTACAACACTTGGGATTGTTAGAGATGTCGAAGTCTTGTGTGGGAAAATAAAATACCCTACTAATTTTCTAGTTCTTGGTTCCCCACAACATGATTTTTGTCCCATAATATTTGGTAGACCTTTCTTAAACACTGTTAATGCTAAGATAGATTGTGAGAAAGAAACTGTTAGTATAAGTTTTGGTGATGTGTCTCATGAGTTTAATTTCTCCAAATTCCGTAGACAACCCCGTGATAAATAATTACCTAGTAAGGATGAAATTATTGGTCTTGCTTCTATTGCCGTGCCTCCTACTGATCCTTTAGAACAATATTTGCTAGACCATAAAAATGATATGCATATGAATGAAAGAAACGAAATAGATGAGATATTTAAACAAATGCATGTTTTGAAACACAATTTACTTATTGAAACTCTTGGAGATCCTCTTCCATCCAAGAGTGATCCCGTGTTTGAGCTTAAACAATTACCTGATACTTTGAAATATGCTTATCTTGATGAAAAGAATATATATCCTATTATTATTAGTGCTAACCTTTCAAAGCATGAACAAAAGAGATTATTGAAAACTCTGAGGAAGCACCGTGCCGCTATTGGATATACTCTTGATGATGTTAAGGGCATTAGTCCCACTCTATGTCAGCATAAAATTAATATGGAACTTGATGCTAAACCAGTTGTTGATCACCAGTGACGGTTAAATCCTAAGATGAAAGAAGTGGTAAGAAAGGAAATATTAAAGCTTCTGGAAGCAGGTATAATCTATCCTATTGCTGATAGTAGATGGGTAAGTCCTGTTCATTGTGTCCCTAAGAAGGGAGGTATTACTGTTGTTCCTAATGATAAAAATGAACTTATCCCACAAATAATTATCACAGGTTATAGAATGGTAATTGATTTTAGAAAATTAAACAAAGCTACTAGGAAAGATCATTATCCTCTACCTTTCATTGATCAAATGCTAGAAAGACTATCAAAACATACACATTTATGCTTTCTAGATGGATATTCTGGTTTTTCCCAAATACCTGTGTCATAAGAGGATCAAGAAAAAACTACTTTTACATGCCCATTTGGTACTTTTGCTTATAGACGTATGCCTTTTGCTTTATGCAATGCACCTGATACCTTTCAAAGATGTATGACTGCTATATTCTCTGACCTTTGTGAAAAGATTGTTGAGGTTTTCATGGATAATTTTTCCGTTTAAGGAACTTCTTTTGATGATTGCTTAAGCAACCTTGACCGAGTTTTGCAAAGATGTAAAGAAACTAATCTTGTCTTGAATTGGAATAAGTGCCACTTTATGGTTAATGAAGGTATTGTCTTGGGGCATAAAATCTCCGAATGAGATATTGAAGTTGATAAAGCTAAAGTTGATGCTATTGAAAAAAATGCCGTGTCCTAAAGATATCAAAGGTATAAGAAGTTTCCTAGGTCATGTTGGTTTCTATAGGAGATTTATTAAAGACTTCTCTAAAATTTCTAGGCCTCTCACTAATCTTTTACAAAAAGATGTTCTATTTGTTTTTATGATGATTGTGTACAAGCATTTGAAATACTTAAGAAAGCCTTAATTTCTGCACCTATTATTCAACCACCTGATTGGAACCTACCCTTTGAAATTATGTGTGATGCTTATGATTATGTTGTTGGTGCTGTTCTAGGACAAAGAGTTGATAAGAAATTAAATGTTATCCATTATGCTAGCAAAACTCTAGACAGTGCTCAAAGAAATTATGCTACTACTGAAAAAGAATTTTTAGAAGTTGTGTTCGCTTGTGACAAATTCAGATCTTACATAGTCGATTCTAAATTAATTGTTCACACTGATCCTGCTGCTATTAAATACCTTTTGGAAAAGATAGATGCTAAACCTAGACTCATTAGTGGGTTCTCTTGCTACAATGATTTGATTTACATATTACTGATAGGAAAGGAGCTGAGAATCCCGTAGCAGACAACTTGTCTAGGCTAGAAAATATTCTTGATGACCCACTACCTAGTGATGATAGCTTTCTTGATGAACAATTAGCTATCATAAATACTTCTCGTAGTACCCCATGGTATGCAGACTATGCTAATTATATTGTTGCTAAATTTATACCACCTAGTTTTACATACCAACAAAAGAAAAAGTTTTTCTACGATTTAAGACATTACTTCTGGGATGACCCACACCTTTATAAAGAAGGAGTAGATGGTGTTATTAGACGTTGTGTACCTGAGCATGAACAGGAACAAATCCTACGCAAGTGTCACTCTGAGGCTTACGGAGGACACCATGCTGGAGACAGAATTGCACACAAGGTATTACAATCTAGTTTTTATTGGCCTACTCTTTTCAAAGATGCTCGGAAGTTTGTCTTGTCTTGTAATGAATGTCAGAGAATTGGTAACATTAGTAGACGTCAGGAAATGCCTATGAATTATTCACTTGTTATTGAACCATTTGATATTTGGGGATTTGATTATATGGGACCTGTCGCGGTTTTGTTACGGTAGATGTCCTAGTGTGAGGACTTAGTCGTGAGGCCATCGCATCTAGGTGATCACTTGAACGGGGTTGGTCGGAATCGAGAGACACATATTTTACCCAGGTTCGGCCCCTCGCGGTGGAGGTAAAAGCCTACATCCTGCTTGATTGATATTGATGATGATGATCTCGATTACAAGGGCGGTGGCTCGCTACCTCTATCTCGAGAGTATCTACCTTGATCTTGTCTAAGACTTGTTTGTCTATCTCAACTTCTCCCTCTTGGGGTGCCTTCCCCCCCATATATAAGTTGAAGGGGTTGGATTACATGTAGAGTCCTAGTAGGATTAGGACTAGTCTATTTTCTATTACAAGCTGGATACAAGTCCGAGTCCTGCTTCCCTTGCCAGGTCTTGCTCTTCTTGGACCTTCTCCATGAGCCGGCCGCCCAAGCCTCTCCTTGAGTCGGCCCTCTCATGAGCCGCCTTTTGGGCCTTGGGCCTTGCGTCTTGTCCGACCCACTGACCGGATCACCAATGAGCCGCCAAGTCCGGGCGGGTTACTGATGAGGTGCCAAGTCCCGACCGGGTCATACTTCAGGCCAGGTTATACCACGGGGTATATCCTCGACAGGACCTTTTCCTTCCTCTAATGGGTATACACATATTTTGGTTTCTGTTGATTATGTTACTAAGTGGGTAGAAGCTATTCCAACTAGTAGTGCTGATCATAACACCTCCATTAAAATGCTTAAAGAAGTTATTTTCCCGAGGTTTGAAGTCCCTAGATATTTAATGACTGATGGTGGTTCACATTTTATTCATGGTGCTTTCTGTAAATTGCTTGCTAAGTATGATGTTGACCATAGAATTGCATCTCCATATTATCCTCAGTCTAATGGTCAAGTAGAATTAAGCAATAGAGAAATAAAATTGATCTTGAAAAAGACTGTTAATAGATCTAGGAAGAATTGGTCTAAGAAAATCGATGATGCATTATGGGCTTATAGAACTACTTATAAAAATCCTATGGGTATGTCTCCATATAAAATGGTTTGTGGGAAAGCATGTCACTTACCTCTCGAATTAGAACATAAAGCTTATTGGGCAATTAAAGAACTCAACTATGATTTCAAACTTGCCGGTGAGAAGAGGTTATTTGACATTAGCTCACTTGATGAATGGAGAACCCAAGCCTATGAAAATGCAAAACTGTTTAAAGAAAAGGTTAAAAGATGGCATGACAAAAGAATACAAAAGCGGGAATTTAATGTAGGTGACCATGTCTTGCTATACAATTCTCGTTTAAGATTTTTTGTAGGAAAAATTCTCTCCAAATGGGAAGGTCCTTACATTATCAAAGAAGTTTATGGTTCCGGTGCCATCAAGATCAACAATGTCGAAGGCAACAACCCGAAGGTGGTGAATGGGCAAAGAATCAAACATTATATCTCAGGTACGCCCATAAATTTTGAAACTAACATTATACATTCCATAACACCGGAGGAGTACATAAAGGAAACCTTCCAGAATGCTCCAGAACCCTGAAAAGGAATAGGTATGTGCACTACTGCAAGATGCTGGTAACGCGACACTACAATCAGAGACCCTTCGACGAAACTGTGTGCGACGCATTAATCGCAAACGGTGATGTAAAAAACCCGTCAAAAAAGATGCAAAACGTTTACGATGGTGGATACATCAAACACAGTTTAGATTTTAGATGCGTGTGCGATGCGGCGCATACGGTTGATCCATACAACTGTTTGCGATGAGACAGAACAACAGAAACGGGCAGCCAGATCAAGGTGTGTGCGATATACGGCATACAGTTCACCCCGATAAACTGTTTGTGATGAGGCGGAACAACAGAAACGGGCAGCCAGATAAAGGTGTGTATGATATACGGCATACAGTTCACTCGGATGAACTGTTTGTGATTAGGCAACACAAAAGAAACGGTCGGCCCGATGAATGTGTGTGCGATATACGGCATACAGTTCACTCGGATGAACTGTTTGCGTTGAGCCAAGAGAACAGAAACGGTTCAACTTAACAAGATGTGTGTGATACGTGGCAAACAGGTCTGTAATCAGAAATGTGTGGGAAGACCGATAATAACATAGATGATTCCTGTTAACAAGCCGTGTGTGTTGTGAGCAAACGATTGCTGGTATACAATTGTGAGTGATTGATGAAAACATCACCGACGGGTTCCATTGTTTAGTCCATGTACGATGTGATTTGCTCTGTCCGCACAACATCTAAGCTCTGTCTATAGAGCATCAACATATATACTTAAAAAGACAGCATTGCATAACCAAATTAAGCATACAATTACACAAGTGAGTGAGTGACTACACACATAGCATTTCCACACACCAAAGCAAGCAATTACATGCATACTAAACTAGGAGAAACAAGGATCTAATCATCTACTTCTTGTTGTGATGACGCTTGCCATTGCTCTGCTTCCGGCTGGATCCCTGGCCGTTTTGGGGAAGGAGGTACTTACTCATGTCAACGATCCGCCTGTACATCTCGTAGCTCGTGTACACCTCCTTGGCCGCGTACACGACGTGAGCTTTGTCGAGTTTCTCCATCCACGCCGAGTGCCAGGCACACTTGTCCTTGTTGCCGGAATCCTTCATGTCTCTGTAGTAGGGGTCGATGATGGCCTCGGCGAGGTGAACCAGTGAGTCCTTCTCATGCTCGTTGCTGCTCCAGATCTTGTATTGGCCCTGGATGTCGACAAAATTCTGGCAGGTGATGCCCGAATTCTTGAGCACCTTTACATCGTTTGTGATGTCCACCGTAGCGAACATGTAGCGGGGGCTGTTGACAAACCTGGCGAAACGCTCACAAGGCCTTGTGACCAGGCAGTAGTGGTAGACGAGGACGTCATTGCGCACGCACATCTAGGCAACGACGACCTTGGGACGAGACACGGCACGAGCGTGGGTGTACTCGAGGTCGAACCCGACCACCTTGTACTTCTTCTCAGCAAGCAACAGCTTCATGATGTGGATGGAGTGCTCCACCCAGACCGGGTTGTTGGTGTACACCACCAAGAGCTCCATGAACCTACTGTGGGTGTCCACCACGGCATGCATGGTGAACTGCTGCTCGTCGTTGGTAGTCGCTCGGAGCGCAATTGGAGCCGCGCAGGATACCCTCTAAGAATTTGTCGTGGTGGGTGTGCTTCTTGCAATAGTGGGGCGCGATCGAAAGGTTGAAGAGACACAAGGGTTAAATGGCCGCTGTAATAAATGGGGGCCGGCCGGCCTGTAATCGTCACGTCTTGTCACCGCGTTCATAGCAAAGGATTCCAGTGCATGCTTGAGAACCCCGCACGTGTTTCGTTTGACCACGCGTGGGCTCAAAGAGGCGCCAAATGTATTGTTCGTGAGCCTGTTCCCGCGCAATCGCGCAGTTTACCGTGCAAGCTTCTAGCCTAGCTAGTTTGGCCACGCGTCGACTAGAAGAGGGGCAAATCCTAGGCGTTTATTGGCAAAAAGCTTTGTAAAAACAAAGTGTGTGGAATGACTTCGATCATAAGTTTACCCGTGGGTGATGAGGTCAAAGTTACAAAGAAGGGTGATGATGGACACTCGAGTGCGATAATTAATTCTGCGCTCTACAGGGCACACGGTTGAAGAAACCAACTGTGTGCAATAATGTCGAAGATTGCAGTCGAGTTAGCTATACAGATCGTCTGACTACAAAAAAAACACATCCGTGACATTTTGGGCCGAACGAATTTTTTTTCTGTCATGCTTATGACACTTCTATGACGATAATTGTGACAAAACCACATATCATCATAGATGTGGTGGGCTCCTACTTCTATGACAAAAAATCATGACAAAAAATGGCTTTTCGTCCTGGGCGGGCCCGGGACGCACCTGCATGAAATTCTTTGGGCCATCCATGACAAAAAAATCATGGTAGAAGCGAGGGCGAGGGAAATTTCAGGGAGTTCCCGATTACGGTGGGTGGTCGGGGCCGAGCGATGCACGCGAGGTTTGCGCGTTTCTCTCGTACACGTATGCGCGTGTGTGCGAGGCGTTGGGCTCTAACTGAACCCGAGCGAGGCGTTCACTTACTGAACCCGAGCGATTGCACTAGCTACATTACTGAACCCGAGCGATCGATCCCTTGACTGTTAACTGAACCCGAGCGATTCCTTCGCTACTGCTGCTAATTGAAGCCGATCGAACCACCTGCCTCTTGATGAACAGTGACCGTTGTTGGGGGTTGGATGAACAGTTCCCAGTGGGGGTAGGATGAACAGGACCCCGTGGTAGTAGAGGCCGTTGCCGCTGGATGAACAGGACCCTGATCGAGGAGGCCGTCACAAACCCGAGCCGGTTGGGGTGGATGAACAGGACCCCGTCGAGGGTTGGTTGAACAGTAGCCGGTGGAGGCTGGATGAACAGTAGCCCATGGATGAACAGTATCCCGTGGAGGCAGGAGGGAGACACGATGGATGAACAGTAGCAGGTGGAGGCTGGAGGAAGTCGCTCATGGATGAACAGTAGCCCATGGAGGCTGGAGTGAGGCAGTAGACTACAGATGAACAGTAGCTCGTGGAGTCCCATTTTGCGGTACACCACACCCCACTCGATCAACAGGACCCCGTTTCGACCATAGGCGCTCGAACACAAGTCCGTTTCCTCCGTTTTGCGGTACGCCAGACCCCTCCCGATGAACAGGACCCCGTTTCAACCGTAGCCGGTCGAACAGAAGGCCGTTTCCTCCATACTGCGGTACGCCAAACCCCCGTTTCGGCTGTTCCGTCCAAGCCGGTTGGCTCCTGATGAACACGACGCATTCCGTTGCCGCCCGAAGAACACGACGCAGTTTCTCTGTTCCAACCCAGCCGGTTGGCTTCCGATGAACAGGACACCATTGCTGTCGTCCGTTGCCTCTCCATGTACATGAGCCCTGGCCTTACGTATGCGCGAGTAGCCGTTCGAGACCCCGCCGATATGTACATACGTGGTCGTATTTTTTGGCATGTGGTTGTACGTACGTGTACATGGTTTAGAAGGGACTGCCTGAACTACTACGTCGGGGGCTCTACTACTACAAGTGCCGCTGCTTGCTCGGCCACGGTTCATCATTGTAGAGAGACCGATCGACCAGTATGTACATACATGTTCGCGACCAGAATGACAACGCGACGTACGCTCGACCAGGTGGGTTCCGTCTGTCAGGGAGGATAAGGAGGCACTTCCTTGCGTGCGAAGTTATTGATGGTGGGTCCGAGCTGTTAGGGGGAGGATTCATTTTTTCGCGCCTAATATGGAGGCACTTCCTTGCGTCCGAAGATATAGCTGGTGGGTCCCAGCTGTCAGGGGGGAAACGTTTTTTTTTCACAAAATACAGCTAAGCCAAAATACAGAGGCCCTTCCGGTAGGTCCCCGCTGTCAGGTGGAGGAATCATTATTTTGCGCATAATAAGGATGGACTTCCTTGCTGTGGCCGTGGACCCAGCTGTCAGCCTCTCCACGTACAGTCCTATTCCGATGTAAGTCGTTCCTTGACCACGTTGACAACGCCGCGGCGAGAGCACCAAGGCGGCGGACGACGGCGAGGCCTAGGAATGGAATGACCCGGAGCCGGGGAAGACTCGGCAGTTGTTTCCCACGCGGAGGGGAGTACGAGGGTTTACTGGTTGGGCTGCAGTGTGAGGCTGCCGTCGTCGAAGAATAACAAGAGGTCTGGGTGAGTACAGGGATGGCCAGGCCAGCGATGCGAGTAGGGTGGGGCGGTGAGGCCTGCACGGCAGCAGAGCCGGCCACGGGAGGCAAGACCAGGCGGCACGACCGGCGCTGGTTTGGGCGGTTGGAGCAAGAAGACAAGAGGTTGAAGAAGCACTACGACCGTTGGATGGACATCGTACGGTCACTGCAGCTAGAATCATTCATATTGACTAAGTTGACAAAGCCCTTCGTCCTCGTCAACTTAGTAGGCCCACAAGTCAGCCTCCATATATGGTGGGTCCCAGCTAGCAGGGGGAGTATTCATTTTTTTTGTGCATAATAAGGCGGCACTTCCTTGTGCGAAGATATAGCTGGTGGGTCCGAGCTATCAGTGGGAGGAACATTTTTCTCGCGAAATACAGAGGCCCTTCCAGTGGGTCCCTGCTGTCAGGTGGAGGAATCATTATTTTGCACGTAATAAGGAGGCAGTTCCTTGCGTGCAGCCATGGACCCAGCTGTCAGCCTCTCCATGTACAGTCCTCTTCCGATGGATGTTGTTCGTTGACCACGCTGCGCCGAGAGCACCAGGGCGGTGGACGACGGTGAGGCCTAGGAAGGGAACGACACGGAGCCAGGGAAGACTCGGCAGTTGTTTCCCACATGGTGGGGAGTATGAGGGTTTACTGGTTCATCTGCCGTCGTCAGAGAATAATAGCAGGTGTGAGTGAGTAGATGGATGGCCAGGCCAGCGATGGGAGTAGGGTGGGGCGGTGAGGCTTGCACGACAGCACAGCCGGCCATGGGAGGAGGGAGCAGGCAGTCCTGCCGGCGCTGGTTTGAGCGGCTGGAGCAGGAAGAGCAGAGATTGAAGAAGCACGACGGCCGTTGGATGGACATCCAACAGTCATTGCTCTCGTGTGTTGACTAAGTTGACACGGCCTTGCGTGCGTGTCAACCTTTTTTTTAGGAAAGCGTACGCGTCAACCTATAGTAGGCGCACAAGTCAGCCCCCAATCTGTGGAAAGCAGCATACAACCCATCTGCCATTATTTCTAATAATTTACAGCCCATTTGCTAATTCTTAAGGATTTTTTTGGAGCTCATATTCTTTTTGTTAGCATTACAACCCATATTGTGGCCACGGTTAAAAAAGTTCTACGAAATTTTGCATATTTCGGTGCGATCCGAACTGTTTTTAATCCCGAAATTTTGAGTCACATTCAAACTAATTTGAAAAATAAATTTATATCAATATAAAATCCAAATAATTGTCCACGCATAAAAATCAATGGAATTTAAAATCTTGAAATGAAAAAAATTGAAACTAATTGCCGGTTTGATGTGTTTTAAAAATGTACAACCCATTTCTCATTACTAATAGCCCATTTTCTGGGCAAGCCGAATGAAACTCTCCTCGTCTTGAAAGATTTGCAGCCCAGCATGGTTGACAAAAGCAAGTAGGCCTCGGTTGGGTATTCTGCAAAAGAACAAAAAACTGGGCTAGCCATTTTCAGAAAGAAAAAAAACTACCGAGCTGGTCTTGTGGTAAACATAAAATAAAAGGCTGGCTAGACAAGCCAGAGTGCCCCGTACAGCCCAGTTGACACCCTACTTCCGTCTCAAAAACAAAAAGAACTGGGCGAGCTGCTGGGTCCCTGGTGTTAACCGCTCGTTGTGCAATTCTCTCGTTTATTGACTATGTTGACAATGGCATGGGACCCAGATGTCAAAAATCCATTAGGAGGAACCATTTTTTTGGCTTGAAATAAGGAGGCAGTTGCTTGCGTACTGCCATGACCCTAGTGGGTCCCTGCTGTCATCCTCTCCATGTACAATCATCTCCTGATTGTGTACGCGTCAACCTAGTAGGCCCACAAGTCAGCCTCTAAACCCGTGGCGGACAAATACAGCCCATTTAAAAAAACAACAGCCCATTCCATACATTCAAACGGAAAGTTCAACATTCAGAGCAAAGTAACAGGTCTGATCCAGATATAGAGTACTGAACTTCCACGTTGACAACCATCATAGCCAAGTTAACTATCTACTCCCACTAATACTCTAATAGTGTACAAGCACTAACTTACTCTTAGCTAACTAGATGATGCCGGCCGCCATCTGCGGTACACGCTAAACACCGGCACCGACGTCCTCCTCCTCACCTCGGACTTGCCAGAGGTGCGATAGGGCGCGTTGCTCGCGCGTGTTGGCCCTTTCCATGACGGCGTGGTCCACCGAAGCTTCGGCTTCTAAGCGGGAAACCCACTTGACGAGCTGGTAGTAAAATTCGGCGTCGCGAACGCGTGCGTGCCCGACAGCCTCCAGGGCTATTTGCCGGGCGCCGGCCTCCACGTAGTCGGCCCAGTTGCGGGCGCTCTACTCGCGACTCAGAGCGTCGGTGCGCTGCTGCTCCATGCCCTGCTGGCGGCACAAATCGGCGATATGCTGCTCCTCCGACAGGCGGTCATGCTCCAACAAGTCCTCATACTCTGCATTGCCATCTAATGACCGATAGAATGCCTCCTCCCTCCGTCTGCCTTCCGGTGAAAAACCGAACACTAGTTCCGGCGGTGACCGCCTCCGGTGTCGCCTATTGTGGACGGGCGGGGGCATGACGGACGTGGCGAGAGCGAGGGCAAGTGGCGAGTGACGTCGGGCCGGTGGGGGCTTATGAGGATAGGGCGAGTTGGGTGATGGTGCCACCGAAGAACGCCAGCAACCAGTAATTATAGGCGGAAGGTAGGTGAACCAGCGTGTCGCGAGAAACGTGACGGTCATCGCGGTCATCGAAATTCAATGCATAAGCGGGCTTGGCTTAGCGTGCCAGCTTGCCATGGAAAACTTGAAAAACTGAAATTATGACTGTGCCGTCCCGTCAGTGGTGTGTCCCGTCCGTGCTGGGTCGCACATCGGCATGACGGTCAAACGAGTGCACTCAATTCATCCAGATGAGGTACGTGCGTGATCCGTTGGTTATTCGCATAGGATCGAGTCGGTCGGATAATGTAGGTATAGGATTGCAATAGCTAATGAACATTCGCTGGGAGATAAGGCATTTGCGAACGTTTTTGCTGGCAGTTTCTTCAGATTCGCATGGCATTTTCTTCAGAACAGCATGTCAGTTTCTTCAGAGGTAGGCATTTTTATTCAAAAAACTGCCACCTTCGGATCTTGCGTGACAACTAAAACTGCTAGGAGCATATTAGCAGGCTAGCTAGTGATCGATCAGTAACTTGTAAACAGTGAGTGAACAGAAATAAGGAACTGCTAGTAACTTGTAAACACTAAGCACATAGAAATAAGGATCATGCTGTGCACAGTAGCAAGAGCCGATCCATTCGTAATGTTCACATGAGACTCACAGGCCTGGCATTGTAATATGTTTACATTAGTAACCCAAATTCACAACCAACTAGTATGATTCCCATACATAAGATCAACATGTTAATGCATCTCAATGATTCACAGATCATATACAAATATGTAGCTCCAAAAGCAAAGATCTAGAAAAAACATCTGTTCTTGGTACTAACATGGATGCTTCTCTGGGCCAACATTCAGTACAGAGTGAAAGCAAAATTTGTTTGTGAAGTCTACATTTCCTCTAGCAAACATAAGTGGTTTCACCAATAGCTGGAACCATGAGAATGAACCACACATGATGGAGGAACATCCACTGCAATATGATTTGGTCTTCTCTCGATCACACGGCGAGACTATTTTCAGAATACAAACTTTAACTTAGGCAAAATGATGCCCATTGTATAATCAGACCAAAGCAATGAAACACCTAGTGTTGGCCAATAAATAGTACAGTACTACTTTTGTGCAATCCATGAACTGACTATCCAATCTTTCTGTGTCTATTTTCAAATGGCACTGCATGCAGTGACTATACTATTCTCTTGTGCAGTTGCACCAAAATTGAGGTCACTTTGTTTGTTTGCCAAATAGCAATGGGGAGACATCTGTTTGCACAAATATCAAGCAGCTAGTAAACATATACCCCACCTTGTATTTTTGGTTTAAACATGTCTCTGCTAGTCGTTTTCGCTTAGCATCTGTCATGTTTTGCACTGGACAATTTGATACTGTCATGTTTTTCCCTGGACAACTTCGTACTGAATTGATTTGCTGGTACTGAGCAGAAATATAGCACATATTCTTCATCAAACCAAGGATATCCATGTTCGCAGTGATGGAAGAGGTGAAATCGATACAACCGAAATTGAGCATCCAATCATTGAATCATGTCCTGCACCTCCAATGTAGGTCCACCCTGCCAATAAATTCACATGCAAACCACTAATATTACTATCTAATGACAGTACAAAAAGAGTAGCAAGATAGTAGCAAACCATGTACCTTCGTAATGAACAACTCATAGTGCCACCAATTGGATATAACGGTTTGGAAGAAAACATGCTCATAATGTTGAACCATTTGGACTTTTTATGCAGTTCCACTAAAATTGAGCATCCCTGTTTGCACAGATATTGAAAGTGTGATTACTATAAAAGTGGTACTAGTTGAAGCATAGACTCATAAATATAAGCATTCCAATTTCTTAATAGGAAAAGGTAGCAAGACTGTTTGTAACCACCTGTTTGAAGGAATAAATAAGGCAACAGCGGCTAATGTCAGGAAGGCATACATAGTATTTTCTGAAAGATTGAACCATTCCTGACCTTTCCTCTTCTTGTAAGCATATTTTGTGTAGTTCAACTAAAATAAAATGCCATCACCGCCTTGACAATTTAGTGACACTGTACAAAAAGAAATGACTTACCATTACATCATGATGTCAGGTATGTAATCGACAGGCATTTGAGAGAAACATGCAGACCTCCTCCGATAACATAATGAACATTAATTTTAACAAAGGTGTGACTAGCTTTACTGGCATAATTTGAGTGAACTCTACACCCTCTATTCCTTAATATAAGACGTTTTCGCAGTTCAATTTAAAGTACCCAAACGTCTAGTATTTAGAAAAATAGGTAGTAGTTTTCTTGAGCACATATCTGGGAAAACTTGCCACACCCTATATATGTCCATACGCTAATGCAACACCATTCAAATAGTACAAATATACACTAATCCAATGGCTAGTGCAACAGTAGAGTAGTTTTTTATTACGGGGTACAATACAATGGTTTTACTGAACAGATTTCCATAAGCCAGCACTGGAAGATTTCTATAAGCATTAACAATACAAAATGTAAAGGTAATAAGTTTTAGCATTGGTATACTAGCTGTGCAACAGCATTAAACCAAATACAAAAGTCTGAAGGTAACTAGCATTATTAACTAATGACAGTATAAAAAATTGCAAACCATGTACCTTCAAGGTAAATATCATTTCAAACTCGAGGGTACCTCAAAATTGCTATCCCAATCTTGATAATCGATCAAACATAAGAACTTGATCAAACGAATCAAGAAAACAGCCGGAGTAGGAGGTGCCCACTATTGACCTTTCCTCTTCTCTTCATAATTTTTTGTGCAGTTTAACCAAAATAAAATGACATCAGCGCCTTGGCATTTTGGTGACACTTTACAAAAAAAAATTGACTTATCTCATGAAAGTGAGGTATGTAATCTATAAGCATTAACAGTGCAAAAATCTAAAGGTAGTAACAAGTTTCATTGTTGGTATACTGGCTGTGCAACAGCATTAGAATGCCTTAGCTGAAAAATCTTTAATACATCCACAATCAACAGCTAACCCTGAAATAATCCAGTGAGATTACATGGCATTGCTTAAATTTATCGGTGGCATTAGACTGAGTGCGGCATTAGTTAAATGTGGCATCACTTTAGTAGTAGCATTGCTTGACTTTACCGGTGGCGTTATACTAACAGTAAAAAAGTGGCAATAAGAGCATGGGAGGCCCATTCGTACAGTGGGCGCACCAGTACGATGTACCTCCACAGATGCATAGAGTGGTGAGGGAGGGATGGTTTCCCAGAGCAACAAATATCCAGGCAGCATTTGTGGATTACGTCCCATTTTTTGTTCTCTTTAGCCACCTTTTTCCTATGTGAGGACAACAAACCGATCGACCAGGTCATTCTCTATTGTATTGTCATGCCTTTCTACCCTTTTTCAACCAAGAGACACGAGACTCGTTCCTTAGCTACTGATTTTTCACTTTTCAACCTAGATGCGGCTTTGATACCTAGTCTCTTCGACAGTACTTTCTCCCTTCCTTTCCTTATTCAACCCAGACATGGATTAGTCTGCATGAAGTAGGGTTTCCTTTAATAGTGAAAATTAAGGTTTTCGTCTGCGTGACCAGCAGAGCAGAGGATAGCAAATTGGGGAGATGGTGGAGTGGAAAAAGATCCACATGCAGCGACGTGGCAGATGGGGCAATAGAACAAGGGAATGGTTCAAAATGAGGTAGCATATTTGAGGGTCGGTGGGAAGTGGCTTCGCTCGTGGTTGTCGTCCTCCGCACACACTACGGCAGCAAGCTTGGGTACGGAGGCCGTCCCGCGCGGGCGCTAGGTCTGAGAGGACGGCCTTGTCGTTAGTGTGT
Organism: Thinopyrum elongatum; assembly: GCA_011799875.1. NCBI lineage: Eukaryota > Viridiplantae > Streptophyta > Magnoliopsida > Poales > Poaceae > Thinopyrum > Thinopyrum elongatum. The sequence goes on from CM022301.1 coordinate 318,036,708, forward strand.
GACCTCGCTCACCGACGACGAGTGCGTCAATGCTGCACGTCCTTTTCTTCCCCAATGGACGGGATCCTAGCGGATCTGTGACCACCAGTGAGGAGGGAGAGAGAGAGGCCACCGCCATCTTTTTTAGATCTGGAGAGAGGGTGACTGTGTGAGAAGCAAGTGGGTAGCCCTTAGCAAGCAAGCGATGAAGCTCCAACCTATATATCTTTTTTGATACTAGTACTAGAGGTGGAGTAGTGGTAGAGTAGTTTATATTTTCTCTACATACAGTACCAATTAGTTGTGCTTCAAAACTAGACGGCACACCATTAAAAAATAAAGTCAAGAAATAATGCGGGACCTCGGGCCAACGCGGCCAGATCGCATTTTGCACGAGAAATGACACACCACATTTCGTTGACATGTGGTCCCGTTCCAACATGTCGGTGAGACAATGGCGAGTCCTTTTGTACAATTTCCGAACGGACGCCTATGTAGGCCGGGGCGTCTCTTCCTATACCATGGCAACCATCCACCACCTCTTCACCTTTCCCTCTTGATTTGGAACTGCTGTCACATGTTCTTCCTCCCTCCATTTGCCTTCACCCTTCCTTCTGCCATTGTTCGATCGCCTTCTCCATGGAGGGAACAGGCCGGAAACGACCCTGTTATTCTTGCCCCGATCTGAAAGATGATGTGGTGGAGGAACTCAATGATCGGTGCAACGTCATCACCTCAGCTAGCATGGCAGGTTCGTTCAAGACCATTCTCGACTCAACAAATAACATCATTACAAAGAACCCAAGGGTTCAGGAGCGGTTTGATCTCCCCTATCTTCTTCTCCATGACCCTGCTTGCTGGCGCGGGGATGACGGAAGCCTCGCCTTGTGCAAGTTGATGCCGCTTGATAATGATACGTGTGATGTTAAGATGCCATCGCTTAAGGGTTAGGCCTGGGCAGGCGCAAATGGAGACTGTGTTGTTTATATTGGGTACAACTGCGAGTGGGAACTTGTGAATGTGTATACTCGTCACCGGGTTCCACTTCCAAAAATCTCAGAGTGCTCTGAGGTTGAGCACATAGATGATCTACGTACGTTCAAATACGATAGTGGTGACTGTCATCTACAGAAGATAGCAATTTGTCGAGTTCCCAACCGCTCTTGGGATTACACGAGCTATCATGTTCTTGCTATCTTCGACAAGCTTTTTGCCATCCTTACTTCCACGCCTTGATGGATATTGCTCAAAAATCAATTTCTGTACACAGATGAGTACTGTGATGAAATTCAATACGAGCGTCTTGTGTTTGCTGCCACCACTCGTGGCACTATTTTTGCATGGAATCCTTATTGTTTCGGTACGTTTGTCTTCCACTGTAATTAGAATTGTTTCATCCACGTGCATGCGAGTTAGTATCCCCGTACTAATTAACCTTCTTGTGTTTCCAAGGTCCTGTGAACATTCCACCACCTATACTTGAAAAAATTTATAACCAAGGGGGAGATGATGATGGTGATGATCACGAGCATGAGGACGAGCAAGACCTACATACTCAGTGGCGCCTGGCAACTTATTCCGATGGATCACCTCTTCTTGTATGTATACAGGGCACTGCTGATGTTACTAAGGAAGCAGGTGTTGTCTCCCATGGTCGCACTCTCCGGACCTATTCCAACATCCGTTGCAGGGTATTCGGGATGGATACTACTGTGCTAGCGCCAGCACCTTCTGCCTGGTTCCATATTGATAGTCTTGGAGAAAACTCACTCTTCCTTGGACAAAACTATCCAATGATGGTGAAAGGCGATCCAGCTGTTGTTGGCACAATGTTACTACCATTTATGAGTAGCAACTGTATCTATACCTCGGACATTGCTATGGTTCCCTACCCTGGCTATCACAATATGCGTCCTGATATAGGCCGCTTCAGCCTGGATGATGAGTCCTGCGTTGGTCTCGATATTGACAATAGCTGGCCCTTCCCAGAGGCTTACTTATGGTTCAAAGCAAGCGTTTCCAACATCGAGGATTGGTTGAGCTGAAGTTCATTTCATTGCATGTTATTTGTTGTATGATAAAAACTTTAGTATTACTAGAATATTTTGTTGGAAATAATCTATAATCCAACATGTATCCTCCTTGGCGTTGTGTGTTGATGACTTGTTGTATGTAATGAATGGTACATTTGCATATGCATGTGATAAACTCAATTTATGAATGATTTTCGAGTCACTTCTTGGAGTGTGAGTACCGTAGTAGTACAGCCAACATCCGGTTATATGAAGTTGCCACATCACATAGAGCCAACCTAATAGTATGCTAGTACAATAGTTAGTCCTAGTAGTAGTATACCATCAACTAGAGCTAGGTGTCGCACGGAGGCCGAGAAATATGGTGATAGCATGAGGTGGGCTTGTACGTACAGTATGATGTAGGCACAGGGCTTGCCGTGTTTCCTACTCCTCCGGTCTAAATGTGGAGAAGATTTGGTTGAGTTCTTCCTCCTTTTGCTGGCAGGTGGGACATCCAGCATCCAGGTCATGTCATGCAAGAAAATGGAGTGCTAGTTGAAGGCACGTGCTGTGCATCTTGGGTTAAACTATAAATAGAATCTTACTCTTGAGTAACTCCAAAAGCGGCCACCGAAGATCTTTATTGGATTTGTTTTTCATCACCAGCACGTCGAGGTGAAAGATGTGCAGGTTCAGTGGGTCGTCTTACATTTTCACTGACATGTGGGACCGAATGTGAGCAAACAGACGATGGGCACACTCCGCGCGTTGGCTGGCTAGCTGAGAAGAGAGAGAGGAGGGCTGAGCACGGACTCCAGGAAATTTCACGACAATGTGAGTACTAGTACTAGTGGTGTACCGTACTCCTGGAGAGATAAGGCTACTCATAGTGGGGAGTATCATATACTAGTATCACGCACATGATACTACCTTCGTAGTGCATAGTACTATAGAGTAGTGTCATAGTTGATCATATTTATTGCCATGCATGACACAAAGTAGCATAGCATTTAACATGATACGGTATCTACCTATGTTACTCTAACCCCTTCTCTCTTCTTTAATTCTCTGCCACATCAACATGTTTGTAATTCCCGAGTGCATGATACCGGCTAAGATACCACCACTATGGCCAGCCTAATGTGTTCGCTCTACGTAACCAGCACCTCGAATAATAGTGGGGTGGCATGGGCCATAACTAGCATTCACGTCTAGCAGTACGGCACACGCCACCCACACGAGTCCCATCTGACACCAATTTTCTTGGAGTCCGTGAGCTATCTCTTCTCCCTCCAGTTTTCTTTAGCTCAGCTATCGCACGATGGGCGGGGTGGGGGTTTGCCGATAGTCGGTTTGCTCAACTGCGGTCCCACTTGTAAGTGAAAATGCAACACAGCACGGATTCTCCCTTGAGCGGCATGCCGAACCAACCGTGTGGGGGTGCGACGCGAACACGGCAGGCTTTTCCTTTTTTTTTGAGGAACCGGCAGGAGCACTGCCTTTTTCTTACAGAAGGGATGGTGAAAAGACGCAATTTATAGAGGGGCGAGCCTTTTCCTTTTGAACTTGTAACTTGTAAAATTTGGTTCTGCTCCTTGGCGTGACCGATAGATAGAAATAACAATTTTCGTAGAGTAATGAGAAGTTTGGTTCTGGCGCGGTTCATGCATGGTACGTACGAAAATTATGAAGTTGATGCGAAAGGTAAGATAATTACAATATACTACTACATGGAATTGACGGAAAGATAAAGATACATACGGATCCATCAACGACATCCTCACGCCCTAGTGCGCCGGGTCACCAACCGACGTGTGAGGAGCAGCGGCGTTGGCGGCGAGCTCAACGTGCTTCTGAACAATGCCGTCCAAGGTTGCCCTGCGGTCCAAGAAGGCCAGTGTCCTATCGTCCTCCTCTTGCACGTAGTAGACCTTGTGGACGATTTGCTCGTAGACGTGGGTGATTATGTCGATGGTGTCTTGCTGCGCCAGGAGCTCCATGGCGAGCGCGACCTCGAGGTGGAAATTCTCCGGCGCGACGGCGGGCAGTCGCAGGGCCACTAGTGCGTCGAAGACGTTGTCACCATAGATGTCGTTGAGGGTGGCGGGCATCGCAGAGCCTGGGCGCGTGGGCTTTAGGCGTACATCAAGGTCGTCCGCGAGCTTCTTGATGATGGTGAACTTGTCGAGGAAGCCGACGAGGACCTCGTCGAACAAGGAGACAAAGCTGTCGTCCAAGAGGCCTCTCGCCCTGGCGGCCTCAAGCACGACCTGGAGACGTTCCTCAGTGCCGGGCCGCAGGCCGGCATCATGGACCATCTGGCACAGCCGGCTCATGCTCGCGCTCATCGCCTCCATGGGTCTAGCTTCTAGTCAACTGATCTTGCGATTGGAGTGATCACTCTTGCCCTTGGTTAGGGTGCGTAGGTGCATAGGATTTCGTAGATTGGACTGGCGGAGAGCCTTTATATGAGAAGTGCATATTGCGTTGCATTCATGTGTGTGTTCGCCATCTACTCCTCGGCCCTCCCTCTGTACCGGTGCAGTATAGTCATCTCACCGAGACCAAGTTGGGGCAAAACGAGAGAACTTTGATGTTTTGTAATTAATGTCATTGCATGCAGAGAATTGAGCACTGCATATTGTGCTAAGTAGTCTCAAGTCATAATTGAATGCATATGCACCCCACGTCTCTTATTGGCTGATTTCTTTTTCAAAAAATAGGGAACGAGGTGGGTAGTTAATGCACCGCGCCTAAAAGTTTGGGGTTATTTGGTTTTCGTAATGTGACTAATGCACCAGTACGGAGGGAGTGTAATAGTAGTCTGATTGATGAGATTTCAGATTTGAGCCATCTACCGGAAGGGAGAGTGTATAATATCATCGGGAACTACATTCAAAACCGAATAAAACAATACTCCATGTATTTATTTATAGAGGGAGTAGTATATTTTTTGTGACATGCATTACTAGATATTGCTAGTCAAATACTAGGCCTCCTTTGGTTCATAGGGTAGGAAAATCATAGGAATAGGAAAGCCATAGGAAATGAGAAGACATGCTTCTCAAATCCTATGAGTAGGAATAGGAAAGAAGATGGCCTTTGATTCACATCATAGGATTTTTTCCATTGAGTCTAGTCTAATGTTTATTTTCCTATGAAATGTGGTGGATTGGAAGAATTCCTCCATAGGAATAGGATTCTATTCCTACAAACTAAAGGGCACTAAAGAAATTTTTCCTACAGAAATCCTATCATATTAAATCCCTACAAAATTCCTCCAAACCAAAGAAGGTAAATCCAGACGGAGGTGGTAGTACTACTAAATCCAGACGGTGGTGCTAGTACTACTAGTACTACCAATGTAGTAGTACTGTACTACCCGTTGGTCAAATTATTATGTGCTGCTCCTCATAGTGAAGTGACAAGACCCTGCACCGGATATGACACCTGAGTGTAGGCGCTGTGTTCGGCATACCAAAGTCAGCCTCATCGTGTGCAGACACTATCATCATTGCTGTAGAGCTATCCTGCTTACAACTAGACGTGTTCGACATAATTTCCTATGCATTGCCACGAGTATCTCTACTTTTTTCTTATAAAAAAACCGAGTTGGTGATGATGGTGTGCCTGCCATCCTACAATATAGACCGTCCGATCTATATCTGACGGATAGAAAGCAAACTATGGCAATTTTGCAAAAAGATACCCGCACCCCTCTCCACATTTGCAGATAAGGCCTTCCCTCATTCATCTTCGTCTCCCACAAGATAAACAGCTCATATAAATGCATCTTGATGTTCCGTGCAATGCATGGGCCTCTTGCTAGTAATAATAAATATTGTACTCGAGTAATGGGTATATCGTTGCCGCACCAATGCACGCGAACATTTATCGTAACATAGTACCTCGTGCTGGATAGTCGTAATATTACAAGTTTCAAACTGATATTACAAATGCTAGGAGTAATGCTGCACCTACGAAGAGGGAATTATTAGGAAGTTTACGTAAGAACTTTCGTTACTTTAGGTGGATGCAGCATTATCGTACAAACTAAAATCCACCGCCCTAACAAGTCACTAATGTGGAAATAAATTTTTGAGTCTCTGGCGACTTGATGTATCAAAAACAAATTCAGCTTCTGCGGAGCCTTTGTCATTTAGGCTTAGATGCTTGCGGTGATCAGAACGCCATTCATTGTTGTGCTAGAGAATACGAAACCTCATTACCTTGAGCACACTTGCCTCCAGAACAAAGAACCTGGCCAATTTAATCTCAGATGTGCTGCCTCGGTAGTTGATCAAATCAATTTCTGTAAGATGGAGATCAAGGCATTCGATGAGATTGTTATAGTGCAGCACATTTTTCACTTTCGGGTCTTTTTTTATCTGCACGGCCAGGGGGCTCTCTTGTTTCCAGAGCATCGGACAGAATGTCACATGGCCCTGAGTTCCTGTAGAACCTTCCAGGGATCTTGGAAGCCTTTAACATCACGCAATATAGTTCTTCGTCATGTGAGTTTTCAAAGTACTAAGTTCCGTCATCACGCCTCCTTGCACGTGCCCGCAAGTAGTCTCTAGCACGTTCGCCCCTGATTTCACTAAAGGCCGGTTTCCCACCCGTCGCTACTGCTTCTTTGTCCTCCTGGTCCCATATCGGTTTCATGTCGTAGTATCCTGCCACACCCATATGGTGGGGGTGTGTGTTCCTCTTTTGAAGTTTCGATTGCTTGGCACTCTTCTCAGCAAACTCTGTGGTTGCCCTGACCCTTTTGAATTCTGCCCAGTCTGCCTTTGTAATTTGGGGGTATGCAGGGATTGGGTCCTTGCCTTCACTCAAGTACTTCTTGTACAACACGTGCTTCTAGTTTCTCCAAGCATCCCTAGCCTTCTTCAGTGCAGCGTGTTCCACCTGCATTCTCCACTGCTCTGGAACGTTCAAGTGATCCATGATCTCCCGGACTATCCTTTGCCGTGTTTCTGTGTCAGCCTTCCGAAACCCCGGTAGATTAATGTTGAGCCTTGCCCTGCCAACAAATCCACACACACTCCTGAACCTCGTGCGTGCTTTATCTGGTTTAGTTGGAGCACAAGACTTTAAATCGATCTCGGTTACTTCATATACACCTTTAGGCTGGTGTGTGGGCTTCCTTGGAGCGTTCCTCCATGTCCTGGCCGGAAGGGTAATTGCTGCAGCTCTATCCTGTTCAAGATTACTTGATCCCTCACCATCTGCTGAAGACCTAGGGTTGTCAGAATCAGATGAAGATACATCGCCTGAAGCATGAGTGCTGTCGCTGCTACACGGCATATACAGAGAACACATGTGAAACTCAGGAAAGGAGGATAAGCATAAAACTAACAACTTGGTATCAAGCTGTCTAAACATGTCATGCAATAATTTAGAAAATGTACGGCTTATTTGTTAAGTTTGTGTGACTCGGGCACCCACGATCTGTAAATCGGTAGTAACTTATTGGAACAAATACAACTTATATGTACTAGTTAGGAAGGTAGATAATGAACATATATACGCTCTCCGTTATTTTATAGCCAATTTGGGAACATACAGAACAAAATAGGAAGAGGGATTGCGAGGAAATATGCCTCACCGCGATGGAGAGCAGTAACTAACAGGTTTCTTAATGAAAACCTGGCAGGACCATAGGAGAGGCGAGGGTTACAGGATCGATATGCTCGAGGGTGGTTGGCGAGCAAACGAAGACGGCGAGGCGCGGGCAGCCGCGTGTTGGGAACGGCAGTGGAGGTAGGGTTGACGCCGAAGAGCGGGCACACGGCCGGGGTGAGCACACCGATGCCGGAGAGGGTTCTACTGTCGATCTGGGGGAGGGGGAGCCGGCGATGGAGATTGGGTGGAGTAATTGAGTGAAACGCGGGCGGGCGGTGGGGGGGTGTTGGCGGCCTTGGTGAAAAGGGTGAAAAAAAATCCCCAGTCGCCGCGCGGAAAGGCCTATGCAAACGGTTACCTCTAAGCGCTCGTGTGCACAAAGAGCATAATTTTGTTTGAAATGAAGACGTGCTAATTTTGAAATGAAGACGTGAGTTCATCGTTTCGGCTCTAATTTTTTTCCATGGTAAGAAATCACCATTATACCACAGGTTTGATTTGCTGGCGCATATCAGGTGTCGTGTGCTATATTTAAGACATTTTTTGGTATTTACCGTGCATTTTGGCATATAAATCAAATCCTAGCTTGACTGCATTTGCTGTCGAAAGGGATGAGGATTGCCGTTCCATCTGGGAGCATCCAATGGTGCAGACGTACGATCCGTGGGATTTGGGTTCTGGCCAATCAGAACGCACGACTCAGATCGCGCGCGCAGCAAGGGGGGCATCGGCCACAGTTTGGTAGGCACACGGCTTCCGTGAGTGAACCGTGTGCTATTTGAAAACATTTACATGAACTAACAGCATATTTTCGTTTGAATGAAAACATGAGTTCATCGTTTCGCCTCCAAATTGTTTTCCACGGTAAGAAATCATGATTGTACCCTATGGTTCGATTTTTCTGGTGCATTTGAGATCTTGTTTGTTATATTTTAGTCGTTTGCCATAGTCGCAAATACACGTGGGTGCTAGCAAGATCATTTGTGTGTCGCTTTGGGAGTTTTCATTCATTGTTCGAGAAACAAGAAAAAAATTCAAACAGTTCGGTCGCAGGGTGCGGCCAGAGGCGTAGGCCTTGTTGGTATTTTAATTACAGGAAATGCATATAGAGTCCGGAAATAACGAAAGTCAGTGTGTTTACCGTGGCGTGCTCTCAGGATCCCATGGAAAATTTTTGGTAAAGTTTGGCACAAGTTTTGAAGCTCACACCTTCCAAATCGGAGCATCTCACAAGAAGGATCATGGTTTCCAAAAGGAGACGCGGCAGTTCGGACTCCAATCGTCGGTGAATAAATCATTCCACCTCGAATTTTTTTCACAGTAAACAATCACGTATATACCCTAGGTTTGATTTTTTGGCCCATTTTAGGTCTCGTCTGCTATATTTAAGTCATTTTTTTGCACTTACCTTGCATTTAGTGCATATAAAATCAAAATCGTACAACAACTATATCTGGGTGTTAGTTAGCAAAGAAGGCGTACAAATCATTTGTGTGTCGTTTTGCGAGTTTTCATCCATTGTCCGAGAAATGGGGAGAAGTTTCAAACATTTCGGCCGCGAGGTGCGGCCACCGGCGTAGGCCTAGTTGGTATTTTAATAACAAGGAATTCAAATGGAGTCCAGACATCATCAAAATCGGCGTGTGCCCATGGCGTGCTCTCACGACCCCGTGGAAAAAAATTGGTGAAGTTTGGCACAAGTTTTGATGATCGCTCCTTGCAAACCGGAGTATCTCACAAGGATCATGGTTTCCAAAAGGAGACGTGTCAATTCAAACTCCAGTGGCCGGTGACTTCATCGTTTGGCCTCATAAAAAATTTCACGGTACGCAATCACCATTATACCACGGGTTTGATTTTCTAACACATTTCAGGTATAGTTTGCTATATTTAATACATTTTTTGAATTTAACATTCAATTTGTGGATATAAATAAAATCACAACTGGAACTGCATGTGCTCTCGAAAGGGATGAGGATTGACGTTCGATCAAGGAGAATTCAACGATGCAGACGTACGATCTGTGGGGTTTGGGTTCTGGCAAATCAGAACGCATGACTCAGATCGCGCGTGCGGCAGGGGGGCATCGGCCATGGTTTAGTAGGCACACGGCTTTTGTGAGTGAACCGTGTGCTATTTGAAAACATTTACATGAACTAACATCATATTTTCGTTTGAATGAAAACATGAGTTCATCGCTTCGCCTCCAACTTTTTTCCACGGTAAGAAATCACGATTGTACCCTATGGTTCGATTTTTTGGTGCATTTGAGATCTTGTTTGCTATATTTGAGTCATTTTTTCATATATATATATATATAGTCGCAACTACACGTGGGTGTTAGCAAGATCATTTGTGTGTCGCTTTACGAGTTTTCATTCATTGTCCGAGAAATGGGAAAAAACTTCAAACAGTTCGGCCGCAGGGTGCGGCCAGAGGCGTAGGCCTTGTTGGTATTTTAATTATAGGAAATGCATATAGAGTCCGGAAATAATGAAAATCATTGTGTCACTGTGGCGTGCTCTCATGATCGCATGGAAAAAATTTGGTAAAGTTTGGCACAAGTTTTGGTGCTCGCACCTTCCATACCGGAGCATCTCACAAGAAGGATCATAGTTTCCAAAAGGAGACGCGGCACTTCGGACTCCAAATCGTCAGTGACTACATCATTCCGCCTCAGGAAAAAATCATGGTAAACAATCACGGATATACCCTTGGTTTGATTTTCTGGCCCATTTCAGGTCTCGTCTGCTATATTTAAGTCATTTTTTGCACTTACCTTGCATTTAGTGCATATAAAGTCAAAACCCTACTACAACTACATGTGGGTGTTAGTTTGGCTACTTTGGCTACTCATAGTGGAGAGTATCATATACTAGTATCATGCATATGATACTAGTGTATGATACTACCTTTATAGTGCATAGTATCATAGAGTGGTATCATAGATGATCATATTTATTGCCATGCATGACACAAATTAGCATCGCATTTAACATGATACGGTATCTACCTATGTTACTCTAACCCTCTCTCTTCTTTAATTCTTTGCCACATCAACATATTTCCTATTTCCGAGTGCATGATATCGGCTATGATACCACCACTATGGCCAGCCTTATAGTGGGGAGTATCATATACTAGTATCATGCATATGATACTAGTGTATGATACTACCTTCATAGTGCATAGTATCATAGAGTAGTATCATAGATGACCGTATTTATGGCCATGCATGACACAAAGTAGTATAGCATTTATTATGTTATGGTATCTACCTATGTTACTCTAACCCACTCTCCCTTCTTTAATTCCTTGCCACATCATCATATTTGCTATTCCCGAGTGCATGATACCGGCTATGATACCCCCACTATGGCCAGCCTTAGCAAAGAAGGTGTACAAATCATTTGTGCATCGCTTTGTGAGTTTTCATCCGTTTGTCCGAGAAGCGGGGAGAAGTTTCAAACATTTCGGCCGCGAGGTGCGGCCACTGGCGTAGGCCTAGTTGGTATTTTAATTACAGGAAATTCAGATGGAGTTTGGACATCATCAAAATTGATGTGTGCCCGTGGCGTGCTCTCACGACCCCGTGGAAAAAAATTGGTAAAGTTTGGCACAAGTTTTGATGATCGCTCCTTCCAAACCGGAGCATCTCACATGAAGGATCATGGTTTCCAAAAGGAGATGTGTCGATTCAAACTCCAGTGGCCGGTGACTTCATCGTTAGACCTCATAAAAATTTCCACGGTACGCAATCACCATTATACCACGGGTTTGATTTTCTGGCGCATTTCAGATATCGTTAGCTATATTTAAGACATTTTTTGAGTGTGCGTGTAAATAAAATTACAACCGGAACTGCATTTGCTGTCGAAAGGGATGAGGATTGCCGTTCGATCTGGGAGCATCCAACGGTGCAGACGTACGATCCGTGGGGTTTGGGTTCTGGCCAATCAGTACGCACGACTCAGATCGCGCGCGCGGTTTGGTCGGCACACGGCTTTCAGGAACGAACCGTGTGCTATTCGCAAACCAGATTGCATATCTTCCGTTCATACATACTGGAGTGAGATCAATTGAGTGTGCTACCTCTATGGTATAATAATAATAATAATAAACAATTCATCTTCATTGTCTGAGCTGACAGCATATCATGGTCATCATATATAACGGGTCTTGCATGAACAGAAAACCAGGCATAACTCACAAATTCAGTACACGCGTCAGTTCTAAATTGAACGAATTAAGTTGCAGGGTAGGCATAAAGACTAGTCTTACGGCTTAATTCCCATGTACATGGTGGAACTGGGATCATTATGTTGACCCCGAATGAACTTGGGTTTTCTGATGATTTTACGCTTCTCTGTTTGAGGTGTGCGTGATCCCTTGGCTGGCAACTCAGCAAATTCATCGTACTCGTCCTCATCGGCAACATCCTTTGTAACACCCCCATGTATCAACTACAGTGATCACCTAATTAATCGTGGCTTGTCATCATCATTTGCAATGCAAGATCATAGTGATAATTCAACTCATTTCAATTTCCCACTCTGAAATCAATTCAAATTCAAGTGCAAAATAAAGTTAGCCAAAAGTTGCTAGAAAAATGTTCATCTCATAGCCAATATTCCATAACATTTATTTGTTTAGGAATACAACATCACCCTTATGCAAAAATGGGCAGTAGCATTTAAAACAATGCTATTCCAGCAATTTTTATTGCTAATTCATTTATGAAAAATACAAATGAATTCTTCTGGTCTCCAAAAATATTTGTGGCACTGTCTATAATCACCAGGGATTTAATGGGACACCTCCCAAATTATTCCTAAGTGAAATAGTTGCCCAAATAATTCCCTTTCTCTCTCTGTTAATAAATAAAAGCTAAAACAGAAAACAGAAAAATGAGAAATAGAAAGAGGCCTAACTGCTACTGTGGCACCGGGCCCAAGTCATACACCACAAGGCCGAGCCCGCCTAGCCGGTCGTCTCCCTCCTCGGGCAGGTGTCAACGCGCGCGCGCATCCGACGCTGATCGCCTCGCTGTCGAGCATCCGCCGGTCCCCGATGCGGATAAGGACCCCCTCCGGCCCCTCTCCCTCTCTCCCCGTGAAAACCCTAGCGCCCTCACTCCTTCCTCCCCGTGTTGTTCCTCTTGATCCAGATCACACCCGCGTCGTCGTCGCCATGGACCTCGCTGTTCCCGCGGCCACCGGCGTCCCCGCGCCGAGCTAGCGTGTCCACCAGCTACCCCATCATCGTCCACGTCGGCTGCGAGGACCAGATCAGGCCAGGCGTCCCCGCATCGAACGGATCGACCCCCTTCTTCTTCCTCTGTCGCCGGAGCTTCGCCGACGAATGCTCCGCCTCTGCTGCTACTAAATTCACACCGAGCCTTTCATGTGCTCCCCGGTGAGCATCCACGCGTTTCCCCTTTCTAGCCGCTCTCGATCCGTAACCATAGCGCCATCGTCGTCTTCGTTTCTACTCCGGCAGAAATGCGCCGCCGCTGTCGTGCTCCCCGTCGTGGCCACCGGCCATCCCGGGGCCAGCTGGGCACACGGTTGTGCTCATGGTACTCATGTGATGCCGCCTGGGTCGCTAGATCATCGAGCCCGAGCCCCTGCGCTTGAATCCTTCAACCCCGAGCTCCCGCCGCCGCCTACCTCACCGCCGACGCTTTCTCTGACCACCTCGGCACCACCCACCACCACCATCGGACGCTTCTCGTCGCGGCCGATCCAACGAGCCCAACCACGCGTCGAACCACTTCCCGTAGCCAGTTTCCGGCGAAACCCGAGCCGCGCCACCACGGAGATGGCCACCAGCGACTAGCCGCCGGCGTGCTGACGAGGCCAGTCAACGGGGGTCGCTAGTGACGCCCGTGTGAGACTCACTAGTGGGTCCCGCACTTAATTAGGTTCGGATTAGATTAAGTGTTAATTAACCCGACTTAATCAGACACTGACATACGGGCCCCACCCACTTAATCAACGTTTTGTAATTAAAACTAAATTAGTTAATTACTTCTGACACTGACAATGGGCCCCACACGCTAATAAATCTAATTAGCTAAATTAACCCCTATGTTAACCTTTGAGTCACTAACATGTGGGTCCCAGAGGTCAGTTTGCCCTGGACCAGCCAGTGTTGACTGATGACGTCACCCTAGCATAATGCTGATGTCATAATTCACTTTTAGTAATTCTGTTAATTTAAGTAATTCCAGAAAATGATTTAAACTTCAGAAAATCGTACAAAATAATCCGTAGCTCAGTTGGAAAATCTTTATATATGAAAGTTGCTCAGAATGACGAGACGAATCCGAATATGTCTTCCTCATACCAGTCACATGCCTCTAGCATGATGAACATGGAAACTTTCCCTCCGGTTCATCTGTCTGACAGATGCCTGACACCGGGAAAATATTCTCAGATATTTTCCCGCTCCGTCTGTAACAATTAACGTTGCACTAGGGCACCCTTGCACTGCGTATACCGTGTCCTGCTATGTGATTGCTTTTGTTGCCATGCATTTATATTGTTTCTTCTCCCCCTTTCTTCCCGGTAGACCCCGAGACCGCCGACGATGCCCTGGTGATCGACTACTTCACCGTCGAAGATTCCTTTTTCATTTGCCGAGCAACCAGGCAAGCACCCCCCCCCTTTGAACTTGCCTATATCGCCTATTCTTTCTCCCTCCTGCTTGCATTAGAATTTGCTACTGCTTTACCTATTCTGATGCATAGCCTGATTTTGTAACCTGCTTTTTATAATTACCTGCTTATCCTAAACTGCTTAGAATAGGCTGGTTAGTAAACCCCAATGACCCCACTTGTCCCAGTTGCCCCCGCTGGATCATCCGAAGACTCGACGACCAGGCCCCGGCACCGCACATCTCCCCCTTAGTTGTACGACACTGCAGCATTACTATCGAGTGCCGAGGGTGATACCTTGTTTAGCACTTCTGATGTTAACTCTGTAGAGTAGCTATTCGGTCGTGTTCTTCGAGGGTGATTACTCCTTCACCACTTCCGATAATGACGCTGTCGTACAACATCTCAAGTGTGAACCCATCGAGGGTGATTCCTCCTAAGTTCACCTTGACGGATACATCGAGTAGGAATCCAACGAGGGTGATACCTCGGATTCCCTGATGTTATGGACACACGGATACTTGGACTTTACAAATGTTGCTTGGAAAGGCGGGTCGACCCTGAGGGGTACCCGCGAGTGATGTGAAGACGGGTTGACCTGGAGGGTACCCGAGAGATAATTATGAGGCGTGGCCGGGCATTCTTAGCCCTTGCCGCAAGTCCTCGAGATGGGGCGACGGGGTCACATCGATCGTGAGTCTCTGCTCGTTACCACAGTACCAAAACACTAACGATTTGGATATTTGATCTGAGTGGGCCTTTGGCCCGATAGCACTAACCATCATGTGGGAAAGTTATGGGCACTCTGCATTGTATGCATCAGCCGAAAGCTCTGTCAGACATCCAGTTCAGCATTGCAGCACGGTCGGATCGTGTCGGCCATCCGAGGCGATGCTGGTATCCACCCTGCACGCAACGACCCGGAGTGCACAGGGCGATGGCCCAAGACCCCTGAGCGCTTAGGATGTAGACCGGCCGGGACCTCTCTGCTGAGCTTTAGGTAGGGCTACGGTGTGTCGTTTGGCCGAGGCCGGGCATGACCCAGAAAAGTGTGTCTGGCCGGAGTTAAGCGAGCGTGGTGGGTAAGTTGGTGCACCCCTGCAGGGAAGAACTAATCTATGCATAGCCGGATTCTCGGTAACGGACGCTCAGAGTTGTATCCCGATCGATACAACTAGAACTGGATACTTGTGATGAGATATGGATAGTAGGGCTCTGAGATTGCTTTCTCACAGGGAGTTGAGGAAGGATCTCCGGCCGAGGTTGATACTTGGATTTTAGGGCTCTGGGATTGCTTTCTCGCAGGGAGTCGAGGAAGGATCTCTGGGCGAGGTTGATAACACTACTACTACTTTATACTGTACTAATCTACACTCTTCTAATGTTGCAAGACCGCTGAAGATGCTAGTCTTCGATAGGACTAGGCCTTCTCTCTATTCTGGCATTTCTGCAGCCCAGTCCACATATACAACCTTTCTTTGATAATGTTGCATATGTAGTGTAGATCCTTGCTTGCTGAGTACTTTGGATGAGTACTCACGGTTGCTTTGCTTCCTCTTTTTCCCCATATCCTTCTAATGCAACCAGATGACGAAGCCCCTGAGACAGCTACCCCCGCCGATGACTACTACTACCACCCAGAGGATGGTTACTTCTACGAGTTGGCCGATGACCAGGAGTAGGATCGGAGGGTCCCAGGCAGGAGGTCTGCGCCTTTTCGATCGTAGTGTTTTCTTTGTCCCGCCTTTTAAAGGCCTATCTGTTTTATCTTTTATATCTGTACTCAGATATCTAACGCTTCCGCTGATGCTTGTTGACATCAAGCTTATGTATTCGAGCCCTCGAGGCCCTGGCTTGTAATATAATGCTTGTACGCCTTTATTTATGTTTTAGAGTTGTGTTGTGATTCCTTCAAGTGAGTCCTTAGGCTTGATCATGTGCATTTGCATGTATGATTAGTGCATGATTAAGCCGGGGGCGTCACATCCTTGACACCCAGTACCCTCCTCTTCCCATGCATCACTACATGGCAGTTCTTATGCAAGGGGCCTTCCGCATAGAAAATCTAGGTAGCATCGCTGCCAAGAATGAATGGGTCCACGTGATATGCCATCGTTGTCCTGTTAACACAGGTCTTCCTGTAATCATCAACCTTTACCTGACCAAGAGGGATCCATGCGCACCTGAATAATGCCACCTTAACTTTCACATACTTAAGCTCCCGAATCTCTTTGATGGTTCCATAGTATACCCTTTTATCAGCTTCATTTACAGTCATGCATTCTATTCGAACAGAGCTGTTCTGATATGAGGTCTTCTCATCACGTTCCTCAGTGTAGAACGTGTAGCCATTTATGTCATATGCTTGGTATGTCAACACCGTAGGTGATGGCTTTTTTGCCAACCACATAGCAATGTCATCGATGGATCCTTGTGCCAAACGATTCTTCAGCCATTCGGCGTAGTTCTTAGTGTGCTCCTTCATCTCCACATCTGATGGATACACCAATGGTAAGAAGCTTTGGCGTATCTTCGCCAAGTGTTCTTCGGCATAAGCGCTGAGAACTGGGTTGTCAAGCAGTACCCTCAAATCGGCTTTCTCTGCCAATTCTCTGGGTGCAGCCATTTGCGTGCTAGCAAGGACCGGCTTACCTTTCAGCCTTCCCTCGTGGCGAGAGAGGGGTAAACCTTTGTTTCATGTATTCGGTGCAAAACTCAACCACCTCCTCCATGGTATAACCTTGTAGGATGCTTGCCTCTGGATGGTTTCGGTTCCGACAATAGCGCTTCAGTATTCCCATGAACTCCTCGAAGGGATACATGTTGCGAAGAAACACAGGACCACAATACTTTATCTCATCGACAAGGTGCACAGTGAGATGGACCATGACATCAAAGAATGAGGGTGGGAAAAACATCTCTAGGTTGGACAATATTCTTGCAATATCCTCTTGCATATGATCCAACTCTTCAGTATCTACTACTTTCTGCCATAGTTGGTTGAAGAAATCATAGAGCTCAAAGAGTGTGTTTCTTATATCTCTGTCCATCAGATTCCCGATGGCTACCGGGAGGATTTGTGTCAACATTACGTGGCAATCATGTGACTTCATGTGTCCCAACTTCATTTTACCTGAGCTCACATCCACGAGACTTCTGCTGTTTGCGGAGTAGGAAGAGGGTGTCTTAACTAACAACAAATAGGTGAAGAACTGTGTTGCTTCTTTTGTACTGAAATTGTAACTCTGGCGAGCGTGGACGAATTTGTTATCATCTTCTACTTCACTCTTGTGTTTTGATTGATAAGCAAGCAAATCGAGCCATGCAACGTCACCATCCTTTGTTTTACCTTTAATCTTGAGCAGAGTATCAAGGATGCTTTCACATACGTTCTTCTCTACATGCATGACATCGATGCAGTGACGTACACGTAGAATCTCCCAGTAAGGTAATTTCCAGAACACCAATTTCTTCTTAAACACTTGACCCTTGGGTGTTTGTTTCACCGTCAAAGCGTGCTTCTTGCCAAGCACAACATTAATTTGTTTAGCCATGTTGTGGACCACCTCCCTAGCATAGGGTCTTGGGCCCACATCTACCTCTGCCGTACCATCAAATTCAGCTTTCATCTTTCAGTATGGGTGATTTCTCCGTAAGAACCTACGATGACACAAATACACGGTTTTGCGCGAGTTGGGAAGAAATCTGCTAGCTATCCTACCCATGCATGTGACACACCCTACATCTCCCTTTGTTTCCTGCCCCGATGTGTTGCCTAATGCCGGCATATCTTGAATGGTGTGCACCAGCATCGCATGTAGATCGAAAATCTCCTTTTTGTAAGCATCATAACATTTTACAGCAGGCGCATCTATCCACACTATCAGCAGTTCTTCTACCAGTAGCTAAAAGTAAATGTCGATGTCATTTCTAGGTTGCTTCGAGCCTTGGATAATCATTGACATCATAATGTATTTTTTCTTCATACACAACCAAGGAGCTAGGTTATATATGCACAGAAGCACCGGCCATGTGCTGTGATTGGTGCTCATATCACCAAAAGGATTCATCCCGTCAGTACACTCCCTGAGCCTTCTACTTCTAGGATCCTTGGCAAAGTCTTCAAACTTGTTGTCAATTAGTTCCCACAGAGCCCCATCTTTCGGGTGCCTCATATATTTATCCGCAGTTCGCTCATCATGATGCCACCGCAACCTCTTTGCCTCTCTAGGGTTTGCAAACAAATGCCTCAACCTTGGAATTAAAGGCAAGTAACCAACAACCTTGAACGGGATTCCTATCTTGATCTCGTCATCCAATTTGTACTTGTCCTTTGCTCTCCTGCGCTTGTATCGTGCATGCTTGCATGTGGGACAAGCACGAAAATCTTTGTACTCACCACGGTACAATATACAATCATTCACACAAGCGTGTATCTTCTGTACTTCAAGTTCCAATGGGCAAACAATTTTCTTCGCTTTGTTCGTGCTTCTGGGGAGCACATTATCTTCTGGAAGAATTTCTTTGAAAAGACCAAACATCTTTGTGAAGCCCTTGCTTGATAGACCGTTTGCTGCTTTAAATCAGAGAAGCGCCAGGGTGGCACTCAACTTGGAATATTTCTTTTTGCAACCTGGATACAATTCTTTCTTGGAGTCCACATCAATGGTTGGCAGATCCTTATACCCAATCATATCCTTTTTTGGGCCCTTGAAATCTGCAATCATAGCAGCAAAATATGGCATATCAAGATCGTCATCATCTGTGTCGCCGTCTTGGTTTTCCAGTGGGCGTTTCGGCTTTCCGGTGTTCCATTGGTAGCTTGACGCGCCTCTGCCCCGATGTTAGATTCAACATCCATGTGACACTGACCGGGGTTTGGCATCTCACAGCCCTGGGTATATTCATCCATGACCTGCTCTTCACCGTGTCTGGTCCAACGTGTATATCCATCCATGAATCCCCGAGAGAGTAAGTGCCACTGGACATCTGCAACTTCACGTGACTCTGTATTGGCACAATGAGTACATGGACACAGGATGTAATCTGCATCACCAATTCTCCTCTTTGTACTTTCAGCCAAATTCATGAACTCTGTCACGCCACTGATAAAATATGTGGTTCTCCGATTCTTCATCCATTGAGATCGTTCCATCTGCACCTCACGAATGGTAATTAAAAACAAAACAACAACATTAATACACGGATTGACTGATGCCCAAAGATGCATGCATAAATCATTAGGTTTAATTTTCATAATTACTGAGGGCACTCCATATTGTTATCCAGACATGCAATGACAAAAATTAATGGCCAGTCAAATTACACGCAGAGTACTACATCACTACCCTTAGGAATTGAATACCTTAATTAAGCCAGTCACGAAAAGAATACCTTAATTAATTAGCCACGCGATGACCTCCACCCAGCAGACAGAGAAGCGTGATGCGGCGGCACGCCGAGACAACAGGGTTGAGGAGCAAAGCTTAGTGCGGCTGCCGCCTGAAGTTTGACCTCCACTATCCCGCCATCGACCGCGATCGATGTGCTCCAATCACGCCGCCGCCGACCTCAATGGTTGAGCTCCTCCTATCTCCCGCCGCAGACCGAGGATTGACCTCCTATGACGCTGCCACCGCCCACTGACCGAGGATTGACCTCTTATCCGATAGCCGCTAACTAGGCCGCCGCCGCCATCTCTATCTGCAGAGCGGCTGTTTTATTTTTTGACGGATATCCGCAGAGCGGCTGTTTACACGGTATCATTGTAACTCAATTATATGTACAGGGTAGTACATCACATACGGTTATGTCACGACAACTGTGTCTCACCTACGTTGTCTTCTCACACAGTTTGGTGCGGAAATCATGTGTGAAGTTGTAATACCTAACACAAACGACATGTATAAACAGTGTGCCGTATACAACATATAGTGCCATAAGTAGTTCCCGACCGTTAGCTTATCCCCACAGTTTCCCCATTTCCCCCAAATCCCTAGATAGCCTCCAAATTCCCTTGTGTGGCGCTGACATTGGGGGAATGCGGATGAGTGGTGCTGATGGTTTCAGTGCGGCTGCTCCTGCTTGTATCGCTGCTCTCGGCAGTGCCGCCACGACGGCGGTCACCGCCGAGCACTTGCCTAAGGTCATTAGAAGGCAGGTGTACTACGGATCTGAATCGTCATGTCAGGTTCCAATCTATACCGATCTTTTTTAGCATGTCCAAAGTAGCTCCTTGCTGAATCCGTCCTGAATGACCCCCCCCCCCCAGGAAAGCGATCTGCCGCCGGATCCGGAGCATGACTCCAGACTCCCGCAACACGAGTTCGACTCCGAGTTTTGCGCCACCACGAAGTACCAAAAGCTGAGTTGTGTGCACGGGCACACTCCCGCTCGACGTGTTGCCCCTTAGAGGTTAGTGCTAAGTTCATCATTTTACTTGAGTTAATGCCACCGCTCATCCTAAATACTATTTAACATTGGCAGGGATATGAGGCTTGTGCCTTTGTTTACTGGCTGGATGAAGAATGGCATGGCAGGGCTCAGAGTGTTATCACCAAGCTCGCAGAAGATAACGTAAAGCTGAAGAAGAAACTGGCTGATCTGGAATGTACAATCAGTACGATGAAGCAAGAAAGAATCAATCACAGGCAACAGATGAAAGCAAGAGACAAGAAGGAACTAGCATGTGTAGTTGTGGTTGTCGCATTAGCCATGTTCTATGCGCTGTTTGCAATGATGATTAGGGGTTTTGTTTGACAGTATTGCTAAAGCACATCTAGATGTGCTCTAAGTAATGCACATCTAGGTCCTATGCCATTGATGTAACGCGAAGATTCGTGCAGATATTTTCCTTTGTCTTTTTTTCTTTTCCTTTGTAGTTCTATTATTACTGGCTTCATCAATAAGAAGAGCTCAATGTATTGCTTGCCAACTGTCCCACTCCGTTCGTATCGGTACCGGTGCATAATCCGAAAACTCATTCCTTGTTTTTGTCCTGAAAAAAGAAATCAGCCAATAGGAGTCCTGCGGCTAGTATGCATTCAATGACTTCAGACTACTTAGCATAACATGCATGCAATGGTCAATTCTCTGCATGCAATGGTATTGATTACCAAATACTAATCATCAAGTTCTCTCTTTTCCCCCACCTAGGTCGCCGGTATGGAGGGAGTAGAAGTACTACGAAAAATGCTTGTTTCATATTTGGACGCTCCAACGCGTGTGCATAATTAATTATCACATTGAGAACCGCGCAACCCCGGGAATTTGGAGCGACTGGGTACAAATAATTGCGGTTGATTATATCAGCGGTTAGATAATACGTCAACCCCTGCTTCAATTGGCATTCCTCTTATCTGCATACCCCTCTTAAGTGTCCACCATCTTCATTCTCCCCGGCAGGCCGCGCTACACACTTGCACACACTCTGTAATCTCACTTTCTCGCGGTTTTTATATGACCGCTGCCATGTCGAGCGACAACGAGGACGATAGTTCTGCCAGCAGTCTGGCGCTCGATGATAGGTCAACATCAGAATCATCAAGCTCGTCTTCCATGAGTCCGGCGTCGAGCCCAGACCTCGATTATATCCGGATCATGGAAGGGACGCCGCCTCCGGAGTCGTCAGACGACAACCAGACGAACGAGGAGCCATCGAAGGACGAAGAAGAGGACGACGATGATGATGAGGAGGAATGGTCGAATGAGGAGGAGGAGGACGACGATGACAGGAACGACGATGACAACGGCAGCGGCGATGAAAAGCCAACGGTCAGCGGCAAGAAGCGTCCTCGCCAAGACGATGCCGCGGGGCCATCCAACAACAACAACAAGAAGAAGAAGAAGGAATAAATTAAGCAGACTGTATATATCTATGTTTCCGTTCGCTCATATTAATTCGTTATCTCTGTTTATCCTGTAAATCTCATCGTAGATGGTTAGTAATACGTATTCGACAGAGATCTTCTACATTATCGCCCACATGTTGGTTTCTTGAACTGTGTGCCCTGACAAGCACACAATTCACTTAAAAAGACCGTATGGGCTGTCTATAATGATCGCACACAATTCTGATTACCGACCTATTTGCCGAGTATCACACTCATCTTGTTACGCCGAATCGTTTGTGTTCAACTTGATCATCGCAAACAGTTCATCTGAGCGAACTGTATGCCGTATATCCCACACACCTTGATCTGGCTGCCCGTTTCTGTTGTTCTGTCTCATCGCAAATAGTTCGTATGGATCAACCGTATGCCCCGCATCGCACACGCAACTAAAATCGGAACCATGTTTGTTGTATCCTTCATCGCAAACGTTTTGCATCTTTTTTGATGGTTTTTTACATCACCGTTTGCGATTAATGCATTGCACACAGTTGCGTCAAAGGGTCTGTGATCGTAGTGTCACGTTAGCAGCATCCTACAGTAGTGAGGGTGAAGTTGTAGTTTTCACGGACCACCTCCTCCGTGGCTTCTCACGGCCCGGGTCAAAATTCCTCCGGGACATTCTGCATTTCTATAATCTTCATCCACAAGACATTGGTCCCAATTTTGTTCCCAATATATGCAACTTTCAAGTGTTTTGTGAGGTATACCTTGGGGAAGAACCCACTGTTGATCTTTTCAGAGACTATTTTTATATCAACCGCCAGACTGAGATGTCAGATGGCCCTAGCCTTGAACTTGGAGGCGTTTCCATTCAGAGGCAGAGAGACGTTACTTTTCCGTCAGCTGCATTGCCCAGTCACCCCAAATACTGGAATTTTACCTCGTTCTACTGTAGAGACACCTCCCCAGCTGGAGAGAACCCTTTGCCGGGTTTCCGTCCCTACCGGCTCACCACCACAGGCGTGCTTCCAGGTCGATTGACTGCTGCTGAGCGCGCCCCTTTTGCCGCCACCTTTTCAAAGGTAAGGGCTTTGATTGCCAATGGCCTAACCGGAATTGATCTGGTCTGCTGCTGGGTTGCATGGAGGATTCTACCACGGAGCCGGCGCCCCGGCTTAATATGCCAGTACACTGGTGACACAAAGGATCCGCAACATTACAACCAAACATGCCTGACCGAAAAAGAAATCAATGACATGGTTAAGACGCTGCTTGGGGAATCTTTAGAAAATTGTAGCAAAGTAGGTCTGAACCCTTTCTGCACTCTTAACCCGGCTCCTCCTGTAAGTGTTTTTAAACAATCCTTCATCTTGTTTATCTATTTCTTGTACATCATACTCTTTAACCTTATTGCTCATATTCAAACAGGCCGACTCTCCCTTCTGGAAAAAGAAGCTGCAAGCCACCGCTCCACTCAAGAAGCCTAGAGGGAAGACCCGTGCTACGGGCCATCGCAAGAAACCAACAGCCCAAGATCTTTTCGAGCTGAATGAGTCGGAGGTAGAACTTGACTCCCTTGGCCTTTTCTTTATGCAACTTATTGATGCTGATTCCTCTCAGGACGAAGTAGAGACAAGTCATGCTGATGAAGCAGAGGTAACTATTATCTCCTCCAACTCAGAACCTTTGCCAAGAAAGAAAACAAGGCGGGTCATCCGAAAAGTAAGATTTTCACACCCTCTTGCTCATTTGGATCCCAACTTTCTTTTGAAGAAACAGCAACACGAGTCAAGGCACCTGACCCGGAGTGGCGGTACTGAAGAGCTTGTGGCCAGCTTATCCAACACGCCGGCTCCTCGCAAATGTCGCAATGAGGTGCCTCATAGCCCGACTCTATCCCTTCCAAAAGTCGGTCTTATGTGTCAACCTCTTAATCCCTCTGACTCAAACTATCAGGGAACACCGCCCTCATCTGGCGAATCTAATGGAACCCAGATGCCTGCCTTCATTGTTGCTCATGGGTACGTATTCTCATTTGTTGATAAAGGACTTGTAGTGATATACTCATAAGGCTTGTTATTTTTGTCATAGGGCCAAAGCCAAAACTGGCAAGAAGCATAAGGTGGGCGATTCTTCCAAAGCCCCCGAAGTTTCTGAGCCAGAAAAACAAGCGACAGAAGTCCAAGACCCCGAAGAACCTGTCCATGATCCGCCACCGCAAACTGATGCTGCACTCTTGGAGCCAATGGATACTGAAAGTAACCCGGCTGCCAATCATGATCTGCCAAGTCCTAAACCACCTACTCCTGCCAAGTCAATTGACAAAGGCCCTACTACTGCTGATGTTGATGACATTACCATTACCGTGTCCTCTTTTAAGGCGCCCGAGGTCTCCAAAGTGCTAAGCAAATGCTACACTAAAGAAGAAGTACCCTTATTGGAGAAGGGCAAATCCAAGTTGGATCTGGAGAGCTATTCCTCATTCAATGCGAGTGAGGTGTACGCGGGCTATTTGAGCCGCCTTCACACAAGCCGGGACATGGAGGCCGGGTTAGTCCAGTTAATGAAACAGAAATATGGGGTATGAAAATATCCAACCCCTCTTTAGCCTTGTGCATATACATATATCCATACTAGCCCCCAAGTCTGAAGTATAGGAACAATATTGAGTATGCTTGAGACTTGTGAAAATTTCCAAAGTATAGCCCCCAAGGGCCAGCTTAACTTGATAAGATGAGCCGGGTCTTAATCACTTGAGAGAACCAAATCTGTAATCCCCAAGGGCCGGCTTAACTTGATAAGATGAGATGGGTCTTAATCACTTGAGAGAACCAAATCTGTAACCCCCAAGGGCCGGCTTAACTTGATAAGATGAGCCGGGTCTTAATCACTTGAGAGAACCAAATATGTAGCCCCCAAGGTCCGGCTTAACTTGATAATAGGATGAACCAAATATGCATACTTGACTTGATCATATATATGAGCCATGCAATGATTCTGCTCTTCACCTGAAGTCTTGTATATTCTATAAAGATCCATGAATATGCGCACAGGCGACTTATATCCAAGAGCATGTGGCGGGTAAAAAAACCGAAGACTCATAATCTCATATAGTAGAAGAAATCATGCCAGTGGTTGTGTAATCAAAAAACATACTGGTGACTTAATGTCAAAAACCAGGGCGGGTGACAACCCAAATACTCAAACATGAGTAACACAACCCGGAACCTATATGACCCGGAGATTCATAATTTGCACAAAAGCAAAAAAACTTGATAAAAACATCTGAAAAACCAAAATAGAGAAATACACAAATCTCAAATATTTTTTAGGCCAGTTTTAAAGACACGACCAAAAAAGTTGGCTCACAGGCCTCATGTTTGCTTTCAAGGCCGCATAGCCGTTTTTTACCCTGTAAGCCGGCCTCCCATGACATAAATCCGTTGTTTTAACCTTAACAAGTTCAAGGTCTTAAAAAAGATTGACTGTTAAGAGTACGACGGGCCATATAGTGGAGTAGCACTAAACAGACGGGTGAGTTTATCCTAGCTCACTGTAAGCCGGCTCTCACGTGACACAAAACCGCCGTTTTAACCTTGACGAGTTCAGGGTCTTGAAAAAGATTGACTTGTCAAGAGTTTGGCGGGTCACCTGGTGGAGTAGCAAGTTGCAAACAGGCAGGTTTAACCCATAATGTGGTGTTTCATGTTGGTCAAGAGGGTATGAAAGCTAAACCCGGTGGGTTGGAAGCCCCCAAGTGACCTTATGATCAACTAACAAAGACTCAGATGCATAGAAATGAAACGACAGAGGCCCCGAATTTCAAGGATGCCGGCTTTATTATATTGATCATAAAAAGATATATACATCGACAGAGGTATGTACAATGGTGAGAGCTGGTGGCTCAAGTGTAGTAAGGCCGAAGATGAGCAATGTTCCATGGCCTGTTGGTTTCCTCCTCAGAAGTGCACGACTTACTGCGTTCTCATATATCAATGAGGTAATAGGATCCATTCTTGAGATTCTTACTGACCACAAAAGGTCCTTCCCAAGGCGGAGATAACTTATGCATATCTGTCTGATCTTGAATCAGCCGGAGCACTAAGTCGCCCTCCTAGAAAGTCCGGGACTTAACTCTGCGGCTATGATAGCAACGCAGGTCTTGTTGGTAAATCGCCGAATGGGCTACTGCAAGGTCACATTCCTCATCCAAAGCATCAAGTGTGTTCTGACATGCCGTCTCATTATCAGCTTCAACGTAAGCCGCCACTCTTGGCGAGTCATGACGGATATCGCAGGGGAGAACCGCCTCTGCACCATAAACCATGAAGAAAGGCGTATAGCCTGTTGATCTATTGGGGGTAGTTCTGATACTCCAAAGTACTGAAGGAAGCTCTTCAAACCAACAACCCGGCGTTCGCTCCAAAGGAACCATAAGCCGGGGCTTAATACCTCTCAAAATTTCTTGATTAGCCCATTCCGCTTGACCATTAGATTGTGGATGAGCCACTGAAGAAATATCAAGCCGGATATGCTCTCTTTGATAGAACTTCTTCATAGCTCCTTTGGACAGATTAGTGCCATTATCAGTGATAATACTATGAGGATAACCAAAGCGAAAGATCAGCTTTTTAACAAACTGAACTGTAGTTGCCGCATCACACTTGCTAACTGGCTCTGCCTCAACCCACTTGGTAAACTTGTCAACCGCCACCAAAAGGTGGGTCTTCTTATCCTTAGACCTCTTGAATGGTCCAACCATATCAAGCCCCCAGACTGCGAACGGCAAAGTTATTGGAATCATCCGCAATTCCTGAGCCGGCACATGAGCTTGTCTGGAAAATTTCTGACACCCGTCACACTTGCTAACAATATCCTCTGCATCAGCATGAGCTGTTAACCAGTAAAACCCATGACGTAAAGCTTTAGCCACCAAAGATTTTGAGCCGGCATGATGACCACAATCGCCTTCATGAATCTCTCGTAAAATTTCACAGCCCTTCTCAGGAGAAACACAGCGTTGGAACACGCCTGTGACACTGCATCTGTGTAACTCGCCGTTGATAATGGTCATAGACATAGATCTCCTGACAATCTGTCGTGCCAAAGTTTCATCCTTGGGTAACTCACCCCGGGTCATATAAGCCAAATAAGGCAGTGTCCAGCCAGGAATAGCATGAAGAGCCGCCAGCAACTGCGCCTCCGAGTCAGGGATAGCAAGGTCTTCTTCAGACGGCAATTTGACGGAAGGATTATGCAAAACATCAAGGAACACATTAGGAGGTACCGGCTTACGTTGAGACCCAAGGCAAGACAACGCATCAGCCACCTTGTTCTTCCGTCGATCAAGGTGATCCACCTGATAACCCTTAAAGTGACCAGCAATATTATCAAACGCCCGGCGATAAGCCGCCATGAGTGGATCTTTAGAGTCCCACTTGCCAGAGACTTGCTACGCCACAAGGTCTGAGTCGCCCAGGCACCTGATCTGGCTTAAATTCATCTCCTTAGCCATACGAAGGCCATGGAGTAAAGCCTCATACTTAGCTGCATTGTTAGTACAAGGAAACATGAGCCTTAAAACATAACAAAACTTGTCACCTCATGGGGAAGTCAAAATAACTCCATCCCCCGAGCCCTCCAACTTTCTGGACCCATCAAAGTGGATTGTCCAATATATGTTATCAGGTTTCTCCTCAGGTGTCTGTAACTCTGTCCAATCATTGATAAAATCTACCAAAGCCTGAGACTTGATGGCTGTTCTTGGCACATACTTCAAGTTATGAGGCCCAAGCTCAATTGCCCACTTAGCAACCCGGCCTGTGGCTTCTCTATTTTGAATAATATCCCCTAAAGGAGTAGAGCTAACCACATTAATAGGATGACCAAGAAAATAATGCTTCAGCTTGCGACTCACCATGAACACCCCAAAGACCAGTTTCTGCCAATGTGGATATCGTTGCTTGGACTCCATCAAGACCTCACTGACATAATAAGCCGGCCGCTGAACTGGGTATTCTTTACCCGCCTCCTTGCGCTCCACAACAATTGTTATGCTGACTGCCTTATTATTAGCCGCCACGTATAGGAGCAAAGGCTCTTTGTCAATGGGAGCAGCAAGAAAGGGCGGCTCAGCTAATTGCTTTTTGAGCGCCTGAAACGCCTCGTTGGCAGCATCACTCCAGAAAAAGTGATATGTCTTCTTCATCATCTGGTATAGGGGAATTGCCCTTTCTCCCAGGCGGCTTATGAACTGGCTCAAAGCCGCAATACGACCCGCCAAACGCTGGACTGCATTGATACAAGCTGGCTTCGAAAGCTAGGTGATAGCCTTGATCTTCTCCGGGTTAGCTTCAATACCCCGTTTTGAGACCAGGAACCCCAACAGTTTACCTGCAGGTACACCAAAGACACACTTGGCTGGGTTAAGCATCATTTTGTAGACCCGGACATTATCAAAAGTCTCTTTCAGATTATCCAGGAGAGTCTCCTTCTTCCTAGACTTAACCACAATATCATCCACATAAGCATGAACATTGCTTCCAATCTGGCTGTGAAAACAATTCTGAACACAGCGTTGATAAGTCACCTGGGCACTCTTGAGCCCAAAAGGCATACAAACATAGCAGAAAGCTCCAAAAAGGTGTAATGAAAGTTGTCTTCTCTTGGTCTTTGACTGCCATCTTGATCTGATGATAACCGGAATAAGCATCCAGGAAGCATAGGCTCTCACAACTCGCCGTTGCATCAATGATTTGGTCGATTCAGGGGAGAGCAAACGGATCAGCTGGACAAGCCTTGTTAAGATCTGTGTAATCAACACACATACGCCATGTGCCGTTCTTTTTTAATACAAGTACAGGGTTAGCCAACCACTCAGGGTGAAAAACTTCCATGATAAACCCAGCCGCTAAGAGCCGGGCCACCTCTTCTCCAATAGCCTTACATCGTTCTTCATTGAAACGATGAAGGAACTGTTTAACCGGCTTAAATTTAGGATCCACATTAAGGGTGTGCTCAGTGAATTCTCTTGGTACACCCGGCATGTCAGAAGGCTTCCATGCAAAGATGTCCCGATTCTCACGGATGAACTCGATGAGCGCGCTTTCCTATTTAGGATCCAGATTAGCCCCTACGGTGAACTGCTGAGATGAGTCGCCAGGGACAAACTCCACTTGCTTAGTATCATCAGCCGACTTAAACTTTAGCAAAGGATCCTGCTCAGTAGTAGGCTTCTTCAAAGGGGTCATATCGGCCGGGTCAACATTATCCTTATAGAACTTCAGCTCTTCAGTGGCACAAGCCGACTCTGCATAAGCTGCATCTCCTTCCTCGCATTCGAAAGCAATTTTCCGATCACCATAGATCGTGATTGTCCCCTTTCTCCCTGGCATCTTGAGTTGTACATAGACATAGCAAGGGCGAGTCATGAACTTAGCATAAGCCAGTCGACCGAAAAAGGCATGATAGGGACTCTTGATTTTGACCACTTCAAACAACAGTGTCTCTGCCCGGTAGTCATAGTCATCACCAAAGGCTACTTCCAAGGACATTTTTCCCATAGGATACGCCGACTTACCAGGCACCACACCACGGAAGACTGTGGAAGACGGCTTAAGATCCTTGTCAGTTAAATACATCTGTCTAAATGCGTCATAATAAAGGATGTTGATACTACTGCCACCATCCATAAGCACCTTAGTGAACTTATAACCACCCACTTGAGGGGCTACCACCAACGCCAGATGACCCGGAGCGGGTGATCCTCCCGACTCCATATGATCGGATATTCGGACCATCATAAGTATTGAGGTATTGCCGGCTCAACAGCGTTGACCGCACGCTTACGAACCTTCTCATCTTGCTTGTAGAGACTTGTAGTGAAAACATGGTATTGACTGTCGTGGTTCTAAGTCTGACAGTAGAATAGGGGGTAGGTATGAGGAGGCAAGATCCTAGCTACGGTGAGGTTGTGCACGCAAGATTTACGAGTTCAGGCCCTTCTCGGAGAAAGTAACAGCCCTACGTCTCGGTGCCCAGGGGCTCGGTCGATTGGATTATGCGTGAAGTTACAGGGGGTGCGAACCCTTGTGCCTGAGGAGGGGGGTGGCTTATATAGAGTTCGTCAGACCCCTCTAGCCCTCAGTTACACAGGATTCAATGTACATAAAGATAGGATGTTACTGGTAACGCCAGCAATAAAGGCATATAAATGATCATTAAGACTACGGAGTGAACGCCTGACCGTTGCCGTTCTGAGTGACTTTGGATCTTCTGTCTTCCAAGTGATTTCTGATGTGGTCGAGTGAGTACACTCCGGTCGAATGGAATTGGGTTTTCCGAGTGGAATGCTTCTGGTCGAGTGAATGGTATTGTCCTTTGAATATCCCTGACTTTAAGGTAATGTCCTTGGGAAGGGTGTCTAGGTCAGGCCTATTACCCTACCCCAGGTACATGTCATCGTCATTAGCCCCCGAATGGTTCAGGGTTCGAGTGGAAAAAGGAGTTGAAGATGGTTCCGACCCAGTTTTCACGCTTCGGGAGCGTTTTGCTTAGATTAATGAACCACGTAACGACTTCGACTTCATTTTAGTCGCCTTGATCCATTCCTAAATTGTCGAGTGAATTTTGTTGATAAGCTTCAATTGTGGGCATGGTATGAGATCTTTGGCGCGATTGACTGCACTGTCGTTCCCGGATCTCACGGGATTCGAAATTTGGAGAAGCGCGTGGGACGGAGAGGCCCGTAGTAAACGGAACAGATTTGGCAGGGACGCCTCATCCTCGTGCCACCTTTTTCGCCACGTACCGAGCGCGCGACTGTTGCGAGATTCGATGGGATTGCTTGGGCCCACAAGTCAGTCACTCGGTAACAAGTCCATATAAGGCGTCCGGGTCGGTGCGTTTGGCACTGTGCTCTTCATCCCCTTCTTCTTCCCCTGTTTCTCCACCGCATTCGCCATCACCTTCGACGCCGCCGCCCCGTCCAAGCGCAGCTTGCTGCGATGGGAAATGAGAAAATGGCGGCCCTGGAGCATGCGAAGAAGGCGACGGCGGCAGCGAAGGGCAAGAAGACGAGTCGGGGCGGGTCATCATCTAGGTCCAGCCTGCCGCCTGGCTGGATCCAGGGCGATTGGATTAGATCCACGATCCGGAAGGAAGACATGGAGGATCTGGTCGAAGGGGTCTTGATTGCCCACCATTCCTGGCGATTGCCGGGGAACGAGACCGAGCCGCAGCCGCAAGAGGGTGAGTGCGTCCTCCTCGCGACTCATGTCGACCGCGGTTTCTCCTTGCCTCCACATCCCTTTTTCCGGGCTTTCTTGAATTTCTTTGGAGCTCAACTTCATCACTTTTCCCCCAACACCATCACCTATCTTGCTGCATATGTTTCCCTGTGTGAGAATTTCTTGGGCTATCGACCGCACTGGGGTCTTTTCAAACATATATTCACATGTCGCTCTCAAGCCGTAAAAAAGTCCAATCCGAGTGATGAGAGAACACATGTGATCCAGATGTGCGGGGGTCTGGGAATTCAGATGAGGGGTAGGAGCACTTTTCCGGCTATGACGCTCCCCGATTCAGTTAGAGGGTGGCAGTCGACCTGGTTCTATTGCAAAGACCAGCCGACTCCTAGTCAGTCGACTGGGCTTCCTCCCTTTTCCATGGATCGAGTCCAGCCGCCCTCTACTTTGAAAGTGAACCCAGAGGAGAAAGCAGAAGTGAATATGCTAGTTGACCGAGTAGTCCAGTTAGTCTGCGATGGGGTGACTGGTATGGACTTGCTTGAAATATTTCTCAGTCGACACATCCAGCCACTCCAGGCTCGTGATCATCCTATGTGGATGTACTTGGGTATCGATGACACCACTCGGATCCACCCAGAGGAGGTCACCGGGGAGGTAGTGGAGCAGTGGCTGCAAGGCATCACTGGTAACAAAGATAACCCCAGGGGGTCCAAGAGGGTCCCACCATTCGACAAGACCAACGAACCGGATAAGGTACAATCTTCAGTGCCGAATGTCCTTTGCTCTGATTTCCTATTTAGGCTTCAATCCGATTGATATTTGTATGATTCTTTGCTCTGCAGATATATACTGAGATGTACTCGATGCCCAACGGGGAGCAGATCCAGGAAGGAGAGGAGAGCGGAGGCGACAGTGGTGATTGGAACTCTGATGATGAGAGTGATGAAGAGTGCGAAGTCTCGAGCAGTGGTGAGGAGGTCGATTCTCCACCTCGCGTGGAAAAGCGTTCCAAGCAGAAGCACGACCCAGCAAGTATCCGGGGTAAAGTGGTGGCACCGACTGGACAAACTTCGAAGCGCACTCGGACATCTTCTCCGGTGCCAACTGAGAAGGCTCCGAAGCAGCTCAAGACTGCGTCGTCAAAGCTACAGAAGGCCATGCCCAAGATCAAGGTTGATGTTCCCATCGCCTCTGCGTAAGTGTTTCGTTTTCACCCTTTGCCCCAAGAATCTTATATCAGTTGTCGACCCATTCTCTTGCTTGACCGAGTGAACCTTGAAATTTGTAGTGCTGCTACCTCTGGGACTTATGCTTACAAAGATGATGATGACGAGGAGATGGAGGATGCGGTCACATCCAAAGCGGGTATGACTCTGTTATCTTGTCTTTTCTTTGCTAACCACTTCTACAGTTGACTGAACTCTTGTGGTCAATTCTTTTGCAGCTCCGCAAAATGTTATTGAACTTCTAGATGATGATGAAGATGTGCCACAGAAGCTCGTGGGAAGGAGGAGCAGGACCTCGGGAAAAAAGGCACCAGCTAGCAAGACGCCTCAGTCGACGCCGGTGGCAGAACCAGCTATCCAGCAGCCCGGGGACCTCAACCGTGCTTCTGTTACTTTTGCGATTCCCTTGTTGAGTGGTCGTCCTTCAGCGTCGACTGCACACGCCCCTGCTTCATCTATGCAACTTCATGCCTCAAGCTCTCAAGCTGCTGCAGCTGATCCACCGTCTCCACTTTTCACCGCCCATCACGTCCCAGAGGACCAAGTGAGTGCTGCCAAGGAAGCCATACGCCAGGCAGGCATTATGATGGAGCAGATGAAAGTGGTGCGCGAGGCCAGTCAAGCTGCCTATGATGCCAGCTCAGCACTCTAGGCCAATGTCCAGGTTAGCTTACTTCCGACTGAACTCCATCTTGACGCTTGTTCTGTTAGGATATGATATTTAGAAACTGCTACTTTATTATCTGCAAGACGTCCGTGGATGAGCGTTTTGGAACCTTAATTGCACACCCATTGTCAGTCTGTACACCCACTGGGTGTTTTAATTTCTGTTGAGTAGTTTTTCCACTTGAGTCGACTAGGTTGTGTCAATTGAATCTCTGAACCAGTGGGGGCACGCTGAGTGCACCCACTGGGTGTAGTCCCCGAGACCGCCGTCGAATGTTTGATTCGGCGGGGATCTTTGAACAGAACTTTTCCACTCGGTCTGAGCAGATCATGTCGAGTGGAACCTGGACCAGTGGGGGCATGCTGAGTGCACCCACTGGGTGTAGTCCCCGAGACCGTAGTCGACTGCGGGCAGTCGGCTATGGTCTGAGTTTTTTTTTCTGACTGGACGGACCAAGTCAATTGAAAAGTCGAACCAGTGGGGGCACGCTGAGTGCACCCACTGGGTGTAGTCCCCGAGAATATTGTTGAATGTTTGATTCGGCAGTAGTCTTAGAACTCTTTGAACTTGTTACTTTATTGCTCGGGAGCAACCAATCTTTGTGTCTGTCGACTGACTATCTTCTGAACACAGAAATCTTGTGAACTTGGAGCCCGGTTCGCTGACTTAGAGCAGAAGCAGATCCAGCTCAATCTTGATCTGGAGTTGGCTCAGAATAACTTGCAGAAGGCTAAGGATGACGCTGCTGGTAAGGAAAGCTTGTCGATTGGTTCTCTTGCCATCTTTTATCCTCCTTTTTTCTGATTCAAATGTTATTCTTTCTAGAAACAATGAGATGGGCTTTGGAGAAGAAGGACCTTGACCTTGCGGCTGCGAAGAAAACAGCAGAAGAAAAAATGGCACTCGCTGACCAAAAGCTGGCCTCAGTCGGAAAGTTGGAGGAAGAGAATACCAAGCTGAAGGTTGCTCTCGATGAAGCCAACAAAGAGGTAACTCGACTGAAGAAGGATAAAGGGACCCTGACTGACAAAGTGGAAGACATCACCTGCAAGAGGGACGAGCTAGAGAATTATCTGGGAGGACTCGCCAAGAAGTTATTCCTCATGCTTGAAGGTACTTTTCCCTGTCCGATTGATTTGCTTTCGTTGACTCATCATATAACTGTCGACTCATTATTTCTCTGTGAGTGTAGAATTCTGTCAAAACTTTGAGGAAGAGACTGGACGAGTCGAGACAAGCTTGGACCCCATCGACTCCCCTGTTAAAGATGAAGCTGCCATGAACGTGCTCCGACTGGAGTCTCGCCTTGCCAGCGCCATGAATTACCTTGCTCGACTGAAGGTTGCGGTGTCGCGGATCGACATGGCGCTCTGGCCAAGGGAAACGCTCCAAAATGACCTCGAATCTTTGATGACTCGACTCAATGAGATTCCTGGTCGAGTGCAGGAATGGAAGAAGTCCTCTGCTCGATGCGGTGCCGATGTAGCTCTGTCCCTGGTTCGTGTTCATTGCAAGGAAGCCAAAGAAGAGAAGCTAGCAGCAATCAAGGTTGCCAATACCAAGAAACTTGACTTCCAGTCCTTCATGGAGACTTTTATTGCTGCTGCTACTCGAATTGCAGATGGAATCGACCTGGATGAGTTCGTCGAGCCTGCCAGCCCTCCTGCGGAGTGAACAAAATTTTTATGATCCGATTAAATTTGCCTCGGTATGCCAAGTGGTTTTGTAACCATTAAACTCCTTCGGGCCTGATGCCCGAGTACTTTAGTCTGCGGTCCGGAACCTCATGGGATTTTTCTGAACTTAGTTTTTCCTTAAATATGCTTGTTTTTATTTCCGAGTGAAACTTGGATCTTCACTCGGAACAGACTTTTGTTCTTGTGATGCAATTCTGAGGAGAGGATCGCGGACGACCTGCACCTCGTCATCCTTGCAGATCAGGATGGAGCACACATTGTACTTGTGGCGTAGCTCTGAAGAGAAGGTCGCAGTCGACCTGCACCTCGTCGTCCTTGCGGATCAGGATGGAGCGCACGTTGTATTTGTGGCGAGTACAAAACTGCAGCTAAGCCCCCGAGTGAGAGGGTTGCTCATCACTCGGTAGGATTTTTTAAACTTAGGCGAGTACAGGACCGCAGCTAAGCCCCCGAGTGAGAGGGTTGCTCATCACTCGGTTGGATTTTTTAAACTTAGGCGAGTACAGGACTGCAGCTAAGCACCCGAGTGAGAGGGTTGCTCATCACTCGGTAGGATTTTACAAACTTAGGCGAGTACAGGACTGCAGCTAAGCCTCCGAGTGAGAGGGTTGCTCATCACTCGGTAGGATTTTACAAACTTAGGCGAGTACAGGACTGAAGCTAAGCCTCCGAGTGAGAGGGTTGCTCTCACTCGGTAGGATTTTACAACTTAGGCGAGTACAGGACTGCAGCTAAGCCCCCGAGTGAGAGGGTTGCTCATCACTCGGTAGGATTTTTAAACTTAGGCGAGTACAGACTGCAGCTAAGCCCCCGAGTGAGAGGGTTGCTCACACTCGGTAGGATTTTAAAACTTAGGCGAGTACAGGACTGCAGCTAAGCCTCCGAGTGAGAGGGTTGCTCATCACTCGGTAGGATTTTTTACAAACTAGGCGAGTACAGGACTGCAGCTAAGCCTCCGAGTGAGAGGGTTGCTCATCACTCGGTAGGTTTTACAAATTAGGCGAGTACAGGACTACAGCTAAGCCCCGAGTGAGAGGGTTGCTCATCACCGGTAGGATTTTAAACTTAGGCGAGACAGGACTGCAGCTAAGCCCCGAGTGAGAGGGTTGCTCATCAATCGGTGGTAGGATTTTTTAAAACTTAGGCGAGTACAGGACTGCAGCTAAGCCCCCGAGTGAGAGGGTTGCTCATCATCGGTAGGATTTTACAAACTTAGGCGAGTACAGGACCGCAGCTAAGCCCCCGAGTGAGAGGGTTGCTATCACTCGTGTAGGATTTTTTAAATTAGGCGAGGTACAGGACTGCAGATCAGCCCGAGTGAGAGGGTTGCTCATCACTCGGTAGGATTTTTTAAACTTAGGCGAGTACAGGACCGCAGCTAAGCCCCCGAGTGAGAGGGTTGCTCATCACTCGGTAGGATTTTTTAAACTTAGGCGAGTACAGGACTGCAGCTAAGCCCCCGAGCGAGAGGGTTGCTCATCACTCGGTAGGATTTTTTAAACTTACGCGAGTACAGGACCGCAGCTAAGCCCCCGAGTGAGAGGGTTGCTCATCACTCGGTAGGATTTTTTGAACTTAGGCGAATCGGATTCGCGGCTAAGCAACCCACTAGGGGATTTTGGACACATGTATTAGTAACAAAAATCATTTAGGAGACTGTAAAACCATGTCTTTGATAAACGAACTGAAAGGTACTCCTTATTACATCTCATCAGTCTGAACACTTAAGTATAAAAACGGCGGAGTAGCTCCGCATTCCAAGCGCGTGGCTCGTCTTTATTCTGCTCCACATTGTAGAGGTGATACGCTCCGTTCTGGAGCACCTTGGTGACGATGAAGGGACCTTCCCAAGCGGGGGAAAGTTTGTGAGGCCGTTATTGGTCCACTCGGAGCACAAGGTCCCCTTCCTGAAATGCTCGACCCTTCACATTTCTGGCATATAATTGACGAAGGTCTTGCTGATAAATGGTCGATCGGATCAAGGCCATCTCTCTTTCTTCTTCCAGAAGATCAACAGTGTCTTCTCGAGCCCGTTCTGCTTCGGCTTCTGAAAAAAGTTCTACTCGGGGTGCATTGTGAAGCAAGTCACTCGGCAGCACAGCCTCAGCCCCATAGACCATGAAGAAGGGGGTTCGACCGGTCGACCGATTTGGTGTCGTTCTTAATCCCCAAAGGACTGAAGGTAGCTCATCTACCCAAGTGCCGGCTGTGTGCTTGAGGTCGTGCATCAATCGAGGTTTCAGCCCTTTGAGAATCAAACCATTCGCTCTTTCTGCTTGTCCAGTCGACTGAGGGTGGGCGACTGAAGCATAGTCGACCCGAGTACCTTGGGAAGCGCAGAAAGCTCGGAACTCATCTGAATCAAAGTTTGACCCATTATCCATGATGATGCTGTGCGGAACTCCATATCTAAATGTTAACCCTCTGATGAAGCTGACAGCAGTACTTGCTTCCAGGTTTTTGATAGGTTTAGCTTCAATCCATTTAGTGAACTTGCCGACTGCTACAAGCACATGGGTGAGGCCACTCCTGCCTGTCCTCAGAGGTCCGACCATATCTAATCCCCAAACAGCAAATGGCCAGGCGAGTGGAATAGTCTTCAAGGCTGAAGCAGGTTTGTGGGACATGTTGGAGTAGAACTGACAACCCTCGCACTTGTCAACTATTTCCTTTGCAATCTCATTTGCCCGTGGCCAGTAAAACCCTGCTCGGTATACTTTGGCCACGATGGTCCGAGAGGACGCATGGTGACCATAGGTCCCTGAGTGGATATCATTGAGGATCATTCGGCCTTCTTCTGGAGTGATGCATTTCTGAACGACCCCAGTAACACTCTCTCTGTAGAGCTGTCCACCCATTACCGTGAAGGCTTTGGATCGACGGACAATCTGACGAGCCTCTTCTTCATCCTCTGGAAGCTCTTTCCTGAGAATATATGCAATATATGGCACTGACCAATCGGGAATGACGACCAAAACCTCCATGATCAAGTCGACCACAGCTGTGATTTCAACTTCAGTCGGATCAGTGGAGCTCTTAGGCTGTGGGGGCTCTTCAGTGAAGGGATCTTCTTGAACTGATGGTGAGTGAATATGCTCCAAAAACACATTGTTGGGAATAGGCTCCCGCTTGGAACCTATTTTCGCCAAGTCATCAGCTGCTTGATTCTTCAGTCGGGGTATATGGTGGAGCTCTAGCCCTTCAAACTTCTTTTCTAACTTTCTCACTGCATTGCAATAGCCAGTCATAGCTGGGCTCCAGATGTCCCACTCCTTCATCACTTGATTAACCACTAAATTTGAGTCGCCGTAAACCATTAGGCGACGGACGCCGAGTGAAATGGCCATACGCAACCCGTACAGAAGTGCCTCATATTCAGCTTCATTGTTGGAGGAATCAAAGTGAATCTGGAGAACATATCTGAGGTTGTCACCTCGTGGAGATACCAGGACTACCCCAGCGCCTGAACCATTCAACATCTTAGACCCGTCGAAGAACATAGTCCAATGTTCCGACTGTATCTGGGTCGGTAGCGGCTGTTCAACCCACTCGACGAGGAAATCTGCTATTGCTTGAGATTTGATCGCTTTCTTTGCCTCAAAGTTGATATCCAGCGGAAGGAGTTCAATCGCCCACTTTGCCACTCGACCAGTTGCATCTCTGTTGTTCAAAATTTCTGACAACGGAGTGTCGCTGACGACTGTAATCGAATGATCTGAGAAGTAATGTGCAACCTTCTTTGTGGTCAAGTAAATTCCATAGACAAGCTTCTGATAATGTGGATATCTCTGCTTGGATGGGGTTAAGACTTCAGAAATATAGTACACTGGGCGTTGAACCTTGTAGGTTTTACCTTCTTCTTCCTGCTCGACCGTGAGTACTGTACTGACAACCTGTCTAGTGGCTGCTATATAAAGCAGTAAAGGCTCTTTGCTGATTGGAGCAGCAAGCACCGGCTGGTTGGAGCAGCAAGCACCGGCTAATTGGAGCAGCAAGCACCGGCGTCAGCTTCAGGAGTCCACTCGAACTTATCAGATTTCTTCATCAGTCGGTAAAGAGGCAATGCCTTTTCACCGAGACGAGAGATGAATTGACTCAAAGCGGCCAAACAACCAGTAAGCTTCTAAACGTCGTGTACACGCACAGGGCGTTTCATTCGGAGGATTGCACCAACTTTCTCTGGGTTTGCATCGATCCCACGTTCGGAAACGAGGAAACCGAGTAACTTTCCACCTGGAACTCCAAATGCACACTTTGACGGATTAAGCTTGATATCATATCTTCTCAAATTGGCAAAGGTTTCAGCTAGGTCAGTCAGCAGGTCGGAACCTTTACGCGACTTAACCACGATGTCATCCATGTATGCTTCCACATTCCAACTGATTTGAGTTAGCAGGCATTTCTGTATCATGCGCATGAATGTGGCACCAGCATTCTTGAGACCAAAGGGCATGGTGACATAGCAAAAGCACCCGAATGGGGTGATAAAAGTTGTTTTTATTTCATCAGGTCCATACAGTCGGATCTGATGGTACCCGGAATATGCATCCAGGAAGGACAATCGCTCACATCCCGTAGTCGAGTCGACTATCTGATCGATGCGAGGGAGAGGAAAATGATCTTTCGGGCAGGCCCGATTGATATGCTTGAAATCAATGCACATACAAAGTGAATCGTCCTTCTTGGGAACCATGACAACATTGGCGAGCCACTCGGAGTGGTAAATTTTGCGGATGAACTCAGCCGCCAGAAGCCGAGCCACCTCTTCGCCGATTGCCTTTCTCTTCACGGAGATGCTCTTTAACGGGTTTTGCCTTTGGATCGACTCGCAAATGGTGCTCAGCCAGTCCCCTGGGTACACCCAGCACGTCAGATGACTTCCATGCGAAGATGTCCCAGTTCTCACGGAGGAACTGGATGAGCGCTTCTTCCTATTTGCTGTCGAGTGTTGTTGAGATATGAGTTGGAGCAGCATTGGGATCGGTCGGGTGAATGTGAACAGGCTTTGTTTCACCGGACGACTGAAATGCAGACTCTGAAGCAGGCTTCTTAGCACGCAACAAATCACTCGGATCTGCAGTCTTCTTATATTCTTCCATTTCTACTGCTGCCATCTATTCATCGGCTATCTTAGAGCCCTTCTGGAGGCACTCTTCTGCTCGTTGCCGATTACCAGTGACTGTGATCATGCCCCTGGGGCCAGGCATCTTCAGCTTGAGGTACACGTAACACGGTCGAGCCATGAAACGGGCATATGCAGTTCTGCCCAGAATAGCATGATAGGCACTGTGAAAATCCACAACTTCAAATGTCAACTTCTCCTTACGGTAATTCTTTGAATCACCGAAAACCACGTCAAGAGTGATCTGGCCGAGTGAATCAGCTTTCTTTCCTGGAATGACATCGTGGAATCGCATGTTGCTCTCACTGAGCTTGGACATCGG
Source organism: Thinopyrum elongatum (assembly GCA_011799875.1). Taxonomy (NCBI): domain Eukaryota; kingdom Viridiplantae; phylum Streptophyta; class Magnoliopsida; order Poales; family Poaceae; genus Thinopyrum; species Thinopyrum elongatum. The sequence continues at coordinate 318,077,102 of CM022301.1, forward strand.
AATGCCCATCCCACGGAGGGTCTCAGCATACAAAATGTTCAAGCCGCTGCCACCATCCATCAGGACTTTGGTCAGTGGGGTGCCCCCAATGACTGGGTCGACCACCAACGCTTGCCTCCCGGGGGTGGCAACGTGCGGTGGGTGGTCAGATTGGTCGAATGTAATGGGAGTCTTTGACCATTTCAAATATGTCATCGTTGCCGGAGCAACCATGTTTACTTCTCTGTTGATGACTTTCAGTCAACTTTTGCTTTCAATGTCAGCAAAAATCACCAAAGTGGAATTGACGTTAGGAAAACCGTCATCATCTTCTTCCTTGTCCTCATCCTTGTCAGACTCTTTTTCCTTCTCATTGGGTTGTTTCTCTCGGAACTGCTGGATTAGGAGCCGACATTGTCGAGTGGTATGTTTGGGATAAATCAGATTACCCTCTTCATCCTTCTTGGTGTGAATGTGACATGGAAAATCCAACACATCATTCCCTGCTTGATCTTTCACCTTCTTGGGGATCCAGGGCCCTTTGGGCTTCCCCTTGAATTTTCCTTGAGTTACAACTGCAGCTTCACCAGGACCTGCTGGCTCGGCTTTGCGTTTCTGCTTCCGACCTCCTCCGGTGTCTTGGGCGACTGGCTTGCCCTTTCCACTGCGGAGTCGATCCTCTTCTTCACCATTAGCGTACCGAGTGGCTATTTCCATCATTCGGGTCAGAGACATATCTCCTGTCCGACTGAATTTCAGGTTAAGCTCTCGATACCGAACGCCCTCCTTGAAGGCGCAAACTGCTTGGTGTTGGGATACATTTTCTACTGTGTGATGTAAAGTGGTCCATCTTTGGATGTAATCCCTTAGAGTTTCATTCGGCTTCTGTACACAATGTTGCATTTCTGTCAACCCTGCAGGTCGTTTGCATGTGCCCTCGAATGTCCTGACAAACACTCGGGCTAACTCTTCCCAGCTGAATATACTGCCTGGAGCCAACTGATTCAGCCATGCTCTGGCCGATCCTTCCAACATGAGAGGAAGATGTTTCATAGCTACCTCATCATTTCCACCACCGATCTGAACAGCTACTCGGTAATCTTCCAGCCAAGTGTCAGGCTTCGACTCACCGGTGAACTTACTAACCCCAGTCGCCAACCTGAAGTTGGGAGGGATCTCAGCAGCTCTGATGGCTCTGCTAAAACACTCGGGACCTGAAACATGTACTCTGCTTCCACTCGGGCGATCTCTGTCTTGCCCTTCTCTGTGTCCTCGGTTCCTGTCGACCAAACCTGGCACCAAAATTGACCTCGCATCAAACCCTGGCTCTCTTGGGTCAACTGGCACCCTCCGCTCTTCGCTGTATGGGCGCCTGCCATCATAATGCCGGGGCACATATCATCCGCCTCTCGGAGGGGGCGTATGCACTCGACGGCGGTCATCACGGCCGAGCCGATGATCGTACTGCTCGTGGTTCCGACCCAAGTACTGCTCTTTGCAATGCCCACGTCCCTCATGCCGCGGAGGCGATCTTGGGCTGTGAGTTGATTGGACTGTGTCAGCCACCACAGATCTGCTATGGATTCTATTACGCGACTGAGATACTGCAGTGTTTTGCTCTCCTCCTGCCCGGAGCAGAGCCCGGATCTGCATCAAACCTCGTCCAGCCTCCGACTGGGATGGCTGGATGGATTCTGCTATACGAGCTGCAGCCGTAAGATACTGAATAGGAGTGCGGTATACCTGAGGTTGAGGCGGGAACAATTGGCGCCGTCGACTGGACTCAGGAATCTGCTGCCGAGCACGTTCGTCGAGTGCATGCTGAAGGTTCTCCAGTCGAGTGCGTTCAGCCAAAGTGGCCAAGTGCGCTGCCTCCAAGGCCTGAGCCTCAGAGGTTTCTCCGACAATGGGCGTGTGGAGTGCCTCCTCGTTGCGGCGGTGGAGTTCCTCCCTCCGCTGCAAAGAGAGGGTTTCGGGGTGGTATTCCTCGTGAACATGCGACGGATCGCCACCGCCGTCGCCGCCACCGTTGCGATGCATGCCAGATGGGCTGCGCGGTGTGTCGACCATTAGGACCTCTGCTGCAGGGTCGCTGCTGTCGCACTCAGACAGGGTCTCGACGGAGCCAGTCGACAGATCGAACAGGCCGTAGAGAGATTCATCGGGCTTGATTGCCGCGACTTGAGGGGTGGCCGACTGACGTGCCACCGCATGCTTCACCCACCGCTGAAGCCATGATCGACCGGATCGCTTGCGACGGCGAACAGCGGGGAACGAAGACACTGCGGGAGCTGACCGATACTTGGTCGACGGCTGCCGCAGAAGGACGCCGCAGACACACGCGCGAAAGTGCGTCGCCCCGCGGACGGGGAGTGTCTCGATGTCGAGGGGGGCCTCCTGGAGCCAGGCGGAGTCGTCGGCGATGAAGACGAGCGCGCCGAGACGGATCTTGCGGCCCTCAGCCGAACCTCCACCAGAAACCATGATGATGGGAATCGGAAAAAATCGCAACCTCGCCGGAAAGTCGCTAAGACACCGGCCCCACGGTGGGCGCCAACTATTGTGGTTCTAAGTCTGACAGTAGAATAGGGGGTAGGTATGAGGAGGCAAGATCCTAGCTACGGTGAGGTTGTGCACGCAAGATTTACGAGTTCAGGCCCTTCTCGGAGGAAGTAACAGCCCTACGTCTCGGTGCCCGGGGCTCGGTCGATTGGATTATGCGTGAAGTTACAGGGGGTGCGAACCCTTGTGCCTGAGGAGGGGGGTGGCTTATATAGAGTTCGCCAGACCCCTCTAGCCCTCAATTACACAGGATTCAATGTACATAAAGATAGGACGTTACTAGTAACGCCAGCAATAAAGGCATATAAATGATCATTAAGACTACGGAGTGAACGCCTGACCGTTGCCTTTCCGAGTGACTTTGGATCTTCTGTCTTCCGAGTGATTTCTGATGTGGTCGAGTGAGTACACTCCGGTCGAATGGAATTGGGTTTTCCGAGTGGAATGCTTCTGGTCGAGTGAATGGTATTGTCCTTTGAATATCCCTGACTTTAAGGTAATGTCCTTGGGAAGGGTGTCTAGGTCAGGCCTATTACCCTACCCCAGGTACATGTCATCGTCATTGACCCCCGTTAAGCTGCTTTGGGTTACTTTGATATCTTGACTGATTATTTTGCTGCTGGTTGATGCGGCTTGAAGCTACATCGGTATTTCCCCAAAGAGGAAGGGATGATGCAGCACAGCGGCGGTAGGTATTTCCCTCAGTGATGAAACCAAGGTTATCGAACCAGTAGGAGAACAAACCAACACTACGTAAACAGCACCTGCACACAAATAACAAATACTCGCAACCCGACATGTAAAAGGGGTTGTCAATCCCTTTTGGGCAACGGCACCAAAAATTGGCAAACAGACGTGAGAGAGTAGTAAATATTGATAGATCGAACGCCAAATAAAATAAAGTGCAGCAAGGTATTTTTGTATTTTTGGTTTAATAGATCTGAAAATAAAAGTTGCAAATAAAGAAAAGAGCAAATAGAAAAACAGATCTTGAAAGCAAATATATTGGAAAAGAGACCCGGGGGCCGTAGGTTTCACTAGTGGCTTCTCTTGAGAAAAATAACAAACGGTGGATGAACAAATTACTGTTGGGCAATTGATAAAACTTCGAATAATCATGACGATATCCAGGCAATGATCATTATATAGGCATCACGTCCAAGATTAGTAGACCGACTCCTGCCTGCATCTACTACTATTACTCCACACATCGAGCGCTATCCAGCATGCATCTAGTGTATTAAGTTCATGAAGAAACGGAGTAATGCAATAAGAACGATGACATGATGTAGACAAGATCTATTTATGTAGAAATAGACCCCATCGTTTTATCCTTAGTAGCAACGATACATACGTGTCGGTTCCCCTTCTGTCACTGGGATCAAGCACCATAAGATCGAACCCACTACAAAGCACCTCTTCCCATTGCAAGATAAATAGATCAAGTTGGCCAAACAAAACCCAAATATTGGAGAAGAAATACGAGGCTATAAGCAATCATGCATATAAGAGATCAAAGAAGACTCAAATAACTTTCATGGATAAAAAGATAGATCTGATCATAAACTCAAAGTTCATCGGATCCCAATAAACACACCGCAAAAAGAGTTACATCATATGGATCTCCAAGAGACCATTGTATTGAGAATCAAACGAGAGAGAGAAAGCCATCTAGCTACTAACTACGGACCCGTAGATCTACAAAGAACTACCCACGCATCATCGGAGAGGCACCAATGGAAGTGGTGAACCCCTCCATGATGGTGTCTAGATTGGATCTGGTGGTTCTGGACTCTGCTGCGGGTGGAATTGATTTTCGTCGACTCCCCTAGGGTTTCTGGAATATTGGGGTATTTATAGAGTAAAGAGGTGGTTCGGGGGGCACCCGAGGTGGGCACAACCCACCAGGGCGCGCCTAGGCCTCCAGGCGCGCCCTGGTGGGTTGTGCTCCCCTCGGAGCACCCCCCCAGGCGCTTCTTCGGCCCACTGGATGTCTTCTGGTCCAAAAAAATCCACAAAAAGTTTCGCTGCGTTTGGACTCCGTTTGGTATTGATTTCTTGCGATGTAAAAAACATGCAAAAAACAGCAACTAGCACTTGGCACTATGTCAATAGGTTAGTACCAAAAAATGATATAAAATGACTATAAAATGATTGTAAAACATCCAAGAATGATAATATAACAGCATGGAACAATAAAAAATTATAGATACGTTGGAGACGTATCACTGGTTGCCCTGACCCGGTTGCTGATTATGACCACCATGGTTACCTTGACCTTGATAGCCAGAGCTTGAGCCGCCACCACCAAAGCAGACCCCTGAGCACCAGATCCTGACCCGCCGGGTGGACCATTATTGCTACCATGATTCTAATTAAAACTGTAATTCATGTATTCGCGCATGATAAAACAATCCTTCCAGGCATGAGTCGCTGGCTTATTAGCCAGACTATGTTTTGGGCAAGGGTCATTGAGCATTGCTTCAAGATTAAAGTTTTTTCCTCCAAAGGACGGCTTACCATTACCATTACGGCGCTGGTTTTTATACCCAATGTTGGTGTTAGCTATGAGGTCTGACCAGCCATCGGGGTTTCGTCACTTACCACCATTGCCCTGGTTGTTGCCATTATGCCCTGCCATATTCTGCTGCTGACCCTTACCATTGCCACACTTCTTGCCCTTGTTGGATTTCTCCTCATCAGATCCAGGGTCCTTGTTGTTGTCAGAGTCGGCATATTTGATGAGAGCCGCCATGAGCTCACCCATGTCATTACAATAAGGTTTAAGCCGCCCCAGCTTCTGCTTAAGGGGGTGAAGTGACAGTTCTTCTCCAAGACCAGAACCGCCTGATTCGCCGCAATACTATCCGATGAGTGAATAATTGCGGAGACCCGCCGGACCCAATGATGGGCTGACTCATCCTCACGCTGCACGCAGTTGTCTAGATCGATAATCGTTAGAGGCTGCTTGCATGTCCCTTGAAAATTCTTATTAAACCGCGCCTTCAACTCTGCCCATGAATTGATGGAATTAGGAGGCAATCCTTTTAACCACGTACGAGCTGGCCCATCCAACATCATAGTAAAGTACTTGGCACAGACTGCGTCTTTAACATCCAACATTTCCATGGCTAGCTCATAACTCTCAATCCAGCCTTCAGGGGGGAGATCAGCTGTATAATTGGGGACTTTGCGAGGACCCTTGAAATCCTTAGGCAGACGTTCATTACGTATAGCTGGCACTAAGCACGGCACTCCAACCGTCCTAGAAATTGTCCCAGCTCCCATCGACGTCGAAGGGGTCAACAGAGGCTGCTGATAAGCCCCCAGCTGAGCCGCCGCTGCCTCTGCCTCTCGGCGGGCTCTGGCATCATCCACAATTGCTTGGGCATTAACAAGGGGAGGGTTATTCCCTCGGGGCGGGTCATCCTGCTGCGGTCAACGACGTCATTGGCTGCTGGAAACCGCTGGCAACTCAACACGCCAGCTGTAACTGCGACTTGGGAGGGGGGTTGAATGCACTCGGTCACGACTGTGTGAATATTTCTCCTGTTGTGCAACTGCTGTTTGTAAGAGCTCAGTCGCGTTCCGTGCTTCAACTGCGAAGGGCGTCTCCTCAGCGATAGGGATTGCATCGAGCCGAGTAGCCGCCGCTATCATGTTATCCACCGGGTTAGAATAATGGCCAGATGGTGTTGAAAAATGCCGAGGCAGGGTCTGATCCCTACGGGGCGGGTCTGGTAGAAGAGGCTGAGCCGCCGCCCCGCTCCTTGTCATCTCTGCAGCCCGGGTCGTACCTGGCGGGTTACTCGGTCCTGCCCCGGGCGTGTTAAAAAGATTTTGCGCCTCATACTGCAAATCCAGGCGTGTCCGGTGTCTCCTTCGAAGAACAGCATTGGACGCGTTCTGATCCAGACTTAAGCGGAAGGCTTCCGCCCTTATACGTTGAGACTCTGCATCCATCTGGGCTCGCTCCGTTGCCATCCTGACGTTCTCTGCATTAAGATCCTCCTGGGCCTTGGCCACCTCATCTCGCACCTTTGCAACCTCTGCATTATGCTGTGCTTGATTCACCACAGTAACCTCTGTCGCCAATAGGGTTGTCAAAGTGGCCAAGAGTTCAGACAAAACCTGAGTCGCCGGCCGAACTAAACCACCAGCTCCTGCTGCCGCTGCCGCCGAACTAGACATCATAGCTACAGTTGTTGATGAATAGAAAGCCGGCCCTGTGCCAGCCATGAAGATAGCAGCCTGGCACGGCAGCTCATAGGGGTCGGGATTACTGTCACCATTGGAATAGCCCCCAAGCCCGCCGTCTTGAAGCTGGTAAATCGACTCCTTCTCTCCGGTCGAGGACTCATCACCTGAGTAGATGAGAGTCTCTCCTCCGGACACAGAATCCTCCGCAAGGTCCGTGCCATGCGCAAATCCAACGAAGACACGCTTCCGACTAGGTTGAGCCCTAGCGGGTTGCGCTCACCGAGCCGGCTCGACGATGTCAATGCAGATGTCTGGCTTAGGCTCTGATCCGCCAATCTTGTGATGAAGACGTGAATCCCACCGAAGGGGACCCAGTACCCGTACTCGATTGAGTCGGCCTCGGGGCCCCAGCCAGCGTCGTCGATGTAGAGTTTGCCACGGTGACTCTTGGTCATCCTGCCGATGGTGTATCCCTCGATCCCTGGGAAAGAGCCCTTCAAGAACTCGAAACCACCGTGCACTGGCCCCACGGTGGGCGCCAACTGTCGTGGTTTTAACACGGCAGATGCCCTTGTGAAAGGACTTAGGTGTGGAGCCATCGCAACGTAGGTTAGCTTGAAGTGGTTGTGCGGGACGAGAGACACGAGTTACCCAGGTTCGGCCCCTCACAATCGAGGTAAAAGCCTACGTCCTGCTTTGAGTTGTATTGATTGGGTATCGATTACAAGGGAGCGGAATTGCTTAACCTAGCTCTTGATCAATTATTTCTTGAGTCTACCCACCACAGGGACTCGCCTTTATATACACAGGTCGAGGCCCTCGGCTTACAAGAGTCCGGGTCGGGTCATAGTACATGACCGTCCCTGGTTCGAATTCACCTTGCCTTAATAGACAAATCATCGTCGGGCGGCTTACAAGCGTCGGGTCTCGTGCCATCTTCTGGGCCTAGGCCTCCGGCAGCTCACCACTTAAGTCGCCCTCCCGGTTCCATATCTAGTCTCTTAGGCCTACTTAGGTTGTATCTCTGAGTCACCAATAGTGTAACCCGACCCCTCCTGGGCGGGTCACACCGCGGGGTTATATCCCCAACACCCTCCTCGCCCGAAATCGCTGGCGCCCACTATTTGGGAAAAGCAAAGTTACCCTACTATGCCCGACCCTCAAGACATAGACCCAAGCCCAGAAGCCAAAAGGCAGGGGTAGAACTGTAACTTCCCCCACATTTCAGACAAATGCGTCCGTAAGACACGGTTCCCCCTCCCGATTCCCCATTCATACAGCACGGGCGCCAAATCACCTTCTCCCCAGCAGTGAAACCTCAACCCCTCCTCCATGGCGCACCCCACCGCACCAAATTCACCGCCGCCCTCCTCCCCAATGCCAGAGCCAATGTCCGTTTGCCGTCGTGCACTGGCCCGTGTGCCTCTTACTCCGTGCTGCCGGAGCTGCCCCGACGACGACCACGTGAACCATCCCGGAGCCGATTCACCCGCGCTGTTGTGCATGGCGCCAAAGTGGCTCTAACTTCGGACGCGTCCAGGGCCCCGGCGCAGCTTCCCTGTAGCCGTCGACCGTCGCGACATATCTGCTTTCCTGCCGCTAGAGCCACCGCAACTGCGCCAGTCTCACCGACTCGGCAGCTGGAGCTGCCTGCTTCACCGGGCCGCAAGATAGGTCGTACACTCATCTTAAATCACTTTATTTAGGCGTCAGTTGCCTGAATTTTTATTCTGGGCCAGTCGATTCCCAATGGGAAGCAGCACCCCTTGAGGCGGCGGCACTCCTAGGCTGCTGGTTGGCTGGGGCAGCAGTGCCTCGGTGTCTATCTTAGGGGTGCGGGGGCGCAATTTTGCCATGGAAGCAGCGCTTAGGTGGCTATCATAGAGTTGCGTGGGTTGAAGGTACTGCCGCCGCCGGATCTGGATGACGGTGAGTCTTTGTGGTTTGGCCTGGGGCGGCGCAACCACGGCAGTGCGGTGGGGCGGGGTTTTGGTCGGATCTCTCGCGGCCAGGGACGCCGGAGGCAGGCTGCTCTGCCGGTGGTCGCTGGCTCTTCGGGAAAGATTCTAAACAGTGTCAGCCGGGAGGCACAAGACGGCCATCCAGCCATCCGGCGTAGATCGGACAGTACCAAAAAAAATGAAAATCGTGTGACCCCAATTTAGTTTTCATTCATCAGATGTGTCACCAGTCTCGTACCTTATTGTTGATCTCTTAGGGTATTTCTTCAGATCAGAGATATGTGTCGTTACCCGCAAAAAAGAAAAGAAAAAAGAGATATGTGTCGTTCTTAACATTATGTGTTTTCTACATCTTCAGCCACACCGTCTTCCTTCTCACCGCAGCTGCTCCAACAAGGGAAGCATACACCAGAAGGTAGCAATAGTCTCCACTCAACAGTTCCCTGCCTCGAATGTGCGTGCCCGACATGGATAGCCACAACAACCGCAGGGCCATCGACAAGTCAACAGATGATGCTCACTCCTATGGATGGCGGCCAGATAGGTTGTACCCTCATCTTACTTGTGTGCAACATTTATGGCTTTGTTATTCATCTAAGCATGGAGAATAGATTATCACATGTCACTGTATATTCATGCTGATGTCTTAAGAGTCTTATTCAGGAGTTAACGTTGTTCCATAGTTCAGATAAGAGACTTGTTCAGGTGTTAACGCTGTTGCATACTTATCATCCATCAGCCAATGCTATCCCACAGGCTGGTGATTATACCACTTCTAATATTACCTATGTTGTTGTTCTTTAATACTTTTGTGTGCCATCTAGTTAATCTCGAGTACAAACAATACATATTCTATAGCTTTCATCTGTGTTCTCCCTTTAGTTTTTGAGACCTGTTGCTGCTAGTTAAGTCCAGTCCTACTATTTATGTCGTCTCCTACAGGCACTCATTGCATAATCTAACTACTAGTTGTCTTCCATGCATGTCAGATATAATTGCACACACTGATATATCCACAAGAACCTCGCAGAGCAATGTAACGGCCAACAAACTTGTCGTCAATGATACCCAATATGATGGAATAGTTAAAGGCAGTTCTTCAGAAGACTTGCAGAAAGATGATGAATCCTATTCACCCCATAAGTTCCTTGATCTAACTTGGCCTGTGATATGGGTACATCATGCATATAATGTCCTGGAGTGCATCTACTCTGTTGCAATGCCATGTGCTTAGCCTGCTGATCATGCATGTAAATATGTCACGCCTTCCTGTTTTTTAGTACCTATTCCATTCGTGATAACATGTTCTCAAATTCAAGTACTGTCATTCTACTCTGTCGCAATGCCATCTGCTTAGTTTGGACATCATGCTTTTAATATCTTATGCATTGTTATTCAGCAGTATGTGCTCCATCCGTCTACCATACCATGTTTTTTTACATTGAAGTGTTGTTCTACTGGTCTGTTGCAATGCTATCTTAGTTTCCCAATCATACACGCATATGTTGCCTTCGTGTTTTTCTGTACCTATTCAGCTATCATACAGTTTTACATTCAACTAGTGTTTTTTTACTCTGTTGTCCTGTCGTATCACTAGCTCTTACATCATACTCCCTCCATCCGGATTACATGTCGCAGAAATGGGTAAAAATGGATGTATCTAGAACTGAAATACGCCTAGACACATCCATTTATTTCCGGATGGAGGGAATACATGTCAATATGTGATGCCTTTCTATTCTTCAGTACCTATTCCATCTCTCTGCCGTAGTATGTTTTATAATTGAAGCACCATTCTTCTATATAAGGCATGCAAGCGGAAGACGGCTATGTTAGAATCTGAATGGCTACAAACAAGGTCTTTGCAAAAGATCCAAACGCCAAGAGATAGTAAACCAACTCCGGTGTTTGTAGATACTGCTCTAGCATAGAGAAACCCAACTCCTCCTGATAATCAGCAGATACCAGTGGCCAGAGAACTAGTCCGCTCAAGGCCAGCAAAAATATGTCAACTCCATTCTAAGAAGCGTGTGCGTATCCTCGCATCATGAAATTTTATAGCATTCAGATCATATTTTCTACATGTTTCTTACCCATCTCTCTTTTAGAAAACAAGCTTAAAGGATAGAAGACTTTCTATACTGGGATCGTGTTCGAGGAAAGTATCTTGCGGGAATTCTCTGTGCTCCAATGCTGATGTAAGTACCTGTTGTATATCACTATATTTTTACATCAGCATGTATTTTGTTAATCGGCGTGAATCCAACCTTTATCTGATCTAAATTTACTTGTAGCAAAATGTATAATTAAAGCCGACAATGTTGATTTTTGTAAGGAAAACTGCCTGGTAGTTTTGCATACTGAGCTGCATGAGTGTACTATCTCATATCATGCACATTACTAAATTGTAGTGATGTGGTCTGGTTGCCCAATCATTCGTTGTGTCAATGTTGATTTCCTATTATCTTACCTGGCTGATGATAGCTTTATCATATTATGTTAATTTGGTGTAGCCTGGTGTGGTCTGGTTGCCCAAACGCTCATTGTGTCAGTGTTGCTTTCCTATTATGTGACCTGGCCAATGATAGCAATGCTATTGTGTTAATTTGGTGCAGGCTGCTGAAGATAAGAAGACAAACTTTGAAAATAGCAAAGCAACCCCATTGTTTCTTTCCAATAAATCTAGGGTAGGTAATATGGCAATAACTCTTGATTAATCTGTTTAGTTCCCCTCCTAATTTATGTTATGACGCAGTGGTCGAGACACTCTCCACTATCAATAATACAAGCCTGCCAAAATCACCATCTGAATCTGTTCAGTTTCCTCTGTCTCGAATCCAACGGAAAAAATGTATGTTTGTGAACCAATTACAGGTTGAAGCAATGATGGAAATCGTGGAGGAATAAGAGGTACACATTCTTATGCAACAACAACAGATCAATGTTTTCAGAGACAGTGTAGCAAAGAAGGAAGAACTTGCTCACATGCTTATGGGTGTCATCCGTGCTGAGGTTGCAGATTGTGAGGTTGTAGATCATTAAGTTCTGTTCATTTATTTGCACTGGCATCAATCTTTGATTGCCCAGTGGATGTAATTTCCTGTAATATATGCTGGATGTGCTACGTTTTTCCCATTATGGCGTACATTTCTTAGCGTGCCTTGCACTCCAGCTAACTGGTCGCTAGGAAGCCAAAAAAGCTATGAAATTAATAGCTAGCATGAACCATCGTGGGCCCTTTCTGAAAGATAGCGGCCCCCTGCCTTAATGGGCCCCCTAATGGGCTCGCATGGCCCAAAATTCTCTTCGGTCTTTGATTTATCGATTTTTGTCCTGTTCATAAATGCTAGTAATGGGCTCAAATTATAATTGGGCCTCCAAACAGGTTCGAACTTTAGCAGGCCCAATAAGTTGATGGGCCGTAACAAGGCCGAAAGCTCTATTTGGCCGCTATAATTGAAACGAGCCAATAATTAATGCTTGGCCCAGTTACCTCTCGGGTCGTTAACATGCCGAAATCGAAGCGGGCAATAAGTGGGCCCATTCGATTTCATGGGTCGTTAACAGGCTGATACTAAGGTCGAGCTAAATATGGCCCAACTATATTGTGGACCTTTAGCAGGCCGAAAGAGACAGCGGGCTGGTATTGGACCATGAAGAGCATGGGCCGCTAAGAGGCCGAAAGTCAGGTCAGACTGTATATGGCCCAACTATTTTGTGGGCCTTTAGCAGGCCGAAAGCGAAACAGGGTTGTTATTGGACCATGAAGAGCATGGGCCGTTAAGAGGCCAAAACTCAGGTCGGACTGCATATGGCCCAACTCCTTTATGGTCCGTTAACAGGCTGAAAGACACACCGGGTTGGAAATTGGCCCAACACTTAAATGGTCGCTAAAAGGCTGAAAGACGTACATCCTGAAAATTGGCCCATCCCTTGGATGGGTTGTTAACAGGCCGAAACTACATCAGACCGATATTGAGCCCAAATATATAGCGGGCTGTTAACGGGCTCGAACTGACGATGGGCTGCAATGGTGTCAAATAGTTAATGGTCCGTTGACGGCCCGTATTGGCACATCTCATATGGGCTGTGGGCCTAAATGGACCAGATAGAAGTAGGCCTATATGGGCCGGCCTGCTAATTTTGACTGGGCCGGCCTCTTTCACCTAAATGGGCCAGTGTTGGGCCTTGCCACATGTCGACGTATCATAGGCACCTCCCGTACAATAAGTGGATGACATCTGTCCCAATGCTGAGCCGACACGTGGATCCTTCGGCAAATGAGAATTTTACACATGGAAAATCCCCATTGGTCCTGGCTGTTAACGGGTTATCGGATCCAAACCGGAACCCGATAGCTTAACAGCGACCCGTTACGGCGGATGCCACGAGTCGGTTACCCTTGACGAAAGCACTTCCATGACACGCGATTTATCGTCATGGAAGTGGACACTTCCGTGATGATAATTTCAGTATTGTCATGGAACACTTCTATGACAGCACAGGTACGACTATCTTGATTCTGTCATAAAATCGTCATGGATGTACATGCATGACAGAAAATGTGACCTACTGTGACAAACACGTATCATCACGGAAGTGGTTTTTTTGTAGTGTGTGCTGTGAGATCGACAAGGGAAACACATTCGAGAATGGTTAATAAAATCTAAGTCCATTGCATATTAAGGTCAAAATAGTGCTACCAATATACGAGTCTCATACGATGCCATTTCAACGATTGTACCACAAAAGCCCCAAATATTACAAGGTTCAAATTCCAGAGTTATATGGCTCAAATTCGAAGATTACAAAGTTCAAACTGATATTAGAAATGAAATTCAGCTCATTCAACTGCAAACGCCCGCGCTGATCAGTTGAACATGGATATAAGAGAGGTTCAAACTAATATTACCACTAGTAAGGCTGGTTTCAAAACCTCATCATTTCTGCAAAGGGATCAGCCACTGACAAGTCATGTATGGGGTTGACACGATAACTTTCGATTACTCTGTCAGCTGAAGTTCCAAAATGAAATTCAGCTTTTTCGGAGCCTTTTCCATTCTGCCGCAGCCGCCGGTGCTGATCAACAAATCATTCATTTTTGCGAAATAAATCTAGGGTAAACCTCATTACCTTCAGCACCCTTGCTCTGACAACAAAGAACCTGGCGAATATAATCTCCGGTAAGGTCCCTCGGTAGGAGTTCAAAGTAATTTCTGAGAGATGCAGATCTAGGCATTCGATGTGATTGTTATATTGTATCACATTATCCACCACCGGGCCTAATCTTATCTGCAAAAGAAGAAAACGTGTTAGTGCCTACATGCAGTTTTGAACACTACTACAGGCCTATTTGGTTTGCAGGATTTGTAAAATGCACTAACGTGCCATCTTTGATCCGACATGATTAACATGTGCATTTGATTATAATCTAGAAAAATGTAGCCTTCTTCACAAGAGGTTGGAGTGGATGAAAAGTTCCCTAAGAAAACTAGTACAGATGAATCCAAAGGAGAAATGCTTATGTATTTTAACCATATGGATCAAGCAACCAATATGGGGGGAAACTTGTATGTACTGAAATCCACCAAAATTCCTTCAGAATTCATAGTACATTGTCATTGTAAACTTGGGAAAAGGTGTCAAAAATTGAACTCCCTTATGGTTAACATCACCTCGATATATAGCTTCTCCAGGCACGGAGAGCGCATCTCAGGAAGCTGACAACTTGGTCCAGGTTGGGGCCGATAGATTCTAGTGCCAAGACCTTCAATGTGCGCAGTTTCGGGGTCAAGCTTGTCGGAATCATTTTCTGGATGACAGACGACCATACATCTTCAAAATTAGAAATAATGTTAATTTCTAGAAGGAGAGGTAGAAGGCAACTGTTGTACCTGAACGGGTGTGGATCCAATAATAAGTTCAGAGTATTTGTCAGACGAGTAGCCCACCACTGTCAATTTTGGTGCAGAAATGACATTGATTCTTGTTGGACCTTCTTGATCAACTATAAGTAATCTCTCAAGTGAAGGTGTGTCCTCAATGACCATAATGTGGTACACCTTTTGTGATCTCTTTTTGGAGCACCAACAACACACATAAATAGTCCGGAGAGTCATGGAGGTGATGTGGAAGCTACTCAACCCATTGATCGCCTGAAGACTTAGGTACTCAAGTGCAGTACAGCCGTGGAGCAGGCACTCCATGTCATCCTTTGGGAGACAGACGGCGACACGCTCGAGGTGCTTCAGTCGTGGTAGAATAAGAGCGGGCCGCGTCATTAAGGGAGGGATGGCAGTTCATGAACTTGGCGACGAGCAGCGTGGGCGCGAGGCGGAGCGCGGACGTTGGCAGCGCATATGCCCATCATTAAAAGTGAGCTCTTTGAGCTAATCTAGGGTGGGGGATCGGAACCACTCGTCAAGCTTGGCTCGGTCCTTGCCATTGGAACGGAACTTGCCCATGCTAAGGCCTCTGGTTGGGCCATGGTGACTGCCGAGGATCTGGGAGAATGCATCCAAGCATTTGCAATAGCCATGGCAGAGCTCGTGGGCGTGGATGAGGTCGAGAGGGGTAGAGTGCCATAGGGGGTGCCACTGCCGAGAAAGGACGGTTGTCCGTGCCCCATATTTGATTGGGAGGAGGGAGATTATGACTATCAACATATCATTGGGGAGGCTGCTAATGAAGTCTACGCCTGCTGGAGTCGCGTGCGGTTTTCGCTCGACCCACCTCCGCTTGTTGGCAGCCTCGTTCTCCACCTCCGGAGTCTCATCATCAGCGGCACTTTCTGATAGAAGTGGGAGTACAGGGAATATTTAGTTAAAACAGGGCAAAAGAAAAGTGTACTGGTAACTAGTAGAAGTTAGTAGGTAGAAATAGAGTAAGAAAATGGAATAACAATTGGTTTCTTAAATACTACACAATTCCTTTGATATTGCTGGGTAAGTCAACATGCACATACTTGAAAAGAACACTTACTTCGAACAAAGTCTGGACGGATGATATCGTCGGGGAAGTTAGCATATATCCCATGACCAGGCTCTTTTATGTGCAGTGCAATTTTAGTGCCAGCTTTCAGTACATAAAACTTAGAAATTTCTGTCCAAAGGCCCGTGGCAAAATAGGAGTGACCACATTCATCAAGTCTTACAGAAGCAATGATTGTAAATCCATGGTTTGTGTTCAGTATGACATCCCTGCAGTCTTGATTTATGTAAAGGGCAAGATTGTGTACTACAGATGTTGTTGCATAGCAAGGGATGCGCTACAGAAAATGGTAGGATTGTTAAAGAATATGGTAACATGCAAATATGGGCGAAATTGAAAGAACTGTACAGCAGTTGAAATCAAAGGACAAAATTCTATAATTAAACCGATAGGGTAACCATGATGTCATGGAAACATGAGAGTAATCGAAAGAACAATACATCATTAATTTGCCTAATATAGAAAGAAGAGGAAAAAAATCCCTTTGACGTATATGCTGCATTTAGCACCTTTTATCCAAATGTAGCAATATATAGTATATGTTCAGGAAAGTAGGCCATGCCAACCGATGTAGGGTGAGATTGAACATACCGCGTGCATCCTCAAGTCATCTGGTATGGCCATGGATGTCTGGCCGAGGCCGCCAAGGCCTGATGTGTCTGCGCACTGTACACTCTATGAATGAAAGAAAACCCTCAAATCAGCTTGAATAAAAATGAATACACGGCGATTTCGGCCGGGTGATTAAAGGAGGTAGATGAACTGGGATAAGAGATGAGAGAATATCTCATTAAATTAGTTACCTTGCTATCCATGAGAAAAAACCCTCAATACGGCGGATTCCCCAATCGGGCGGAGCTAGGCCGATGGTGAGCAGCATCGAGAAAGTCGATGGCGATAGGCGGCGGCAAGCAGAAGTGGCAAAATGCGGTGGGGTTTGCCGGCAGCCTGGCAACGGCGATAGGCGCCGAGCTAAGTGGTTGCCGCGGCGATAGGCGGTGCCATGCAGAGTCGCGGAGGAGCTTGTGCAGGTGTGAATAGGGACCGAAGGGGGTGGTAGGTGGGGTGAGGGTTTTTGTGACGTGGGGATGGTGAGGGTTTTCTTTTTTTCCTTTTTGAATTGGGTGGTGAGGGTTTTCTTTTTTCCTTTTTGAATTGGGTGGTGAGGGTTTTCTGTCCCACAAAGAGTTTTGGAGGCAACGGTTTGCTAGAGCCAACCATGTGTGATTGACGTAACTGGGAAAATGGAAGTCATTGCACACAGTTTCAATTTGGGAAATTAACCACGTTTCAGGGTGGTTCCACTTTTCCTTCGTCGGTTGAATCTGAAAGTTTTACCCACGCTAAACATTCACCCTAATACGCATAAAATTCCATCAACCAAACTAAGTGCATCCATATCCCACATTTAGACATAAGTAAACATAGATTAAACATACTCGGGCATAGATAATAAGTCGTACACAAGCATAGTTCAACCATATATAGTTCAACCGTCATTAAGTATACTCAAGCACATTGATAATTAAGACACTACATAGCCATACATAGTTCAATCCAACGTCTCATCTCATCTGCCGGCACGATCATGAAGCTTCTCCAGGTACCCGGCGTACGCGGCATGCGCCACCTTGCGAGAATACTTCTGCCTGAAGGAGCCAAGAGCTTGTCTTCTTGCATGCGCCAGAACACTTTGATACGCGTCATGAAGCTTTTGGTTGCAAAATGGGCATCGATAGCCCCAGTTCCAAGTCTTAATACGCCTGTTATGCATTCCCGCATAAAGCTCCCTGAGGATTTGCCTCTTGTACCTCCTTTGGCCATCTTCATCCTCGTTGTCGACATCGTCAGATAGCACCTATACATATAGTAAAAAAAATGTGGCATCAAATTTGGAATACAAACTAATCTCTAGTGAACATTTGGCAGTTGCCAAAATTTGGCATCAAAACAATGTTTCCATGTCGTAAAGTAGGATTAGGAATTTATGGCTATTTTTTTAGACATATCCAGAGATTATGGTTCAATTTTTAAGCACAATCGTCTATGTACAGACCAATCTTGAAGAAAATAATGGCACAAACATATATGTAGGTCATTCAAAATCAATTGTCAAGACCTGGCTAGGAATTATTAGCACGAACACTAACCCTAGTCGGATTATTAGCAAAAATCATTTGCACAGATGAAACAACTAATCACTTATCATTTGTACAATTCAAACAATCAATACACTACACGGATCTAACAAAACTTACTCAAATTTCATGGATTGGGAGAACATAACCATAGGATTTCTATTCCAAAAAAAGAGGAGGCAGGAGTAACCAGAGAAACCCTAGGATGTATTTGACACATAAATGGGTATAGATGACTAACCGATTCTTCGTCGTCGTCGGAGTCATCGCCGGAGTCGTCACCGGAGTCGGTGTGGACCTCCGGCTCTGGCTGTGGAAGCACGACACCATCGACGACGTCAAGGTGCAGCGATACCTCGCCGGCGGTGACGGAAACCTCTGTCTCCATCTTCACGCCGTGCTCCGGTGCTTCAGCAGCCCCGGCGTCGCCACTCCCTTCGATGGGGCACTTCGGCGCATCCTCATACACTGACGACTTTGAGGACTGAGAGCGGCGTCGAGGATGCAAGCGGAGAGAGAGGATTGCGTGTGTGGCAAGGATGGGGGTGCGGCCGCTCGGGCGCGCCATTAATATGGAGTAGTGGGAGAGAGGCGGGCGGCGGTCAAACCGCTGGCTCGCCTCCCGGTGAGCCTGTGCACCGGACTGCTGGCATGCCACCGTCATTTCACACAGCTACTCGCATGCCTCCCGATGACACTGTGCAGCGAGCATGCCTCCCGTCAATTCACAAACCTGCACGCACACCTCCCGGTCTGCCTGCGCGGCGGACTGCTCACATGCGTCCCGTCAACTCACGCCAGCTCGCACCGCACACGGCTCGTGTGGCGGCACATATATTGTTTTTCTATTTTGATGATTAATGCTGCCGTTTTATTGCTTAACTGAAGCATGGCACGTATCCATTGTTAGTCTAACGCCCATGGTTCGAATAAATAATCTGTTTGTGATATTGGTTCCCAATTATTAATAATCTCCTGTTTGTAAGAAGATAAAGATTACATCAAAACTTGTCTCAAATTTGACAAAAAAGTACAATACCACTGTGTATTGGTGTCCATATGGCAACATGATAAGTTTCATGAATTTCAAATAAGTTTTGGATGTACTAGATTTTAAAAATCAAGATTCTCAATGTTTGAAATTTCTTGCACGGGGAGTAAACATGCACCCAGTGAGACACATGCGTTTTTCCAATCCATTTATTTGCACTGTCACGTGTGCATGTAGATCAAATTTGATTTTTGCACATTATACCCCTAGAAAATCAATCAATGTACTAAAATGTCTTAATGATCTCTGGTTTTTTTTCAAAATTAAAACGTCCCTCCTTTGGTAACATATGTTCACCGCGGGAAAATTTAACATGCATCATAGTTGCGGTGGATGCGCGGTGTGTGTGTGTGTGTGCGTCTGGGGTGGGGGGCTGGCAGGACACTACGAGTCGTGAGCCACCGTGTGATTGTTGCTTGGTATGTGACTCCTCCGTGTGTCCAATTAGTTTTTGCTTTAGTTGTTTATATTTTGAATAATTAGCTACTCTTGGTGCTGCTGTAGATGAGCTTGCATGTTGAATTCTTAGAGTTCTAAGTAGTTTGAATGCTTGCTATGGAATCTATGCATCCCTATGAGTAGTTGTTACCAATATTGTGAAGTTTTGTTGACAAAATTTTTGTCACCCAATAAATTTTCAGAAAATTGTACGCGAATATGATGAACCTCTTTGGAAGGAGTTCTTTGAGGAGGAGATCCTCGGGGGTATCTTCTAGTGACAGCTCCGCTCATCGGTCTTATGTTGAACCAAGTGAAAGTTCCATATGAGATGCCGCCACCAAAACATGCTTATGGCCATGCGATGATTATATGGTGAGTGTGGGCATTAAGGAGGAATTTGAGCAATATGTTCACAATGCCGACCTCGGTCCCTACATATCAGATAAGTGCAATCAACACCACACTCTCACTGAATCATTTGTCAAAGGATTTAAATTCCATCCCCGTGAGTCTAGGGTGTCATTTAAACTGTATGAAAATTCATTTACCTTATCACTTGAAAGGTTTGCTCATCACTGCAAAATTCCATTCTGGGATTCGCTTGACGAACCACCAAGAGCTGAGTTCGAAACATTTTTGTCTAGCCTTTGCTACGGTGAGAATAGGGGAGTGACGCAAGGTAGAATAAAGAGCATTCATTTTCCTGCAATTCAATACTTTGCATTATTCACTGGGAAATGTATTGTAGGCAAACAAGATTGTAGTACACTTTGTGCTCCAGACTTGAGCCTCTTACGCGCCGCTCTCACCGGTGACAAAAGCTATAATCTTGGAGCAATTGTTGCATGTAGGTTGCAGCACAACGCTAATAGTGGTTATTTTTATGGTGGAATTTATGCCACACGCTTAGCGAGAGAGCTGGGTGTTTCACCTTTACCATATGACCCTATTTTACCCACGCAATATTTAGACTTTGATGCTGTGAAGCGTCATAAGATCCTTAAGGGAAAAACTGATAATTTCACCTGCAAGTTGTTCTTTAACCAAGAGTCCATCGTATACACATATCTGCCTGCACCTGCTCTCTTTGATTATCGCAGCAGGGGAAGATATTTTGTTCTTGAGAGCGAGGCCCGAGCACACAACGCGGCAGTTGTGGCTGCATGGCAGGCTGAGACATCCGAACCAAGAGCCTCCGTGAGCTACTACTCCGACTACTATCCAGGCTATTGACTGATTACCAAGCTAGGCTAAAAGCCTAAGCTTGGGGGAGTACGTGTTTCTCACCGACTTTACATTCATGTTCACACATTTCAGTTGTCGATGTCCACACTTTTTTTCATTGTATTATCCATGTTAGAATTATTTTCTTGCTTTCTTCTTGTGTGTTTGAAAAACTTTGAAAAACCCAAAAATACATTTCTTGCTTCTTTTTGATTTTTCTTCCTAGTTTAAATTGTTGTAGTACTAAAAAGAAAACTCAAAAAGATTTCCTTGTTCTTCTTTTGCTTGTTGGGAGCTTTCCCGTGTAAATAGTTTTCTAGTTTTTGTTTTTCCCTTCTTTTTTTTGCTTTCTTTCAGAAAACCAAAAACTCCAAAAATATTTCAGTGTGTTTTTCTGAACTTCTTTTCTTTTATTGAGTCATACCGAGGAGAAGACCACGATGAAAATGTTGCGTGTCTCTCATATGCATTATTGTTAATCTAACAAAGAGCCCAATTTTCCTTGTCTTCTCCTTTTGAATAAAATGTTTGCAGATTCCAACTTAGTCCACGGCACTCTTGCACTATTATCATTTTCATATCGTTCGGTCGTGCAAGTGAAAGGCAATAATGACGATATTCGATGAACTGGCCGTGGCAGAGAGAAACGGGTATGAACTCGACTTGTTCTGTTTTTGTAAATATGTTTAACCTAGTATCCATGATTCAGCCCATTATGATTAAACATGTTTGCAATGACAATTAGAGATTATAGTTTCTCATGCCATGCATAAGTAGCTAGGAGTGGATAATGATTTATCTTGGATATCAACATTGCGTTAAAATGATTGTGATGAAGTATGATGATATGGTATCCTCCTCTGAATGTTCGAGTGGCTTGACTTGGCACATGTTCATGCATGTAGTTGAATCAAAACCAACATAGCCTCTATGATATTTATGTTCATGGTGTTCATATCCTACTCATGCTAGTGTCCAATGTTACTTATGCATAATGCATGTTCATGACCGTTGTTGCTCTCTAGCTGGCCGCTTCTCAACCTATTTGCTAGCCTTCACCTGTACTAAGTGGGAATTCTGCTTGTGCATCAAAAACCTGAAACCCAAGTTATTCCAGTTGAGTCCACCATACCTACCTATATGCGGTATTACCCTGCCGTCCTAAGTAAATTTGCATGTGCCATCTCTAATTTTCAAAATAAATTTCTCTTTTGTGTGCTCATACCGCTCGTGAGGCGGCAAGGGGTGGCCGATATTTTTCCATGCTAGATGTGTTATTCTCACGATGAGTGTTTATTCACTTGTCATTGCACGAAATTACGGTAAAGGTATTAGGGATGCCCAGTCCCGAAATGAAAAATGAATTTACTTTATGTTGTCAAATAATAAATTCCTTGGAAAGTGTTGATATGGAGGGCACCAGTGGATACGGTTAGCCATGGAAAGTGAAAGTATGGTGGAAAAAGGAATAAACTTTAATTTCTGTTTGGGAACCGCCTATGATATATCTAGCATGGAAAGTATTGGAAACTCTAAGTCATTTTTGTTGGTGGGAAAAGTATGCCTCTCAAAATGTTTTTATCTCTCAATTTAAGCTTTGAGCTCTAGCACCTCTGCAAATCACTGCTTCCCTCTGCGAAGGGACTATCTATTTACTTTTATGTTGTGTCATCACCTTCTCAAATAAGCGCCAGAACCTGAGAGCACAGCTGTCATGCTTATGCTTTGTGTGTAGTTAATGTTGGGTGCATCATGACTGGATCTTTTCTACCATGAATTACAATGTTTAGTCGTTGCTTGAACTTTGGAGGTGCTCTGCATTTATGTTTTGCGGTCTCAGAAAGGGCTAGCGAGATACCACTATTGTCATATTATATCATGGTTGTTTTGATAACGTGTTGCCATTTGAGATATCTTATTATTGCTCGCTAGCTGATTATGTCATTGATATGAGTTAATATAATTTTTAAGAGTTATTGTCGACACGGTTAGTTATAATTTTGGCTGAAAACCTGGGTGCTGTTTAAGCTTATTTATGCAAACAAGACCAAAGAGTTCGTAAAAGTTTTTCTTTTTCACTTTCAGTTTATCAACTGAATTGCTTGAGGACAAGCAAAGGTTTAAGCTTGGGCGAGTTGATACATCTCCAACGTATCTACTTTTCCTAACGCTTTTCCTCTTGTTTTGGACTCTAATTTGCATGATTTGAATGAAACTAACCCCGGACTGACGCTGTTTTCAGTAGAACTACCATGGTGTTGTTTTTGTGCAGAAATAAAAGTTCTCGGAATGGAATGAAACTTTGCGAGGAATTTTTATATAAAATAAGAGAATTTCTGGAGCCAAGAGCCACCTGAGGGGGGCACCTGGGTGGGCACAACCCACCAGGGCGCACCTGCCCCCCCCAGGCGCGCCCAGGTGGGTTGTCCCCACCTGGTGGCCCCGCAGACCCTGAAACCGACGCTATAAAATCCTATTTTTCCAGAAAAAAATCAGGGAGAAAGAATTATCGCGTTTCGCGAGACAGAGCCGCCGCCGTCTCCTGTTCTTCATCGGGAGGCCAGATCTGGAGTCCGTTTGGGGATCCGGAGAGGGGGATCTTCGATCTTCGTCATCACCAACCCTTCTCCATCGCCAATGCCATGATGCTCCCCATCGAGAATGAGTAATTCCTTCGTAGGCTCGCTGGTCGGTGAGGAGTTGGATGAGATTCATCATGTAATCGAGTTAGTTTTGTTAGGGCTTGATCCCTAGTATCCATTATGTTCTGAGATTGATGTTGCTATGACTTTGCCATGCTTAATGCTTGTCACTTTGGGCCCGGGTGCCATGATTTCAGATCTGAACCATTTATGTTATCACCATTATATCTATGTTCTAGATCCGATCTTGCAAGTTATAGTCACCTACTACGTGTTATGATCCGGCAACCCCGGAGTGACAATAGTCGGGACCACTCCCGGTGATGACCGTAGTTTGAGGAGTTCATGTATTCACCGTGTGTTAATGCTTTGTTCCAGTTCTCTATTAAAAGGAGGCCTTAATATCCCTTAGTTTCCAATATGGACCCTGCTGCCACAGGAGGGTAGGACAAAAGATGTCATGCAAGTTCTTTCCATAAGCACGTATGACTATTTACGGAATACATGCCTACATTATATTTATGAACTGGAGCTAGTGTCGTATCGCCCTAGGTTATAACTGTCTCATGATGAATATCATCCAACAAATTACCGATCCAATGCCTACGATTTTCCTACATATTGATCTTGCTAAGTTATTACTACTGTTGTCACTGTTGCACTTGCTACAATATCACCGCTATCACTGTTACCGTTACTATTGCTGCTACTACTATTATCAAAACTATCATACTACTTTGCTACTGATCACTTTGCTGCAGATAATTAATCTCCAGCTGTGGTTGAATTGACAACTCGGCTGCTAATACTTACAAATATTCTTTGGCTCCCCTTGTGTCGAATCTATAAATTTGGGTTGAATACTCTACCCTCGAAGACTGTTGCAATCCCCTATACTTGTGGGTTATCATCTTCGAACGGTACACTCCCTCACGTGGTTATCGGCGACAAGCCTATATATTCGTGGGCCCGCGTGGACATCCATGATCACTTTGACCGACAACGAGATAGGTTACCATGGTGGATTCTTCCTTTGGTTCGTGTTATCATAGTAGGTCATGGTGAGATTCAGACCTAAGTTTGAGCGCATACTATGCATGCTTGCATGAATCCATGTCATCGGCTCGAAGTGTGGTGTGACATACATATATACAATGCGTCGTCAACTAACCCTCGCTCTGTGTGGGGATTTCTGGTTCCAAAGCACGGTGCCACAACAAAGTTGTTCCATTGTGTATTCAAACATCAACACTCCATACATATGTTTGGGCCACATGCAGGCAGTGGTTGTCTTCGAGGACTAGCTACTTGCGTGATTATTGGCGAGCTAGCCCATCTCTGGGGTCGCATGGATGGCCATCACTTTGACCAATAACAAGAGAGAGGTTGTACGACCAAGGTGGATTATTCTTGGTCCGTTTTACGATACATCTTGGTGAGATGCCCTCTCCCGCCGACTGAAAGTGTGTGTGTGTGTGTGTGTGTGTGTGATGGGGGGACTGCTACTTCACACTTTGCTAGGTGAACCTCCGTGGGGGCGGGCATGCGTTCATAGCATAGGATCCCCCTCCTGCCGACACGAGGGGGGGACAAGCAATACCGTGCGCTTTGTGAGATAAGTGCCACATCGAAGTTGTGCATTTGGTATTTGAACATCAAACCACCCTTTTCATACATATATTTGGTCCACATGCAAGTGTGTTCGTGTTCTGACCCTTTCCGGCGTCATTTTCACCAAATTTATGAACATTAGACAAGTCAGATGACGCAATAGACATGGTTCACTCACACTAACCGTGTGCCATGCCGGTGCCTCTGTCACGCACATCAGCACGGTACATTGGGCTCCATGAGGCTTCCCCTCTCAAAAATATCTACCCACCTGCAGGTTTTTTCTGTTTGATAACACATGGTTATTATGTTTCGACCGTGTGTGATGTTTGTTGTTCCCGCTCCCGCCTGCATCCCTCAAAAATATCTGCCCGGCTCGAGGGTTTTTCTGTTTCATAACACACGGTTGTAATTTCGGGACCGTGTGCAATGGATCATCCAAATTTTCAATGGCCCCGGTCCCGCGTAGTAAAATTTTCAGTAGCCGTGTCATTTCCTCAAACACCCCCCCCCTCCACACACACACCCCAAAAACTCCTCGGATGTGCGCGCGCGCGCACACACACACACACCCCACCACAACCCCTCCCTCTCTCGAAACCATAGCAAGGTTGCCGCCGCTGCTGCCGCTGCAAGGCCTCCATTGTCAACATTTGTCGGTTTGCCCGTGCAGCTTACCCACCGATCTCCATACCCAGGCCGCCCCGAGTTTCTTAGATGACGCCTGCCAAACGCCCCCTTTCCCATAGATCCCCATCCCCCACTCTAGAGTGTCGCAGCCTAAGCCCGGCTATGCTTCCCGTGGAGCTCGAGGAGCGACTGGCCCAAAAGAGGTGTATCGCGGCCTCTTCGCCCGACGTCGCTGGGGTGGCCGCCGAGGAAGCTGACGACCATTACTGGCCGCAGGCACTCAATCAGTGGGCTAGAGTGTTCGGGTATGTCGCGGACACCAGCTACGACATCAAGGTCGTCGACAGCGATGGCCTGACGCGGGCTATGTCGTAGGTTAAGTGGCCCACCCCCAACCCCTCGGGTTCAACCATCGTCGATCTCATCCATGGCCCCGCCACTGATCTCCTCTGGCTCGCTGTCAAGAATTTGCCATCCTACATCGCCATCGAGCCCCTTTTGTCATTTCTGAAGGACACATTCTACGACGCTAGCTTGGGATCCATAGCTTCCAAGTCAGACCTCATCGACGGCGACCATGAGGAGGGCACCCTCTCCGGCTCTTCCAAGGGGAAAGAGCCCATCTGCGACATCATTGAAGGCACCCTACAGCCTTGCTCTTCCCAGGGGAAGGAGCCCATCTGCGACAACATGGAGCGCACCCAGGGTCTGTGCTCTTCCCACGGGAAAGAGCCCATCGGTGACAAGTGAGGAAACCATGATTTTTTTTGTCGTGCCTCTTCACAGGGGGGAACCCATGATTTGTTTTGTCGAGTCCCTTTTGTAGTGTCGTGAGAATATGTCAAGTTTTAATTGCTATATTTGGTTGTTTGCAGTATGCCTTGTTTATTTCAGTTGTTCACAATGTGATGCTCTATATGTACAACTATTTACTATGCAGTACATTTTCATCAATACCAATTTTAAACATACCGATAGGAATGCATATATTTGCTTGTTGTTAAGCCTGTTATAGCTAGCATATGCCTCTTTTAAAGTTTTTTGGTTGTTCGGTTGTTTGTAGTTAGCATATGTCCAGTTTCAAATGCTATCTTTGGTTGTTCTTAGTATGCCTTGTTTATTCCAGTTATTCACAACATGATGTTCTATATGTGCAAGTATGAACTGTGCAGTTCAATTTCATTAATACCAGTTTCAACAATACCACTATGAATGACTACATTTAGTTGCTGTTAAGCATGTTGTAGTTAACACGCCTTTCCATTTTTATTTAACAATAACCAGTGTACTTAGACCTGCACAATACCAGTTTGAATGACTATGTTTGCTTGTTGTTAAATGTTAGGCCTGTTGCAGTTAACACACCTTTCCACTTGTTTTGCTTAACTAGCGTGCTTAAACCTTCACATTGAAGCTATCTTTTGGAGATTATTTTGTCTGCCATGGATATATTTGGTTGATGTTTAGCCTGTTGTGCTTAACATGCGTCTCGATGTACTTACACTGGACAATTTTGGGAACGACTGCTATTTTCCATCGAGGTTGGTTTCATCCCATGGCTTATATATACTCACTGTTCAGGATATCGGTAGCTGGTACCATATAGGCCGGGGGCTAATAAAGGACTAATCGGTGAATCAGACTTTTAACTGAATACATTTATAACCCATTTATTGTTAGGTTAACTAGGGCCATATGTAATATATCTGAGGCTACATAGCAACATGCCCTGTATTGAATGTCTAAATATGCAATCCTAGGCTACATAGCAACAAGGAAGAGTGTTACCTTAATGTTCTGATGATGTCTAGATATACGTAGAAGAGCAGCAACAGCAACAACAACAACACAACAGCAGTTAATCAGCCGATAATTTGTAAAAATGCAATAAACTCCCTCTGGCCCATAATATAAGATGTTAATTCATCCAATATGTGAGTATATTGGATGTTATAAGATATTATATAATGGGACGGAGGGAGTGTTGTACTACATCATTGTGCAATTGCTGTTTAGTTTCTAATATTAACTTGGTGCTTTTAGGTACATATGTCATTGGTAAAGATCCGCGCTTCAACCCTTTCTGCGTATGGGGCAAGGAGATATTGATGAACCAGCATCAAGTGAGGAAGCTGATAAAGATTGTTAGTAAAATGGGTCAAAAGATGGCAATTAAACTATTTGTTTACACTTTATCCAAGACAACAGCGAACTGCAGGATGGTAAGTAAGAACTCTGCAACCTTCTTTTTACTGCCCATAATGAGTTGTGTTAGATGACAATGTCTGAATCCTTTTCCTTTGCAGTGGTTCCCAAAGCAGTTCACTCAAGATTACCTCTCAAACTACATGATTGGTGGGCATGCAAAGGTTAAAGTATTTCTACAAGAACATGATGATTATCTAGATGTGTTCATGAAGACAGTGAAGGATGGGCGGTCGGCCATCACAAGGGGTTGGACTAGAGTCATGTGTGCCTTTTGCATGGAGGAGGGCACAATATGGGCATTCCGCTTCACCTTGTTCAGCAACCAGAATGTATTTCGCCTCTTTCTTTACCGTCTTTAATAGTACAAGTATACAACTGTGGTTCATCATTCTTTATTCGGTGCTTATGTAATTCTTGAACATATGTACTTGTGAATCGAATAATGCATTGGTTGTTTGAACCTGATGGATATGAATAAAGCTATAGCATATATTCAAATTTAAATCTAGTACAATTTGAAATAGCAGCAATTAAATTATGGTGAAATTACGCTCTGCAGGTCGTTACGGCGCACATGGTCGGTAAAACACAAACGTTTGTGATATACACCATAATATGACATGGTTCACAGAGAGGAAACATGTGCGAGCATGCACACAGTTGCTGTTTGCAAAGCATGTGTGATGTCAAAAAATATCACAAACGGTGCGGGCAAACTAAACATTTGTGATAGTTGCCTTATCGTACACGATTTGCAACCATTAACTATTTCTGATGTGGTGCGGATCGTAAACGTTGCACCACAGAATAGCATGTGCGATAGTTATCATGTACAATGATGTTACGATGGTTCGACATTTCGTAATGCTATCCGACACTCGTATGATGATTAGCTAATCTTCTTAATTAGTTATCGTATACGGTTCGGGAAAAGTGAATGTGTGTGATTGTCTGCTTATTATACACGTTCTATAATCGTAAACCGTTTGTGATGGGCCACGTAGCATAAACGTAGCACCACAGAATACCGACTGCGATGGCAATGCGAGCACAAATGAGTAGCAAGGATGGAGCGTTTGGGATATTCGAGATATCAAAAACAGTTTTATAGGGACAACTGTATGCATCATGGCTCCCTATCCCCGGCGGTTTTTGGGTCCTATGGGAAGGACCCACCTATCGCACACACTCACTTGGCGACGGTTCAAAATGTTGTCGTGGAAAGGGGTTAAAAACTGTTTGTATAGTAGCTCGTTGTACCAGTAGTGATACGGTAAGTAAACCGACTCCAAAAGTTTTCCAAAAGAAATTTTACTCTGTTTTGGAAAATTTAAAAAATTAGGAAAATAAAAAGTAGTCCAAAATGTGCACGAGCAGGCGACAAGCCTGGGGGCGCGCCTCCCAAGCTTGTGGCCACCCCGTGTGCCCTCCGGACTCCGTTTTCTCCCAGAATACTTGTTTTGCACGGTAAAAATTCATTATATAATCTCCCGAAGGTTTGGACCACCGCATCACGACAATATCCTCTGTTCTTGTTTTGAGCTATTTTTCTGACAGATCTAGATCGCCATGACGTCTCCAAGTGCCCACAAGGACAAGTTCTATGAGAAGGTCATCAACCCCTACCTTTCGGAGGTGATGAAACACCCTCAAATCATTGAGATGCAAGAGGGGGTGCTTCACATCCGGGATGTTCAAGGGCCAAGAAGGACCGGAAGCGTGGAGGCCAGGCTCGAAGCGGTGGAGTAGGAGGTCTTCAACTGCCAAGGGATGGTGGAACGCGAACTCAACGCCAACCACTCCATGATCACGGAATTCACCCGTGATCACAAGCTAGACAACAATGATATTGGAGAGGCCATCTTCAAGCTTCATGAGAAAATCGAGCACCTCCAAGCCCAGATCTATGACCTGCAAAACCAAAACTGTGAGTATGAATACAGATTTAAGAGGATGAGTTTGGCTGCAGATTTGAGGATTCCGGAGACTCGTTCATCTTTTTACGATGGTGAGCCTATGCCTTGGAAGACGGAGGACCAGCCTCCCACATCATCAACTTCATCACCACCACCTCCGAAGGAGACTTGAGTATATGGGCATGGGCACTCCCCTTGGCTTACGCCAAGCTTGGGGGAGGTGCCCCGGTATCGTATCACCATCACATCTTTATCTTTATCATTTATCTTAGTTCGTTCCTTTTGGTTAAATCTTGATATAGTAGAATAAAAGTTTTAGTATGATCTAGTCTTTGAGTTTTTCTTTGTGTTCTATCTATGTAATCGAGTGCGGGAGTTATGTAATAAAGATTAGTTTTGAGTTGAGGGTTTTGCTTTCTTGCTTTGATCTTGGAAAAGAAAAAGAATAAAAGAAATAAAAAGATTATATAATAATCTTATGGAGAGTGATGACTTCACATATAAGAAGTATGGTGCATGAAATTTGTTGAGGGTTGACAAACATAGTATTGGTCATTGTTGCAATTAATAGGAAGTAATAAAGAAAGAGAGGTTTCACATATAAATACACCATCTTAGACATCTTTTGTGATTGTGAGCACTCATTAAAATATTATATGCTAAAAAGTTGATGTTGGACAAGGAAGACAACATAATGTGTTATGTTCCCTTATATCCGAATAGAAGTTATATTGTCATGGATCCTCCAACATGTTGAGCTTGCTTCTCATCCTATGCTAGCCAAAAGTTCCGCACTAAGTAAAGATACTACTTGTGCATCCAAAAACCTTTAACCCGGTTTTGCCATGAGAGTCCACTATATCTACCTATGGATTGAGTAAGATCCTTCAAGTAAGTTGTCATCGGTGCAAGCAATAAAAATTGCTCTCTAAATATGTATGATCTTTTAGTGTGAGGAAATAAGCTTTATACGAACTTGTGATGGGGAAGAAATAAAAGCGACATACTACATAATAAAGTTCTTTATCACAAGTGGCAATATAAAGTGACGTTCTTTTGCATTAAGATTTCGTGCATCCACATAAAAAGCGCATGACAACCTCTGCTTCCCTCTGCGAAGGGCCTATCTTTTATTTTACTTTCTACCTTTATACAAGAGTCATGGTGATCTTCACCCTTCCTTTTATATTTTCTCTTTTTGGCAAGCACTATGTGTTGGGGAAAGATCCAGATATACATATCCACTCGGATGTAGGTGATCATAAATTATTATTGTTGACGTTACTCTTGAGGTAAATGGTTGGGAGGCGAAACTATAAGCCCATATCTTCCTATGAGTCTGATTGAAGCTTTGATCTCATAGGTATCGTGTGAGTGTTAGCAATTATGAAAGATTAAATGATGGTTGAGTATGTGAACTTGCTAAATAAGAGCTCTTACATTGACTCTTTCCGATGTTATGATAAATTGCAATTGCTTCAATGACCGAGATCATAGTTTGTTAGTTTTCAATAAAGTTTTTGGTCTATACTTTACTTTGTGAATGAATTATCACTTTGGCATAATAAGTTATATGACAATATATTGTTGTTCTAAAAGATGATCATGATGCCCTCATGTCCGTATTTTTATTTTATCGACACCTCTATCTCTAAACATGTGGACATGATTATCGATTTCGGTTTTGCTTGAGGACAAGCGAGGTCTAAGCTTGGGGGAGTTGATATGTCCATTTTGCATCATGTTTTTATGTTGATATTCATTGCATTATGGGCTGTTATTTCAATTTAAGATACAATTCTTATGCCTTTTCTCTCTTATTTTACAAGGTTTACATGAAGAGGGAGAATGCCGGCAGCTGGAATTATGGACCGGAAAGGAGCAAATTTGAGATACCTATTCTGCACAACTCCAAATGTCCTGAAACTTTACGAAGAATTATTTTGGAATATATAAAAAATATTAGGCGAAGAAACAACAGAGGGGGACCCACCACGTGGCCACAAGCCTGGGGGCGCGCCCTACCCCCCAGGCGCGCCTCCCGAGCTTGTGGGGCCCCTGGCCAGCCCCTGGTGTCCATCTTCTATTATATGGAGGGTTTTGACATAGAAAAATCATAAGGAAGCTTTCGGGACGAAGCGCTGCCGTCTCGAGGCGGAACCTGGGCAGAAGCAATCTAGGGCTCCGGCAGAGCGATTCTGCCGAGGAAACTTCCCTCTAGGAGGGGGAAATTAAAGCCATCATCATCACCAATGATCCTCTCATCGTGGGAGGGTCAATCTTCATCAACATCTTCACCAGCACCATCTCCGCTCAAACCCTAGTTCATCTCTTCTATTCAATCTTTGCCTCAAAACCTCAGATTGGTACCTGTGGGTTGCTAGTAGTGTTGATTACTCTTCGTAGTTGATGCTAGTTGGTTTATTTGGTGGAAGATCATATGTTCAGATCCTTAATGATATTCAATACCCCTCTGATCTTGAACATGAGCATGCTTTGTGAGTAGTTACTTTGTTCCTGAGGACATGGAAGAAGTCTTGTTATAAGTAATCATGTGAATTTGGTATTCGTTCAATATTTTGATGAGATGTATGTTGTCTTACCTCTAGTGATGTTATGTGAACATCGACTACATGACACTTCACCATGATTTGGGCCTAGGGGAAGGCATTGGGAAGCAATAAGTAGATGATGGCTTGCTAGAGTGACAGAAGCTTAAACCCTAGTTTATGCGTTGCTTTGTAAGGGGCTGATTTGGATCCACCACAAGTACCGTAAGGTGCTATACAAACGGTTTTTAACCCCTTTCCGCGACGGCATTTGGAACCATCGCCTAGTGAGTGACTGCGATAGGGGGTCCTTCCCACACGACCCAGAAACCGTCGGGGATAGGTGAGCGGCTACTGACGATCGCCATAGAATAAACGTATGAGAAGCCGCCCCAGTCCCACACATTACATCTCGACGTTACGTTTCTTATCAGAGAGACATCCCAAACAATTACGCCGCTATAGTCGTGTGAAAAAGGTGGACATCAACATTTAATCTACCGATATGTTTGTGATAGGTACGTTATCACACACGGTTCAAGAATGTAAAATGTGTGCGGTGCCTCTACTAACGCCAACGTGTCCATTTTCATAACTGTGTGCGATTGGTATTCCTATCACACACGCACACTGGTTTGAAATGTTTGTTGTATTACCATGAATCGCACATGCATATGAGACAAAACCATGTGTGCGTCCGTCGGGCATCGCAAATGTTTCACGTCAAAGAACCGTCTGTTCTCTATTTTTCATCGCACACGTTGTTTTCTTTCTAACCGTGTGCACATTATTTTATTCGCTCTTGTATAATTTTATTTTTCCCTGTAATTTATTATTCGAATTGGAAATTATGAAATATGAAATGTGGAATTAAAATTCTCAGCACAATGGTTCAACAACGAATCCATAAATAAAATTGTCAGTACAATATGTTCAGTAATTACAGGATTAGACAGCAATTAACTATGATGAACCACAATATTTGGAGGCGGTAAAGGTGAAGAGACAAGTGTAAATCATTTTGACTGCCGATGGCGTTGAAGAAGCGGAATGCCCATAATGTGCCTTCCTGCATGCCATAGGCACGAACAACTTTTGTCCAACCCCTTGTGACGATCGCCCGCCCATCCTTCACCGCCTTCAGGAAGACTTCTAGAGCATTATCATGGTAGCATGAATTATATACTTTAACCTTAGTTGCCTCCACTCCGGTCATGTAGTTTGCAAGGTAATCATCAGTAAATAGCTTCGAAAACCACTGAAAAGAGAAAAAATTCAGATACAAAGGTCTAATAGAGTAACTTGTTGTGGGTAGGGGGAAAAGGCAACACATTACTTACCATCCTAAAGTTCACTGTTGTCTTGGACAAAGTGTAAATAAAGAGCTTAATTCCCATCACCCATTTCTTTCGCCTAACAATCTTTCTTAGTTTCCTCACTTGACGCTTGTTCATGAATATCTCATTGTCCCATACACAAAAGGGATCGAAGCGTGGATCAGTACCGCTCATATATGTACCTACAAGCAACCAGTAAATGTTAGAAGCTAAACTGGGATTGCACAAATGATGTAAAATACAACTACCTATGTTCCTAAGTACAAGTATTTTTTAGAGATTTCAATATGAACTACATACGAATGTATGTAGAATTATAGATATAGTTTAGATTAGAATCTAGATTCACTCATTTTGCTCCTTATGTAGTCTATATTGGAATCTCTAAAAATACTTATATTTAGGAACAGATGGTGTATAAGACATGGGATGCAGCTAAGCTCGACGGCAAACAACAGCATCGCCCATTGTAGCCCTATTTAAGTACATGGAAAGCCAATGTTAACTACAACAGGGTTAACATCCACCAAAAATAGCAAATGGTAATAAAACGGCAGCATCTGTAGTGATATCTTCATTGCGAAAGAGTAGCACGGTAGCAAAGGGATGGATTAAAAAATTGATACAACTGTTAATTGCAACAGGCTTAACAGCATCCTAAGTCGTGTTTTGTAAGTTTGTAGCCATTGAAAAACAACTGTTTAAAAATGGATACAACTGTTAATTGCAACAGGCTTAACAACCATTGAAACCGGTACTAATAAAAATGCAATTGGCAGAGTTAAACATCACAAGGCAGGTGCTGCCAGAGCAGAGAATGGCCCAGTTGTCTATAAAAAGGTAGGGAAAATAGCTAAAACGTGTTAGGCATGTTTACTACAACATGCTTAATACATCGACCGTACAAAACATAGCCATTAATTGCAACTGGTATTGGTAAGATTGAACTGGTGAGTTCATACTTGGTAAGTCCTGAGAGGTAGTTGCTGGGGCACTTCATCTTGGCCAGAGCCCGCCCAAAGTCAGCGGCGGCGGAGGCGAGCTCTTCCTCCGGGTCGAAGCATGGATCAGTGCCGCCGACATGTGTACCTACAAGAATCAAGTAAATGTTAGAAGCCAAACTGCAATTGCACAAATGATGTAAAATACTGTAAGACATGGGATGCAGCTAACCTCGACGGCAAACAACAGCATCGCCCGTTATGGCCTTGCGTAAGTACATGGAAAGGCATGTTAAGTACAATAGGGTTAGCATCCACCAAAAATAGCAAATGGGCAGCATCTCTAGTATATCTTCATTGCGGAGAGTAGCACGGTAGCAAAGGGACAGATTAAAAAATGGATACAACTGTTAATTGCAACAGGCTTAACAGCATCCTAAGTCATGTTTTGTAAGTTTGTAGCCATTGAAATACAACTGTTTAAAAATGGATACAATTGTTAATTGCAACAGGCTTAATAATCATTGAAACCGGTACTGATAAAAATGCAATTGGCAGAGTTAAACATCACAAGGCAGGTGCTGCCAGAGCAGAGAATGGCCCAACTGTCTATAAAAAGGTAGGGAAAATAGCTAAAATGTGTTAGGCATGTTTACTACAACATGCTTAATACATCGACCGTACAAAACATAACCATTAATTGCAACTGGTATTGGTAAGATTGAACTGGTGAGTACATACTTGGTAAGTCATGAGAGGTAGTTGCTAGGGCACTTCATCTTGGCCAGAGCCCGCCCAAAGTCAGCGGCGGCGGAGGCGAGCTGTTCCTCTGGGTCGAAGTGTGGATCAGTGCCACTGACATGTGTACCTACAGGCAACCAGTAAATGTTAGAAGTTAAACTGCAATTGCACAAATGATGTGAAATACTGTAAGACAAGGGATGCAGCTAACCTCGACGGCAAACAACAGCATCGGCCGTTATGACCCTGCATAAGTACATGGACATGCATGTTAAGTACAACAGGGTTAGAATCCACCAAAAATAGCAAATGGGCAGCATCTCTAGTGATATCCTGAGTCATGTATTGTAAGTTTGTTGCTGGTATTGGTGAAATTGAGCTGGACAGTTAATACTTGAACATCACACAGTGTGCAGTACTGAAATAAACAAGGCACGAACATGCTTAATACATCAACCGTACAAAACATAGCCATTGCAAGTGGTATTGGTAAGATTGAGCTGGTCAGATCATACCTGGTAAGTCCTGGGGGGTAGTCGCTGGGGCACTTCATCTGGGCCAGAGCTTGCACCAAGTCGGCGGCGGCGGAGGCGAGGTGTTCCTCCGGGTCAACACGCACAGCGGCCATCGCGCCATGGACCGCCATACCTCCACGTGATATGTGGTTGGGCTTGCGCGGCGATGCTCTGGAGGTAGGGGCGGTGGGGATTTGGAGGCATGAGGATGTTTCGCAGGCGCCATTTAAGCAATCAGGCCGGGGCCGTGATAGAGATCAGTGGGTTACCTGACTGGATTCGAGCAGAACGTAGATGTGGTTGAAGCTGTGGTTGCGGCGGCGGCGGTTTGAGCTGCGGTAGGGGGAGGGGGAGGGGGGAGATACTGAGGAAATTTGATGGGTGGGGATGTGGTGGGAGGAATAAATTCTGAAATCGCGCGCCTAATGAAAATTTCGCTGCGAAACTTGAAACTTGGGCGGGGGAAACACACAACGCAAACGAAGCGCGTAAAATACTCATGTGCGAGAAAAGAGAAAATTGGCAGATCCCGTCTCCAAAAAAATGTACACGTGTAGTTGATTTTTTCGGTCAATGGTACGCCTGGTTTATTAGGAAACATCGCACAGGTAACTGACTTATGGATCATTAACGCAAAAAAATGCACACGGGTACGCCATAGCAACCGTGTGTTTTGTGATCTTCTAATAATTCTTATATCTATCAGCATCTCCAACCGCACCTAATTTCAAAAATCTCTTTCATTGTATCAGGATTATTCAATGTACATGAACGAGGCAAGGTGACACCCGATGAGTAATCATCGGTTTATGAAATGCAATCAAGTTTCAACCTGCCTCACTCGTGTAGCCAGATTTGATCCTATGCAACAAGAGAGAAGCTTGCTGCCATCCACCGGTACGGCAATTTAAGCCGGTGTGCGGCCAACTCGCGCGGTGAGGTGGGACTAAAAACCAGTTGCGGCCAGCTCTAGTCTCCTCCGGTGGCTGCGGACGGACGTTTCAGGAGTATTTGGGGCCGGGGTGCGGATACAAAACTTCAGTGAACACATGCTAATCAATGCTCAAAGCCTTCAAAGGATGCGCTTACCGACATTGTACGTTAATAATAGATAGTACCAACTTAAAGTACTACTGGTAATTTGCTATAAGACTAGTACATATGTAGTACTGGTAGATGCTCGTAATTAATTATACAAACTTACGGGTGACACACGCACTAACTACTTCTCACATGCTGCCATCGGGGCATGCTGGCCAGACGCTGGCATTCTCCATCCCGGCCTTGTAGGCGGCAGCCCACCGTGCTTCAATCTCTGCCAAGCTCTCCTCAGCACGGCGTGCAGCCTCTTCTTTCTTGCGGCGGTAGGACTCTCTTTTCTTGACTGCTTTCTCCCTTTTCGGCTCCTTCTGTGTGGCTTTGGCCGCCTCTAGATCCATCGCCCATTCGGCCATGGCAGCCTCAAAGTCCGCCCACATAACTGTGTGGCCGGCGGCGGCGATGAACTCGGCGCGGCGAGATGCCATCGCTTCCTTACCATGTGTGCGGTCGCGGGTGCGAGGAACGTGGCGCGGCGGGATGCCATCGCTTCCTTACCAGTTACTGTGCGCCGCGGTGCCATGAATGACACTTGGAGAGAGCTCTGGGATGGAGTGGCCGGGCAGCCGTACAGTGCGGTGATTTTTAAGAGCTCAACGACAAACGACGAAGGAAATTTGGCTTCCCTTACAATTTTGCTTGTTCATTATCGCACACGGTTCATCTCCATCGCCTCCGGAAATAGTGTGCGCTGAGCCTATTGTCTGTTGCGTTATGATTGGCCAGAACCCCAGCCACGTGGATCGTGCGTGTGCATCGTAGGATGCGCCATGATCGAACGGCAATCCATGTCCCTCACATCACACCCGTGCAGCTGTAGCTGGATTGGATTTATATGCGCTAAATGCCTAGAAAATGCACATAATCCCCTAAATATGGTAAATGAGCCCGAAAAAATGCCAAATTTGAACACGGTGATTTGCAGGGTGTATGTTCATCGTAGAAAAAAACTCCAGGGCAAAGAACGAAGAAAATTTGGATTCCCCTTCAATCTTGGTGATTTCCCTCTTGAAAGCATGAAACTTCCTCGGTGATGGTTCGATTTATGAAGGGCATGCATGACGACATAAGCCAAACCTTCTCAAATTTTTACCAGGGCATGGTGAGGCCATACCATGGCACCATGCCAGCCGTCATGTTTTTCAAGCATGTATTTCATTTTTTTACAGTTGAAAAACCAATAAACGACGTGTTTGTGGTTGACTATTGCCACACATTTCCATGAAATATCTGCCCATTCCTTGTAAAAGGCATGAGAATTTGCTAAATAGCACGATCATGGTTTTCCAGACCGTTCTCGTGCACCTTTTCATGCAGCGATTGTTTGAATTTGAATTATGTGCATTAATGCCTAGAAAATGCACATAATCCCCTAAATATGGTAAATGAACCCGGAAAAGTGCCAAATTTGAACACGGTGATTTGTAGGGTGTATGTTCATCGTAGAAAAAAACTCATGGACAAAGGACAAAGGAAATTTGGATCCCCCTTCAATCTTGGTGATTTCCCCCTCGAAACCATGAAACTTCCTCGGTGATGGTTTGATTTATGAAAGGCGTGCATGACGACATAAGGCAAACATTCTCAAATTTTTACCATGGCACGGTGAGGCCATACCATGGCACCACGCCAGGCGTCATGTTTTCCAAGCATGTATTTCATTTTTGTATAGTTGTTAACCCAGTAAACGACGCGTTTGTGGTTGACTATTGTCACACATTTCCTTGAAATCTCTGCCCATTCCTTGTAAAAGGCATGAGAATTTACTAAATAGCACGAGCATGGTTTTCCAGACCGTTCTTGTGCACCTTTTAATGCACTGATTGTTCGAATTTGAATTATGTGCATTAATGCCTAGAAAATGCACATAATCCCCTAAATATGGTAAATGAGCCCGGAAAAATGTCAAATTTGAACACGTTGCATTGGAGGGGGTATGTTGATCGTTGGAAAAAAACTGAATGACAAACTAGGACAGAAATTTGGATTCCCCTTCAATCTTGGTGATTTCCCTCTCGAAAGCATGGAACTTCCTTGGTGATGGTTCGATTTATGAAGGACGTGCATGACGACATAAATCAAACCTTCTCAGCTTTTTACCAGGGCACGGTGAGGCCATAACATGGCACCATGCCAGGCATCATGTTTTTCAAGCACGTATTTCATTTTTCTATAGTTGATAACCCAGTAAATGACGCGTTTGTGGTTGACTATTGCCACGCATTCCCTTGAAATCTCTGCCCATTCCTTGTAAAAGGCATGAGAATTTACTAAATACCATGAGTATGGTTTTTCCAGACCGTTCTTGTGCACCTTTTCATGCACCGATTGTTCAAATTTGAATTATGTGGATTAATGCCTAGAAAATGCACATAATCCCCTAAATATGGTAAATGAGCCCGAAAAATGCCAAATTTGAACACGTTGCATTCGAGGGGGTATGTTGATTATAGAAAAAACTGAATGACAAGCTAGGAAGGAAATTTGGATTCCCAGCCCCTTCAATCTTGCTGATTTCCCCCTCGAAACCATGAAAATGCCTCGGTGATGGTTCGATTTATGAATGGCGTGGACGACGACATAAGCCAAACCTTCTCAAATTTGTACCAGGGCATGGTGAGGCCATACCATGGCATCATGCTAGCCGTCATGTTTTTCAAGCATGTATTTCATTTTTCTACAGTTGAAAACCCAATAAATGACGTGTTTATGGTTGACTATTGCCACACATTTTCGTGAAATATCTACCCATTCCTTGTAAAAGGTATCAGAATTTACTAAATAGCACGATCATGGTTTTCCAGACCGTTCTCATGCACCTTTTCATGCACCGATTGTTTGAATTTGAATTATGTGCATTAATGCCTAGAAAATGCACATAATTCCCTAAATATTGTAAATGAACCCGGAAAAGTGCCAAATTTGAACACGGTGATTTGCAGGGTTTATGTTCATCCTAGAAAAAAACTCATGGACAAAGGACAAAGGAAATTTGGATTCCCCTTCAATCTCGGTGATTTACTATCGCACACGATTCATCTCCGTCGCCTCTACGAACCGTGTGTGTTCACCCACACATGCAAAAGGAAAAAGAAAACCCTCGCCCACTTCGTCCCCACCCACTCGCCGCGGACTCCTCCGCAACTCTGCACCTCATCAACTTCTATCGCAGCGGCCACCCTAAGCTCGACGGGTGTCGTCGGCGGGCGGAGGTCGCGCTCCAAACAGCACGGGATTTCGCCCCTACCGCTTTCCGCCGCCTATCTGCACCGACATTCTAGACTCTGGTCGATTGGGGTTTTCTGCGGGATTGGGCCGGGGATTTTTCTCATGGAGAAGGTAATCAAGTTAGCGAAATATTCACTCATCTCTTATCGCAGTCCATCCGTCGCTGTTAATCAACCAGCGGAAATCGCCGTGGATTCTTTTTTCTTCTAGCTGATTCGAGGGTTTTCATTCATGTGTCCACAGTGTGAGCACAAATCGGGCAAGTGTGGTCGCGGCCAGTCAGAAACGAAGTTCTATCTCACCATTCCGGATGACTTCAGGGAGCGCTCGGTATGTTTAATCTCAACCTACCACGGTCGGCATGGCCTAAATTTGTGAACATATACCGTCTGTTGCTACATTTGGATAAAAGGTACGGTGCCACGTGCAGCCTAGATGTCAAAGCCGATTTTTTCCCCTATATTAGGCAAATATATAATGTATTGTTCATTCAGTTACTCTCATATTTGCATCAAATCTTTGTTACATTATCTATTTTTAATTATATATTTTTGTACTTTGCTTTCATCTATATATTGATCGGTTCTATCAGTTACTCCCATATTTGCATCTTTCTCTATTATTTCAATATATCTAATTTATGATCTTAATTTTCATTTCAAGCAGTACATCCCTTGCTTTGCAAGAACAGGAGTAGAAGGAAATCTTGGGCTTTACTTTGTTGATGACTCCATGGATGTCATATTGACAACGCAGCATGGATTTACAATGACGGTTAGCGTAAAACTTGATAAAGATGGTCACTCCTATTTTGATGCGGACCTTTGGAGAAAAATGTCTAAGTGTTATGAACTGAAAGCTAGCAATAAAATTCTAGTGCGTGCACCACAGCCTGGTCTAATTAACATGGATGTTTACTTCCCCAAAATCATCAGCCGATCAAAGTCTGATCGAGATTAGTGTCCTTTCAAATTTCTCCATGCTGGCATATTACTTAGCAAAATCCGGGTATTTGTTCTGACTAATTGATCACTATTTAAGCAACCAATTGTGATTTCATTTTCTGACTCCGTTCCTAGGCAGTAACAAATTCTATTTACCAATTTATGTGCACTATATATTCTTCTGCTATGTTCTGAATAAATAATACCTTTCCACCTTTTAAGCAGGATATGTTGGATGCATAGTGAATGATCTGTATGTTACTAAGCGTACCAAATTTCACTGGAAGGACTTGAAGCATGTCATAAACTTTGTTGATAATCTGACAGAGATAGCATAGCGTATGAACGCTGGATTTTGGATGGGATTAATTATACCTATGGTGCACACATTGAACAAGACCAATTGTGTGCACAAAACACTGGTACAAAGTCTTATTTTTATGTTGATGCTCATAAACTATATATATCTTCAACGATATGTTACAATTGGTTTTTATTCTACATTTCAACAGAAATTGCCCGCTGTAGCAGTTCCTGGATCGATTTCCCGGCGTGGTCGAATTACACTTGTGCCTGCTAATAACGCCAAAGTGATTGCAAGGTACTGCATTTCCCGCAGAAATGGAACCATTCAAATTAACAAGTTCTCGCTTGTCGTGGCAATGCATCCATATTGGAAAATTGGGGACACTGTTCTACTCATGCTCTACCAAGGCACAGGAGGGCTCTTCCTTTTCATTGACGAGATGCCGAGTCACCGTGATCAAGTTGCTTCCAGCGGATAGTTGTGGTTGTTGGCCCTCAGCCTCTTAAAATGTGCTAGTTGTTACTATGTTAAGTATGTAGATATGGACTATATGGTTGTTGGCCCTCAGCCTCTTAAAATGTGATAGTTGTTACTAGGTTAAGTATGTAGATATGGACCATATGGTTGTCAAAACCGTGTTACGAAGATCCTCCTTTTGTCGAATAGTGTAACCACTATATATATGTTACTCAAATGTTGTTAGCCAAGTTCTTAAATTTTCATGGAAAGTATTAGTATGGTACACAGTTCATTGAGTTTAAGCGTGTGCCCGATGTCCGGAAGGCATTTGCATATTAACTGTCCATATTGCAAATACACACACGTGTTAACATAAGGAAACGTATGTGTAACTTACTAATCATCGCACATGAGTACTCGCAGACGCATCGTGTGCGATACTCCTAACCATCACAAGCAACTAGTTTGCAATTTTCAAAGTTTTTTGTACACACAGAATCGCACACGAATTAACTATAGTAATCGTCTGTGTTGTAATTTCTCATCGCAAACAGTTCATCCGAGTCGGCTGTTTGCCGCGTATCACACACATCTTGTTTACACGACTCGTTTGTGTTCGTTTGGCTCATCGCAAACAGTTCATCTATGTGAATTGTATGCCGCATATCACACACATCTTGTTAAGTTGAACCGTTTCTGTTGTGTTCCCGAATCGAAAACAGTTCGTCCGAGTGAACCGTATGCCGTATATCACACACACCTTGATCTGGCTAACCGTTTCTGTTGCACTCCCTAATAGCAAACAGTTCATTTGAGCGAACTGTATGTCGTATATCACACACACCTTGATATGGCTGCCCGTTTCTGTTGTTCTGTCTCTGTCGGGGACGAATCCGCGATCACCTATGGGACCCAGGGAAGGACCCCTTTACGTTCGGCAGGGAGAGACGGTCGCACGAAGAGTAAATCTAGCGAAGAACACGACAGTGCACGAGAGAGATTTACCCAGGTTCGGGCCGCACGGATGCGTAAAACCCTACTCCTGCTTTTTGGTTTATTATCTGTATGATTGTTCTAGCTCCAGGAGCGCTACAGTACCGAGTAGCTGCGTACAATACTGGAGTTCTCCATTTCCCCGTTCCTCTCCCCTTCCACGTTGCCTATGGGCCTCCATTTATACGCACAAAGGGGTCACCAACAGGTGGCAAAACAGTAAAGGTAGAGGTGGAAAGTTGCTACAGTAAGGCCATTATTACCAGGATGACATGTCCTACCTACCACTGACGGCAGGGGACAAGGGCATTAAATGCACATGCCTTTGCTGTCCAGATACATGTACCCGGACGTCTTGGACGTGGGAAAAGCCTATCCCACCTGCTCCTGCACCGCTAGCTACAGTGTACCGCCGTCTACACAGTGCCCCGCCACACACGCTTGGAAGGACCCAGAGCACCACGCTGGCAGAGGCACCGGAGCAGCACAGTAGCACAGTGGTACAGTAACGCTTGCCGCGGCAAGACCTTGCCGCACCTGACAGCTTGCCGCAACCCATAGCTTGCCGCGCAAGGTAACTTGCCGGGGCAAGTACCTTGCCGCAGCTGCTATCTTGCCGCAGCCAATACCTTGCCGCAGCCAATGACTTGCCGGGGCAAGTACCTTGCCACGGCAAGTACTCTGCTACAGCAAACCTCAGGCTGGGCCTCAGCTGTCCCTCCCGGCAAGCTCCTCTTGCCGGGGCCTTAACTCTTTCTTTGTATACTTTGTTCTTGAATGGCTTAATAATCTTGAGCTTCTCTCTGGCTGTCCTCCCGCAAGCCTAGCCGCGGGATGCTACTACTGCCCGTGCACAAGTACGGGGTACTAGAGTACCCCTATTCTAGTACACCGACAGGAGCCCCCGGGCCTGGGCCACACACGGTGCCGGGCGTTGTTGGGCCAGGCCCAAATAGTGCACGGGCACGCGTGGCTGGGATAAGCCGAAATGTCTCTATGCTGTTTAATTGCACGCTCTCCCACGCGTCGCGCGTTGAATGCGGAGCGTGGGAAGCGTGCGCAGTTATCTCGAATGACGAAGGGGCGGATGGTTCCGCATCTTTCCCCATAAAAGGAGGGACCTGCAGAAGCACTCACACACCCCTCTCACCATTCTCGATCTTCAAATCTCCGCCTTCTTCTTCCTCCGCTTTAAAACAAAGCGGTTTCCCAATCCTCCGCCACCGCGCGCGTCCGCATCTCCCTCGGTCCTCAGCTCCGCCTTCGCCATGCCTCCCAAAGGAGAAAAGGGGAAGACGGGGAAGTCCTCAAGGACGGAGACCCAGGCGCAGTTGAAGAGGCAGAAGTACGCGCTCTTCGCTCCGACGCTCACGGGGGCGGATCTGAAGGCCAAGTTCCAAGGCATGTGGGCCGTGAGGACCAAGGCGCATCCGGCCACCCGCGTTCGCCCAGCCACCGACGAGAGCGAAGTGAGCAAGTACCCCTTCTTCGCTTGCTACTTTTGGTGCGGGCTCTGCCCACCGTATTCGGA
This sequence comes from Thinopyrum elongatum, assembly GCA_011799875.1. NCBI lineage: Eukaryota > Viridiplantae > Streptophyta > Magnoliopsida > Poales > Poaceae > Thinopyrum > Thinopyrum elongatum. The sequence goes on from CM022301.1 coordinate 318,121,298, forward strand.
TTTCTTCAGCGACGTCATGTACACCTTCAATCTCCGTCTGCTGGATCTCACACCGAATGCCGTATCCACCATGGCAATATTTGCGCATCTGTGCGAGAACTTCGTCGGCGTCGCACCCAACACCGCGCTGTTCAGGAATTACTTCACTCCCCGTGCTGAAAAGGGGGAGCCTCTCACTGTTGGCGTCTCGTTCGTTTCAAGATTGGGCGCCAAGGAGCATTATCTGAAGGGGGATCTCCGCCCAAGATGGGGAGAAATCCGGTCTGAATGGTGTTGGATCGTTGACGACGAGCCGCCACCATACTGTGAGCTTCGCAAGACCCCAGCAGCGCATGGCACGGACTGGAGCGATCTGGATCCCCAGGACAAAAAGCTGGAGATTGCCGCTACCAGGATCATACGGCTCAGGGAGGCCGGGCTCACCATAGGGATGGTTGGCGCAGACTTCCTCCGCCGCCGCATTGCTCCTCTGCAGCAGAGAGGAAGGCCGGCCTCTGATTGGAAGAACCCAGCCGATGTCATGCGGCTGCGCCTTGGACTGATCAACAACTTCACAGTTCTGCAGCACGACTTTTTCATGCGAGAACTGTTCAAGCAAGAGACAGATCCAGAGAAGCACGACAAGGCGTTCACGCTGCCGAAGCACATCGTGCCCCTTTGCAACAACTCCGCATTGAGTGCAATCATCGCTATGATGCCGCTCTGCAATGCGCACAGCGTTGAAGCAACTTGGGACGTGCCGCTCGAAGAAGACGTGCGGCGATTCTTTGACTCCACGGTCAAAAAGCAGGTCCGGGTGGAGGAGTGGCTCGTCCGCAACACCACTGAGCAAGAAATAGAATTCATTGCTCGAAGAGTGGAGGAGGACAGGCTCGCCAGGGAAGCTGGCGATTTTGGTTATACTTTGGTGGAGCTCGACGAGGCACAAAAGGAGAGCCTTGCCGAGCAGGGGATGCTTGCCGGGAAGGGCGAGCTCGCCGCACCCGGCAAGGATGTCGGGTCCAGCCAGCCTGCCGACGAGTCAAGCAGCTCGGAGGATGAGGGCTCCTCTTCCGAGGAGGGCACCGAAAGCCCACCGCAGTCAGAGTCCCCAGCCCCTCTGAGGAGGAAACGCCTTCGCAGGCTTGGCAAAGTGGCTGAGCGGCAAGAAGTTCAACAACCGCTGGAGCGCCGTTCGACGCGCTCGACCGTGGCAAGGGCTGGTGCTGCGGGAGTGTCTCACGCGGCCCCGGCAACTGGAGCAGGGTCATCAAAGACCGCTGCTACTACCCCCGCCAAGCGGCCAAGGAGCCCAGCTCCCCCTCCTCACACGGAGGCGGACTTTGATTTTTCCGCTCTCAGCGAAGAGGACGACGAGGAAGAGTAAGTTCCCTTGCCGCGACCCTCAATCTTTGTAAGGTTTTGTTTCTGTCCTCACTTGTCGCGCTCCGGCCTTGCTTCCGCAGGGAGGAAACCTTGGCGGAGAGGACAAGGAAGAGAGCTAAGGTCTCGACGAGCAAGACCGTGGTGGTCGTCGAAGATGAGCCCACGGCAACCACCAGGGGAGCGTCTGAGACCATCCCGACCAGCTCGGAGCCCAGCCCTCGTCACAGCCCCCAGCGCAGCCCCCAGCGTAAGTATTTCAACTACCTTTCGCTGGCGGTCGCTGAGGAACAAGCATTTTGTCACTGACATCTTTGGGCGTGTAGGAGAGGAGCAGCAAGTGGAGCCATCTGAAGGTGCTCCAGAAGTACCACCCCCCTCGACCGCACCGCCAAGGAGAAGATCTCCGGTAAGGGCTCCCACTAGCGAGTCGAGCCACGAAGAGGAGCCGGCAAGCGCCAAAGTGCCAAGCACCAGCGCTGGCGACCCCACCCCAATGACAAACGTTGACGGGGGAGGGGAGCCCCCAGCTCCTGAGCTCAACACGGGTAAACCCACTTGCCGCAAAACTCTTTCTGCTTTCTTTCTTTTGTCTTCTTGAATTTCTTCCTGAAGCTCTTTTTGCCTTACTTCTCGGGTTGGCAGAGCCCTCCTCGGTGGAGCCAATGAACATTGACTCTTCTGCCGAGGAGAACACCACAGGGGCCATCGACGACGAGGCCGCCAAGGCCGCCGCTGCCAAGGCCGACAAGCTGGCAGCCGACAAGCTTGCCGACGAAGAAACTGCCAGGGCTGCCGAAGAGGCCGGCAAGGCCGCCGAGGATAATACCGCCAAGACGCCCACCGATGAAGCCGCCAAGGCTGCTGAAGCTGAGGCCGCCCAGAAGGCTGCTGAGGAGGCCGGCGAGGGAGCCGGTGGTCGTACTGACGGCCCTGAGGCCACAGGAGCGCCAGGCGCTACTCCGACCACGGGTCCCTCAACCACTGACGAGGCGGCAGCGCCCAACTCGCCTCGGCCAAGCAAATACATCCGGGTCGACGAGAACGTCTATGTCAGCCTCCCCTGGACGGTGGGCTCCAGAGCGCCAACCGAGGAGGATGTTGTGGACGAGGAGATCCTTGCTGCTGCCGGGCTCCAGCTTGTGGATGCGCCAGGCGCCACCAGCAGCAGCACGTCTGAAGAGGAGCAACTGCTTCAAAAACTGCTGAATCTTCATCGCGCCCGACGGGAGAAGCTAGCTTCCAGGGAGGCGCTCATCGAGAAGGCCGAAGCTGACATGTTGAGGCGCGCGGAGATCTTGGCGGACGTCCGCGCGCGATCTCTTAATGCGTTAGAGGCCAAGCGGGCACAGCTGGCCGAAGAACGGCAGGCCCTCCTCCTGATGAAGCAAGACATTGAACAAAAACAGGAGGAGACCGCCAAGGAGTTGTCTGCTCAGGCCGGTGATCTGAACCAGCGGAAAGTGGACCTTGATGCCCACGAAGAAGAACTTGCCGAGCGCAAGAGGAAACTTGCCGAAACCCTCCGACAGAAAGACGAGGAGGTGGCAAGACTTGTCGCAGAGCGGACCCAGGGACAGGCACAAAAACACCAGAAGGAAATCGAAGCCTTGGCCCAAGAGTACGCCAGCAAGTTGGTGGAGGCCACCAATGCTGTCGCTGCTGCAGAAGTGAACAGGAAGGAAATGGAGGAGAAAGTGGCAAGACTAGAGGCCGCCCTCAAGGCAAACAGTGACAAGCTCTCAACGCTTGAAAGTGAGAGGGCAAAGGTGACCCACACTTTGGCGGAGATGCAAGTTACCATAGCCAAGAAGAACAATCTGCTTGCCGCCGCCAACGACTCCTGAGCAGACCTGAAGCTGAAGCTGACCACGCTGAAGGAGACGCTCGACACCACCAGAAAGCGCAAAGGGCTTCTAATGACAGAGCTCCAGAAGGAAAAGGGTCTGCTTCAAGACGCTATTGCAACCCACAAGAAGTTCAGGGATAACGTGGGGATCTTCACAGACAGGCTTGCCAGCGCCGCCGAGGACATCGACAAGGAGCTGACTGCCCTGAAGGTGCCGGACTTCGGGTACTCCACCGACAAGAACACGCAAACTAGCGTCAAGCTAGCCGAGTTCTTCGACGGAGTAGTAGAAGCACTCCAACAGCTCCGAGTCAATCACAACGCTCAACTGGCCGACGAGTCACGCAGGCTTTGCCGGGGAGTTCTCCGGAGGTTGTTGGTGAAGATAGCATACAGAAACCCGGGCGTCGACTTCAGCAACATCTTCAAAAGCTTGCTGAAGGGATACGACCCCGCGCCACTAGAGGCCCTTGTCGCGCCCATCGTGGAGAGGGTGGACCATATCCAGAGAGTCGAAGGCGAGCACCGCAATTAGAGAGCCTATTCTTCTCCCTCCTTGCCGCCGCTAGACATGTTAAAGAGCAATCTGTTTAAGCCGCGGCAACTTATCTTGTAATATAACTTGCAATATTTTGGAGTTAATGCATGTCATCTCCCTTGAGCAATTTCTTTCTTTGTGTGTACTTGCCCTACGCTTATAGGGAACTTGCCGGTGCGTGCACCATTGCCGCGAGCACTGGGTGCGGGACTTCAGCAGCCTGCTGGCGGTGCCGCTGCCGGCAAGCAACCTTGTCGCGCTCAGTGCAGCCACTTAGGTTGTTGAGCGGACTCGAAACAAGGTAAGGGCGCGACCGATTACGCTTAGGTTCCGTCGCGTACAGGTTTTCCATACAAAGAGTAGTATCGTTCAAGGAAAATAACCTTGAAAATAAAAAAGAATTTGATTGTTCAAACTTTGGCACTTAGCTTTGTCGCTGATCTCTCCGCGGCAAGGTCTTGTCACTGCTTGCCGCTGCCTTCTTCCCAGCAAGGCAAAGTTTCTTTGAACGACGCCTGGTCCACGCCTGGTCCATATCATTATCCCATCCCCCCCGGCAAACTTGTGCGCGAGGGAAGCTTCTGTCTCTTTGAGAAAAAGAAAGAAGAGAAAATAAAGATATAGGAGCTTGGCGGCTCGTTAATGCTTACCGGGGAGGCTGTACTGCACAGTATGTCAGATAATCATGCAAAATAAAAGTAAACATGAAATCGTCAAAAACTGCGAAATACAAAAGCTTTATTTATGCACAGGGTCTGCGCCTGGCTTTGTACAAGGGATTACATGCAACAGCGGCAATACTTGTACAAAAGGTGGTTGCCGGGGAAGGGCCCGACAACCGCGCCTTATGGAAAAAACTTACGAAGATGCTCAATGTTCCAGGAATTGATCACTGGAATGCCATCCTCGGTCTCCAGGCGGACAGCGCCGGGCCTGGTGACTCGTTTCACCCGATAAGGGCCTTCCCACTTCGGCGTCAACTTGTTTGAATTCTTGGCCGACTGAACGCGCCGAAGAACAAGGTCGCCTTCCTCGAGACTTCTGGCATTAACTTTGTGGCTATGGTAGCGACGCAAAGCTTGCTGGTAGCGAGCAGCTCTCACAGCAGCCTGAAGACGATCCTCCTCGAGGAGCACAGCGTCATCTTGCCGCAGTTGCTCTTGCTCAAGCTCATCGTAAGCGAGCACTCGAGGTGACCCGTATACGAGTTCCGTGGGGAGAACTGCCTCTGCTCCATAAACTAGAGCAAAAGGCGTCTGGCCAGTAGCTCGATTTGGCGTCGTCCTGATCGACCAAAGAACCACCGGCAGCTCCTCGATCCAGTTCTTGCTGCACTTGCGCAGCCTGTCGAAAGTTCTCGTCTTGAGCCCACGCAGCACTTCAGCATTTGCCCTTTCAGCTTGACCGTTGCTTCGGGGGTGAGCAACAGAAGCGAAACAGACCTTGGCGCCAAGGTCTTCGACATACTGCATGAAGGCGTGGCTCGTGAACTGGGTACCGTTGTCGGTGATGATCCTGTTAGGAACACCAAAGCGACAAACAATTCCCTTGAAGAACTTGATGGCTGATTGTGCTGTCACCTTCCTCACTTCTTCCACTTCCGGCCACTTCGTAAACTTGTCGATGGCCACATACAAGTACTCGAAGCCCCCGGTGGCACGGGGAAAGGGGCCGAGGATGTCGAGCCCCCAGACCGAAAATGGCCAGGAGAGAGGGATTGTCTGGAGAGCTTGGGCTGGCTGATGAATCTGCTTGGAATGAAACTGGCACGCTTCACACTTAGTTACTAGTGCAGTTGCATCCTGGAGGGCGGTGGGCCAAAAGAAACCTTGCCGGAAAGCCTTTCCAGCAAGGGCTCTTGACCCTATGTGGTGGCCACATATGCCTCCATGAATCTCCGCCAACAGCTCCTGTCCTTCTTCCCGGGGAATACACTTCAATTTCACACCGTTTGGTCTTTTTCTGCACAGCATGTCATCGACAAATTGATACATATTGGACCGTCGGGCTACTTTCTCCGCTTCTTCCTGCTCTTCGGGAAGTTCTCCTATCTGCAGAAAGCGGACGATCTGCTGCGCCCACGCTGGAGCCTGTGGCTCGACAACGAGGACTAAAGGCATTTCTTCTGCTGCGGGAACATCAGGCCCTACGGCAAGAGCTTGTCGCTCTACCAGAGCCGGCCGTTCCCCGACGAGCTTGGCGGGAACAGCCGCTTCAATGACAAGAGCCTGGGGCCTTGCTGGAGCGTGCTGTCCTTCAACAAGCTCGTCGGGAGCAGTTGCTTCAACGACGGAAGCCCAAGGCCTCGTCGGAGCATCTTGCTCCTCAGCGCTTCGATCAGGAGCGCCTGCTTCAACGACAAGGACCCGAAGTCTTGTCGGAGCAAGTTGCCCCTTTGCCTCTTGCCTAGGAGCACCCGCTTCAACGACAAGAGCGTGAGGCCTTGTCGAAGCAAGTTGCCCCTCTGCATCTTTGGCGCTGGCTTTGGCAGCCTTCTTGCCGGCGGCTTCGGGGAGCTCTGCCGGGAAGTAGTCGCCAGAAGCCAACTTCCTCTTCCTGCCTTGCCCTACTGATGGCGTCACGGATGGCTGAGTTCACAAACCTTGACCTAGCTCCCTGCAGGAGAGAGCTCACAAAGTAGACCGGGCACTGCACCATTTTCTTCTTTTGTATCACTTCGCCTGACTGCGCAGACGAATCCTTGTCGGCAGCAAAACTTGCCGGGGGAGCCCCCAGCTTGTCGCTGGACGTGCTTGCCGCAGTTACTGCCTCCTCATCCACCTCTCTCTCCGCTACTAGCGCAGCACTAACCACTTGATTGGTTGCCGCTAGATACAGTAACAACTTCTCTTGTGGTTTAGGTGCGACAAGTATTGGAGGAGAGGAGAGGTATCTCTTCAAGTCTTGCAGCGCTGCCTCCGCCTCCGGAGTCCATTTCAATGGACCTGCCTTTTTTAAGATTTTGAAAAATGGCAGGGCGCGCTCAGCTGACTTGGAGATAAACCTACTGAGAGCAGCAACACAGCCGGCAAGTCATCGTACATCCTTGACGCGCTTCGGTGCTTCAATTTGCTCAATGGCTTTGATCTTGTCAGGATTGGCTTCAATTCCACGTTGAGACACAAAGAACCCGAGAAGCTTGCTGGAGGGAACTCCAAACACGCACTTCTCGGGGTTGAGCTTCAGGTTGATCTTGCGCAGATTTACAAAAGTTTCTTCTAGATCTTGAACCAAAGTAGCCCTGTCCTTGCTTTTGACCACTATATCATCCATATAGGCTTCCACATTTCTGTGCAGCTGAGGCTCAAAAGCAATCTGGACGGCTCTTGCAAATGTCGAACCAGCATTTTTCAAACCAAATGGCATACGTACGAAACAATATGTGCCACAGGGTGTGATAAATGCGGTCTTTTCCTCATCTTCCTCAGCCATGAAGATTTGATGATACCCTGAATATGCGTCAAGAAATGAAAGCAAATCACATCCTGCCGTGGAGTCAACAATCTGGTCTATGCGGGGCAAAGGAAATGGGTCTTTGGGACAAGCTTTATTGACATCAGTGAAATCAATACAAAGCCTCCATTTTCCATTCGCTTTGCGCACGACAACAGGATTGGCCAACCACGTAGGATGGAGCACTCCTCTGACGAGGCCTGCTGCTTCCAACTTCTTGATTTCTTCCGCAATAAACTCTTGCCGCTCCACAACTTGCTTTCTGGCTTTCTGCTTGACGGGCCTCGCGTGGGGACAAACGGCAAGGTGGTGCTCAATTACTTTCCTGGGAACACCGGGGATGTCGGACGGTTGCCATGCAAACACGTCGACATTCGCCCGCAGGAAAGCAACGAGCGCGCTTTCCTATTTGTTGTCAAGTATGGCACTGATGGTGAAGGAACCACCAGTGCCGTCCTCCTTGGCGGGCACCTTCTTTGTCGCCGGCGAAGCGGCTTTGTTCTTCTTGCACTTGCCAGTGGAGCTCTCTGGTGCGTCCTCGACGGCAGCACAGCACTCCGAAGAGGTGGGCTTGCCGGAGTGGGCACAAGAGCTCTTGCCGGACTTCCTCTTGTTCCCCCCCCCCCCCCCCCCGGGAGTTTCAGCGGCAAGTGCCTTGGCGGCAGTTGCGGCAGCTGCTTCCCGGTAGATCTTGTCGGCGCAAATAAGCGCATCCTTCTTGTCGCAGGGAACTGTGATAACACATACTGGGCCTGGCATCTTCAACACGTTGTAGGCAAAATGAGAGGCTGCCATGAACTTTGCGAGCGCTGGACGGCCAAGTATCCCATTATAAGGCAATGGAATATCGGCAACGTCAAAGGTGACCTTCTCGGTCCGTTAGTTCAGCTCGCCGCCAAATGTCACTGGCAGCGTGATCTTCCCTTTCGGCTTGCTCCTTCCTGGATTGACTCCTTGGAAAGTACCAGTTTCCTCAAGCTCGCCGTCAGGGATTTGAAGTTTCCGGAGCACAGCGGGCGAAATCAGATTCAAGCCGGCCCCACCGTCAACTAACATCTTCGTGACCTTGAGGTTGCGGATCGTTGGTGAAACCAACATCGGCAAGCACCCGACCGCCGTTGTGCGGTCAGGGTGGTCCTCAATGTCAAAGACAATAGGCGTGTCGGACCACTTCAGAAGCTTTCTGGCGTCAACAGATGGTTCCGCCGCATTGATCTCTCGCGCCCACTGTTTAAGTTGGCGGTGAGAAGAATGCAACGAAGCACCACCGTCAACACACAAGACTTCTGCGGCTTTCTGAAATTCGTGCTCACTGGATTCTTCATCATCTAGATCATCATCATCATCATCTTTGTCGCGGCCACGAGGAGGCCTGTCTCTCTGCTGCTGCTTGGCCTTGCCGCGACGCCCTCCTCGGGCAGTGCGCTTCTTGCCGGACCCGCCAGCACCTTCTGGGGCCTTCTCCTTGTCGCGCCTCTCATACTCAGCTTTCTGCTGTTCGACAAGCTGCTCGACTCGTCGGCAGTTCTGGAGATCGTGTCCCTTGGTGCGGTGGATCTTGCAATATTGCTTGTCGGAGCCGTCCTGCATGTCGGCAGCCGCCAAGGCCTGACAGTTGGCGCACGCGGCAATTTCCTTGCCAGAGCCCTCGACTTTGACCTTGTCGGCGCTGCCGTTCCCGCTGGACTGCTCGACGGCAAGCACAGCTTTGCCCTTTTTCTTCCTGTTGTTCCGCCGCCAGCCCTTCTTTGCCGGGGCGGTACCTTCGCTGTCAGAGCTCCCCCCTGCGCCAACACCTTCACCAGGAAGTTTCCTTCCCTCTTCAGCACGCGCGCACTTGTCGGTGAGAGCATATAGCTGGCCAATGTCTCTGACCTTGGTCATCGACATTTCCTCCCGCATCTTGCGGTTACGCACGTTCTGATGGAACGCGCTAATAACTGCAGCGGGGTGAACATCTGGGATGTTGTACTGTACGCGGCTGAACCTTTGAATGTATTTGCGCAGGGGCTCTCCTTCCTTCTGGGGGATGAGATGAAGATCACTCTCCTGGCCATGAGGTTGATGACCGCCAGTAAAGGCACCAACAAACTGATGGCACAGGTCCGCCCATGAAGAAATGGAGTTCTCCGGCAAGTGCATGAGCCATGAGACGACGTTGCGCTTTAACACGAGCGGGAAGTAGTTAGCAAGGATCTTGTCGTCTCGTCCCCCGGCAGCTTGCACCGCAATGGTGTAAATGCTGAGGAACTCCGACGGGTGTGTCTTGCCATCATACTTCTCCGGCACGTCAGGCTTGAAAGCCTTGCGATTGGGCCACTGGACCTGCCGCAGCTCACGGGTGAACGCTGGACAACTTACCGCGTACGGCAAGTCGCCAGGATCCCCTGGCGCATGCATGTCAACAGCGGGCCCTGCGCGTCTGTCGGACTGACGATGCGCTTCTCTCCTTCGCTCGATAGTGGTACGAGCGTCTTCTCCTCTGCGTTTCTGAAGAACGAGGCGTTGGTCATGACGAGCTCGCGGGTCAGACGACGCCGTGGAATCATCGCCACGGGCGTCGTTTCGACGTGTCGGCGACCGAGGCCGTCTGGGCGGGGAGTGTACGGTTGTTGCCCCCTCGCCGTTCTTGTTGGTGACAGCATTGTCACCAGTTCTCTTGTCGGCCGCGCGCATCGGGTCGGCATCAGCGAAGCTGAGAAGGCTCTGAATGGTTGCCCTCCACTCGTCAAGCTTATCTGCTGGTGGAGGGAAGTTCAGGAGCAGCTGCGCACGCGCCAACGCTTCTGCTGGTGAGGGAGGTATCGAGTGGCGTGAGGACTGTGGGATGCTCTTACTCCTAACAGTGTTAGAAGGAGCATCTCCACGCCCAGGCGACCGCACCTCGACCGCGCCAACGTGTTGTTGCGTATGGTGACCTCGCGCATCTCGAGATCGATGCGCAAGTTCATTATCCAGGGAGCGCCTGGCTCCTGGGGCGTCAGGACGCTGCCTGTCACGGGCTTCTTGCGAAGGCCGCGGCGTCTGAACCGGCGCAGGCGTTCCAGAACGCGCAGCACCGTTTCTGGAGCTTGCAGGGCCAGCAGCAGCGAGCAGCGCTGCGTTCCCAGACCCAGCAGCGCCAAGATTGGCGTTGCTGGCCCGGTTTTGGACAGGTGGAGGTAATAGGAGCTCTCGCTCTCCAGTCCCCCCAGCAGCCGCAATCACGTCGGCACCCTCCTGCATGGGAGCAGGCGGGTTGGACGTAGACGCACCGATGGCTGAAGTCTTCTTTTTTGGAGCCATAAGACGGAGGATGGCCCAAAAACTAACGCGCAAATCGCTAGATTAGGTTCACACAACCTCCTTCCCCCTACCTGGCGCGCCAAAGATGTCGGGGACGAATCCGCGATCACCTATGGGACCCAGGGAAGGACCCCTTTACGTTCGGCAGGGAGAGACGGTCGCACGAAGAGCAAATCTAGCGAAGAACACGACAGTGCACGAGAGAGATTTACCCAGGTTCGGGCCGCACGGATGCGTAAAACCCTACTCCTGCTTTTTGGTTTATTATCTGTATGATTGTTCTAGCTCCAGGAGCGCTACAGTACCGAGTAGCTGCGTACAATACTGGAGTTCTCCATTTCCCCGTTCCTCTCCCCTTCCACGTTGCCTATGGGCCTCCTTTTATACTCACAAAGGGGTCACCAACAGGTGGCAAACAGTAAAGGTAGAGGTGGAAAGTTGCTACAGTAAGGCCATTATTACCAGGATGACATGTCCTACCTACCACTGACGGCAGGGGACAAGGGCATTAAATGCCCATGCCTTTGTTGTCCAGATACATGTACCCGGACGTCTTGGACGTGGGAAAAGCCTATCCCACCTGCTCCTGCACCGCTAGCTACAGTGTACCACCGTCTACACAATGCCCCGCCACACACGCTTGGAAGGACCCAGAGCGCCACGCTGGCAGAGGCACCGGAGCAGCACAGTAGCACAGTGGTACAGTAACGCTTGCCGCGGCAAGACCTTGCCGCACCTGACAGCTTGCCGCAACCCATAGCTTGCCGCGCAAGGTAACTTGCCGGGGCAAGTACCTTGCCACAGCTGCTATCTTGCCGCAGCCAATACCTTGCCGCAGCCAATGACTTGCCGGGGCAAGTACCTTGCCGCGGCAACTACTCTGCTACAGCAAACCTCAGGCTGGGCCTCAGCTGTCCCTCCCGGCAAGCTCCTCTTGCCGGGGCCTTAACTCTTGCTTTGTATACTTTGTTCTTGAATGGCTTAATAATCTTGAGCTTCTCTCTGGCTGTCCTCCCGCAAGCCTGGCCGCGGGATGCTACTACTGCCCGTGCACAAGTACGGGGTACTAGAGTACCCCTATTCTAGTACACCGACAGTCTCATCGCCAACAGTTCGGATGGATCAACCGTGTGCCCTGCATCGCACACGCAACTAAAATCTGAACCGTGTTTGATGTCTCCGCCATCGCAAACGTTTTGCATCTTTTTTGATGGGTTTTTTACATCACCGTTTGTGATTAATGCATCGCATACAGTTTTGTCAAAGGGTCTCTAATCGTAGTGTCACGTTAGCAGCATCCTGCAGTAGTGCACATGTTTCATGCTATGGTTAGATTTATCTTAATTCTTCTTTCGTAGTTGCGGATGCTTGCGAGAGGGGTTAATCATAAGTGGGAGGCTTGTCCAAGTAAGGACAGCGCCCAAGCACCGGTCCACCCACATATCAAATTATCAACGTAACGAACGTGAATCATATGAGCATGATGAAAACTAGCTTGACAATAATTCCCATGTGTCCTTGGGAGCGCTTTGCTTCATATAAGAGTTCGTCTAGGCTTATCCTTTGCTATAAAAAGGATTGGGCCACCTTGCTGCACCTTTGCTACACTTGTTACTTGTTACTCGTTACGTATTATCTTACTACCAAACTATCTGTTACCGATAATTTCAGTGCTTGGAGAAATACCTTGCTGAAAACCGCTTGTCATTTCCTTCTGCTCCTCGTAGGTTCGACACTCTTACTTATCGAAAGGACTATGATTGATCCCCTATACTTGTGGGTCATCATAACACAGCTTGGAAGCGATTGATCCTACGTCGGTTGAAGCATCTCTTGTTTTTGTCGCGTGCACGATAAATTTGGTTGAAATCCCCAAGGGCCAGCCATGCAGTCCGATTGGGAGGCTTGTGGGAGGTTAGCTCGGCAAAAAATGCATCTTTGCAGGCGTGGTCAGTTGTCCCATAAACGGACATGACCATAAAGCAGACGTCGGTCGCACGGATACGGACCGTAGCAGAGAGGGCAATAGGTCGATGCAGTGATATCGGAGACGTCGAGGACCGCGTCATCCCAAAGGAGTGGAATCCTCCCCTAGTCCCCAGAGTCGGGCATTGCGCAAAGCTTTGAAGCCTGTTACCACCAAGGAAGGCAGCAACCTATTTATCAACACAGTCGAGCTTAGTCTCTTGTAAACATACAAGCTGGCATGAGGAGGCTGCAATCGTCGCACTGACAGTTGACCTCCGTGCCGGGTTGTTTAGCCCGCGAACATTCCAACTTAACATGTTGATGGGCTGTGTCATCATGGGTCACACCAAAAAACACAAGACCTCTGGCAGTCAAAGCGGCTGTACATGGCCATCAGGTAGAGGAGAGCAACTCCAGCATTAGCAGAATAACATAGCAGACAGAAAACCAAAGTGCAGGACTTTTCTCTCCTGAAACAGCGAACACCCACAACACTAACACTCATGATACAACGCACACCCACAACACTAACATCACACAGATCACCCCATGGTCCACTAAGAGTCTGGACTAACATAAGCATCGGTAGCACCCTTACAGACAAACTAGGGATCTCAAGCATCCTGGACAGCTACACCTCCCTCTTGAGCAAGCTCCAGCGCTCCCTCTCCACCATGATCAAGCAGTGCATCCTCGACGCCGTTGACTGCTGGGTCATCAAAATGAAAGAACTCCCTCATGGCCATAATCACCTCTGGAGCTAGCTGGTCCTTGAACTTGGAAGTGAACTCTTCCAGAGTTGCCTACATCACATCTTTGCAATCTCTGGTGATCCCTAGCATGCGGCAGACCATCTCCTCTACAACTTTGGCCACCGGCACCGCAGCAACACTTGCACAAGGGCGCTTGTTCCTCTGTAGCGAGAGCCCACCCTTCCTGCATATGTGCACACCGGCCAACATTTTCCGACGAGCTCTGGGAGGCCGTGGGGGTGGCGATGGAGGCGTGGCAAAAATGCTCTGCTGCCTCACCTCGAACAGAGGCTCCACGAGATCTTCACTAGCCTTGGCTTGCGCACAATGCACCGCCGAAGGGGTGCACTGCAGGGGGCCGTCGCAAGTCAGCGGTGGCGCTGGAGAGGTCTGAAACCCCAGCGGCCTGGAAGGTGAGAGCAGGGGCCTTTGAAGCAAAGGCTGGCTGGGTGCCTCTTACAGCAGAGGAGAGTGTTAGGCTTCAGCACGCTTTGATATGGGGCTGGGCAGCAACACCGAAGTCGGGGAGAGTGGGGGGGACACCGGCGGGGTGCGCTCTTCCTGAGAGCGGCGCCTGGTGGAGAACGGCGAGACCTGCGGTACCGGGCTGCGGCCACGACCATCAGCCTGCACCGGCCCCTGAATGACTAGCAGCTCCAGGGCGCGCATGCACATCGCTGCCCGATCCAGAGCCGTCCAGAATAGTAGCAGCAGCGCCAGTCGATGAAGGGGCCAGCACGGGGCCAGGGACGCCTCCATCACACCGGCGGCCACCGAATCACTCTCTGTTGCGGTCCTGGCCCTCGTCATGCTGGCGATTGCGCGCTTTGCGGGAGAGCGAGTGACGCACCCTGGCGCCCCACTCGATCTGTTCTTAGCATTACATGTAAAACGAACAGTGATGTTCATCTTCAACCTCGAGCCTCACAACCGCCCCACATACCATCGGCCTCCATCGCCCGCCGGCACTCCTGTCCCAGCCTCGTCCTCGAACCATCCCTTCAACCGCCGCCCACCACCATGCTACCATCGACCCCGGCCATTCCTCTAACCCCGAGGGTGAGCAGATTTTTCTGACAAACCCTACGCCTTCTTCAATGGTATCATTTCGGTATTGGAAAATGTTTCTGTGGGTATGATTTTTCCGACGAACACTCCGGACAAAGTTGCTTTGACTACTGAACCATGCCTAGATCATCGGAGCGAATTGGATGATCGGGCCGAGGGCTGCCCCCTCTTCCCCTCGCTCTCCTTTCCTTAATATTCACTGTCGAGTCATCAAAGCCGTCAACTAATTCAGAGGGGCTCGGCCGGCCCGGTCGCCCTACGCTACTGGTGCTTCCAAAGGCGAAGCTCTCGTCTTTGGCGACCAGCAAACGGAGGGCTAAAACATGTAGTTTTAAAGCAAGGGACGAGCGCAAAAGCCATTGCGCTTCTGTACACGCGCATACGTTTTCTTGCTAGGGCGGACACGGATTTCTCTCTAAAGGCAAAGAAAAAGAAGTGGCCGAACACTCGGCCCAACAGGCGAACATGCCGGCTCTGGCTCCGCGCACCTGCTCACACCTTTCAAAGCACTTTCACGTGTGAACCGAAGTCGTCTTGCCGAACTCCTTCCTTTCTCATTTAAGTCCTCGAAAGAGGGAATACCCATGTCAGGCCATGTAAGGCCAATAGTTGAGGTACCTGGATCCAGACAAAACTCCAAACATGTAAGAATCTACCTTGAAGCAAGGTTTCTACTGGTTAATCCGTTCCACCCTATTGATGACAACTAATGTTACTAAAAGCTTTGATGAAGAAAGAGCTTTTGAGCGAAGGCTTGCTGGCTTTGGTTGTCGGCATGGATTACCTTGTTAAGCTCTGCAAATATGGTGAGCGTGAAGAATGGACACTACCATCAAAGAAAGACAGCTCTCAAATGGATTTGTTGGTCTATGATGACCAAGTAGACGCATCCGTTCCACATAGGTGATTTTTATAGAAGCATAGGCACACGCTCTTCTCAAAAGAATTTCGTTTATAGGATTCAGTCGTCCGTTTGTTTTGTTTTGAATTGACATAGAGAAATTTCTCGCGTTCCCTTAATTCAGGAATAGGTGGCGAAGGCTACTTGTTCCTTGTATATATACATATAAAGGAAAGGGGTTATTTTTCCTTTACGGCAATAAGAATTGATTCCCTTGCTTGTAGTTTTGGATCGATTCCGTGTATTTCACATATTTAAGAGTGGTTAGGAGAGAGAATCAATGTTTAGTAGTAGGCCCGGTTCACCAGGTTCTACCACTGTTCGGCCCAACCATAGTCAAAATCTGAGTTTGATCCTGGCACAGAAGGAACGCTAGCTATATGCTTAACACATGCAAGTCGAACATTGTTTTCGGGGAGCTGGGCAGAAGGAAAAGAGGCTCCTAGCTAAAGTTGTCTCACCCTGCTTCAAAACTACAGGGCGCGCGCTACGGCTTTGACCTAACAACCTCCGTTTGCTGGAATTGGAATAGTTGAGAACAAAGTGGCGAACGGGTGCGTAACACATGGGAATCTGCCGAACAGTTCGGGCCAAATCCTGAAGAAAGCTCAAAACCGCTGTTTGATGAGCCTGCGTAGTATTAGGTAGTTGGTCAAGTAAAGGCTGACCAAGCCAATGATGCTTAGCTGGTCTTTTTGGATGATCAGCCACACTGGGATGACACTAGTTATGCTTTCTTCAAGATCGAGATCATCTAAGACCTATGTCTGATCCCGTCCAATAGCAGGTTTAGTGAGCACCACAGACCAATCCACATACTTTGATAGCATAAAATCGTTCGGGGATTTTAATGTAAAAACACCTACGCAGAGCTTGAAGAGCAGAGCACTCGGGTGCGATGGGTTGATTGATTCCATAGTAGGTTTCTGAGTTCATCAGGTGTGCTCGTGCCAGAAATGCTTTTCACGAGAAGCTAGTCAGAAAAAGGGGCACACAGCTACGCGATTCTAACTGCTCTTCGTTTTGTAACTCACTGCTCTTGGTTTTCTACGTGCGAGTTGGTCCGGATAACATATCTTAACGAGGGATATAAAAGGGCAAAGGTCAATGAAATGGGGTCCTTATAGGTATCTGCCCATGTTCAACCACTGAAGTAATGAATCTAAACAAGAAAACGAAGTAGAAGTGAAAAGCTTTTCTAATATATTAATATCTCTTTGCTCAGTTTTCCCCTTTAATGTCCCTCTCCATTATTATTCATAGTAATGTGCTCCTCGCTGAGCTTTATGATTTCAATTGTCATTCTCCCCTCTCCTCTCTGATTGCTTTTCATCGTCTCTTTGCGTTTACCCTATTTTCGTGACTCTCCTCTCTTTCTTCTCCCCGTACCATTATTTTGATCGTTTCTGAATCTTGAGATTGCTTCAATGCATGTGATCCCTCTCCTCAGCCTTCCCCTCCTAAATCTTAGAATCCTAATGCCGTAGGTGCTATATCAGATATCCATTTTTTTTATCCTCTGCCCCAAGGAAAATCAAAGAAGAAGAAAGCCCTGGTATTCTCTACTTGAATTCAGGAAGATTCAGATACCAAAAGCAATAGGAATGGGAAAGCGGAGCGGGCAATAGGTTTATGACTGAGCACTAGAGCCTGGAATAGTAGGAATGAAGGTTGGGAAATATTCCAAGAAGAGTTCCAATAAGTTGGCACTGCTTTCCCTTTCCATATGAAAAATGGAGAGGAAAAGCATGGGTGGACCAAGCGTTTTAACCGGAATCTAGTAACGGAGAAAGAAGAAAGATTTTTAAGCGCTAGATAGGGTCACAATTCAATAAAGATACTTGGCTTGGCGAAGCTGTGTTTGCTCTCCCAAATTGAGATCAAAGTCTTGCTTGACAGCGTGAGGAACTTTGAATGCTCCGTACAAAGGGTCATAGGGAGCTTTTGGAGGTCAGGAAGATGTGTGTGTGGCCACTGTGCGCAAGCATTCTGTACAGCGATCTTGCTGAGGAGGTCCCCGGTCCCACCTCCATAAAGAAGATCTGGTGACTGCCCATTGTCTTGTTTTGGCTTGGAAGTCTCCTCAAAATAAGGCAAGTGAGTCAATGAATATCTTGGTACACAATGGCTCTGGCTGTGCTGGAGAGGTCTGAAACCCCGGCGGCCTGGAAGGTGAGAGCAGGGGCCTTTGAAGCGAAGCTGGTGAGCACAGCCGCAACAAAGGCTGGCTAGGTGCCTCTTGCAGCAGAGGAGAGCGTGAGGCTTCAGCACGCTTTGATATGGGGCTGGGCGGCAACACCGAAGTCGGGGAGAGTGGGGGGGGACACCGGCAGGGTGCGCTCTTCCTGAGAGCAGCGCCTGGTGGAGCGTGGCGAGACCTACGGTACCGGGCTGCGGCCACGACCATCAGCCTGCACCGGCCCCTGAATGACTAGCAGCTCCAGGGCGCGCGCAGGCACATCGCTGCCCGATCCAGAGCCTCGCAGAATAGTAGGAGCAGCGCCAGTCGATGAAGGGGCCAGCACGGGGCCAGGGACGCCTCCATCACACCGGCGGCCACCGAATCGCTCTGTGTTGTGGTCATGGCCCTCGTCGTGCTGGTGATTGCGCGCTTTGCGGGAGAGCGAGCGACGTACCCTGGCACCCCTCTCGAACTGTTCTTAGCATTACATGTAAAACGAACAGTGATGTTCATCTTCAACCTTGAGCCTCACAACCGCCCCGTGTACCATCGGCCTCCATCGCCCGCCGGCACTCCTGTCCCAGCTTCATCATCGAACCATCCCTTCAACTGCCGCCCACCACCATGCTACCGTCGACCCCGACCATTCCTCTAACCCCGAGGGTGAGCTAATTTTTCTGATGAACCCTACGCCTTCTTTAATGGTATGATTTCGGTATTGGAAAATGTTTCTGTGGGTATGATTTTTCCGACAAAGACTCCGGACGAAGTTGCTTTGACTACTGAACCATGTCTGGATCGTCGGAGCGAATTGGATGATCGGGCCAAGGGCTGCCCCCTCTTCCCCTCGCTCTCCTTTCCTTAATATTCACCGTCGAGTCATCAAAGCTGTCAACTAATTCAGAGGGGCTCGGCTGGCCCGGTCGCCCTATGCTACTGCCGCTTCCAAAGGCGAAGCTCTCGTCTTTGGTGACCAGCAAACGGAGGGATAAACCTGTAGTTTTGAAGCAAGGGATGAGCGCGAAAGCCGTTGCGCTTCTGTACACAGGCATACATTTTCTTGATGGGGCGGACACGGATTTCTCTCTAAAGGCGAAGAAAAAGAAGTGGGCGAACACTCGGCCCAACGGGCGAACATGCCGGCTCTGGCTCCGCGCACCTGCTGACACCTTTCGAAGAACTTTCACGTGTGAACCAAAGTCATCTTGCCGAACTCCTTCCTTTCTCATTTCAGTCCTCGAAAGAGGGAATACCCATGTCAGACCATGTAAGGCCAATAGTTGAGGTACCTGGATCCAGACAAAACTCCAAACATGTAAGAATCTACCTTGAAGCAAGGTTTCTACTGGCTAATCCGTTCCACCCTATTGATGACAGCTAATGTTACAAAAAGCTTAGATGAAGAAAGAGCTTCTGAGCGAAGGCTTGCTGGCTTTGGTTGTTGGCGTGGATTACCTTGTTAAGCTCTGCAAAGATGGTGAGCGTTAAGAAAGGACACTACCATCAAAGAAAGACAGCTCTCAAATGGATTTGTTGGTCTATGATGACCAAGTAGAAGCATCCGTTCCACATAGGTGATTTTTATAGAAGCATAGGCGCAAGCTCTTCTCAAAAGAATTTCGTTTATAGGATTCAGTCGTCCGTTTGTTTTGTTTTGAATTGACATAGAGAAATTTCTCGCGTTCCTTAATTCAGGAATAGGTGGCGAAGGCTACTTGTTCCTTGTATATATATATATATATATATATATATAAAGGAAAGGGGTTATTTTTCCTTTACGGCAATAAGAGTTGATTCCCTTGCTTGTAGTTTTGGACCGATTCCGTGTATTTCACATATTTAAGAGTGGTTAGGAGAGAGAATCAATGTTTAGTAGTAGGCCCGGTTCACCAGGTTCTACCACTGTTCGGCCCAATCATAGTCAAAATCTGAGTTTGATCTTGGCTCAGAAGGAACGCTAGCTATATGCTTAACACATGCAAGTCGAACATGGTTTTCAGGGAGCTGGGCAGAAGGAAAAGAGGCTCCTAGCTAAAGTTGTCTCGCCCTGCTTCAAAACTACAGGGCGCGCGCTACGGCTTTGACCTAACAACCTTCGTTTGCTGGAATCGGAATAGTTGAGAACAAAGTGGCTTACGGGTGCATAACACGTGGGAATCTGCCGAACAGTTTGGGCCAAATCCTGAAGAAATATCAAAACCGCTGTTTGATGAGCCAGCGTAGTATTAGGTAGTTGGTCAGGTAAAGGCTGACCAAGCCAATGATGCTTAGCTGGTCTTTTTGGATGATCTGCCACACTGGGATGACACTAGTTATGCTTTCTCCAAGATCGAGATCATCTAAGACCTATGTCTGATCCCGTCCAATAGCAGGTTTATTGAGCACCATAGACCAATCCACCTACTTTGATAGCATAAAATCATTCGAGGATTTTAATGTAAAAACACCTGCACAGAGCTTGGAGAGCAGAGCACTCGGGTGCGATGGGTTGATTGATTCCATAGTAGGTTTCTGAGTTCATCAGGTGTGCTCATACCTGAAATGCTTTTCACAAGAAGCTAGTCAGAAAAATGGGCACGCAACTACATGATTCTAACTGCTCTTGGTTTTGTAACTCACTGCTCTTGGTTTTCTACGTGGGAGTTGGTCCGGATAACATATCTTAACGAGGGATATAAAAGGGCGAAGGTCAATGAAATGGGGTCCTTATAGGTATCTGCCCATGTTCAATCACTGAAGTAATGAATCTAAACAAGAAAACGAAGTAGAAGTGAAAAGCTTTTCTAATATATTTATATATCTCTTTGCTCAGTTTTCCCCTTTAATGTCCCTCTCCATTATTATTCATAGTAATGTGCTCCTCGCTGAGCTTTATGATTTTCATTGTCATTCTCCCCTCTCCTCTCTGATTGCTTTTCATCGTCTCTTTGCGTTTACCCTATTTTCGTGACTCTCCTCTCTTTCTTCTCCCCGTACCATTATTTTGATCGTTTCTAAATCTTGAGATTGCTTCAATGCATGTGATCCCTCTCCTCAGCCTTCCCCTCCTAAATCTTAGAATCCTAATGCCGAAGGTGCTATGTCGGAAATCCATTTTTTTAATCCTCTGCCCCAAGGAAAATCAAAGAAGAAGAAAGCCCTGGAATTCTCTACTGGAATTAAGGAAGATTCAGATACCGAAAGCAATAGGAATGGGAAAGCGGAGCGGGCAATAGGTTTATGACTGAGCACTAGAGCCTGGAATAGCAGGAATGAAGGTTGGGAAATATGCCATGCAGAATTCCAATAAGTTGGCACTGCTTTCCCTTTCCATATGAAAAATGGAGAGGAAAAGCATGGGTGGACCAAGCATTTTAACCGAAATCTAGTGACGGAGAAAGAAGAAAGATTTTTAAGCGCTAGATAGGGTCACAATTCAATAAAGATACTTGGCTTGGTGAAGCTGTGTTTGCTCTCCCAAATTGAGATCAAAGTCTTGCTTGACAGCGTGAGGAACTTTGAATGCTCCGTACAAAGGGTCATAGGGAGCTTTTGGAGGTCAGGGAGATGTGTGTGTGGCCACTGTGCGCAAGCATTCTGTACAACGATCTTGCTGAGGAGGTCCCCGATCCCACCTCCATAAAGAAGATCTGGTGACTGCCCATTGTCTTGTTTTGGCTTGGAAGTCTCCTCAAAATAAGGCAAGTGAGTCAACGAAAGATCTTGGTACACAATGGCTCTGGCTGTGCTGGAGAGGTCTGAAACCCCGGCGGCCTGGAAGTGAGAGCAGGGGCCTTTGAAGCGAAGCTGGCGAGCACAGCCGCAGCAAAGGCTGGCTGGGTGCCTCTTGCAGCAGAGGAGAGTGTGAGGCTTCAGCACGCTTTGATACGGGGCTGGGCGGCAACACCGAAGTCGGGGAGAGTCTGGGAGGGGCACCGGCGGGGTGCGCTCTTCCTGAGAGCGGCGCCTGGCGGAGCGTGGCGAGACCTACGGTACCGGGTTGCGGCCACGACCATCAGCCTGCACTGGCCCCTGAATGACTAGCAGCTCCAGGGCGCGCGCAGGCACATCGCTGCCCGATCCAGAGCTGCGCAGAATAGTAGGAGCAGCGCCAGTCGATGAAGGGGCCAGCACGGGGCCAGGGACGCCTCCATCACACCGGCGGCCACCGAATCGCTCTCTGTTGCGGTCCTGGCCCTCGTCGTGCTGGCGATCGCGCGCTTTGCGGGAGAGCGAGCGACGCACCCTGGCGCCCCACTCAATCTGTTCTTAGCATTACATGTAAAACGAACAGTGATGTTCATCTTCAACCTCGAGCCTCACAACCGCCCCGCGTACCATCGGCCTCCATCGCCCGCCAGCACTCCTGTCCCAGCCTCGTCGTCGAACCATCCCTTCAACCGCCGCCCACCACCATGCTACCGTCGACCCCGACCATTCCTCTAACCCCGAGGGTGAGCAGATTTTTCTGACGAACCCTACGCCTTCTTCAATGGTATGATTTTGGTATTGGAAAATGTTTCTGTGGGTATGATTTTTCCGACGAACACTCAGGACGAAGTTGCTTTGATTACTGAGCCATGCCTGGATCGTCGAAGCGAATTGGATGATCGGGCTGAGGGCTGCCCCCTCTTCCCCTCGCTCTCCTTTCCTTAATATTCACCGTCGATTCATCAAAGCCGTCAACTAATTCAGAGGGGCTCGGCTAGCCTGGTCTCCCTACGCTACTGGCGCTTCCAAAGGCGAAGCTCTCTTCTTTGGCGACCAGCAAACGGAGGGCTAAAACCAGTAGTTTTGAAGCAAGGGATGAGCGCGAAAGCCGTTGTGCTTCCGTACACGCGCATACGTTTTCTTGCTGGGGCAGACACGGATTTCTCTCTAAAGGCGAAGAAAAAGAAGTGGGCGAACACTCGGCCCAACGGGCGAACATGCCGGCTCCGGCTCCACGCACCTGCTGACACCTTTCGAAGCACTTTCACGTGTGAACCGAAGTTGTCTTGCCGAACTCCTTCCTTTCTCATTTCAGTCCTCAAAAGAGGGAATACCCATGTCAGGTCATATAAGTCCAATAGTTGAGGTACCTGGATCCAGACAAAACTCCAAACATGTAAGAATCTACCTTGAAGCAAGGTTTCTACTGGTTAATCCATTCCACCCTATTGATGACAGCTAATGTTACTAAAAGCTTAGATGAAGAAAGAGCTTCTGAGCGAAGGCTTGCTGGCTTTGGTTGTTGGCGTGGATTACCTTGTTAAGCTCTGCAAAGATGGTGAGCGTGAAGAATGGACACTACCATCAAAGAAAGACAACTCTCAAATGGATTTGTTTGTCTATGATGACCTAGTAGAAGCATCCGTTCCACATAGGTGATTTTTATAGAAGCATAGGCGCAAGCTCTTCTCAAAAGAATTTCGTTTATAGGATTCAGTCGTCCATTTGTTTTGTTTTGTTTTGAATTGACATAGAGAAATTTCTCGCGTTCCCTTAATTCAGGAATAGGTGGCGAAGGCTACTTGTTCCTTGTATATATATAAAGGAAAGGGGTTATTTTTCCTTTACGGCAATAAGAGTTGATTCCCTTGCTTGTAGTTTTGGATCGATTCCATGTATTTCACATATTTAAGAGTGGTTAGGAGAGAGAATCAATGTTTAGTAGTAGGCCCGGTTCACCAGGTTCTACCACTGTTCGGCCCAATCATAGTCAAAATCTGAGTTTGATCCTGGCTCAGAAGGAACACTAGCTATATGCTTAACACATGCAAGTAGAACATTGTTTTCGGGGAGCTGGGCAGAAGGAAAAGAGGCTCCTAGCTAAAGTTGTCTCGCCCTGCTTCAAAACTACAAGGCGCGCGCTACGGCTTTGACCTAACGACCTCCGTTTGCTGGAATCGGAATAGTTGAGAACAAAGTGGCGAACGGGTGTGTAACACGTGGGAATCTGCCGAACAGTTCGGGCCAAATCCTGAAGAAAGCTCAAAACCGCTATTTGATGAGCCTGCATAGTATTAGGTAGTTGGTCAGGTAAAGGCTGACCAAGCCAATGATACTTAGCTGGTCTTTTTCGGATGATCTGCCACACTGGGATGACACTAGTTATGCTTTCTTCAAGATTGAGATCATCTAAGACCTATGTCTGATCCCGTCCAATAGCATGTTTAGTGAGCACCACAGACCAATCCAGCTACTTTGATAGCATAAAATCTTTCAGGGATTTTAATGTAAAAACACCTGCGCAGAGCTTGGAGAGCAGAGCACTCGGGTGCGATGGGTTGATTGATTCCATAGTAGGTTTCTGAGTTCATCAGGTGTGCTTGTGCCTGAAATGCTTTTCACAAGAAGCTAGTCAGAAAAAGGGGCACGCAGCTACGCGATTCTAACTGCTCTTGGTTTTGTAACTCACTGCTCTTGGTTTTCTACGTGGGAGTTGGTCCAGATAACATATCTTAACTAGGGATATAAAAGGGCGAAGGTCAATGAAATTGGGTCCTTATAGGTATCTGCCCATGTTCAATCACTGAAGTAATGAATCTAAACAAGAAAACGAAGTAGAAGTGAAAAGCTTTTCTAATATATTTATATATCTCTTTGCTCAGTTTTCCCCATTAATGTCCCTCTCCATTATTATTCATAGTAATGTGCTCCTCGCTAAGCTTTAAGATTTCCATTGTCATTCTCCCCTCTCCTCTCTAATTGCTTTTCATCGTCTCTTTGCATTTACCCTATTTTCGTGACTCTCCTCTCTTTCTTCTCCCCGTACCATTATTTTGATCGTTTCTGAATCTTTAGATTGCTTCAATGCATGTGATCCCTCTCCTCAGCCTTCCCCTCCTAAATCTTAGAATCCTAATGCCGCAGGTGCTATGTCGGAAATCCATTTTTTTTATCCTCTGCCCCAAGGAAAATCAAAGAAGAAGAAAGCCCTGGTATTCTCTACTTGAATTCAGGAATATTCAGATACCGAAAGCAATAGGAATGGGAAAGCGGAGCGGGCAATAGGTTTATGACTGAGCACTAGAGCCTGGAATAGCAGGAATGAAGGTTGGGAAATATGCCATGCAGAATTCCAATAAGTTGGCACTGCTTTCCCTTTCCATATGAAAAATGGAGAGAAAAAGCATGGGTGGACCAAGCGTTTTAACCGGAATCTAGTGACGGAGAAAGAAGAAAGATTTTTAATCGCTAGATAGGGTCACAATTCAATAAAGATACTTGGCTTGGCGAAGCTGTGTTTGCTCTCCCAAATTGAGATCAAAGTCTTGCTTGACAGCGTGAGGAACTTTGAATGCTCCGTACAAAGGGTCATAGGGAGCTTTTGGAGGTCAGGGAGATGTGTGTGTGGCCACTGTGCGCAAGCATTCTGTAGAGCGATCTTGCTAAGGAGGTCCCCGGTCCCACCTCCATAAAGAAGATCTGGTGACTGCCCATTGTCTTGTTTTGGCTTAGAAGTCTCCTCAAAATAAGGCAAGTGAGTCAACGAAAGATCTTGGTACACAATGGCTCTGGCTGTGCTGGAGAGGTCTGAAACCCCGGCGGCCTGGAAGGTGAGAGCAGGGGCCTTTGAAGCGAAGCTGGCGAGCACAGCCGCAGCAAAGGCTGGCTGGGTGCCTCTTGCAGCAGAGGAGAGCGTGAGGCTTCAGCACGCTTTGATATGGGGCTGGGCGGCAACACCGAAGTCGGGGAGGGTGGGGGGGGCCCCGGCGGGGTGCGCTCTTCCTGAGAGCGGCGCCTGGCGGAGCGTGACGAGACCTATGGTACCGGGCTGCGGCCACGACCATCAGCATGCACCGGCCCCTGAATGACTAGCAGCTCCAGGGCGCGCGCAGGCACATCGCTGCCCAATCCAGAGCCGCGCAGAATAGTAGGAGCAGCGCCAGTCGATGAAGGGGCCAGCACGGGGCCAGGGACGCCTCCATCACACCGGCGGCCACCGAATCGCTCTCTGTTGCGGTCCTGGCCCTCGTCTTGCTGGCGATCGCGCGCTTTGCGGGAGAGCGAGCGACGCACCCTGGCGCCCCACTCGATCTGTTCTTAGCATTACATGTAAAACGAACAGTGATGTTCATCTTCAACCTCGAGCCTCACAACCGCCCCGCGTACCATCGGCCTCCATCGCCCGCCGGCACTCCTGTCCCAGCCTCGTCGTCGAACCATCCCTTCAACCGCCGCCCACCACCATGCTACCGTCGACCCCGACCATTCCTCTAACCCCGAGGATGAGCAGATTTTTCCGACGAACCTACCCCCCGGCCGCCCCCACAAGATAGATCGCCGGCGAGCTTGGCACCCTAAGATAGATCGCCGACAAGCCTGCCTGAGATCGACTGACCCAAATTTTAAATTCAGACGACTTGTAAGTAACTAAACCGTTACTTTAACATGCGGGTGCTTTTTAGGGAATTAACAGTTTTTGTTTAGGAGTTGTTACGTTGCTGGCTTGTAATCACACCATCCCTAAGCAAATTTGCTAACATGCACGGCCAAATTTTCAGCTGCTAAAGCGACAGAAGATTTTTTTCGAGGGTACACAAATTGCGTACCTTAGCTTTATAGAAGAAGAGAAATAAGACATACAACAACGTCTACCACTCGCTGCGAACAACGAAGGCGACCAACTCCACACCCGGTTCGTACAAGGACAACCAAACACAACAACACAGCTACGACACAAAAAGCCTACCCAACACCGAGCCCCTCGCCGCGTCTCGGCCGACACTGAAGACCTCCAAAGAACAGCAACTCCAGCTTCCTTGGATTAGCCAGCGACGACCGTACATGGCGCCGGAGGAGAAAGATCCGGGCAACGGTGAACACCGAAGGAGCGCATCATGGGACCTCGAGTCTCCCAGCACAATGCTCCCAACAGAGTAACAACCTTAAGACATTGCCTCAAGACGTTGCCATCATGCTGATCCTACGAATCAAAGCGACAGAAGATGGCTTGTCGAGATGACCGGAGACGCACGTAATCATACTTGGGAGTAATAAAGAAGATGAACGACAAGAAAAAGAACCTCGCACGCGTCTTTGACTCTTCTTCTTTTTAGTGCTCCTGCGAAGAACTGTGGGACCTGAAGGAAGGAATTAACCATCACGCTAGAGGGAGACCGGCGGACAGGTGCGGACGAAGCTTTAAAACAGCTCCGAAACCTTGAGGCGATAGGAATGGGTGGCTGGCGGTGGGATAACCCACGGCGGCCGCGTCAATGTGGCCGACGACCTCTCCAGTGAGGTCAAAGTCGTCCCTGCACATCTCTTGACTCTTCTTGCGTCCAGACGACCGGCGCGTCCTGCTGAACTGGCTGATGGACACGTCTCCGCAGCACGCATCCACCTAACGGGTTGATACTTGATAGGCGCGTCATTTCTCTTGCAAACTTGAGCTCCAAGGCCAGGCTGACGCTGTCGACCGGATCGGAACTTGTGGTCTGATCCGTCCCGAGTATACACAATTGCAAGGCTCGTCTAAAATTTTATCAGAGTTTCGTACTGCTAGTTCTCAACTACGCACGCAGATTGCGACGGCTGGAGCTTCTTCTGGTTCTAATTTGTGAACACAAATGGATTCTTCTGTTGGCCGCCCCGCCTGCGCGCCGGATCACGGAGCCGGAGTCTGACGCTGGATTAGCCTCCAAGACAGTGATACCGGGCGGCTTGAAAATACTACTAGTAGCATCAAGCATGATTCGCCCTCAAGTAGTCACCTGATCAGTGGAGGCATAAAAACAACAAACAGAGTCACACAGAGACGTCGCGAGAGCAAAAAAAGAAAAAGAAAAAAAAAGTCTTCCTGAGGGAAGACGTCGCCAGTGCATTGCTTCGCCGTCTCTATGCCACCGCCCACCGAAAACCAAACAAAAATATGCGGTTCGTAACAAGAAAAATGGGAAAACGTGGGTCAATCTTGGCGCCCGCCGTTTCCCCGCAGTTTCCCGGAGCCGAAGGAAGTCGCCAAGAAGGGGCGCCCCTGGTCGTGTGTGCCTACTGCCGGCAGCACAGTGAAGTCAGAGGAACGTCGCCCCATCTGGTGCTAGTACATCACAGCCACGGTCAAATCTGTTGCAGCACAGTACGTAAAGATTTGGACGTCCCGAATCGATGCAGATGATCCTCAAAAAAAAAAAAAAAGAATCGATGCAGATGCACAGCCAACAATAGCCCGAGGTCACGGCACCGGCAGCCCGGACGGACACACCACCGCATTTCTCCCCCGTTTGTCAACGCGCAGTCGCCTGAACTTTCTTGGCTCCCCCGCGGCAGCGACGGCTCTCAAACACCTCGCGCTCCTCACCTCTCATCCCGAGTAGCTCCACACACCACCCCGAGCCCCAAGGCAGACACGACGCGCGCGTCGGCCTCACTGCCAAACTTCCTCCATCCCCCGCCCGCCCGGACGCGCACGGCGCGCGACAGGCGCCCACCGCGTGCCCTCCCCGGCGAAGCCCGGCCAGCCGAGCCCGCGCGCCCCGCCGGCCTGGCGGCGGAGGACATGAAGCCCCGGGACCTGCTGGAGCGGATCCGGCGGCCCTTCGCCTCCCGCCGCGGGTCGTCGGCGTCGGCGCGGCGGGAGGAGGAGGACCTGGAGGCCATCGCGGCGCGGGAGCAGCGCGCGTTCCGCTACGAGACACTGGCGGCGGCCACGCGCAACTTCTCGGAGAAGCAGAAGCTCGGGCAGGGCGGCTTCGGCCCCGTCTACCGGGGCCGCCTCACCGACGGCCGGGAGGTGGCCGTCAAGCGGCTGGGCGCCGGGTCCAGGCAGGGCGCGCGGGAGTTCAAGAACGAGGCCAACCTGCTGTCCCGCGTCCAGCACCGCAACGTCGTCAACCTGCTCGGCTACTGCGCACACGGCGCCGACGAGAAGCTGCTCGTCTACGAGTACGTCCCCAACGAGAGCCTCGACAAGATCCTCTTCTCCGCCGCCGCCCCGCCGCCCGCCGGCAGCAAAACGCACTGTGAGTCGCTCCGTCCCATCCCACCCGTTCCCGCTGAATTTCTCGTCGCCATTCCCCTGCTTTCCTTCCAATCCATGCTTTAATTTAGTTGATTGATTGGTTGATTCGTGAGTGAATTCTCCGTTTTTCGCACTTGAAACATGAATTCCGACCAACCCTGTGCGATCGGAAGATGAAGAAACACGCTTGCACAAGAAGATGCACATGGTAGACCAGCTTGATATTTCGTGGTTGGTGGTGATATTTACTAGGAAATTAATGCACCGGAAAGTTGCATCGGCGAGTTCACACAGAGTAGGACTAGGAACGTACATGTCCGTTCATTGCTCGCGTCAGTGAGGGTGTCATGCTGCCGACGCCTCTCGGCAAGCATACTCAGATCTAAGGATAAGTCAAAGAAATGATACCCTCATAGACATCTGCTAGAATGATTGATATCCAGAATGCTGAATGCAGACGCATGCTGATTGCTGAATCGACGAGCGCAGACAATTTTATGGTAGGAATGTGGCACCAACAGCGTACACACATTCACATCAATGATCGATCTCTATCGGATGGAATAGGATCATGCTGCCAATACCTCTGTGCAACAGTGGAAGCATCTATCTCGAAATAAAAATAACTAAAGAAGTGCTACATGCATAGATATACCTGGCGCGCCAAAACTATATACAGTCAAAGTTGCAGAGGCAGTCAGCGAGTGCAGAAATTTTTGGTCTTTTTAATTAAAATTTAACGTGGCACCACCGTATAAGATGCTGATAGCCACATCCATATCCTCCCATCATTGAATTGGGTTCTGCAGGAGACTGCGCCGTACAGTTGTTGGGTTGGCAAATTGACATTTGTATTGGGCATCAGGTTGCCAACTTGGATTTAGAATTCTAGATGCACGAATTATGGGTTTTTACTACGTACAAAAAATCACGTAGGTTAATCCCTGCTCGTTGGTCATCCATGACGTTGGCGCGATGAATAACGAACGGCGCACTGTTGTAGTAGGAGTAGTAGCCTTTAGTACGTTGTGTTGTTCGTCGCTGTTGTCCCTTTAGGAAGCACGAACGGAAGCGAACAACCGTGTGATCCCGAGACCACGGCTACTGGTCCAGGCCATAAACGGCAAAAGCGCATTTTGCCCTTTTGAAAATTCCAATGCACGAATGGTGGACCGCCGCGTAGAGCTCAGTCAGCATGCTTTGTTTGACGAGTTCGTGCCCGCGGTGCGTTGTAAAAAGATGAGACCATGTCCATGTATGTATGCGTTGCCTTGCCGGTTTCACTTTCAGAACGCAACAAGAAATCTGTTAACGAGTGCCACGGCAAGTACGCAATTGCATCACATGACGCCGACATGATGCACTAGATCCATATGCATGCAGGCCGATCGCTTGCTGAGGAAGAATGGTTTGCTTTTTTACTTACGGGGCCGTACGCTTCCCGTCAAAATTCGTTGGGCGGGCCTCTGATGAAAGAGACAGTTTGATCCACGAAACCAGAATCAGTGAACAATTGTTCCTCTCCAATCGATCGGTTGCTTTTCTTATAAGACTTATAATTCACTTTTGACACCGCTACCTCGCGTTCGATCGTGAGGCAGGCGGTTCTGACGCACTTGCTCTTGCTTTGGCTGCGAATCTCCAACTCCTGCACGCGCGGTTCTTACTTACATACACGAGGAAAAGCAGTAAACGTGCACCATTCTTTTGTGCCCCCTGTGGATGGACATCGCAGCCAGTCTCTACGTGAACTGATAGCAGTAGTAGCCTAGTGCCAAACCCTAACCCAACTATTCTTCTGCTTTGACCAGGCGGCCTTTCTTGCGATAAGCCTTTTGACCGAGTCAAAGTCTTCCACTAGCTGTTTCCGGCATTGAATGCCTTGGTTTTCCTCATGTTAGTCTTACGTGGGTGCCTCTGGGTGCAGTGTACAACCGCGCTGCACCCGGGGCTGGATTCAGTTCATGTGCACGTTTCTTGCTCCCTCCGTTTGATTCCTCCCCCCCTGGCCGACCTGGTCCATGAGGCGGCGCACACACGTCGCCATCAGGTCCGATCCGATGTGTCATCGTAGAGTGCCGGGCAGCAGACGGCGACGCTAACCTGCTGGGGCTGCCGTGTGTGCGGTGCCAAGTTTAACTGAATTTTGCAAGCTGGAATGAACGGGGTTTTCATCTCGGCATGCTCTGTATTGTACGTAGCTGAGCATCTCCAACATGCGCGCTAAAAAAAATTACAACGTCGAAATAGCGTTTTAGCGCGTGCAGAAGGGTGGTTGCTTTTCCTGGCGCTGCAAAATTTAGCGTGCCGCTGTAACGTTTCACCAGGCGCGGTAAAATCCAGCGCGCACGCTCAGCCGGCGCTTGAATTTTTTTTAATAAAACAACACATATGGAAACATTCATAGTTCAAATTCATAGCATAGTTCAAGCCCCAAACCACAAGCAAGTTCATACGATATTAAAGAAAAATAGATAAAACGATGCTAGACTACTCCTCGTCCTCCTCGGTGGTATAGTCCGACGACGTAAACGTGTCGAGTCACCGAGGATCTTCATCGTCCCAGGTCGACGCCGGGTTGTCGAGCTGGGCTTCCGCCAGTTCCTTTCGCGCACGCTTGACGGCCCGACGCGCGGCTCGCTCCGCCCTGCTCTGCGCACAGAACTCGTTCTCGGCAACGACATCCTGAGGGAAGCGCTCGCGCCACACCGCCATGGCGTGCTCATCCGCCTCGGTGATGAGGAGGCGGTGCTACTTCTTCCGCTGGAGGCGGCGATCCTTGTCGCTGATTAGTCGCGGGGGAGGCACGAGATCCTGCGCCTGCTGGCGCGTCCACACGTCGTTGAAATTCATCTGCGACCGAGGCCGCCCGAGGCGCCACGCTGCCGCGTCGTACGCGTGGGCGGCCTCGTGGGCGGTGTCGAATGTTCCGAGCACGAGACGTGTATCGCCGGAGCGGATCTCCGCGTAATACACGCCGGAGGGGCGGAGGCGAACCCTGCGGTAGCCCGAGCTGCTACGGGGGCGCGGCGGCATGGCGGGGCGCTGGAACCGACGGGGGGAGAAGGCGCGGCGGCGGCGGCGGCAGAGCGCTGGAAGAGGCGGGAAGAGAAGGCACGGCAGCGGCAGGGCGCTAGAAGAGGTAGATGAAGAAGGCGCGGCGGGAGGGAAGTTTCTGGCGGTTGGCGGGCGCAAGCTCGCGGCTTTTATCCCAGCGCGCTGGGCGTCGCGTGGCAAAACTCCCGCGTGCGCTGCTGCTTTTCCCCACGCGTGGGCCAATTTATTTCGCACGCGTGAGCCTGCTGAAGCGCGCCACGCGGCCTCTCACGCGTCAAACTGGCTGTTTTTCCAGGGCGCCGCAAATTTTGCGCTTCGGTTGGAGATGCTCTAATGTCAATATTCTTGGTTTTTTTCCCAATATCCAGCCGGCAGCAGCAGCGACGGCGACAGGCCATTGCGCGCGGAGCTGACGTGGCCGCGGCGGCTGGAGGTGGTGGTGGGCGTGGCGCGGGGGCTGCTGTACCTGCACGAGGACGCGCACACCCCCATCATCCACCGCGACATCAAGGCCAGCAACATCCTCCTCGACGACCGCTGGGTCGCCAAGATCGCCGACTTCGGCATGGCCCGCCTCTACCCGGAGGCCGGCGACGGCCGCTCCCACGTCCAGACCCGCGTCGCCGGCACCAACGGCTACATGGCGCCCGAGTACCTCATGCACGGCCACCTCTCCGCCAAGGCCGACGTCTTCAGCTTCGGCGTCCTCGTCCTCGAGATCCTCTCCGGCCGCAAGAACTCCTCCTTCATCCCGCCGCCCAGATCCAGCGCCGACAACCTCCTCGATTACGTACGTAGTAGTATGTGCGATTTCTTCCATTGATGATCCGTGTCATCACGTGCATGCAGCTAGCCTAGAAGAATAAAAATGTGTTGCATGCATGCAGGCCTGGAAGCTGTACAAGGAGGAGCGGAGCATGGAGCTGCTGGACCCGTCGGTGAAGTCGTCGGCCGCGCCGGACCAGGTGCTCATGTGCGTCCGCATCGGGCTGCTGTGCGTGCAGGCGGACCCGCGGCTGCGGCCGGACATGAAGCGCGTGGTCATCATCCTCTCCAAGAAGCAGAGCACGCTGGAGGAGCCGACGCGGCCTGGGGCGCCCGGGTCGCGGTACCGGAGGAGGGCGCACGGCCTGCGCAGCTCGTCGCAGTACTCCGACGGGTCGTCGTCGGGCACGACCCCGTCGACGTCGCACGCGTCGGCGTCCGCATCGGCATCGGCATCAGCGTCGAACGCGATGACGACGTCGAGCACGCGCACTTTGCGGAGCCGGGGGCTCCCGTCGCAGCGGGAAGAGGAGGAGTTGCCCAACGGCAGCTGAAGTCTGACTGCCTGAAGCTCACTGTAGATATGTCCATTCTTTTTCATCTCGTTTCTTTTTTGTCTGCTCGGAGATTCTAGATTAGATAGTACTCCCTCTGTCCCAAAATAAATGAGCTTAATACAACCTTGTATTAAAGTTAGTACAAAGTTGAGACACTTATTTTGTGACGGAGTGAGTATGATTATCTTGGTAGTGGATAGAAAGAAGTAGAATGATCGGCCGGATTATTTTAGGGTGATGCTACTAGTTCGTAGCCGGAGGAAAATGACTGAACTGTCGGCCGATCGATTACTGGCAGTGACAGGGAGTGTGCATAGCAAAAAATGCCGTGTTTACAAAATTCCTTTCCAGGAAATTGAAGAGGCCGCATCCAACCCGTGACTGCATAGCAATACTCACAATCTCTTATTTCAAAGATGGTGACGCCGTAGCAGAAAATTAAGCAAAACCGAGAGCAACAACGCTGACAACAAGAGTGAGTGAAGTTTGTACTGACAGCAAGCAGTTCCCTACCCCATAGGTGTTTCCCCAATATCAGATTCATGACTAGCGTAATGCCAGTTCATTGCTACGAGAAACTAAATGATTCAGTTGTCCTGGCATTAGTAGTATATAACATCACTTTAGCTACATATCAGTCAGCTGAATTTCGAATTCGGGTCAGTCGGTTTTGAATGAAGGAAGGGCCTCGCCGGAGAGAATGAAGGGGCTCGCCGTCATCACCCCATTATCTATCTTAGGATTCAGGGTGGGGGCGGCGGTGGACGGCGGTGATGGAGGCAGTGGTGGGGCTTCGTCGGAGAAAAAAAGCTGATTGTTTTGGTAGATATGTCCATTCTTTTTCGTCCTCTCTTTCTGTGTCTGCTCAGAGTAGTATGATGATTGTTTTGGTAGTTGGTAGGAAGAAGTTAGAAGGATCTGTTGGATTATTTTAGGGTGATGCTAGTTCGTAGCCGGAGGGAGATGACTGAACTGTCGGTCGATCGATTACTGGCAGTGACAGGGAATGTGCATAGCAAATTGAGAGTGATAAATGCCGTGTTTACAAAATTCCTTTCCAGGCAATACTCACAATCCCTTATTTCAAAGATGGTGACGCCGTAGCAGAAAATTAAGCAAAACCGAGAACAACAACGCTGACAACAAGAGTGAGTGGAGTTTGTACTGACAGCAAGCAGTTCCCTACCCCATAGGTGTTTCCCCAATATCAGATTCATGACTAGCGTAATGCCAGCTCATTGCTACGAGACACTAAATGATTCAGTTGTCCTGGCATTAGTAGTATATAACATCATTTTAGCTACATATCAATCAGCTGAATTTCGAATTTGGGTCAGTCGATTTTGAATGAAGGAAGGGCCTCGCCGGAGAGAATGAAGGGGCTCGCCGTCATCATCCCACTATCTATCTTAGGGTTCAGGGTGGGGGCGGCGGTGGATGGCGGTGATGGAGGCAGTGGTGGGGCTTCGTCGGAGAAAAAAAGCTGATTGTTTTAGTAGATATGTCCATTCTTTTTCGTCCTCTCTTTCTGTGTCTGCTCAGAGTAGTATGATGATTGTTTTGGTAGTGGGTAGGAAGAAGTTAGAAGGATCTGTCGAATTATTTTATGGTGATGCTAGTTCGTAGCCGGAGGCAGATGACTGAACTGTCGGCCGATCGATTACTGGCAGTGACAGGGAATGTGCATAGCAAATTGAGAGCGATAAATGCTGTGTTTACAAAATTCCTTTCCAGGAAATTGAAGAGGCCACATCCAACCTGCACAGCAATACTCACAATCTCTTATTTCAAAGATGGTGACGCCGTAGCAGCAAATTAAGCAAAACCGAGAACAACAACGCTGACAACAAGAGTGAGTGATGTTTATATTGACAGCAAGCAGTTCCCTACCCCATAGGTGTTTCCCCAATATCAGGTTCATGACTAGCGTAATGCCAGTTCATTGCTACGAGACACTAAATGATTCAGTTGTCCTGGCATTAGTAGTATATAACATCACTTTAGCTACATATCAGTCAGCTGAATTTCGAATTCGGGTCAGTCGATTTTGAATGAACGAAGGGCCTCGCCGGAGAGAATGAAGGGGCTCGCCGTCATCACCCCATTATCTATCTTAGGGTTCAGGGTGGGGGCGGCGGTGGGCGGCGGTGATGGAGGCAGTGGTGGGGCTTCGTCGGAGAAAAAAAGCTGATTGTTTTAGTAGATATGTCCATTCTTTTTCTGCCTCTCTTTCTGTGTCTGCTCAGAGTAGTATGATGATTGTTTTGGTAGTGGGTAGGAAGAAGTTAGAAGGATCTGTCTGATTATTTTAGGGTGATGCTAGTTCCTAGCCAGAGGGAGATGACTGAACTGTCGGCCGATCGATTACTGGCAGTGACAGGGAATGTGCATAGCAAATTGAGAGCGATAAATGTCGTGTTTACAAAATTCCTTTCAAGGAAGTTGAAGAGGCCGTCTCCAACCCGTGACTGCATAGCAATACTCACAATCTCTTATTTTTCAAAGATGGTGACGCCGTAGCAGAAAATTAAGCAAAACCGAGAACAACAACGCTGACAATAAGAGTGAGTGAAGTTTGTACTGACAGCAAGCAGTTCCCTACCCCATAGGTTATTCCCCAATATCAGATTCATGACTAGCGTAATGCCAGTTCATTGCTACGAGACACTAACTGATTCAGTTGTCCTGGCATTACTAGTATATAACATCACTTTAGCTACATCTCAGTCAGCTAAATTTCGAATTCGGGTCAGTCGATTTTGAATGAAGGAAGGGCCTCGCCGGAGAGAATGAAGGGGCTCGCCGTCATCACCCCATTATCTATCTTAGGGTTCAGGGTGGGGGCGGCAGTGGACGGCGGTGATGGAGGTAGTGGTGGGGCTTCGTCGGAGAAAAAAAGCTGATTGTTTTGGTAGATATGTCCATTCTTTTTCGTCCTCTCTTTCTGTGTCTGCTCAGAGTAGTATGATGATTGTTTTGGTAGTGGGTCAGAAGAAGTTAGAAGGATCTGTCGGATTATTTTAGGGTGATGCTAGTTCGTAGCCGGAGGGAGATGACTGAACTGTTGGCCGATCGATTACTCGAAGTGACAGGGAATGTGCATAGCAAATTGAGGGCGATAAATGCCGTGTTTACAAAATACCTTTCTAGGAAATTGAAGAGGCCGCATCCAACCTGCACAGCAATACACACAATCCCCTATTTCAAAGATGGTGACGCCGTAGCAGAAAATTAAGCAAAACCGAGAACAACAACGCTGACAACAAGAGTGAGTGGAGTTTGTACTGACAGTAGGCAGTTCCC
Source organism: Thinopyrum elongatum (assembly GCA_011799875.1). Taxonomy (NCBI): domain Eukaryota; kingdom Viridiplantae; phylum Streptophyta; class Magnoliopsida; order Poales; family Poaceae; genus Thinopyrum; species Thinopyrum elongatum. Next base: position 318,157,265 of record CM022301.1, read on the forward strand.
TACCCCACAGGTGTTTCCCCAATATCAGATTCATGACTAGCGTAATGCCAGTTCATTGCTACGAGACACTAAATGATTCAGTTGTCCTAGCATTAGTAGTATATAACATCACTTTAGCTACATATCAGTCAGCTGAATTTCAAATTCGGGTCAGTCGATTTTGAATGAAGAAAGGGCCTCGCCGGAGACAATGAAGGGGCTCGCCGTCATCATCCCATTATCTATCTTAGGGTTCAGGGTGGGGGCGGCGGTGGACGGCGGTGATGGAGGCATTGGTGGGGCTTCGTCGGAGAAAAAAAGCTGATTGTTTTGGTAGATATGTCCATTCTTTTTCGTCCTCTCTTTCTGTGTCTGCTTAGAGTAGCATGATGATTGTTTCGGTAGTGGGTAGGAAGAAGTTAGAAGGATCTGTCGGATTATTTTAGGGTGATGCTAGTTCGTAGCCGGAGGAAGATGAATGAACTGTCGGCCGATCGATTACTGGCAGTGACAGGGAATGTGCATAGCAAATTGAGAGCGATAAATGCCGTGTTTACAAAATTCCTTTCCAGGAAGTTGAAGAGGCCGCATCCAACCTGCACAACAATACTCACAATCTCTTATTTCAAAGATGGTGACGCCGTAGCAGCAAATTAAGCAAAACCGAAAACAACAACGCTGACAACAAGAGTGAGTGATGTTTATATTGACAGCAAGCAGTTCCCTACCCCATAGGTGTTTCCCCAATATCAGGTTCATGCCTAGCGTAATGCCAGTTCATTGCTACGAGACACTAAATGATTCAGTTGTCCTGGCATTAGTAGTATATAACATCACTTTAGCTACATATCAGCCAACTGAATTTTGAATTCGGGTCAGTCAATTTTGGCTCGCCGTCATCACCCCATTATCTATCTTAGGGTTCAGGGTGGGGGCGGCGGTGGGCGGCGGTGATGGAGGCAGTGGTGGGGCTTCGTCGGAGAAAAAAAGCTGATTGTTTTAGTAGATATGTCCATTCTTTTTCGTCCTCTCTTTCTGTGTCTGCTCAGAGTAGTATGATGATTGTTTTGGTAGTGGGTAGGAAGAAGTTAGAAGGATCTGTCGGATTATTTTAGGGTGATGCTAGTTCCTAGCCGGAGGGAGATGACTGAAATGTCGGCCGATCGATTACTGGCAGTGGCAGGGAATGTGCATAGCAAATTGAGAGCGATAAATGACGTGTTTACAAAATTCCTTTCTAGGAAGTTGAAGAGCCCGTCTCCAACCCGTGACTGCATAGCAATACTCACAATCTCTTATTTTCAAAGATGGTGACACCGTAGCAGAAAATTAAGCAAAACCGAGAACAACAACGCTGACAATAAGAGTGAGTGAAGTTTGTACTGACAACAAGAAGTTCCCTACCCTATAGGTTATTCCCCAATATCAGATTCATTACTAGCGTAATGTCAGTTCATTGCTACGAGACACTAAATGATTCAGTTGACCTGGCATTAGTAGTATATAACATCACTTTAGCTACATATCAGTCAACTGAATTTCGAATTCGGGTCAGTCGATTTTGAATGAAGGAAGGGCCTCGCCGGAGAGAATGAAGGGGCTCGCCGTCATCACCCCATTATCTATCTTAGGGTTCAGGGTGGGGGCGGCAGTGGACGGCGGTGATGGAGGCAGTGGTGGGGCTTCGTCGGAGAAAAAAAGCTGATTGTTTTGGTAGATATGTCCATTCTTTTTCGTCCTCTCTTTCTGTGTCTGCTCAGAGTAGTATGATGATTGTTTTGGTAGTGGGTCAGAAGAAGTTAGAAGGATCTGTCGGATTATTTTAGGGTGATGCTAGTTCGTAGCCGGAGGAAGATGAATGAACTGTCGGCCGATCGATTACTGGCAGTGACAGGGAATGTGCATAGCAAATTGAGAGCGATAAATGCCGTGTTTACAAAATTCCTTCCCAGGAAGTTGAAGAGGCCGTCTCCAACCCGTGACTGCATAGCAATACCTTGGTTAATTGGTAAAGATACATGAATTTGGTGCCCCGCCCAAGAAAGAGACCCAAGTCCTAATAATCCCGCTAAGTGGTGATTCAACATGGATTCTACATCTTGGAACCAGGCCAATTTGGGAGCGGCTTTGTGATAATGGAACCAACCAGCAAAAAGCATTAACGCTGCAAAAATCAATGCACCAATTGCAGTACAATAGAGTTGTAATTCACTAGTTATTCCAGATGCTCGCCAAAGCTGAAAAAAACCAGAGGTTATTTGGATTCCTCGGAAACCCCTTTTCGACTCTGACTCCCCCACTCCAGTCGTTGCTTTTCTTTCTGTTACTTCGAAAGTAGCTGCTTCAGCTTCAGCCACGAAAAGTCAGAAATTCTGCGTATTTGGACCAATTTAAAGTGGATGCTACTACCGTACTTTCCAGAGGATTAGCTTCCAAGGGTATTTATCCAGCAGTAGATCCTTTAGATTCAACCTCAACTATGCCCACTGACTCCCTTTAATGGTACGCCAAGATATCGCTCATAACGACTGCAAAGGCATATTTCTTCGGAGTCTTCCGCTCGAGTCCTATATTCTTCTTCTAGGGTCCTATATCTAAATTTAACAATTCCTGAACCCTTTTTATCTTTTCTGTATCGGGGATCGTCAAAATAAGCAAAAATAGTATTTCTACGTAAAACACCCATAAAGGGGATTTCGATTGAAATCCCAAAACAGGATATTAGTTCTTTCTCTTGTTCTTGATGATATTGTAATGGAATGACGAACCTATTTCTTCGCTTTTTCGCCAACAAATCTGAATTATCTTGAAAAATAGAAGGATAGATAAAATTCCAATGGTCATTGGACATGATTCGATCCGACGTTGAATAATCAAGAATTTCCCTATCTTTTTTACCATAAGTATTCATTTGATCTTGATCCTTGTGGAGTGAAAAAGACGCTATACTGGATCTGCACATACTTACTGACAATATCCATAAATGGCTTGTTTTTGGTAATCGGCGAAGGCGATTTCAGAATCAAAAAAAGTAAAGTCAAAATTATTTAGCTTATTCTCTCAATTTCAATCGACCGCTGCTGGATTTAGTATATCTAATATGAATTGGCGATCAGAACACATATGGGTAGAACTTCTAAAAGGTTCTCGAAAAAGGGGTAATTTTTTCTGGGCCTGTATTCTTTTTCTAGGTTCACTAGGATTCTTATCGGTTGGGACTTCCAGTTATCTTGGTAAGAATATTATATCTATACTTCCATCTCAAGAAATTATTTTTTTTCCGCAGGGGGTCGTGATGTCTTTCTACGGAATCGCAGGCCTATTCATTAGCTCCTACTTGTGGTGTACTATTTTGTGGAATGTAGGTAGTGGTTATGACCGATTCGATAGAAAAGAGGGAATAGTGTGCATTTTTCGTTGGGGATTCCCTGGAATAAAACGTCGCGTCTTCCTTCGATTCCTTATGCGGGATATCCAATCAATTAGAATTCAGGTTAAAGAGGGTCTTTATCCTCGTCGTATACTCACAATCTCTTATTTTCAAAGATGGTGACGCCGTAGCAGAAAATTAAGCAAAACCGAGAACAACAACGCTGACAATAAGACTGAGTGAAGTTTATCCTGACAGCAAGCAGTTCCCTACCCCATAGGTTATTCCCCAATATCAGATTCATGACTAGCGTAATGCCAGTTCATTGCTACGAGACAATAAATGATTCAGTTGTCCTGGCATTAGTAGTATATAACATCACTTTAGCTACATATCTGTCAACTGAATTTCGAATTCGGGTCAGTCGATTTTTAATGAAGGAAGGGCCTCGCCGGAGAGAATGAAGGGGCTCGCCGTCATCACCCCGTTATCTGTCTTAGGGTTCAGGGTGGGGGCGGCAGTGGACGGCGGTGATGGAGGCAGTGGTGGGGCTTCGTCGGAGAAAAAAAGCTGATTGTTTTGGTAGATATGTCCATTCTTTTTCGTCCTCCCTTTCTGTGTCTGCTCAGAGTAGTATGATGATTGTTTTGGTAGTGGGTCAGAAGAAGTTAGAAGGATTTGTCGGATTATTCTAGGGTGATGCTAGTTCGTAGCCGGAGGGAGATGACTGAACTGTCGGCCGATCGATTACTCAAAGTGACAGGGAATGTGCATAGCAAATTGAGGGCGATAAATGCCGTGTTTACAAAATACCATTCCAGGAAATTGAAGAGGCTGCATCCAACCTGCACAGCAATACACAAAATCCCTTATTTCAAAGATGGTGACGTCATAGCAGAAAATTAAGCAAAACCGAGAACAACAACGCTGACAACAAGAGTGAGTGGAGTTTGTACTGACAGCAGGCAGTTCCCTACCCCATAGGTGTTTCCCCAATATCAGATTCATGACTACCGTAATGCCAGTTCATTGCTACGAGACACTAAATGATTCAGTTGTCCTGGCATTAGTAGTATATAACATCACTTTAGCTACATATCAGTCAGCTGAATTTCGAATTCAGGTCTGTCGATTTTGAATGAATAAAGGGCCTCGCCGGAGACAATGAAGGGGCTCGCCGTCATAACCCCATTATCTATCTTAGGGTTCAGGGTTGGGGCGGCGGTGGATGGCGGTGATGGAGGCAGTGGTGGGGCTTCGTCGGAGAAAAAAAGCTGATTGTTTTGGTAGATATGTCCATTCTTTTTCGTCCTCTCTTTCTGTGTCTGCTCAGAGTAGTATGATGATTGTTTTGGTAGTGGGTCAGAAGAAGTTAGAAGGATCTATCGGATTATTTTAGGGTGATGCTAGTTCGTAGCCGGAGGGAGATGAATGAACTGTCGGCCGATCGATTACTGGCAGTGACAGGGAATGTGCATAGCAAATTGAGAGCGATAAATGCCGTGTTTACAAAATTCCTTTCCAGGAAGTTGAAGAGGCCGTATCCAACCCATGACTGCATAGTAATACTCACAATCTCTTATTTCAAAGATGGTGACGCCGTAGCAGAAAATTAAGCAAAACTGAGAACAACAACGCTGACAACAAGAGTGAGTGAAGTTTGTACTGACAGCAAGCAGTTCCCTACCCCATAGGTGTTTCCCCAATATCAGATTCATGACTAGCGTAATGCCAGTTCATTGCTACAAGACACTAAATGATTCAGTTGTCCTTGCATTAGTAGTGTATAACATCACTTTAGCTACATATTAGTCAGATGAATTTCGAATTCGGGTCAGTCAATTTTGAATGAAGGAAGGGCCTCGCCGGAGAGAATGAAGGGGCTCGCCGTCATCACCCCAATATCTATCTTAGGGTTCAGGGTGGGGGCGGCGGTGGGCGGCGGTGATGGAGGCAGTGGTGGGGCTTCGTCGGAGAAAAAAAGCTGATTGTTTTAGTAGATATGTCCATTCGTTTTCGTCCTCTCTTTCTGTGTCTGCTCAGCGTAGTATGATGATTGTTTTGGTAGTGGGTAGGAAGAAGTTAGAAGGATCTTTCGGATTATTTTAGGGTGATGCTAGTTCCTAGCCGGAGGGAGATGACTGAACTGTCGGCCGATCGATTAGTGGCAGTGACAGGGAATGTGCATAGCAAATTGAGAGCGATAAATGCCGTGCTTACAAAATTCCTTTCTAGGAAGTTGAAGAGGCCGTCTCCAACCCGTGACTGCATAGCAATACTCACAATCTCTTATTTTCAAAGATGGTGACGCCGTAGCAGAAAATTAAGCAAAACCGAGAATAACAACGCTGACAATAAGAGTGAGTGAAGTTTGTACTGACAGCAAGCAGTTCCCTACCCCATAGGTTATTCCCCAATATCAGATTCATGACTAGGATAATGCCAGTTCATTGCTACGAGACACTAAATGATTCAGTTGTCCTAGCATTAGTAGTATATAACATCACTTTAGCTACATATCAGTCAGCTGAATTTTGAATTCGGGTCTGTCGATTTTGAATGAAGGAAGGGCCTCGCCGGAGAGAATGAAGGGGCTCGCCGTCATCACCCCATTATCTATCTTTGGGTTCAGGGTGGGGGCGGCAGTGGACGGCGGTGATGGAGGCAGTGGCGGGGCTTCGTCGGAGAAAAAAAGCTGATTGTTTTGGTAGATATGTCCATTCTTTTTCGTCCTCTCTTTCTGTATCTGCTCAGAGTAGTATGATGATTGTTTTGGTAGTGGGTCAGAAGAAGTTAGAAGGATCTGTCGGATTATTTTAGGGTGATGCTAGTTCGTAGCCGGAGGGAGAAGACTGAACTGTCGGCCGATCGATTACTCGCAGTGACAGGGATTGTGCATAGCAAATTGAGGGCGATAAATGCCGTGTTTACAAAATACCTTTCCAGGAAATTGAAGAGCCCGCATCCAACCTGCACAGCAATACACACAATCCCTTATTTCAAAGATGGTGTCGCCATAGCAGAAAATTAAGCAAAACCGAGAACAACAACGCTGACAACAAGAGTGAGTGGAGTTTGTACTGACAGCAGGCAGTTCCTTACCCCATAGGTGTTTCCCCAATATCAGATTCATGACTAGCGTAATGCCAGTTCATTGCTACGAGACAATAAATGATTCAGTTGTCCTAGCATTAGTAGTATATAACATCACTTTAGCTACATATCAGTCAGCTGAATTTCGAATTCGGGTCAGTCGATTTTGAATGAAGAAAGGGCCTCGCCGGAGACAATGAAGGGGCTCGCCATCATGACCCCATTATATATCTTAGGGTTCAGGGTGGGGGCGGCGGTGGACGGCGGTGATGGAGGCAGTGGTGGGGCTTCGTCGGAGAAAAAAAGCTGATTGTTTTGGTAGATATGTCCATTCTTTTTCGTCCTCTCTTTCTGTGTCTACTCAGAGTAGCATGATGATTGTTTCAGTAGTGGGTAGGAAGAAGTTAGAAGGTTCTATAAGATTATTTTAGGGTGATGCTCGTTCGTAGCTGGAGGGAGATGACTGAACTGTCGGCCGATCGATTACTGGCAGTGACAGGGAATGTGCATAGCAAATTGTGAGCGATAAATGCCATGTTTACAAAATTCCTTTCCAGGAAGTTGAAGAGGCCGTATCCAACCCATGACTGCATAGTAATACTCACAATCTCTTATTTCAAAGATGGTGACGCCGTAGCAGAAAATTAAGCAAAACTGAGAACAACAACGCTGACAACAAGAGTGAGTGAAGTTTGTACTGACAGCAAGCAGTTCCCTACCCCATAGGTGTTTCCCCAATATTAGATTCATGACTAGCGTAATGCCAGTTCATTGCTACGAGACACTAAATGATTCAGTTGTCCTGGCATTAGTAGTGTATAACATCACTTTAGCTACATATCAGTCAGCTGAATTTCGAATTCGGGTCAGTCGATTTTGAATGAAGGAAGGGCCTCGCCAGAGAGAATGAAGGGGCTCGCCGTCATCACCCCATTATCTATCTTAGGGTTCAGGGTGGGGGCGGCAGTGAACGGTGGTGATGGAGGCAGTGATGGGGCTTCGTCGGAGAAAAAAAGCTGATTGTTTTGGTAGATATGTCCATTCTTTTTCGTCCTCTCTTTCTGTGTCTGCTCAGAGTAGTATGATGATTGTTTTGGTAGTGGGTCGGAAGAAGTTAGAAGGATCTGTCGGATTATTTTAGGGTGATGCTAGTTCGTAGCCGGAGGGAGATGACTGAACTGTCGGCCGATCAATTACTTGAAGTGACAGGGAATGTGCATAGCAAATTGAGGGTGATAAATGCCGTGTTTACAAAATCCCTTTCCAGGAAATTGAAGAGGACGCATCCAACCTGCATAGCAATACTCACAATCCCTTATTTCAAAGATGGTGACACCGTAGCAGAAAATTAAGCAAAACCGAGAACAACAACGCTGACAACAAGAGTGAGTGGAGTTTGTACTGACAGCAAGCAGTTCCCTACCCCATAGGTGTTTCCCCAATATCAGATTCATGACTAGCCTAATGCCAGTTCATTGCTATGAGACACTAAATGATTCAGTTGTCCTAGCATAAGTAGTATATAACATCACTTTAGCTACATATCAGTCAGCTGAATTTCGAATTCGGGTCAGTCGATTTTGAATGAAGGAAGGGCCTCGCCGGAGAGAATGAAGGGGCTCGCCGTCATCACCCCATTATCTATCTTAGGGTTCAGGGTGGGGGCGGCGGTGGTAGGCGGTGATGGAGGCAGTTGTGGGGCTTCGTCGGAGAAAAAAAGCTGATTGTTTTGTTAGATATGTCCACTCTTTTTCGTCCTCTCTTTCTGTGTCTGCTCAGAGTAGTATGATGACTGTTTTGGTAGTGGGTAGGAAGAAGTTAGAAGGATCTATCGGATTATTTTTGGGTGATGCTAGTTCGTAGCCGGAGGGAGATGACTGAACTGTCGGCCGATCGATTACTGGCAGTGACAGGGAAGGTGCATAGCAAATTGAGAGCGATGAATGTCGTGTTTACAAAATTCCTTTCTAGGAAGTTGAAGAGGCCGTATCCAACCCACGAATGCATAGCAATACTCACAATCTCTTATTTCAAAGATGGTGACGCCGTAGCAGAAAATTAAGCAAAACCGAGAACAACAACGCTGACAACAAGAGTGAGTGAAGTTTGTACTGACAGCAAGCAATTCCCTACCCCATAGGTGTTTACCCAATATCAGATTCATGACTAGCGTAATGCCAGTTCATTGCTACGAGACACTAAATGATTCAGTTATCCTAGCATTAGTAGTATATAACATCACTTTAGCTACATATCAGTCAGCTGAATTTCGAATTCGGGCCAGTCGATTTTGAATGAAGGAAGGGCCTCGCCGGATGGAATGAAGGGGCTCGACGTCATCACCCCATTATCTATCTTAGGGTTCAGGGTGGGGGCGGCGGTGGATGGCGGTGGTGGAGGCAGGGTGGGGATTCATCGGAGAAAAAAAGCTGATTGTTTTTTTAGATATGTCCATTCTTTTTCGTCCTCACTTTCTGTGTCTGCTCAGAGTAGTATGATGATTGTTTTGGTAGTTGGTAGGAAGAAGTTAGAAGGATGTGTCGGATTATTTTAGGGTGATGCTAGTTCATAGCCGGAGGGAGATGATTGAACTGTCGGCCGATCGATTATTGGTAGTTACAAGGAATGTGCGTAGCAAATTGAGAGCGACAAATGCCATGTTTACAAAATTCCTTTCCAGGAAATTGAAGAGGCCGCATCCAACCTGCAGAGCAATACTCACAATCCCTTATTTCAAAGATGGTGATGCCGTAGCAAAAAATTAAGCAAACCCGAGAACAACAACGCTGACAACAAGAGTGAGTGGAGTTTGTACTGACAGCAAGCAGTTCCCTACCCCATAGGTGTTTCCCCAATATCAGATTCATGACTAGCGTAATGCCAGTTCATTGCTACAAGACACTAAATGATTCAGTTGTCCTGGCATTAGTAGTATATAACATCATTTTAGCTACATATCAGTCAGCTGAATTTCGAATTCAGGTCAGTCGATTTTGAATGAAGGAAGGGCCTCGCCAGAGAGAATGAAGGGGCTCGCCGTCATCACCCCATTATCTATCTTAGGGTTCAGGGTGGGGGCGGCAGTGGACGGCGGTGATGGAGGCAGTGGTGGGGCTTCGTCGGAGAAAAAAGCTGATTGTTTTGGTAGATATGTGCATTCTATTTCATCCTCTCTTTCTGTGTCTGCTCGGAGTAGTATGATGATTGTTTTGGTAGTGGGTAGGAAGAAGTTAGAAGGATCTGTCGAATTATTTTAGGGTGATGCTAGTTCGTAGCCGGAGGGAGATGACTGAATTGTCGGCCGATCAATTACTTGAAGTGACAGGGAATGTGCATAGCAAATTGAGGGTGATAAATGCCGTGTCGAATTATAAAGTTGCTCTACAGGTATCTCCGATGGTGTCTGTTGGGTTGGCATAGATCAAGATTAGGATTTGTCACTCCGAGTATCGGAGAGGTATCTCTGGGCCCTCTCGGTAATGCACATCATAAGAAGCCTTGCAAGCAAGGTGACTAATGAGTTAGTTACAGGATGATGTATTACAGAACGAGTAAATAGACTTGCTGGTAATGAGATTGAACTAGGTATGAAGATACCGACGATCGAATCTCGGGCAAGTAACATACCGATGGACAAAGGGAATAACGTATGTTGTCATAACGTTCGACTGATAAAGATCTTCGTAGAATATGTAGGAGCCAATATGAGCATCCAGGTTCCGCTATTGGTTATTGACCAGAGAAGTGTCTCGGTCATGTCTACATAGTTCTCGAACCCGTAGGGTCCGCACGCTTAACGTTCGATGACGATTTTGTATTATATGAGTTATATGATTTGGTGACCGAATTTTGTTCGGAGTCCAGGATGAGATCACGGACATGACGAGGAGTCTCGAAATGGTCGAGAGGTAAATATTGATATATAGGACGATGGTATTCGGACACCGGAAGTGTTCCGGAGGGTACCGGGTACATATCGGGTCACCGGAAGGGGTTCCGGGCACCCCCGGCAAAAGATATGGGCCTAATGGGCCAAGAGGGGAAACACAGCAGCCAGCAGGGGCTGCTGCACCCCCCATATGGGCCGCACCTGAGGGGAAGGAAAGAGGGGAAGAGAGAAGGAAGGGGAGGGATTCGGCCTCCCCTTCCTTCCCTCCTCCTTCCTCCTTCCTTTCCCCTCCGGTAAATATGGAGGGGGGGGCGAATTGGACTAGGGCCCCAAGTAGGATTCCTCCTACTTGGGGCGCCCCATGGCAGCTCCCCTCCCCCTCCCACCTATATATACATGGGGAGGGGGCGCCTAGAACACACACAAATAACCGTTAGCCGTGTGCGGCGCCCCCCTCCACAGTTTACGCCTCCGGTCATATTCTCGTAGTGCTTAGGTGAAGCCCTGCGCAGATCACTTCACCATCACCGTCACCACGCCGTTGTGCTGACGGAACTCATCTACTTCCTCGACACTTTGCTGGATCAATAGTTCGAGGGACGTCATCGAGCTGAACGTGTGCAGAACTCGGAGGTGCCGTACGTTCGGTGCTTGATCGGTCGAAACGAGAAGAAGTTCGACTACATCAACCGCGTTGTCAAACGCTTCCGCTTTCGGTCTACGAGGGTACGTAGACACACTCTCCCCCTCTCGTTGCTATGCATCTCCTAGATAGATCTTGTGTGAGCGTAGGAATTTTTTTGAAATTGCATGCTACGTTTCCCAACAGTGGCATCCGAGCCAGGTCTATGCATAGATGATATGCACGAGTAGAACACAAAGAGTTGTGGGCGGTGATCGTCATACTGCTTACCACCAATGTCTTATTTTGATTCGGCGGTATTGTTGGATGAAGCGGCCCGGACCAACCTTACATGACCACGTTCATGAGACCGGTTCCACCGACAGACATGCAACTAGTTTTGCATAAAGGAGGCTGGCGGGTGTCTGTTTCTCCTACTTTAGTTGAATCGAATTTGACTGCGGCCGGTCCTTGTTGAAGGTTAAAACAGCAAACTTCATAAATCACCGTTGTGGTTTTGATGCGTAGGTAAGAACGGTTCTTGCTAGAAGCCCGTAGCAGCCACGTAAAACTTGCAACAACAAAGTAGAGGACGTCTAACTTGTTTTTGCAGGGCATGTTGTGATGTGATATGGTCAAGACATGATGTGATATATGTTGTTGTATGAGATGATCATGTTTTCTAAAAGTTATCGGCAACTGGAAGGAGCCTTATGGTTGTCGCTTTATTGTATGAAATGCAAACGCCATATAATTGCTTTACTTTATCACTATGCGTTAGCGATAGTTGTAGAAGCAATAGTTGGCGAGACGACCACGACGCAATGATGGAGATCAAGGTGTCGAGCCGGTGACGATGGAGATCATGACGATGCTTTGGAGATGGAGATCAAAAGCACAAGATGATGATGGCCATATCATGTCACATATTTTGATTGCATGTGATGTTTATCTTTTATGCATCTTATTTTGCTTAGTACGGCGGAAGCATTATAAGATGATCCCTTCACTAAATTTCAAGGTATAAGTGTTCTCCCTGAGTATGCACGGTTGCGACAGTTCGTCGTGTTGAGACACCACATGATGATCGGGTGTGATAGACACTACGTTCAAATACAGCGGGTGCAAGACAGTTTTGCACATGCGGAATACTCAGGTTAAACTTGACGACCCTAGCATGTACAGACATGGCCTCGGAACACTGGAGACCGAAAGGTCAAACGTGAATCATATAGTAGATATGATCAACATAGAGATGTTCACCATTGATGACTACTCCACCTCACGTGATGATTGGACATGGTTTAGTTGATTTGGATCACGTATCATTTAGATGACTTGAGGGATGTCTATCTAAGTGGGAGTTCTTAAGTAATTTGATTAATTGAACTTAATTTATCATGAACTTAGTCCTGATAGTATTTGCAAATTATGTTGTAGATCAATAGCTCGCGTTGTAGCTCCCCTATGTTTTTGATATGTTCCTAGAGAAAAATAAGTTGAAAGATGATAGTAGCAATGATGCGGACTGGGTCTGTGATCTGAGGATTATCCTCATTGCTGCACAGAAGAATTATGTCCTTGATGCACCGCTAGGTGACAGACCTATTGCAGGAGCAGATGCAAACGTTATGAACGTTTGACAAGCTCAATATGATGACTACTTGATAGTTTAGTGCGCCATGCTTTACGGCTTAGAATCGGGGCTTCAAAGACATTTTGAACGCCATGGAACATATGAGATGTTCCAAGAGCTGAAATTGGTATTTCAGACTCATGCCTGTGTTGAGAGGTATGAGACCTCTGACAAGTACTTTGCCTACAAGATGGAGGAGAATAGCTCAGCAAGTGAGCATATGCTCAGAATGTCTGGGTAGTACAATCGCTTGAATCAAGTGGGAGTTAATCTTCCAGATAAGATAGTGATTGACAGAGTTCTCCAGTCACTATCACCAAGCTACTAGAACTTCGTGATGAACTATAATATGCAAGGGATGACGAAAATGATTCCCGAACTCTTCGCGATGCTGAAATCGGCGAAGGTAGAAATCAAGAAAGAGCATCAAGTGTTGATGGTTAACAAGACCACTAGTTTCAAGAAAAAGGGCAACGGAAAGAAAGGGAACTTCAAGAAGAATGGCAAGCAAGTTGCTGCTCCCATGAAGAAGCCCAAAGCTGGACCCAAGCCTGAAACTGAGTGCCTCTACTGCAAAGGAAATGGTCACTGGAAGCGGACCTACCCCAAATACTTGGCGGATAAGAAGGATGGCAAAGTGAACAAAGGTATATTTGATATACATGTTATTGATGTGTACTTTACTAGTGTTCATAGTAGCCCCTGGGTATTTGATACCGGTTCAGTTACTAAGATTAGAAACTCAAAACAGGAGTTGCAAAATGAACAGAGACTAGTTAAGGACGAGGTGACGATGTGTGTTGGAAGTGATTCCAAGGTTGATATGATCACCATCACACACTCCCTCTACCTTCGGGATTAGTGTTGGACCTAAATAAATGTTATTTGGTGTTTGCGTTGAGCATGAATATGATTGGATCATGTTTATTGCGATACGGTTATTCATTTAAGTCAGAGAATAATTGTTGTTCTGTTTACATGAATAAAACCTTCTATGGCCAAACACCCAATGTAAATGGTTTACTGAATCTTGATCGTGGTGATACACATATTCATAATATTGATGCCAAAAGATGCAAAGTTGATAATGATAGTGCAACATATTTGTGGCACTGTCGTTTAGGTCATATTGGTGTAAAGCGCATGAAGAAACTCCATGCAGATGGGCTTTTGGAATCACTTGATTATGAATCATTTGATACTTGCAAACCATGCCCCATGGGCAAGATGAGTAAAACTTCATTCTCCGGAACAATGGAGCGAGCTAATGACTTATTGGAAATAATACATACCGATGAATGCAGTCCGATGAGTGTTGAAGCACGCGGCGGGTATCGTTATTTTCTGACCTTCACAGATGATTTGAGCAGATATGGTTATATCTACTTAATGAAACACAAATCTGAAAACATTTGAAAAGTTCAAAGAATTTCAGAGTGAAGTGGAGAATCATCGTAACAAGAAAATAAAGTTTCTACGATTTTATCGTGGAGGTGAATATTTGAGTTACGAGTTTGGCCTTCATTTAAAACAATGTGGAATAGTTTCACAACTCACGCCACCTAGAACACCATAGCGAAATGGTGTGTCCGAACATCGTAACCGTACTTTATTAGATATGGTGCGATCTATGATGTCTCTTACCGATTTACCACTATCGTTTTGGGGTTATGCATTAAAGACAGCTGCATTCACATTAAATAGGGCACCATCTAAATCCGTTGAGACGACACCGTATGAACTATGATTTGGCAAGAAACCTAAGCTATCGTTTCTTAAAGTTTGGGGTTATGACACTTATGATAAAGGCTTCAGCCTGATAAGTTCGAACCCAAATCGGAGAAGTGCGTCTTCATAGGATACCCTAAGGAAACAATTGGGTACACCTTCTACCATAGATCCGAAGGCAAGGTCTTTTGTTGCTAAGTTTGGGTCCTTTCTAGAGAAGGAGTTTCTCTCGAAAGAAGTGAGTGGGAGGAAAGTAGAACTTGATGAGGTAATTGTACCTTCTCTCAAATTGGAAAGTAGTTCATCAGAGAAAACCATTCCCGTGATGCCTACACCAACTAGAGAGGAAGCTAATGATGATGATCATGAAACTTCGGATCAAGTTACCAGAACTTCGTAGGTCAACCAGAACACGATCCGCACCAGAGTGGTACGGGAATCCTGTACTGGAAGTCATGTTACTAGACCAAGGCAAACCTACGAACTATGAAGAAGCTATGATGAGCCCAGATTCCGACAGATGGCTTGAGGCCATGAAATCTGAGATAGGATCCATGTATGAGAACAAAGTGTGGACTTTGGTGGATTTGCCCAATGATCGGCAAGCCACAGAAATAAATGGTTCTTCAAGAAGAAGACTGATGCTGATAGTAAAGTTACTATCTACAAAGCTTGACTTGTCACGAAATATTTTCGACAAGTTCAAGGGGTTGACTACGATGAGACTTTCTCACCCGTAGCGATGCTTAAGTCTGTCCGAATCATGTTAGCAATTGCCGCATTTTATGATTATGAAATCCGGCAAATGGACGTCAAAACTGCATTCCTTAATGGATATCTCAAAGAAGAGTTGTATATGATGCAACCAGAAGGTTTTGTCGATCCTAAAGATGCTAACAAAGTGTGCAAGTTCCAGCGATCCATCTATGGACTGGTGCAAGCATCTCGGAGTTGGAATATATGCTTTGATAAGGTGATCAAAGCATATGGTTTTATACAGACTTATGGTGAAGCCTGTATTTACAAGAAAGTGAGTGGGAGCTCTGTAGCATTTCTGATATTATATGTGGATCACATATTGCTGATTGGAAATGATATAGAATTTCTGGATAGCATAAAAGGATACTTGAATAAGAATTTTTCAATGAAAGACCTCGGTGAAGCTGCTTACATATTGGCCATCAAGATCTATAGAGATAGATCAAGACGCTTGATAAGATTTTCAATGAGTACGTACCTTGACAAGATTTTGAAGGAGTTCAAAATGGATCAGTCAAAGAAGGAGTTCTAGCCTGTATTGTAAGGTATGAAGTTGAGTAAGACTCAAAGCCCGACCACGGCAGAAGATAAAGAGAGAATAAAAGTCATTCCCTATGCCTCAGCCATAGGTTCTATAAAGTATGCCATGCTGTGTACCAAACCTGTTGTGTACCTTGCCATGAGTTTGTCAAGGGGGTACAAAAGTGATCCAGGAGTAGATCACTAGACAACGGTCAAAATTATCCTTAGAGGACTAAGGAAATGTTTCTCGGTTATGGAAGTGATAAAGAGTTCGTCGTAAAGAGTTACGTCGATGCAAGCTTTGACACTGATCTAGATGACTCTAAGTCTCAATCTAGATACGTATTGAACATGGGAGCAATTAGCTAGAGTAGCTCCATGCAGAGCATTGTAGACATAGAAATTTGCAAAATACATACGGATCTGAATGTGGCAGACCCGTTGACTAAACTTCTCTCACAAGAAAAACATGATCACACCTTAGTACTCTTTGGGTGTTAATCACATAGCGATGTGAACTAGATTATTGACTCTAGTAAACCCTTTGGTGTTGGTCACATGGCGATGTGAACTATGGGTGTTAATCACATAAAGATGTGAACTATTGGTGTTAAATTACATGGCGATGTGAACTAGATTATTGACTCTAGTGCAAGTGGGAGACTGAAGGAAATATGCCCTAGAGGCAATAATAAAGTTGTCATTTTATATTTCCTTATATCATGATAAATGTTTATTATTCATGCTAGAATTGTATTAACCGGAAACTTGATACATGTGTGGATACATAGACAAAACACCGTGTCCCTAGTAAGCCTCTACTAGACTAGCTCGTTAATCAAAGATGGTTAAGTTTCCTAACCATAGACATGTGTTGTCATTTGATGAACGGGATCACATCATTAGGAGAATGATGTGATGTACAAGACCCATCCGTTAGCATAGCATATTGATCGTTCAGTTTTATTGCTATTGCTTTCTTCATGTCAAATACATATTCCTTCGACTATAAGATTATGCAACTCCCGGATACCGGAGGAATGCCTTGTGTGCTATCAAACGTCACAACGTAACTGGGTGATTATAAAGATGCTCTACAGGTATCTCCGAAGGTGTCTGTTGGGTTGGCATAGATCAAGATTAGGATTTGTCACTCCGAGTATCGGAGAGGTATCTCTGGGCCCTCTCGGTAATGCACATCATAAGAAGCCTTGCAAGCAAAGTGACTAATGAGTTAGTTACAGGATGATGTATTACAGAATGAGTAAAGAGACTTGCCGGTAACGATATTGAACTAGGTATGAAGATACCGACGATCGAATCTCGGGCAAGTAACATACCGATGGACAAAGGGAATAACGTATGTTGTCATAACGGTTCGACTGATAAAGATCTTCGTAGAATATGTAGGAGCCAATATGAACATCCAGGTTCCGCTATTGGTTATTGACCGGAGAAGTGTCTCGGTCATGTCTACATAGTTCTCGAACCCGTAGGGTCCGCACGCTTAACATTCGATGACGATTTTGTATTATATGAGTTATGTGATTTGGTGACCGAATGTTGTTCGGAGTCCCGGATGAGATCACGGACATGATGAGGAGTCTGGAAATGGTCGAGAGGTAAAGATTGATATATAGGACGATGGTATTCGGACACCGGAAGTGTTCCGGAGGGTACCGGGTACATATCGGGTCACCGGAAGGGGTTCCGGGCACCCCCGGCAAAAGATATGGGCCTAATGGGCCAAGAGGGGAAACATAGCAGCTAGCAGGGGCTGCTGCGCCCCCCATATGGGCCGCACCTGAGGGGAAGGAAAGAGGGGAAGAGAGAAGGAAGCGGAGGGATTCGGCCTCCCCCTTCCTTCCCTCCTCCTTCCTCCTTCCTTTCCCCTCCGGTAAATATGGAAGGGGGGCCAAATTGGACTAGGGCCCCAAGTAGGATTCCTCCTACTTGGGGCACCCCATGGAAGCTCCCCTCCCCCTCCCACCTATATATACATGGGGAGGGGGCGCCTAGAACACACACAAATAACCGTTAGCCGTGTGCGGCGCCCCCCTCCACAGTTTACGCCTCCGGTCATATTCTCGTAGTGCTTAGGTGAAGCCCTGTGCAGATCACTTCACCATCACCCTCACCACGCCGTCGTGCTGATAGAACTCATCTACTTCCTCGACACTTTGCTAGATCAAGAGTTTGAGGGACGTCATCGAGCTGAACGTGTGCAGAACTCGGAGGTGCCGTACGTTCGGTGTTTGATCGGTCGAAACGAGAAGAAGTTCGACTACATCAACCGCGTTATCAAACGCTTCTGCTTTCGGTCTACGAGGGTATGTAGACACACTCTCCCCCTCTCGTTGCTATGCATCTCCTAGATAGATCTTGCGTGAGCATAGGAATTTTTTTGAAATTGCATGCTACGTATCCCAACATGAAGGAAGGGCCTCGCCGGAGAGAATGAAGGGGCTCGCCGTCATCACCCCATTATCTATCTTAGGGTTCAGGGTGGGGGCGGCGGTGATGGAGGCAGTGGTGGGGCTTCGTCGGAGAAAAAAAGCTGATTGTTCTAGTAGATATGTCCATTCTTTTTCGTCCTCTCTTTCTGTCTCTGCTTAGAGTAGTATGATGATTGTTTTGGTAGTGGGTAGGAAGAAGTTAGAAGGATCTGTCGGATTATTTTATGGTGATGCTAGTTCGTAGCCGGAGGGAGATGACTGAACTATCGGCCGATCGATTACTGGGAGTGACAGGGAATGTGCATAGCAAATTGAGAGAGATAAATGGCGTGTTACAAAATTCCTATCTAGGAAGTTGAAGAGGCCGTCTCCAACCCTTGACTGCATAGCAATACTCACAATCTCTTATTTCAAAGATGGTGACGCCGTAGCAGAAAATTAAGCAAAACCGAGAAGAACAACGCTGACAACAAGAGTGAGTGAAGTTTGTACTGACAGCAAGCAGTTCCCTACCCCATAGGTGTTTCCCCAATATCAGATTCATGACTAGCGTAGTGCCAGTTCATTGCTACGAGACACTAAATGATTCAGTTGTCCTGGCATTAGTAGTATATAACATCACTTTAGCTACATATCAGTCAGCTGAATTTCGAATTCGGGTCAGTCGATTTTGAATGAAGGAAGGGACTCGCCGGAGAGAATGAAGGGGCTCGCCGTCATCACCCCATTATCTATCTTAGGGTTGAGCGTGGGGGCGGCAGTGGACGGCGGTGATGGAGACAGTGGTGGGGCTTCGTCGGAGAAAAAAAGCTAATTGTTTTGGTAGATATGTCCATTCTTTTTGGTCCTCTCTTTCTTTGTCTACTCAGAGTAGTATGATGATTGTTTTGGTAGTGGGTCGGAAGAAGTTAGAAGGATCTGTCGGATTATTTTAGGGTGATGCTAGTTCGTAGCCGGAGGGAGATGACTGAACTGTCGGCCGATCGATTACTCGCAGTGACAGGAAATGTGCATAGCAAATTGAGGGCGATAAATGCCGTGTTTACAAAATCCCTTTCCAGGAAATTGAAGAGGCCGCATCCAACCTGCACAGCAATACTCACAATCCGTTTTTTCAAAGATGGTGACGCCGTAGCAGAAAATTAAGCAAAACCGAGAACAACAATGCTGACAACAAGAGTGAGTGGAGTTTGTACTGACAGCAAGCAGTTCCCTACCCCATAGGTGTTTCCCCAATATCAGATTCATGACTAGCGTAATGCCAGTTCATTGCTACGAGACACTAAATGATTTAGTTGTCTTGGCATTAGTAGTATACAACATCACTGTAGCTACATATCAGTCAGCTGAATTTCGAATTCGGGTCAGTCGATTTTGAATGAAGGAAGGGCCTCGCCGGAGAGAATGAAGGGGCTCGCCGTCATCACCCCATTATCTATCTTAGAGTTCAGGGTGGGGGTGGTGGTGGACGGCGGTGATGGAGGCAGTGATGGGGCTTCGTCGGAGAAAAAAAAGCTGATTGTTTTTGTAGATATGTCCATTCTTTTTCGTCCTCTCTTTCTGTGTCTGCTCAGAGTAGTATGATGATTGTTTTGGTAGTGGGTAGGAAGAAGTTAGAAGGATCTGTCGGATTATTTTAGGGTGATGATAGTTCATAGCCGAGGGAGATGATTCTACTGTCGGCCGATCGATTACTAGCAGTGACAGGGAATGTGCATAGCAAATTGAGAGCGATAAATGCCGTGTTTACAAAATTCCTTTCCAGGAAGTTGAGGAGGCCGTATCCAACCCATGACTGCGTAACAATACTCACAATCTCTTATTTCAAAGATGGTGACGCCGTAGCAGAAAATTAAGCAAAACTGAGAACAACAACGCTGACAACAAGAGTGAGTGAAGTTTGTACTGACAGCAAGCAGTTCCCTACCCCATAGTTGTTTCCCCAATATCATATTCATGACTAGCGTAATGCTAGTTCATTGCTTAGAGACACTAAATGATTCAGTTGTCCTGGCATTAGTAGTATATAACATCACTTTAGCTACATATCAGTCAGCTAAATTTTGAATTCGGGCCACTCGATTTTGAATGAAGGAAGGTCCTTGCCGGAGAGAATGAAGGGGCTCGCCGTCATCACCCCATTATCTATCTTAGGGTTCAGGGTGGGGGCGGCGGTGGACGGCATTGATGGAGGCAGTGGTGGGGCTTCGTCGGAGAAAAAAAGCTGATTGTTTTGGTAGATATGTCCATTCTTTTTCGTCCTCTCTTTCTGTGTCTACTTAGAGTAGTATGATGATTGTTTTGGTAGTGGGTAGGAAGAAGTTAGAAGGATTTGTTGGATTATTTTAGGGTGATGCTAGTTCGTAGCCAGAGGGAGATGACCGAACTGTCGGCCGATCGATTACTGGCAGTGACAGGGAATGTGCATAGCAAATTGAGAGCGATAAATGTCATGTTTACAAAATTCCTTTCCAGGAAATTGAAGAGGCCGCATCCAAACCGTGATTGCACAGCAATACTCACAATCTCTTATTTCAAAGATGGTGACGCCGTAGCAGAAAATTAAGCAAAACCGAGAACAACAACGCTGACAACAAGAGTGAGTGAAGTTTGTACTGACAGCAAGCAGTTCCCTACCCCATAGGTGTTTCCCCAATATCAGATTCATGACTAGCGTAATGCCAGTTCATTGCAATGAGACACTAAATGATTCAGTTGTCCTGGCATTAGTGGTATATAACACCACTTTAGCTACATATCAGTCAGCTGAATTTCGAATTCGGGTCAGTCAATTTTGAATGAAGGAAGGGCCTCGCCGGAGAGAATGAAGGGGTTCGCCGTCATCACCCCATTATCTATCTTAGGTTCAGGGTGAGGGCGGCGGTGGACAACGGTGATGGAGGCAGTGGTGGGGCTTTGTCGGACAAAAAAAGCTGATTGTTTTAGTAGATATGTCCATTCTTTTTCATCCTCTGTTTCTGTGTCTGCTTAGAGTAGTATGATGATTGTTTTGGTAGTGGGTAGGAAGAAGTTAGAAGGATCTGTTGGATTATTTTAGGGTGATGCTAGTTCGTAGCCGGAGGGAGATGACTGAATTGTCGGCCGATTGATTACTGGCAGTGGCAGGGAATGTGCATAGCAAATTGAGAGCGATAAATGACGTGTTTACAAAATTCCTTTCTAGGAAATTGAAGAGGCCGCATCCAACCTGCACAGCAATACTCACAATCTCTTATTTCAAAGATGGTGACGCCGTAGCAGAAAATTAAGCAAAACCAAGAACAACAACGCTGACAACAAGAGTGAGTGAAGTTTGTACTGACAGCAAGCAGTTCCCTACCCCATCCCTGGCAAGGAGGTGTTTCCCCAATATCAGATTCATGACTAGCGTAATGCGAGTTCATTGCTACGAGACACTAAATGATTCAATTGTCCTGGCATTAGTAGTATATAACATCACTTTAGCTACATATCAGTGAGCTGAATTTCGAATTCGGGTCAGTCGATTTTGAATGAAAGAAGGGCCTCGCTGGAGAGAATGAAGGTGCTCGCCGTCATCACCCCATTATCTATCTTAGGGTTCATGGTGGGGCAGTGGTGGACGGCGGTGATGGAGGCTGTGGTGGGGCTTCGTCGGAGAAAAAAAGCTGATTGTTTTCGTAGATATGTCCATTCTTTTTTTCGTCCTCTCTTTCCTGTCTGCTCAGTGTAGTATGATGATTGTTTTAGTAGTGGGTAGGAAGAAGTTAGAAGGATCTGTCAGATTATTTTTAGAGCAAGTACAATAGGGTGACATAAACAGGCTATAAGGAATACAATAATATATCTTTGCTTAGTTGGAGGAGAGAGAAGATGAGAGAGAAGAGAAGTGGGCTCTTGGTTAGTAGCCAGCTGCAACACGAGACCCAAGATGCTTTGTGAGGATGTAAGGTGGGCCAACTATTGATAGTACATATTTAAAACTTACTATTGTACATACCGGCTAAGAGGTTGGCTGTAGATGACATGGCAACTTCTTATAGCTGACCGTTGGCTGTATTATTAACCATGCTCTTAGGGTGATGCTAGCTCGTAGCCGGAGGGAGATAACTGAACTGTCGGCCGGTCGATTACTGGCAATGACAGGGAATGTGCATAGCAAATGGAGAGATATGAATGCCGTGTTTACAAAATTCCTTTGCTGGAAACTGAATCAAAATTCCTTTGCATGCATCCGTGGCTACATAAAAATACTCACAATCTATTATTTCAAAGATGCAACAGAAAATTAAGCAAGCCCAAGAACAACAACGATGACAACAAGAATGAGTAAAGTTTCATGTTTCTTCAGATTGGATCCTTCCGATCTAACTTTCTCTTCATCGGCGGTGATTGTTGTTCTGGTGCGTTGGTTCTATGGGGCCTTATCACGAAACTTCCTGACTGTCTACTATAACAAGTTCTGTCCAGCTCCGACAAGGGAGGAGCAATGACGGCGGCGCGCCCTCGGTTCGCTTCAGTGCTTGTATTCATTGCTAGGTGGTCTATGAATCTGGATGTAATTTTTATTATTTCTTGTGTTCGCTTTACTGCCATGATTAAAGATGAATAGATCGAAAGTTTCCCGCAAGAAAGCAACAACTATGACAATAAGAATGAGTAAAGTTTGTACTGAGAGCAAGCAGTTCCCTGCCACATCCCCACCAAGGAAGTATCAGTGTTTCCCCAATATGAGATTCATGACTAATTCACTAGCATAATGCTAGTTCATTGCTATGAAACACACAAATATTCAGTGGTACCGGATTAGTAGTATATAACAATCAATGCACGTCACTCAATCTAGCAGCCAACACGGTACATGCATAACTATGGCAGCAATGGGATCACCATTGCAAAATATGCTTTCTTCTTCCTCCTCTTCTTTATAATATAAAGCGGGAAAACCATTTTTTCGCCTTCTTCAGATTGAAGGGGTCTGGTCCGTTTGAGATGGATGAAGGAGATTAGAGTGGAGTGGGGGTGTGAATTCAACACCACCGTCGCCAACTCCAATTTGTAAGATAGCAGAGGTTATTGTGGGTAGTGCTTTTTATGTTTCCAAACATCTCACCCCAATATCCACCTTGAAATGTGGAGCCCACATGCCAGTGGGCATCCCCCTCTTCATTATCTCTATCCACCATTACCATAGCCACAACAAATGCGGGGCAAGCGGTGTCGTATGAGTGGTCGGGCTGAGTGGCAGCATCACACGAGAGCCTAGCCGCTGGTAGCATGATTCGCATGGTTGCAGGAGCTTACGAAACCATGTGTGCATCCAATGCCAGTGAGCAAGCTCTAGTGATGGCCCGGGAAATGGAGCACCTCCTGGCGGCTGGTGAGCTTGCACCTTCGAGTTTGTTTCATCTCATGGGGTGTTGTTTGTTTCAGTACATGGAGAGTTTCTACTCCCACGGTGCACCCAAATGAACAGTAAAATATAAACAAATAGTATAAAGTTTGAATTTTTTTATGATAAACATTGGTGAGTGTTTCATTTGGTTAAATTATTTGTGATGAAATGGTATTTGTGGAGGTATGCACACAAAAAAGGTCAGTGCTGCCAAAAATACTATTTTTGAAAGCATCTTGGAGCATTAATTTTGTTTATTTTCCCACACATCCACAAATATCATTTCATCACCAAAAACAGTTAAAAAAATAAAGCAACGGTTGTTGTAATTTTTTAAAAATGTTTTGAATTTATTTTCTTTTTATTTCTAGATTTTACTATTCATGTAGGTGCTTATGAGTTCGGGACCAGAACGTCACTTTCGTTTGTTTCTCCTCTATTCATGTTTCTGTGTCCAAGCAGTGGTGTCACGATGGTGTGTGTGTGTGTGTGTCCTGTAATTCGCGTCTCTATTTCTTCCCCCCAAGTTGTATTGCTACCATGAACTGAGATCCACCATTAATTGAGAGAGGGAGAGCTCCTATAGTGGGATAGATGGAAGCCGGTTCATGAAGGAAAGATCCAAGATGCACTTCAAACTTCGATGGGGGCTTCAGGCTTGTGCTATAACGGCGAACTATGTTAATGCCCAATCCCCTAAGGCAACTAGTAAAACAGTGGGGGGGGGGGGGGGGGGGAGCAGACCTCCTATGTGGGTATTGTTAAACTAAATGTTGATGCTTCTTTTGATCATGATCTACTTAGAGGCACAACGGGGGTTGTCCTCAGAGACGACAAAGGAAGGTTCATTTGTGGTGGAAATTGAAGGATGGATTGGTGTGTTGATGTATTAACAGCAGAGACGTTGGCCCTAAGGTTTGGCTTATGCCTTGCATAGAAGATGGGTTGCAATCGACTTGTTGTCAACTTTGACAATATGAAAGTTATTGACACGATGAAGAATGGAGGACAATCGGCGGGAGCGGCTGCGGCAGTGTTCGATGATTGCTATTTTATGGCATGTGATTTCCTCATTACTAGATTTGAGCATTGTAATAGAGAAGCTAATAAGGTTGCCCATAAACTGGCTAGGCTAGCAAAATCCTCTATGACAAGGGATTGGTTTGAGGAGCCTATGGATGATATTGTATCTTTTCTTATTGACGATGTAACAATTATTTCTAATCAATAAAATTGATGTTTATTAAAAGAGAGAGAGAGAGAGAGCTAGTGGGTAACTAACAAGCGATGTTAGTTTCTTGTGCGTTATTTAAGCCTTTTGGAGGCGTTTCAAGCATGTGCAGGATTTTTTTTTGAGAATGACTACCCAAACACACGAACCATCTACATGGTACATTCAGATAGCATGAGCGGGCGTAGCCTTTTCGGCACATCCGCGATGATCAGCGAGTCTCCCTCTCGCCTTCCCCACGCTGCTAGCTCATGGGCCAGCTTGTTCTTGCCACATTTGACAGCTTTGACACTGAACGTGTTGAAGTTCCTCGCCGTGCTCTTAATGTCGCTGACAAGTGAGAAACATGCAGAGCGATTAGGGCACCCCATCTCCAGTTCCTTCGCAATCAAAGTGCAATCAGTCTCAATGATCAGGCCACCCTGGTACATGGCCGACAGTGTGGTGATTCCCATCAGAATGGCTTGTCCCTCTGCTTCTTCCACAGTACCGCATGCATTCATCGCTCTACTCGTGGAGAAGAGGACCCGGCCCTGGTGGTCTCTGGCCACAGCCCGCGCCCAGCATTGGCCAGTCCCCGGTAAGAAGGCGGCATCAGTGTTTACTTTTATCACGCCAACCGGCGGTAATCCTTCTCTGAGCCCGGGCTCAGATGCACCCGGGCTCAAAAGTGTTCAAAAAGTGTTCAAAAAATTCCAATTTTTTTCGTGGTGCAAGATGCTTGAGTACATGATGTGCGTGTAAAATTTCATCCCATTTGGACATATGTGGAGCTCGTGGCAAAAAAGAGAAAACCAGCCAAAACAGTGCATGAACAGTAACCTTACTCACAGAGATGGATTTTGTCTTTTTTGTCGCGCGCTCCTCGAATGTCAAAACTGCACCAAATTTTGGACGAACATCACGCACACAAGCATCTTTCTTGCAAAAAAAATTCAGAATTTCAGAATTTTTTGATTTTTTTTTCTGATTTTTTTCATTTGGCCCGGGCTCATCTGAGCCCGGGAGCCAAATCGACGCACTCACGCCAACCGGTGGCTTCTCCCACAAAAGGGGTGTCTCTGCACTCGACTGATCCCGAGGCTTGGACCATCCGAAGACTGACAAAGAGCCACTGCATTTTCCGTTAGTCCCATCATTCAGTGACAGATTTCGTATTTCCTCCTCGTACCCAATCAGGAACTGTGCCGATCTCGATACTGATTCTTTACCCTCGTGATGCACACAATCATCACGTAAAAACTAGGCGCGCCACAGTAGAAGTAGGATTTTGATCCTCATCTCTGAATCATTTTTGTCTAACAGCACCTGAAGCGAATCTCTTCCAGTATACCAGAACTCATGTTCATCCGTTATTTTCCACACTTTCCTCATAGCAAACCTCAAAGCCCTGCTCTTTGTGCATACTAAGACCGCGTGGAATTCGTCCTCCTCCCCATGCCCACATATATCACATACGCTGTCATGGACAATCGTACGTTTAAATTTATTCATCTTAGTTGCAAGTGTTCCTGTAGCAATTCTCCACCCAAAAATCTTTCTTCTCTCTGGGATTTTCATTTTCCAAATGACATCCCAAATACATCTATCTCCTGCATCAGAGGCAGAGGACAAGGTGCCCACGGCCGTGTTACGATCCAGACTAGCCGTAAGTTTATACGCACACCGGACAGTGAAAATTCCGTTTTTCTCGTAGTGCCAGGCAATACAATCATCCACCTCTGCCGAAGGAATATTAATCTTTAGGATTTCCTCTGCATCAAAAGGATAGAAGATATTGCTGACCAGTTCCCGATTCCAGTCTTTGGTCTCCGGGTTAATTAGCTGGTTTACCCACCAGAGTCTAGATCTCCTCCTGAAACTCGCTGCCCTCAAACCCTCCTTTCATGGATCCATTGGTCACGCTGAATCTGAATACGTTTTCCATTTCCCACTCGCCACACTAGTCCTTTTTTCAGCAACTCAAGACCATGCTCTATGCCTCTCCAAACCAGTGAAGCGTCGGAGGAAAAAACAGTATCAAGTAGATCACCTTTAGGAAAATATTTAGCCTTGAGGATTCGAGCGCACAAACTCTCTGGATTTTGGATGAGCCTCCAACCCTGGCTCGCTAGTAGCGCCCGATTGAACAGATGCATATATCTAAAACCAATTCTGCCCGCTCTTTTCGGTTGGGTCATGCATTCCCAAGACATCCAATGAACCTTCCTGTGGCCTTCCTCATCGCCCCACCAGAAATCTCTGATAATTTTTTCGTACTTCTCACAGAAGCCCTTTGATAACAAGAAAACACCCATAATGAAGGTGGGGAGTGCTTGTGCGACCGACTTGACATGTACCTCTTTGGTCTCGTTCCAATTGTTGCATCTTTTCCCAAGCTCATCTGTGATCGGTTGAAAACTCCCGTCTTTCATTCTCCCTTCCGGAGTTGGCAGCCCCAAATACTTGCTCTCAAAAGTGGATGTTTCTACTTCCAACACCTCTTTAATACCCTCTCTCACAGGTTCAGGGCACACATCACTGAACAAGATGGAGCACTTGAGCTGAGAAGTTGTCCGGTGCATCTCTGAAAAATATTCAGCCCTCTCCTCACTGCTCTCGCTTGGTCCACCGTACCCTTGAAGAAAAGCAAACTGTCATCAACGAAAAGCAGGTTTGAGATGCCCGGGCTATTCCTTGCTACTTTGAGAGGCGTGATCTGTCCACCTGCCACCTCTCTGTTCAACAAATTAACCAAACCATCCGCAACGAATAAGAAAAGATATGGGCTAAGTGGATCCCCTTGGCGGAGTCCCCTGGAAGGTGTAAAGAATTCTGACAGTTCCCCATTGCATTTTACTGAAAATCTGACCGATGTCACGCACTCCATGACCCACTTAATCCACTGCGGGCAGAAGCCAATTTTTTCTAAGACCTGTTCAAGATACCCCCAGTCCACCCGATCGTACGCCTTTGCTAGATCCAATTTATAGGCACAGTGAGTGTCATGCTGGTTCTTGCTATGCTGTATTTTATGAAAGCATTCAAATGCTATAATTACATTAGTTGTGATCATCCTCCCCGGAATGAAGGCACTCTAGGTCTCTGACACTATATCATTTAGTACCGGTCTCAGTCTATTTGCAAGACACTTGGAAATGACCTTGTAAACGACGTTGCACAAGCTGATGGGACGGAAGTCTTTCAACGTCTGTGGATCATTTCCTTTAGGAATTAGTACAATGACGGTGTCGTTGATTCCCTCTGGTAGGACTCCATTTTCAAAGAAATGTAGTACGGCAGCCACCATGTCCTCCTTTAGGACAGCCCAGTTCCGTTGGTAAAACCGGGCCGGAAAGCCGTCCGGTCCCGGTGCTTTCAGTGGCCCTATCTGGAAGAGTGCGTCACTAACCTCCTCAGCCGTGAACTGTTTTATTAGTTGATCATTCAGATCATCCCCGATAGTATGCTCTGTCCGCTCTATGAGTTCAAAGGGTGCCACCCCTGGATCCTTAGTGTACAGATTCTTGAAAAATTGTGTAGCTAGTTTCTCAATCCCTTTCCTATCCTCCACCCAGTTTCCCTCTTCATCCTTTAATTTTGAAATAGAGTTCTTCTTTCTCCATGTAGCCTTTCTCTGAAAATATTTTGTGTTGCGGTCTCCCTCCTTCAGTTATGTGACTCTCGACCTTTGCCTCCACA
Source organism: Thinopyrum elongatum (assembly GCA_011799875.1). NCBI lineage: Eukaryota > Viridiplantae > Streptophyta > Magnoliopsida > Poales > Poaceae > Thinopyrum > Thinopyrum elongatum. The sequence goes on from CM022301.1 coordinate 318,185,605, forward strand.
TCATCTCCTCTCTCAGTAGAAGCTCATCTAATTCCTTCGACAGTTTTTTGATGTTGTACTGTTGGTGTGGTGAAGGGGGCGCCATCCAGAGGTCGTTCAATTTCTTCCTAATCGCTGCGGTATTCTTAAGAACTGAACCAAAGTCCTTCGCTGCCCACTGCCGTAAGTCTGACTGCATTGTAACCAATTTTGCACCCAAGTCTTCCAGAGTGTCTCCTGTCCCTACTTTTTTCCAAGAGCTATCAATAGATTTACTTAAGGAATCCACTCTCTCCCACATGTACTCATACCGGAAGGCAGGAACCCGTGCCTCGTTTCGTGGTCTCCATTCCAACCGAGGGCCGAACCTCACTAACAAAGGGAGATGGTCTGATCTTGAGGAGCAGATATGTTCTACCGATGCTTGCTGAAAGATATCACTCAAGGTCGAGGACGCCACACCTCTATCCAGGCGTGCTTTCACGTTCCTTCGGCCGTCCTATTTGTTGTCAAAAGTCCACAGCGGTCCTTTGAAACCGAGGTCAAATAGGCCACACTCAGAGAGAACTTCACGAAAATTTGACATATTTCTTTCAGACCTGAGTGAAGAAGAGATATGTTATGTTTGCCACAGTCTCATTGAAATCGCCGACCACAAACCACGGTGCATCGGACGCAGGTTTTATTCTTCTCAGGAGGTTCCACATATGATGCCTTTCTTGAGCTTTTGCCTCACCATACACAAAAGCTGCGCGCCACTGCTGGCCATGAGGGTTCAGCCGAATCAACACATCGATGTAACGCAAACCCACGGCAAGTTTTATTACCTCCATGCTTTCATCATAATACAAGGCGATGCCGGCTCCTTTTCCTATGCCGGCATGGGTGATGCAGTGTTTCAGACCTAATCTACATCTTAGGCTGCTTACATATTTATTTTTTTGCCGTGTCTCCGAAAGAAAAATGAGCTTTGGCTTGTAGGTATGCACAAGACACACCAATTCCTGAACTGTTCGGGGTTGCCCGAGACCCCGGCAGTTCCAACTGAGGAGCGTCATGGCTCCTGGTGGACGCCGCCTTTAGCGTCCACCAGGTGACCGGCAGCCCCATGGCCGGTGGCTTCCTTGCCTTCTGCCTCGCCCTTGTCCACTTCGCTGACAGCCCCCTTCTTCTTCTTGTACTGTTCTGCGGTTGCCCCTTCTTGTTCTGAAGTCGGGCCCTCTGTTGCATCAGCACCGCGTTCACCCCTCTTCCCCAGGATCGTAGCAAACTTTCCAGGGGTCTTCTGACCTATCTCTGTACCTTTGCCCGTGTCTGTGATCATGCCTTCCTTGGTCACCTCCACCTGAGCTGTGTCCACTTCTGGAACTGTTTTCCCCTCCTGCACACTAACTGTATCCGTACCCCCACCTCAGCCAATTCATCAACTAGCTTGTACTGAGGTATAGGGCCAAAGCCCGGTGGGTAGGCCATCTTCTCAGGTGTAGTGTATGCATCACCATCCATCTTTGCAGCAGCCACGGGCATGGTTGGGGTAGAGCCCAGCTGCAGCTCAGCTTTTTTATTCAGTGCCACCCTCTCCTGTGTGCCATTCTCTCCATTTCCTGACTTGATCATGTGTCCTCTTTTGCTGCCATCCCCCACCCTCACGGCTCTGACGGCTGCGATTGCCTCCTGTACCACAGGGTCGGCCAGGATATCCTCTGTTATTCCTTCGTAGCAGGCCAAGGGCTGCTTCTTCGGATCCCCTTTTGCCTCATCTTCGCTCACAGAGCCAAAACTCAGAAACCGACGAGCCTCTCCTACCTCTGGGACTATGACCCCACTCAAGTTGTTGCTTTTTTTGAACGGAGAGGCGCGCATTGCTGCCGTGAACCTCATCGTTTGGAGGTTCTCCAGCAGCTTACAATCGCGTTGGCCATGTCCGGCTCGCCCACAATACGCACAGAAGCGAGGGGCTCTCTCGTACTTAACTTCTAAGAGGTGCAACTCTTTCTCTTCCTCTCCACTCTCAGCTAGTTCTCTAGTTTTGATGTTACGGGAGAGTGGTTCATCTACATCATGCTTTACCCTAACCCTGATGAACTCATTGCGAATTCTACCCCTCTTATCGGTATCAACCTCAAGTACCTCTCCTAGTATAGCTCCTAATTTCTCACCGACCTCTTTGGACAGCATGAGTGGGGGAACACCATATATCTGGGCCCATATTGGCATGTGGGCGATCTCCACGTCGCCCGGGGCAATGGTGCCGTCCACCCGGACAATGAGGAAGGCATCGCCGTGGTGTGTCCAGGGGCCGTTGTCGAGGATGAAGCGCAGGTCGCCTTTCTTCTCGGACTCCAACATATACTTGTTGTTCTTGAGCTGTGTGTAGTGGAGTCTGCCGCGCAGCCCCCACTTGTCCTTGAGCTCCTTGAACAGGCCAGCAGCGCTGAAGGCTTGCATCGAGAAGAACAAGCCCACCGCGAGCCACCTCGTGCGCATCACAGCCCTCTCCCTGGAGAGGTCCAGCACCACCACGCCGGCCTCCTGGTTCTCCCTGGTCGCACGTCCGTTGGCCTTGGACGAGCTCCCCCGCAGCAGCTTACGGTTGCCACCGTCGCCTTGGTCGCACGAGGCAACCTCCTCATGCTCTTGCATCGCCGCCTCTCCGCTCTTTCCCTCGTGGTTCGTCATGGCCGTGGAAGAGAGGTGTTTGTTGCTGTAAAGGCTTTGTGAAGATGTGGAGAGGACGCTATCCAATTTATAAGATTTCTTTTGGCCGCTCCCATCCTCTGTTGTTGAACGTATGTTTGGCCTGATCTGATCCCCTTCCATCTCCGACCGCTCGCAGATCGGTAATTGCTTTGTTTCATCTCTCCCACGATCTGTGGGATCTCCCGGTTCCTGATTTTGGGAACTGCCCTTAACGCTCAAGATACATACCCCAGGATTCTGGTGTAGATCCTCTCTCATCCTCCGTAGCCGATTCCCGATCCTTTCCAGAGTTGGATCCTCCTCCAATCTCTGATTTTTATCCGCCTCATCCTGGCCGCTTGACCGCCTTGATTTCTTTTCCACCAACTTGCAGATCGCCTGCCTGGTTCGGAGCCAAGAATCCCTGAGACTGAGACCCAGGGCATCGTGACGATGGCTTTTCCTCCTCTCTGTTGATCTCCCGATCCCTCTTGCCTTTCTCTAGAGTCCTGATCGTGGCCGCACCTCTAGTGGTTTTTTCCTCTACGGATGATCGCCCTCGAATCGCCCCATCACTGGTAGCGTCATTCACGGAGCCCATCATGGGTGGATTTTCTTGAGTGCAGGATTTTTGGCTGAAGAGCAATTATGATCTCTTATTTTTTTCTCCTATTCCTATCGCATAATGTGTGTTATTTTCCCTAATTATTAATACCGGATATATTTGTAGAAGAGATTGTGTTTTCTTAGAGTTTAAGTGACTCATTTGTCAGTCAGTAAGAACCATCTAATATTATCATTGAGATTTGTATATATAACATAAGGGATGAAAACATCTTCAATTCTTCATGGGCGGTTATGAAAGTCAACCAACAGGTAAATATTTCTAAGTCGATCAGAACTAGTCACTAGTACAATAAATGATTTCAGAACCAAGCATATAGGAGTACAATTTTTTTGGTAATGTCAAAAATCTGACAACAGATTCTTAATCATGGCGGCAAATCTGACTTTTTTATGGCAACTTACGTTGTTGGGAGCAACGCAGGTTCCTTCAACAAACATGGTAAATCATTGCCATGTCTGCTGAAATTTTTTGCCATGCTCTCAACAACACAATTTATCAAACATAATGTCAGATTTGCCATGGTTAAAAATCCGACGACAAATTTGAATGAAAATTCTTTTTCCTGTATTTTGTGCCGTGGTAAGGATATATCGTGTTTTGTACATCCAAAGGAAAGTATATATGTTTGTACCTGCCACATCTTTTGCACGAAGAAAGTAATAACAAAATCACCGATAACCGTACACCAATTGGCATGCATGATAACCCAAAGGGTTACTACACATACATAGTATTATAACTGTTTGACGAGGTAATGACAACACCATGAGAGATAGAAGTATGCATGGCCGGGATCGATCGATCCCTTATTGGAAGCCAGCCGCTTCAGAAGCGGAACGAAAAACAACGACGATGACAAGAACGGAAAACAACAACAGGTACGTGGAATATCAAATCATACGAATCGACGGAACGCAGGCATGCACGCACGGACGCTTGCACGCTCATCGCGTACGTGCGTCGTCCTAGTGCAGCGGCGTCCTCAGCATGCAGTTGTTGTAGCAGACCCCGTTGCACTGGAAGGTCTCCAGGTTGCAGTCGCAGATGCAGAGCTGGACGCAGATCACGCACTGGGAGCAGCCGGGAACGCAGAAGCGGCAGGCCCCCTCGACGCAGATGGGGCAGTTGCCGGGGACGCAGACGGGCGCGGGCACCGCGGCCGACGCCGGAGCGGCCATCAGCAGCTGCCCGGCGAACAGGGCCAGCATGCACATGGTGGCCATCTTAAGCGCGGCGCTACTGGAAGCCATTGCTTGCTTAGTCTCTCGGTCGATCAAGAGAAAGCTAGCTTGTTAGATGGGTGGTGGGAGCGTGTGTCTGCTTGGCATGAGAATGGAGACGAGGCTCCTATTTATAGGCGGGGATGCAATGGCAGAGTGAGTAATATTAGTCTTTCTTTCTCACGGTCTCACGTGCAATGGAATCTCATACTAACAGGTGTCCATCTATGCCTGATTAGTGGAGGTAGCCAAAATTGGACACCGAGCCAGATGAATATTTTTGTTTTTGAGATGCAACCATGAGTTCAATCATATATTTTGTACTACTACCGACGTACGTATTCTACCTCTGTTGCTTCGACGAGGACAATACTTCCTCCGTTCCGTAATGCATGCAGTGCATAGGACGTAGTTTCATATTTTATATATTTGGTATTATAGATATAAATAGTTTTCTCTATAAACGTGATAAAAAAATTAAAATTTGACTTCTTAAAAAATTTATACGCGCTATATTATGCAATGGAAGGAGTATGAAGTGCTTCAGCTTGCTAGACGACAAGCCACCCTCTGCAACAATGGAATCCAGTTTGGTACTTCGGCACTTCTCTAAGCGGAAAGAGGACCGACTTCTCATAGTTCCAAGCAAAGCTAGCAAAGTAACGTGCATATGGGGTAGATCTCAAGACGTATGCACGCCAAGGCCCCAAGTACATGGGAGTTGCAATTCATACTTAAGCCCTTCCAAGTGCTTTGCATGCTACACCGTTTCTTGATCGGACCGCATAGAGTTGACAATAGTGCATATGTTAATCAGCCTGACTAGTAGTAGCACGACAAATTAAGGCTTGATTAGCTTGGGAGGTCGTGTTGTATCTGCTTGGGCATGGGGCAGATCTCAACTAAGCCAGCTGTATGCATGCCCGGTACGTGAAGCTAGGTGCTTAGGGCATATAAGCATTTCCAACGGCAACCCGTAAATTTTCTTCCGCATTCTTTCATGGACAGGGATACGAGAGGACGTCATCCAACCCTAGCCGCATACATCCGATCTTTCTAAAAAAAAAAATCAAGTCCGCCCGATTAAATAGCCGCATGCAAAGGGTATAGACGTTCAAATAGTCGCATGCAGCGCTAGTTCAAATTTTAAAAAGTTCAAATATTACATCCCAACATTGTTGTCCCCTTTGACCGCCCACTGATACTCAATCAGATCTTCCTTCAGCTGCTCATGAGTTGGTTGATGCCGAATTTGTTGATGCATTTGAATAAACTCTTCAAATGTGTCCTAATTCTGCTCCAGAAGTTGGATAGGATCATCCATGTTCTCAAATTCCAGAGCTGCGGCAGCATCGTCACCCTCATTATCGACGATCATGTTGTGCATGATCACACAACATGTCATCACCTTCCACAAGGTTTCCGGATCCCATTGATTAGTAGGTCCACGAACAATATGACTTCTTCAATTTAAAAGAAAGCCAAGGAGAGAAGATAATATGACTTCTTCAATTTGAAAATAATTTGGAAATGTTTTGAATAGTTGTTTGGAGTTCATAAAAATATTTTTGGACATTTAATAAACACGAAAAAGAATTAGGGGCTTTTTCCCAAGTTGACTTTATTATATAAAGTAAATATTTGTGAAATTATTTGGCCATAATAAAAAGTTCCCAGGACTCCCTATGAGTCCAGGTATTAGTGTGAATTTTATGGTATTTTTAAAATTAATTTGGTTATATTTAGCATCACAAAACCTTCTATGCAACAAAAAAAACTTTTTCCAAAAACACTGTTCGTCCGGCGGCCCATACGCCTCGCCCACGCGCGCAGCGCAGCAGTTCAGACCAACAGTTGGATGGACGAGTGAGATCATGTCGTACGAAAATCGTACGCACTGTTCATCGTATGCACAGCAATTTCGGCGCACTAATCATGCCACCGTATTTTTTAACGTACATGTGCGTAGTTCGGTGAAAATACTCAGAACAAACAGGTATAAATCGCCTCCTCTTGTAGGTGAATACTCATAAGAAATATAAACAGGTACTCTCCACAAGTATAACCCCATTATTCTGTAAAATATATAATCAAAGGCATAGATGAACTAAAATATTCAAATGGACATTGAATTGATCTGGGAGCAGCTGCAATGTCCCACATCAACACCACCTTACACCACTTCATCTGCTCTGCATTGCAGCTACCAACACCCGCAGAAACCCGAGTGACAAATACTTGGAAACAAACAATAGTACATAACTGAATCCAAAGGAGATTTATCGGAGGTGGTAGTCATATGAGGAAGCATTAGAAAGTTTAGTAGTGAACCCAAATCAATCAAAGGGTCATGTTTTACAGAAAAAGAATATCCGTCTTCTTGCTGTCGACGTACCTGCACAGAGAATTACAGCATGAGAAAGGAACAAGTTCAAAACTAACATCCCATGTTAATATTAATCCATCTAACAATCCAAAAAAATAGAGAGAGGAGTTGGTAATTAGCTGCCTGGGAAGAACTAACATTTCACCAATAGAGTTGCTCAAATGTTAACCAACTCATGTCAGGTTATGATATCATGACAATACCAGAAGAACTTAGAAATAGTAGAATATATAGATTTCAGAAGTTTTTGGTGTTTTACTGAATGCCATATATCCATCTATAGCAGCATAAGTTTCTTATCTACACTCTGAACATGTTCCCAAGGAAACGAAGGCTAAAAGTAGCAGCAAGTATTCACTAACCAATATAAGGAAGATGATCCAAAGGAAGAGCACATCCAGTTTTGTCTCCAGCAGCAGCAAGGGCACTATGGCAGAACTGATCTTCCCAAGATATCATATAAATTGTGTGTGTGACTCTGTCACCTGGTGCATCATCGGAGATCTAAACATCAATGTTTGCTTACAAAAGCATGTTACTGGATAACCATCCAATGCAAGACAATAAATGATAATAGCATAATAACCTCTTATTGGACAGAAAAATAGCTATTAGAAAAATAGAACAAATGGTTCATATCATTAAATCAGATCCAAATCATATGCCTGATTGACTCTGTAACTTACCATGACCAGACCCCCGACTACTTCCAAATCATAACCTCCACGTTTTGTTGGTGCTTGTGAAACATCTCCTTTGCTGCCATTCCCTCAATTAGAGTTCGATTGACATGACGATAAGGGCCCGTGTAACTCTTGCTCAATCAAAATCCATGTAAACCATTTTACAGAAATTATAATGCATCAGAGAGTTGAACACATATCAATAGATATTACACTACTGATACAAAAGAGGCATTACTAATACACATAGCACATTCAGCTAGGCATTTAGACAAAGATGTGGAGGGCATGCTACTAAAGCATCAGTTGATGCTACATAAGAAAAGATAGAAACTGATATTTTCATTAGCAATCAACCAAACACTTTTCTGGAACAAGAGTTGATCAAAATCACACTACGTGAGACCTACTAGATTAGCTAAAAAACTTACCAAGAAACAACCTTCATATACATGCACTCAAATATCACCCAACAAGTTTACTTTCTGCAATGTATCCTAACTAAGTAACTATTACTTCAGGAAACCATGACTTACTATCAATGACTTTTGAGAATTCTAACATGCAAGTTTCATGAATCATACGACTTCAGGAAACCTATAGAGAAGGCTGATGGCTGTTAAATCATGAGAGCAACGAGTACTATACCAGCCATCCGACAAACAAAGTCAATCCATTGTATAAGTAGAGGTTGTGAGTCTTCTGGCTAGAAACATCCAGATACCTGCACCAAATCATAATAATTTTAAAGAAACGACACATCTTAACCCAAATTCTTAAAGGATTGTATCAGTGGCATCAAACGTTACCATTTAAGGTTCAATGGTGGCTTCAATGAAGAGGACCATAAGTAGGTACATGTGTGCTTTCCCACTGAACAAAGCAAGACAGATTACGAACATGGAAAGTCCGTGATGCAAGAGCTGAAACAAAATTATATAGAAACAACTCCTGTTCAGTAAGAAAGCAACCCACATTAGGGCCTCTTTGATTCGCAGGATTCTCAAAACACAGGAACATGAAAAGGGATTGGCTAGGGGTAAGTTGATTGAAAATTAAAATTGGGTCAGTCGATCTGTTTCTAACCGTTGGATGCGAAATGAGTGGCCAGATTGTTTTCTTCAACCTCCTGCTCATCTACTGTTCATCTTCTTCCCTGAAACCTGAAACCGCAGCACGTACCACCGGCCTCCGCCACCCACGGCCGACGGCTGGCGCGGGCGCCCCGCCCACCCCTCAACCGCCGCCCACCGCCGTGCTTCCTCCACCCACGGCCATCCCTCTAACCCCGACAGACCTCCAACATCCGACGCCGGCGAGCCTGCACCCCCCGCCATCCCTAAGATGGACGATGAAATCGCACTATTCTAATCCTGCACAGAGGCAATGATAGAAGAATAGTTTGCCACACTTAAACTGGCACCGTGGTCTCCCACTCGTCTATGCTGCGGATCTCGCCACTGTCGAAGAGGACAACACAACACCACTGACCTGCAGAGGCGCTGGTCGCAGCATGGCGAGAAAACCGGCACCAGGCATATCGTCCAGATCGCTCCGCCGCCTTTCCGTGTCGACGCAGATAATTGATCAAAACTGTCGTCTGCGCCTTCTCCTCCCACTCGCTCACCATGCCATCCTAGAGAGGTAGGAGACCCTTGCAATAGGCGAACAAAAAACAGAGAATTGGTCAAACTGTATTTCTGTCTAATTATCTCAAGCGTCAAGCAATTCATTCTTTGTAACTCATGAACATACAAAAATAAATAAACATTGGCGGTAAAAGGAACATAGACATGTCTAATTAGAGTAATTAAACTGTTACCTGATCATAGAGCATTCTTTTTTCTTCATCCTTGAAAGTCTATAGAGAAGAGGCGAAAATGCATCTATCAGTATTATTCAAAGGTGTACATCCTCAGATTGAGCACCCATGCTGAACAAACATCAAGTACCTCATATAAGCTTTCTTAACCTCTTGAAACTTTCTTCCTGCATCAACATGGCCTTTATTTGTATCTAATGGAGCTTCTTCGCAAGCTTTTAGGACAGAGAAAGAGTAGGAGGTAAATAACGAATTGCTACAGATTTGATAAAATGACTCTAGATCACTTTGTAGTTAAATTTAGTTCCTCCAAATATATCAAACATTCATAAATATTTTTGGAAGATTTTTTTTGGAATTGTTCAACATAGAGACCTGGGAAAATATTAGCAGCACAGAACTAAGAGACAACATTACCACTGATAATGGGCAAACGGTAATCTAATTTCTCCGCATAAAACTCATGATGAACTAATAATGGGTGAACAATGATTTTATTTCTAAGCTTAATGCTCCTCATCTCTTACACAACACATCTAGCATATAATAATACGTGTTTATTTGCAGCCTGGAACACCTACCAATTAAAAAATTTAACCACAAGGAACCTTAATGTTCACTATTGACACGATGCAAGACATAAAGCCAAAGACTCGCACTTACATTACGTCCTACATGTTATATGTGAATCTACAAACATGAAATTTGATCAATTACTCATGGGGTAAACTTTCTTTCTTCTTTACAGATCCTTCTAGCAATGAAAGAATGTGCACATAAAAAAGTGTCTTCCTTTAGTTGAGCTTTTCAGTTCGGCATAGATGAGCAGTTCACTTCCAAATCCTGGAACAGGTAGAAGTATCGCATAGCTGCGGAGGGAAAGAGAGAGAGAGAACACCAACCTGCTGTCGATGTCGGAGCAGCTCAGTGGATGCCAGTAAGAGGACACCAGAAGGAGTAAAATCATGAATAGTGACACTGAATCTGGAATCCTGCATAACAAATGATATATACAGTTTAGATCTTTTGACACAACGGTATAACACCTACAAATACATGTTCTTTATACAACAACTATAGTGTAGTAAACATGCATATGGAAAATTGCATAGGTATCATTTTATACACGAAAGAAATACCTAAGATGTTGTAAGATAAATTTAATACAGATAGGCCATTGCTATGTTACATAAATCAAATGCTTGGGCCTCAGGTAGAAAGTTGTATACAAAGCTATTCACCTACCCAATTCCTCACACACCAACATCAATGCAATGGTCATGAAAGAATTGCATAATAGTGTATACAAATAGGAGAACAATCTGCTACAAAGTTCAATAATACAACAGATATTGGCAGGGTGGACCTGACCAAAAGTGAATATCGATTGGCAATATGTTGATTCTCTGAAAGAAGGGAAATATATAAGTAAAATATTAAAAACTAAGACAGTGAAAAAATAATTAGGGTGCACTAGAAGTGACTTCACCTAGTGTCATACAGACAACCAGCGCTTTCCAAAAATTCAGGAGGTGTGGACAATTCCAGCAGACTTAGTACAGTCACCCTAAACCTCAAGAATTGCTCATGGTCCCATGCTACCTGCAAGATTACAAGCATGTCACTTGGCAAGCTTGAAAGTTTAACAAAATATAATACTTAATCAGCAAAACTAAACCAGTTCAAGGCTTCTAGATTCCAAATGTATATACTAAACAAGCATATTAAATTCCAGAAATAGCATATACTCGATGGAGGGAGTACTTCTGAACTTGTTTCTAAAGCAGACCTGTTGCCAATACTAAGCTAATTCTTGATTCTGCATTCGAAATTCTATGTCAAGCTACAATGCGAGAAGAATTTATTCAGCAATAAATATATCAAATTTCATCGTGCTACTACTGACAGTAGGTCCATGTAAGACGGATTATCTGAAATCCTGATGAGATTCAAACCTAACATTCGTTTCTTAAAGTTAACATGTTAATTAACATATTGTTGCTTCTTGAATATGTTCCCATTTTTAACCCCACAAATGACCTATTGTTACAATTTCAAGCTTGGGCAGACCAGACTTTTCACAACCCTGAATATCATAAACAAGTGATGAAGGGCATTCATGAAGCAGGTGTCTGTTTGTCTCAAACCATGGACATTCTGCAGAAATCAAAACAAATACATTGATCACAGTCCAGACTTGATCATAAAATCTCACACTGATATGCAACTATGTTGAAGCGTTGTCCCTGTTTTATTTTTAGATAAAGGAGTTCATTGAACGCTATGAAGGCTATGTACCAAAACAATCTCATCAGCTAATGAATGAATCTGCACCAAATTAATGAAAAGAAGCAAAGTAATTAAGCAGGAGATGAGATGGGGGTGTACTGACGTTGGGGCCGTGGAAGTGGACGAAGAACACCTTGTAGGCATAGAGAAACAAAATCCGCACAAACAAAGAGACAAAGATGTGAAGCTCTAGGAGTAGAGGCGAGAAACTTTCAGAAAGAAGAGGAGCGTGTGTACGTGCATCGTGCTTCTCCTGTTGATGCCTCTCTCCTTCGTCGGGCGGTCGCAGCAAGACAAGAGCAGGACGAAGCCAGCCGTCTCTGCAGCCCGCATTACTATCTGCTAGTAGTTGCATCAGTGTGTGTAGAAATATTTTTGCTAGCAAACTAGATTTCAACCTTTATCCACTAGTTCCAATTACGAGGCCTGCACATTTGCTAGCAGTTTCCTCCGGCAACAACCTCCTTGAAAAAAAATCCAACGAATCCAACACAAAGAACATCTCATTGGGATTTATTTATTTGCCTATCTCCAAGCAACACATCCAATGAGCCATGCTATGCATCCACGGCCTACTTGCAACTGATTTGGAATAAAGGAACCCTCAAGTACAGGAACTAACCAGTCGTATGAACCGTCCAGGAACAAGACGGCTACAGAAGTGCAGGCCTCCAGCGATGGCTAAGTTGGGACGACGAAGGCGAAGCAGCGCTTGACGGCAACAGCGGAGCAGCATCGGGCGCGTTGCTCCTGCCAAGTAAGACAGTGACGGCACCGTGGACCAGCACGGCTGCAAGCGTGGGGATGGAGGCGGAGCTGCATCGGCGGCCGCGCACGAAGAAGTGGGCAGAGCTCCTCGATGCCATCCCCTTGCTCCCGTCCTCTGCAACCACCATGGTGGCCGGCTGGAACTCGAAGATAGAAGGCTTGGGGAAGAAGAGGCTCTCAGGGGGGCGCCTTCTCTAGTGGCCGACGTCGGAGGTGATGGGATGGGCCGATGGAGCAGAGGCGGCGGCGAGCAGGGATGGGGCGGCGGCCGCGCTAACCCTAGCCGCCGGGAGGAGAAAACGAGGGAGAGGGCGAATGAGGAGGGAGTACTTTTTTTTATTTCAGCACGGTAAAATCGATCGATGTGGCACGCGCGAGCGAGCGCCCTGCAGTTCGCTCTTGGAGAGTGCGGCGGCTGTGGCGGAGGGCTCGGTGAGTGGCGGCGGCGGCAGATGAGGAAGAGGGAGAGGAATCGGGGACGAAGGCAGCGAACGGGGAACGAGGGCTGGGCTTTTTGTCTCAGGTAAGGTGGAAACGCAGTCTCAGGTGAGCTAGCTCCCTGCGTTTCCATCTTACCTTAGCCGGTTAAAAAAAACGGGACAGGTGGAACGCGCGAGGAGGCGCTATTTACACGACGGTTAATGGGTTTGATAGCTCCGTACATCTAAATAGTGCTACATCTGCTAAAAAAAACTAAATAGTGCCATAGTCTTTGACTATTCGATAGACTTCTAGACTATATATAGAGAGACCCAAGGGACATCTAAAAATCATGGCTAATATTTGGTTTCGCTAGCCTTATAAAAAATATTATTTCTCCGGTGGAAATTCTTGAAGTCATCTTCTCTCCGCGTTCTGAAGGTATCTTTGCCAAGTAGTTTATTATTTTTAGACTGGTGATGATAGGAGTACGTTTTCCCACTAAGTTATTTATTCCATTCATCGTAGAGTCTTTCTTATAAAATACTCCCTCCGTTCCGAAATATAAGTCTTTTTAGAGATCCCATTATGGACTACATACAGAGCAAAATGAGTGAATCTACACTCTAAAATATGTCTATATACATCCGTATGTAGTTTGTAGTGGAATCTCTAAAAAGACTTACATTTAGGACGGAGGGAGTAGTTGGTTACCAATTAGTTCATGTATTTACAGTTTAGTCCTAGAATTCTTTTAGGAACTTTTCGTTCGTTTATTCAAATTAGATGAAACCAACGCCCAAATTTTCATCTTGATTCCCTCTATCCAGTAGACCCAAAAATAGTATTTTTGAAACTTCAAAATTTGAATTTGACCAGATCTAATTTTAAACTTAAATATGTCATAACTTTGGATCTATAACTCCATTTTATTTGATTCTTTTTGCAGATTGACCTGATGACATCAATTTCTTCTTGGAGGCGCCTACATGGAGCATGTGCAGGAGTATTGCCGCACACTCGCCCTAGGACGCATTTGTGATGCATTTGTGAGGAGTATCACAAGGATCTCAAAGGACCCCCCCTATATCATGTGCGGACACAGAGATCACAAAGGAGAAATAGTACGCACCAGGGAAGATGATATGACAACATCATACATTCAGGATCTGGAGGAGCACATCCGCAGAATGGAGACTCAGATGCACCGTAGTATGAATAGCACCAGGAAGATGGACGCGCAAAACCGAGATTGAGTATGAACTCAAGGAGGACCACGAGGAACATGAGAAAGAAATCAGTGTGTTATTAGAGAAATATGGACCTGAAGACGAAGCTGGAAAAAGCCGCAGAGAAGCTGGAAGGAGAGTCTTCTTCTTCGTCAGTGTTGTCTTCATAATCGTCGTCTGGCTGATGAATCCATCACAGTCGTCCTTTTGGATGTTCTCCCTTGTCCAACTTCTTTTCAGCTTTTTCCAGGTCTTCATATTTATCTATTAGCACACTGATTTACTGCTCATGTTCTTCATGTGCCTACTCGAGTTCATTCTCAAACTCGGTCTTGCGGGTCATCAGCTTCCTGTTGCTATTCATGTTGTGGTGCATATGGCTCTCCATTCTGCGGATGTGCTTCTTCGAATCCTGAATGTATGATGTTTGTCATCTTCCCTGGTGCGTACTATTTTTGCTTGATGATCTCGGCGTACACACATGATGTAGTGGGTTCCTTTGAGATCCTTGTGATACTCCTCACAAATGTGTCCTAAGGGCGGCGTGTGCGGCAATGCTCCTGCCTATGCTCTATGTAGGCGCTCCAAGAAGAAATTGATGTCATGAGCTTTAATTTGCAAAAAGAATCGTTTAAAACGGAGTTACAGATTGAAAGTTATGACCTATTTAAGATTAAACTTAGATCAAATTCAAATTTTAAAATTTCAAAAATATTGTTTGTTTGGGTTTACTGAATATAGGGAATCAAGATAAAAAATTTGGGCGTGGTTTCATCTAATTTTTGAATAAACGAACGAAAAGTTATGCTAGAAGAATTTCAGGGCTAAACAGTAAATACATGGACTAATTGGTAACCAACTACTCCCTACGTTGCTAAATAACTCTTTTTAGAAATTTCAATATAGACTACATACAGAACAAAAGGAGTGAATCTACAATCTAAAGTACGTCTATATTCATCTGTATGTAGTCCATATTAATATTTAGGAACGGAGAAAGTATTATATACGAAAGACCCTACGATGGACGGAATAAATATTTAGGAACGGAGAAAGTATTATATACGGAAGACCCTACGATGGACGGAATAAATAAATTAGCGGAAATATGTACTCCTATCATCACTGTAAATTATAAACTACGGAAATTTTTTGAAAATAGAAAGACATGATTGGGAAAGATACCTTCAAAGCGCAGAGATGACTTCAAGAATTTCCAACGGTGATTTTTTTTTTAATAAGGCCAGCCAAACCAAATATTGATTTAGCCTGAATTGAATCATTTTTTGGTGTCCCTTGAGTCTTTATATATAGTCTAGAAGTCTACCGAACAGTCAAAAACTAGGCAATGTGGGACTATTTAGATGTAAGGAGGTATTCCCAAAAAAGGCAAAGTGCCACGCATAGTCCTACACGACCGATTCGGCCGGTTAGGCTCGGCCCATGTGAGAAAAAGAAAGAAAGAGAAAACACACTGTTGGGCTGAACTGCTGCTTCTTCGCTGCACGCGTGGGCAAGCGATAGTATGGGCCGCCGGACGAACAGTGTTTTTTGTTGCATAGAAGGTTTTGTGGAAAAACTCCCTCTGCTCTTCTACGGAGCAGAGTCCCCAAATACTCAAGCGATCTGCCGCCGGAGTCTACCAATCCTCACCTTCGGCCGGTGCTTCGCCGCGGATCGAGAGTCCAAAGTTTTCTGCAGATCTACGAGGAGTGCTGGCATGACGGAACCACCCCAGACAGGGGGCGGTGCGGGGGGAGAGAAGGCAGATGCGGGGAAGATGGCGGCGCCGGGGGTCCAAGTCGGCGACGAAGTGGAGAGCTCAGGAGAAGCTAGGAAGGAGGAGGCAGTGGTGGGGGGAGCCGGGAAGATACTGATGAACCCCATGTTTGGGGACCGATTCCAAACCTTGAGGAC
The DNA here is from genome assembly GCA_011799875.1 of Thinopyrum elongatum. Classification (NCBI taxonomy): domain Eukaryota; kingdom Viridiplantae; phylum Streptophyta; class Magnoliopsida; order Poales; family Poaceae; genus Thinopyrum; species Thinopyrum elongatum. The sequence continues at coordinate 318,201,625 of CM022301.1, forward strand.
AGATTTGAAGGGTTGCATCTCCATGGGGAAGAGGAGGTCGATCTGGACTTCAGTGGAACTTGATGATCTGGTTAATGAGGCCAGGTGGCTTGCAATCTTCAGGGTGCATACAACTCGTCAGTTTAGTCACTCTGCATTGTTCAACTCGATGCGCACGGGCACGGCATGGTCCGCTGCTCAACAAGTCTTCTTCAAGCCAAAGGGCGCCAACTTGTTCATTGCTCAGTTCAGCTGCCTTGTTGTTTGGAAGAGAGTTATGGATGGGGGACTGTGGCTCGTTCGTAACGCGGCGGTGGTAATTCAGGAATATGATGGCTTTAGCAATGTTAATGATTACAAGCTGGAAAAAATTCCGGTGTGGGCAAGAATAGAAGGTGTGCCAGATGGCTTGATGAGGAAGAAGGAGCTAGCAGATGGCTTGATGAGGAAGAAGGAGCTAGCAGAAAAGGTGGCTCGCAAAGTTGGAGAACCGCCAATCACGGTGATGGTAAATGAGGGATTTATTAACACATCAAAGTATCTCCGGGCAAGAGTGTTCCTGGATGTGTGAGTGCCTTTGGTTAGATTTGTGCCTATTACCCTAAGAGAGGAAAAAGTATCCAGTATATTATGAAAAACTGCCTGATTTCTGCAACTTTTGTGGTCTCATGGGACATGTAGTAGATGAATGTGGGGACGGGGTGCACGACCCCAGAGTTTATGAATGGGGTGATTGGTTGTTATGGAACTTTGACAACTCAGTCCCGAGACAGAACGCATGGAGAGGAGGAGGCAGAGGTGCAGGTTTCAGTGAGAGAGGTGGGCGTGAGGCCGGAGGAAGAGGAGGCTGGGGTCGCGGAGCGGGGGGGACGAGGCAACCCAGAACAAGCAGTCAATGAACACGTTGATATGGAGTACTCTTCTCAAGATGTCAGATCAGAGAGGGAGTTGGCGCTGCTGGGTGTAAGGAAAAGGCTAATTAGCCCGGATGGTATTGTTAACTGAAGGTCTGGAGTGCCAGCTGAGGGGACGGTGGCAGTCAAAGTCTTGCAAATAGAGGGGGCCACGGCGCCTACAAATGACAATGTTCTGTCCACTACAGGCAAAGTGCCGATTGTAAAAAGGAGAAGGAGATGTGGGTACAGGAGATGATTCAACGAATGAGGCGGCCTCCCTTGGGGAGGACCGCCAGAACCAATGAAAACACAATGCTGGAACTGTCGCGGAATTGGCGACCCCGCGGCAGTGAGAGAGCTCCGAGAGCTCATTCGGGAATGTGCACTGTCGGTGGTCTGCATTGTGGAGACACAACTATCGAAACAAAGGGTGGAGGGTCTGACGACGACGTTAGGCTTTGAAGGAGGATTTGCAGTTGCTAGTACTGGTAGAAGTGGGGGGCTAGGGATTTTCTGGAAGGATGGTCTAAACCTGAGGGTAAAAAAATTCTCACGTTATCACATTGATGCGTGGGTGGTTGAGCCCGGAAAGGAGGATTGGCGGTTGACATGTGTTTATGGGGAGGAAAATAGAAGTTTGAGACAGAATACATGGGATACATTGGCAAGGCTGAGGGGAGAGTCTACACTTCCCTGGATGTGTATTGGTGATTTTAACGAAGTTTTGCGGCGCGAAGAGCAGATTGATCCTAACGATAGAGATGGCGCACAAATTGCCGGCTTTCGAGAAGCTATTGATTTGTGTGGGCTAAGTGATTTGGGGTATATCGATCTAGATTGGACTTTTGAGAGAAAGATCGCGAATGACCAGTACTGCCGGGTAAGGGTGAATAGAGCCCTTGTCACTGCAGAGTGGAGTGCTGTGTTTCCCTTTGCCTCGGTGAGACACCTAGTTGCGGCCAAGTCGGACCATAGCCCGATCGTGTTGATGAATGAACCTGATAGTGCAAACCGGCGAGTTGGTCTTGGGAAAATATTTCGTTACGAGAAGATGTGGGAGAAGCATGAGAACTTTTTCCCTATGTTTGAGAAGGTGTGGAAGGCCAAGGGCAAGTGCTCCTCACTGGCGGACATGCATGCTAAACTGAAGAAGCTAGCGGAGTCTTTGGCTGATTGGGGCACGAGAGAATTTGGCAGTGTTCGGGGTGAGCTGAGACAGCTCAAGGCTCGGTTGAAAGAATTGAGAGCAGATGGTCGTGTAGGTCCTTCCTACGAAGAGAAGAAGATTGAATCTTGCATTGTTGAGCTTAATTTCCGTGAGGAGGTCATGTGGCGACAACGATCACTCATACAGTGGCTTGCGGAGGGTGACAGCAACACTAATTTTTTTCAACTAGACGAAGGCGTAACCGTATCACACAGCTTACTAGAGCTAATGGCACTATCTGTACGGATGAGGAAGAGATCGGTTCCATGGAGTTTTATGGTAATCTGTATGCATCGGAGCTGACTATAGGTATGGAGGAGGTGCTATCACACATACCTTGCAAGGTCACTAATGATATGAATAATTGTTTACTGGCTGCATACACAGAGAAAGAAGTAAAAGAGGCACTTTTTCAGATGTTTCCCACAAAATCCCCAGGTCCAGATGGGTTCCCTGCTCACTTTTTTTAGAACAACTGGGGTGTTTGTGGAGATGAAGTTACTAAGGTGGTTTTGCGAGTTTTAAATGGGGAAGACTCTCCGAAGGTCATTAACAGGATTGTCGTGGTTTTGTCACGGCAGATGCTCTAGTGAAAGGACTTAGGTGTGGAGCCATCGCAACGTAGGTTAGCTCGAAGGGGTTGAACTAGACGAGAGACACGAGTTTACCCAGGTTCGGCCCCTCACCAACAAGGTAAAATCCTACGTCATGCTTTGTGTTGTATTGATCTAGTATCGATTACAAGGGAGCGGAATTGCTTAACCTAGCTATCGATTGATAGTAACTTGAGTTAACCCGCCGCAGGATCTCGCCTTTATATACATAGGTCGAGGTCCTGGGCTTACAAGAGTCCAAGTCGGATCACACAACGTGTCCAACTTGGGTTCTAAGTCGCCTTGCCTTGTTGGGCAAGCCGCCATCGGGCGGCTCACATCTCTAGGTTATAGCACCGTCGCCTGGTCTTGGGCCTTCAACAGGCCCGCCTCGTGAGCGCCTCCAGTCTTCATGTCTCCTTCTTGGGCCTACTTAGGCTTTTTCTATTGAGTCGCCAACAGTGTAACCCGGCCCCTCCTGGGCGGGTCACACCGCGGGGTTATATCCCCAACATTAGGCCCCAGATTAATTTGAACTTGTTCATGTCAATCTTCACTGCTTCTAGTTGGCGAGTCTTCTTTAATTCCTCCCAACATTTAATCTTGAATAGATCACCATAACCCGCCATGACGTCATGCAAAATAAATTCAGAAAAACCTATTGACATCACAATGGATCTTTTTGCATTAACTAGCTGTCCGAGAATCGAGGCGCCTCCTAAGTTAAGATAATCATGACGCCTCCTCGATTTCCGTGCATGCCATTTCACTGCTTCACTTTTTCCTTATAAATAGGCACGTGGGGCACCCTTTTTCACTTTTACCCCCGTCGCCCCCTCTTCTTCTTCTTCCTCGCGCCGTCCGCCGCCACTGGAGCTCCGTTGCCGCCGCTGAACTGCGTCAACGACTCCAACAAGGCCGTTGCATCAACCTGACTGGTCCAGAAAACTGCGGCACACTCCCGTTATCCTTTAGCACCGTCAGGTATTCCTCTTTCTTCGCTTCAGATCCATACTAGAACACCCTAGTTCATAGAGTTAGAGTTCGTCTTAGTTCATCCGAGCTCATCCATCCCCTGCCTAGAAGTTGTATTTCAATCTGAAAACGAAGCAAAATCATAGCGGTAGCTGTTTTAGCCCTTGTTTGGTATCTTGGATAGATCCCCTTTTCCTTCAGAATCAGCACATTATCTCTAGTTCTTCCACTGTCGCCTGTTAGGTTTAATAATTTTTCATCTTTTCAAGCTGCCGTAGATCCATAAATATAGTTGCATCCCGTGAAACTTGTTTGTCCAACACTTAGCAAAATTTCAACAACCTTGACTTCATAGACAACTGACCCGCCATTCTTTGTTCGGCAGTTTAAATAATGACTTTGTAACCCGCCAGTACCTGGCCGGCTTAACCATGAATTTGTAACCCGCCAACTTGTTAATGAACCCGAGAGCCGCCTCACTCTCTTATAAGAGCGGCTTATGATCTCTCCATGATTCATAACAATGATTAATCTTATATCCGTAATTGGCTTGTAGCTACTAAATTGTCATTGTAACCTTTAAACGGCTCATTACCGTAATATTAACCCGTCATACGTTTATTCCCAGGCCGTGGCTTTTAACCCACCAACAATGACTAGGGCTCCCACTTCTTGTGACTGGACTGCTTCCAGAGTCTCCGAGCTCTCATTAAGTATGTAGACATGGGAGTTTTACCATCCAAAGAGACTATTCATTGGTGGGTTCCCGGCCCTGAAACTATTCCTCAACCCCGAGAAGGTGAAGTTATTGTATTTTCGGATCACCTCCTCCGTGGCTTCTCACCACCTGGGTCAAAGTTCTTCCGGGATGTTCTGCACTTTTATAACCTTCATCCTCAAGACATTGGCCCCAATTCCGTCTCCAACATATGCAACTTTCAAGTTTTCTGCGAAGTGTACCTTCAACAAGAGTGTGAGGTTGATCTATTCATAGAATATTTTTATCTCAACTGCCAAACTGAGATGACAGATGGGCCTAGTCTCGAGCTCGATGGAATTTCCATTCAGAGGCAAAGAGACGTCATTTTCCCTGCAGCCATATTACCTAGCACCCCAAAGATTGGAACTATACTTGGTTCTACTGCCAAGACACTTCTCGAGACGGTGAGAATCCCCTGCCGGGTTTCTGCCCTTTCCGGCTCAGCCCTAGCCACGAGCTTCCAGATCGTATTACTGCTGTAGAACGGGCTAAATATTCATCCACGTTTTCAAAGATAAGGGCTCTGGTAGCTAATGGCTTATCTGGAGTTGATCTGGTCCGCTATTGGGTTTCTTGGAGAATTTTGCCATTGAGCCGGCGCAACGGCTTAATGTGTAAATACACAGGTGATCAGAAGTATCCTCAACTCTATAACCAGACATCCTTGACTGATAAGGAGATCACTGATACGGTTAAAACATTGCTTGGAGAGCCTCTGGAGAATTACCGTAAAGTGGGATTGAACCCTTTCTGCACGCTTAACCCTGCTCCGGCTGTAAGTATCTTAAATGAACCCTTCACCTTATATATCCGTCTTTTGCGTTTTATATCCTTAACTTATTGCACATATGTACCTGTATACAAGCCGGCTCTTCTTTCTGGAAGAAGAAATTACAAGCCGCCGTGCCAATTAAGAAGGCTAAAGGAAAATCTCGCGCTCCGGCTCGCCGCAGGAAGCCAACAGCTGAAGAACTGCTCACACTTGATGAGGAGTCAGAGGTAGAACTTGACTCCCTTGGTCTTTTCTTTATGCAACTTATTGACGCTGACTCCTCTCAGGAAGAGGCAGAGACCAGTCATGCCGACGTAGCAGAGGTAACTATAATTTCCTCCATCTCAGAACCTTTGCCATGAAAGAAAACAAGGCGGGTCATCCGAAAAGCACCCTCTTGCTCATTTGGACCCCAACTTTCTTTTGAAGAAATAACAGCACGATTCAAGGCGTATGACCCAGAGTGACGGCACTCAAGATCTCGTCTCCGGCTTACCCAACACGCCTGCCCCTCGCAAATGTTGAAATGAGGTGCCTCATAACCCGACTCTTTCCATTCCAAAGGCTGGTCTCATTCGTCAACCTCTTAATCTTTCTGATGCAAATTATCAGGGGACGCCTCCGTCTTCCGGCGAGTCTACTGGAACTCAAATGCCTGCCTTCAAGATTGCTCATGGGTAAGTATTTTCATTTGTTCATAAATGACTTGTAGTGACATACTCATGGACCCTTGTATTCTTGTCACAGAGGCGCAGCAAAGGCGGGTAAGAAGCAAAAGGTGGGCGGCTCTTCAAAGGACCCCAAAAATGCTGAGCCGGAGAGGCAGGTGCCCGAGGCCCCTGAGGCTTTAATTCAAAATCCCGAAGACCTTGCCAATGACCCGCCACCGCAAGCTGATACCGCCGTCTTTGAGGCGATGCACACTGAGATCAACCCGACTGCCCATCAAGACCCGCCAAGTCCTAAGCCGCCTAGTCCTGCCAAGTCTACTGACAAGAGCCCTGCCACTGCTGACGTTGATGACATGACTGTTACCGGGTCAGCTTTTAAGCCGCCCGAGGTCTCCAGAGTCCTAGCCAAGCATTCAGCCAAGGAAGAAACGCCTTCACTGGAGAAAGGCAAAGCTAAGCTGGACTTGGAAGATTACTCACCTTATAGTGCAGGTGATGTGTACGCGGGCTATTTGAGCCGCCTTAACACAATCCGGGATATGGAGGTTGGGTTAGTCCAGTTGATGAAGCAGAAATATGAGGTATGAACATATCCAACCCCTCTTTACCCTTGTGCATATACATATGTCCATACTAGCCCCCAAGTCTGAAGTATAGGAAAAATGTCGACTATGCTTTAGACTTGTGAAATTTTCGAAGTGCAGCCCCCAAGGGTCGGCTTATCTTGAAAAGATGAGCCGGGTCTTTTCTTGTTTTTATAGAACCGAATATGTAGCCCCCAAGGGCTGGCTTAAACTGATAAGATGAGCCAGGTCTTGATGACCTTGACAGCATCAAATATGTAGCCCCCAAGGGCCGACTTAACTTATGACAAGATGAGCCGGGTCTTAACAGAAATTCAAATGACCTATATTAGCCCCCAAGTGCCAAGTATATTGCTTGCAATGTGCTTGGGACTTAATGTAACTGTATCACTAAAAGTTGTTCCTTGTGTGGTAACCATTGCTTCAATATTGTATTTCAGGAGGAGTTGAACGTGAATGAGTCCCAGCTTGGCGACTTAAAGAAGAATATAGAACTGCAACAAGCTAAAACTTCCAAGGCCGAGTCAAAGCTAAAATCTTCATTGGAAGAATTTGAGAAGATCAAGGCGGGTTTTGATGCTGAGAGAACCGCCTGGGAGACTGATAAGGCTGCGCTGCTAAAAAGAGCAGAAGATGCTGAAGCTGAGCTTAAACCGGTAACTGAAGAGTTAGCCGGCTTAAAAGAACATATCTGTCAAATGTCAGCCGCCATCTTTGGTAAGATTCATATGCAACTTATTATCCATTTAATATTTTTTTAACCCGCCTGGTAATTCATAACATATAATTTTTAACCCGCCTGGCGACTCTCGTGTGAAAAATTGAACATGCCCCAGAAGCGCCAGTCTTGGTCAGAATATGCTGCTTAAATTGAAGGCAGCTTATTCATTGACTGAACAGCTGTACACTGGAACACTGCGCAGTCTTGTTGCTCTTTCAGGTGGGAAGAAACCTCCAACACATATCAAAACTATGCTGGATCATCTTTCAACGGTACCGGCTGAACTTGAGGAGGTTAAACTATCAGCTGGTCGAGCCGGAGCCATTGTTGCTCTAGGCCGGGCTAAGGCATGGTAATCAGAACTTGACCCGGAAGAGATTGCCACCGGATGCCCAGAGTTCAAGGATGACGACTCAGTCTTTGAAGAGAAAGACTTCAACCAATGCGTCAGACAGATGCGGCCCATGGCATGCAAGCTGATAGAAGAGCTGAATCTGAACAAGTACACGCCGTCTTATGATGATAACAACAATAAGATTAAGCCGCATGTCGTGGTGGGCGCACGGTAGATGCCAATGGATGGCTAAAGAGAGGGACAAGCTCGAGGGCACCAGTGGGCTCCAGAGGTGAGGTCGGCATGAGCGAGCGAGAGACGCAAGACATACCCAAGTTCGGGGCTCTTCGGAGAGATAACACCCCCTAGTCCTGCCAAGTGTGGTTTATATGTGGATGATACAAGCTTGCTCCTAGAGCTGTTTTGGGGAGGAAGGAAGACAGGCCAGAGCATGGGCTGCTCCTTCTCCTTGTGTGTGTATTCTACGGGTGATCTGATCGTATGTGCTCTCGCCTCTGCATGGAGGCTTCCTGGGGGGTTTTATAGGTCAACCCCCCAGGGTTACAATGGTAAAGTTACATGGCTGGGGGGCCGGGACGTCAGCGTTTGAGAAGCCGGTGCTGGGGCCCGCCGGGTACCAGGGTACGTCGGGTTCTCCGGGCGCGGGCCCCGTGCGTTAGAGGGCACTGTTCCCCATCTTATCATGCGTCACAGAGTGGTTGAGCCGGCTTGCGTCATCAGGACGGGGGATGCACTGTAGCCATGCCGGCCCTGGTCAGCGGGGTAGGTGGACCACTGTTGCCACGCTCCAGCCAGTCAGCGGGGTAGGTGGGCCATTGTTGCCCTGCTCATCTCTTCATGGGAACTTGTTCCGTCGTATGCCCTGGACGGGACGGGAGCTGACCCGTGGCCGGGTTGAGGGGCGCACTATGATGGAGTTTTACTTGTCAATGAAGTCTTGACTTGCTGGGACCGGCCGGCATGCGCTAGCGGGCTTGGCCGGGTTGCGGAACCCGGCCAAGGTCAAGCCGGATTGAGGGGCGCTGCTAGCCCTGATGTTTTTGAAAAGGATCCGGGTTCCGTTGCCTGCCCGGGGTTCATCCCCCCGACAGTAGTCCCCGAAGCTGTGAAGGCTCGCCGGCTTCAAGCAGGGGGGCCTTCGCAGTTTCACCCACTGAGAAGGTGGTTGGTATTGATGAAGCTTGCGACCGCCGGGTCCGGCAACACCCACTGTGTGCCGGCTTTCGGAAGCCAGATCATGGCATCCCGGCCTGGGCGGGAAATCGAGGAGTCCGCCGAATCTTGAAGGGGAAGGGACTCGCGTCCCACAACCTGATGCGGGCACCACATGGCTGGCAGTAGCCGAGGAGGCACTGGCAGGCCACGCACGTGACGGGACGTAACAGCAGGCTGGGCCCGCCACGACGCGCCTTCGGCCCCCGTGTGGGGATTTAATGTGGCGGCCGCGGACTGTTGCCCTTCTCGACGTAGTTAATTTGTGGGGGAATCGTGCTCACACACTGCGGGGAAGTGGAAAGGGGGGCGCAACCGATCCCACTTCCCCACGTTCTTACCGCGGTTATAAATCGGAGGGAGGGGGCAGCGGAAATCATTCACGCACGCGCCCCCTACCTCCTTCTTTCCTTCCTCTCCGCATCTCTTCAAGCTTTGCTGCCCATCGGAACGCCAGGCGCCGCCCGGGTCGTCCATCGGCCGCGCTAGCTTCTTTCCTCCTCCGCTTCTCACACCCTCGCCGAGCACCGCAGATGGCGCCACCGAAAGGCTCGTGGGAGGGATCCGTCGTCACCGATGAGGATATTCAGTACCTTCGCGACACCCGACGCCGGCGGCGGAGGTGGCCACTCGCGCGCCCGGAGGGGAGGTGGAGCCACAGCCGCGGGACGACGAGCGCGTGGTTTTCTATAGCCATTTCAAGCGCGGGCTCGGCCTTCCCGCGAGCACCTTCTTCCGCGCCTTTCTCTCCTTCTTCGGGCTGCAGTCGCACCACCTAGGCGCCAACGCCGTGCTGCAGTTTTCGGGCTTCGTCACCCTCTGCGAGGGGTATTTGGGGGTGGAGCCAGATGTGGAGCTCTGGAGCCGCCTCTTCTTCCTCAAGCAGTAGGGGCCGGAGGCCGGGGCTATATCTGACTGCGGGGCCGCCGTCGTTTCGGTCTGGCTGAACGGGGTGTTCCCCAAGATGCCCATCGAGGATTCTGCCAAGAAGTGGCAGAATTCCTTCTTCTATGTTCGCCGCATCGGCGGAGGAGGCGACGCCATCAACTTGCCCCCATTCAGCAATGAGAGGCCGCTCGCCAAGATGAATTGGGGCTACATGCCCAAGAACCCGCCGCAGGGGATGCTGAACCTGTGCGACCGGATTCAGGAAATGACGGCGCGGGAGGGCCTCAAGGGGACAGACCTTGTGTCCGCCTTCATCGCGCGTCGAGTTCTGCCGCTGCAGCGTCGGGCGCACATCATCGGCCTGATGGGCGACCACCGGGATCCCACCCGGATGTCGTCCAGGAGGCTGAACCCGGAGCAGGTGGCTGAACGGGTGAACGTCATCTCCATGGCCGGGTTGGCCCCGGACAGGCACTTCGGGAAGGCGCCCTACAACGCGGAGATCCCGGCGCTGGCGGTGAGTCCCTGGTCTTCTTTTTTCGCAACGTCTCAGCTTCTCCTTCGTCCTAATGCGACGTGGGAGGTGCTGCTGAACACTATCCGGCAGACGCGTGATGGGACGAGGACGCAGATACTGGCTGCCGAGCAAGCCCGCTCGGAGGGGGCGGAGTCCTTCGCCGAGAACCCGGAGACGGCCGATGCCGAAGCCGGCGAGGCGCGCCGTGCGGGTAAGTCTCTGCATCCAGATCTCCTACGAGATTGGTTGAACAACGACGTGGCTGACGCACGCCGGTGGTGCAGCACCGCCGAGGGGAGGAGGCGGCGGCATTGATCCCTCAAGGCGGCCGGAGAAGACGGCTGGGGCCAGGTCGTCCCACGCGCCGGCCGCGGCAAGCCGGCCGCACGGGAAGGGGGACACGGCGCCGAAGCCGGCCGCGAAGCGCACGACAGACCCGGCGGCGGGTGGGAAGCCGGACGCCAAGAGGAGGCGTCGCGTCTTCCCGGCGGCGCCGACGAGACATGCCATCCCGACGGTGATCGGGTATGTTTCCTTGCTGACTCCGGCATGCCACCGAGTCGTTCTTTTCTCATGCTTTCCTTGGTGGGATTCAGGACGCCGCTGGAGTTGGCGTTGGCGATGATAGACGCCGCGTCTGGGGGCGGCTTCTCGTTCTGGAGGACCCGGAGCAGCGCCATCAATCTGCCCGAGGGCTCGGCCGAGGAGGACCTTGGCCTGGACCCGGCGGACACGGAGCGCTGCACCTGGCGGGCCCAAAACAAGGCCGAGGAGGAGCTGGAGGCGGCCTCATCCCAAGCCTAGGCCAGGGCCACGGAGGCAAGGGAGAGGACCGCCGCGGAGCCGGCATGGTCGGAGATGCCAGCGGGCATGGAGCCGGCGGAAACGGTCGTCGTCCCATCGACGGAGGAGGGGCACGACCTGGACGGCCGGGTGGAGATGGCGGTGGACGACCGGGAGGTCATGGAGATCGATGACGACACCCCACCCCGAAACGATGTGGTCGAGCGGGTGGTGGTTGAAGGAGGCGTCGGAGGGGGGCTGCCCCAGGAGGGGCGCCACAGGCGATGCCGGATGGGGCGCCGCAGGCGACGCCGCTGAGGACGCCAGCCAGAGCGCCGGAGGGGACACCGGCTGGTGCGCCAGAGTCGAGGCTGGCCAGTGAGGAGGCGGTGGCCGGCGAGTACGCCTTAGTGATCAGGCAGCCGCAAGCGGCGCCGGGTGCTCCCCCTGCCGCCGGGTCGCAGCAGGTTCGGGCCGGGTCCAGCCGAGCCATCTTCGGGCCGCTGATGCAGGAGGAGGCGTTGATGGCCACCGTGCGTCGGCATCTTCGCGGGCGCGCGGACCAGGTTGAGGACTTTGCCCAGGCCGAGATGGAGCGGGCGCGGGAGCTGGAGCACTGTGTGATCATGAGTTTTCTTCCTCTGGCTTTTCTTTTGCAGCCGGCTAGTGGGGGCGCGCCAGCGCACCCACTGGGTGTAGCCCCCAAGGTTCGGGCCAACTATGTAGTACTTGGGTCGAATCTTAGAGTCTATTATGCTAATTCTTGTTTTTCTGCAGCACCTGGATGCCCTCCGAGTCGGCATCTACAACCGGCTTCTGGAGAAGCATCAGCAAATCACGGCACAACTTGCCGCCAAGTAGGAGGCGCTCTGCCTTGCTGAAGGTACGTCTCGCATGCTCTTAGTGGGGCGCGCGAGCGCACCCACTGGGTTTAGCCCCCGAGGTTTGGGCCAACTACATAGCAGTTGGGTCGAATCTTAAAGTGTCTTTTTCTCTTCTTCCGCCATCTTGACTTTGAATCTTTGCCGCGCAGCTGCCGCGACCGAGGTGCCGGACCTGCAAACCCGGCTAGTTGAAGTCGGCCAACAGCGTGACCACGCGGTTGTCGATGCCGGCCAGCTCCGGGCCGAGGTGGGGCAGCTGAAGGCGGAGGCCGCCAAGGTGGCGGAGGCCCAGCAGGCGCTCGCCGAAGCCGGCCAGCAGCGTGATCAACTGGCCGGTAACAAGAGCCAGCTCCAGGCCGAGGTGGAGCGCTTGAAGGCAGAGGCCGTCAAGGCGGCGGAGGCCCACCAGGCGGAGCTCCTCCGCCTCAAGGAGGAGCACGAGAAGGCGGCGGCCGCCAAGGACGACGAGCTGAAGGCGGCCGCCGACAAGCGCGTCGAGCTGGAGAAGGCGCTTGAAGCGCGCGACCGTGCCGAGGACTTGGAGCGGCACGGTATGTTGTGCGAAGCGCAGCACCTGGATGAGGCCTTCGCCAGTAAGTGTTTCTTTGTTGGTTTCACCGGGTTGCAAAGCCGGCTTTGTTTATTCTGTGGCTGACTATCTTGCTTCTCTACTTCGATAGAATACTTCCCGGAAATGCGGGAGAAGGCGGACGAGGCCGTGCGCAATCACCGGTCGACCCAGGTGGACGCGGGCGCCGAAGACGATCCGCACGCCGCCTGGTCCTTCTCGGAGATCATGCATGCAGCGGAGACCCGCCTGCAGGCCCTGGACGAGCAAACGACGAGTCTCTCCGAGGCCGGGTTTGGCATGGGGGCGGCCCTTTGGCCGGGCGCTGTCGTGCCCAACTCCTTCATGCGGCTGGCGCACTGGCTGGAAGCCGGACCGGCGTAGCTTCATGCGTGGCGTGTTTCTGCCGCTCGCGCCGGCGCCGACTTGGCGCTGAGGTTTGTCATGTCTTGGTATCCGGGCCTGAACCTGGACCAGCTGGTGGCCCAGCGAGCCGGCGCGGAGCCCCAGCTACAGGCGGAGGCGGGCCGGATCGCCGCACGGGCCAGCTACCTGGCCTTGTTTGCATTGCATGACGAGTTCCAGGTAGAGCGGACCGAAGATGGCGGGGTGGTGCCGCCCGACAACTTCGGCTTGGCGCTTGACGATACGGCGGGCAGCTCCGAGGATACGGGCACCTACGCGGATGACAAGGCCGGGTTGGACGATACCGGTGCCTCGGTGAACCCGGAGGCTACTGCGGAGGAGCCGGCAGCTGTGCAACCCGGTGCGGGAACCGCCTGAAGCCGCCCTGTTTTATCTTTCTTGCACTTTTGTTAAGTGGCAGGTCCACCCACCCACTGGGGTGTGTTGGTGAATGTAATGAACTCTGGCCTTGGGCCCATATTTTTGCAATGTAAATATTTTTGCGAGTGTTTACGCCTTTGTTCTTTGTTCTCTAAGCTTTTTTCTTGCTTGTTCCTTCTTTAGGCCTCCCCCCGCGAGTCGAACAGCCGGGTTCTGGTCTGTGACAAGGAGTTCAGCCTTGGGAAAGAACATGTAATACTTAGGCCTTTCGAACGTTGAGCGCGAGCGAAACACCCACTGGGCCGGCTGGCGGCAGTCGGCGAAGCCGGCTGGCGCACAACTGGTCGTGCGGCATCTTAGTGCATTGAGGCCGGGTTGGCCGATCTGGCGAATCCAGCTTAGTGTTTCTCGGCGTGCCGGCGCTTTGGCCCATAGCTCTTGCCGGCCGACCCGACTGCCGCACAACCGATCGTGTGGCATCTTAGTGCGGTGAGGCCGGGTTGGCCGATCCAGCGAATCCAGCTTAGTGTTTCTCGGCGTGCCGGCGCTTTGGCCCATAGCTCTTGCCGGTCGACAGCCGAAGCCGGACTGTGGCGTAGGGCGAAGTGGAAGGCCTCGGCAACTCGAGCACGCCGGGATGTGCCAAGGAGGACAGCGGGTTGCGGTCAAGCTGGCTAGCCCCCGAGCCCCCGGGTTGGGCATGCCAACACGACGGTGGGGGTTTAAGAAAATTTACAAGCATGTGCAAGACGCAAGAACTTGATAGGAAAAGGTAGCCCCCAAGTGTCATTCGGGGGTCCCATTGTCTTTCATTAAAGTACAAAAGGCAGCGATACATACGTGCATACAACTAACTGTAAAACGGGCGGAGGAGCTCTGCATTCCAGGGCCGGCTTGTTTCTTCGCCGGCGGTGTCTCTCTTGCGCTTGTTCGGCTTGCGAGCGTCGATGAGTTAGTAGGCGTTGCAGTCACATATGGCTCTGCTGACTATGAAGGGGCCCTCCCATGGGGAGGCCAACTTGTGCTGGCTGGTTTGCTGCTGGACCAGCCGAAGGATGAGGTCTCCCTCGCGGAACGCGAGGGGCTTGATCTTTTTGATGTGGTAGTGTCTCAGGCCTTGCTGATAGATGGCCGATCGGCTGAGGGTCAAAAGGCGCGCTTCTTCAAGTAGGTCGACGCCGTCTTTGCGGGCTTCCTTGGCTTGGGCTTCTGTGTACATTGCGACTCACGGTGAGTCGAACTCGATGTCGATCGGGATGACGGCTTCTGCTCCATAGATGAGGAAGAACGGGGTGAACCCGGTCGATCGGTTTGGTGTTGTCCGGAGACTCTAGAGGACGGCCGGCAGCTCGTCGAGCCAGCTGCCGGGTGAGCGGATGAGGGGCTCGACAAGTCGCGGCTTGATGCCGGACAGGATCAGCCCATTGGCCCGCTCGACCTAGCCATTGGACTGAGGATGAGCGACGGAGGCCAGGTCAAGCCGGATGCCGGAGACTGAGCAGTATTGTGCCAGGGCGCCTTTGGCGAAGTTGGTGCCGTTGTCCGTGATGATGCTGTGCGGGACGCCGTAGCGTACCGTGATGTCTTTGATGAACCGGACGGCCGTAGGCCCATCCAGCTTCTTGATTGGTCATGCTTCGATCCACTTGGTGAACTTGTCGACCGCCACCAGCAAGTGCGTCATGCCGCCCCGAGCGGTCTTGAAGGGTCCCACCATGTCGAGGCCCTAGACCACGAAGGGCCAGGTGATCGGGATGGTTTGCAGGGCTGAAGCTGGCTGGTGGCTGTGCTTGCTGAAGCGTTGGCAACCCTCGCACTTGAGGACGAGCGACTCGGCATCTTTGAGGGCCGTGGGCCAGTAGAAACCATGGCGAAAGGCCTTGGCCACCAGGGACCTGGAGGCAGCGTGGTGCCCGCACTCGCCCTGATGTATGTCGAGGAGGATCTCTATGCCCTTGTCTTGCTCGAAGCAGCGCTGAAACACGCCCGTCGCACTGCGCTTGACGAGCTTGTTGTTGATGATGCTGTAGGCGGACACCCGGCGTTGCACTTGCCGGGCCTCGGTCTCGTCCATGGGGAGCGCTTTGCTCTCTAGGAAAGCCAGGATCCGCTGGGCGCATGATGGAGCCGTCACCACGGTGAAGACGACCGCCAGGATGGGTTCCGGGGCGGCAGCCCCCGGGTCAAGGACAGCGGCGGCCGGGTTGAGCACAGCAGCCCCCGGGCCGGGATTGATGGTCGCCGGGGTCGAGAAGGCAGGTCCCCGGGCCGGGATCCGCAGTCCCTGGGACTGACTTGGGGACGGCAGCCCCCGAGCTTGGACCGGCAGCCCCCGGGTCTGGGCTGGGGAGGGGCACTGCAGGGTCGTCCGGGATGAAGATGGACTCGGAATCCGGAGACGGCTTGCGCAAGTACTCGAGGGAGACGCCGGACGGTATGGCCTGCCGGGATGAGCCAATCTTGGCTAGCGTGTCAGCGGCTTCGTTCTCCGCGTGCGGGACATGTAGGAACTCGCAGCCGTCGAAGTTGCCGGAGAGCTGCTGGACCAGGAAGCGGTAGCTGGCCATGTTGGCATCCCGGGCGTCCCACTTGCCGGAACACTGCTACACCACCAGATCTGAGTTGCCATAGCATAGGATGTGCCGAACACCGAGTTCCTTGGCAAGCCGAAGGCCATGCACAAGGGCTTCACACTCGGCGACGTTGTTGGAGGCTGTGAAGTGGATCTGGAGTGCGTACCGCAGCCGGTCGCCCTTCGGGGAAGACAACACGATGCCGGCTCCCAAGCCAGAGCGCATCTTGGAGCCGTCGAAGCGCATGCGCCAGTGTGTTGAATCCGGCGGTAGCGGCAGGTACTGGGTCTGGAAGTTGGCCAGGGCCTGGGACTTGATCATGGTGCGGGGCTCGTAGAGAATGGTATGGCTGGCCAGCTCGATGGCCCATTTGGCAACCTGGCTAGAGGCATCCCGGCAACCCATGATCTCGCCAATGGGGGCCGTGCTGACCACGGTGACGACATGCTCTTGGAAATACTGCTTCAGCTTCTTGGCGGTAAGGTACACGCCGTAACACATCTTCTGGTAGTGCGGGTAGTTATGCTTGGAGGCAGAAAGCACCTCGCTCAGGCAGTAGACCGGGCGCTAGACAGACTTGATCTTGCCCTTCTCTGGTCGCTTGACCACCAGCACCATGCTGACCGACCACGAGGTGGCGGCAATGTATAGCAACAACGGCTCCTTATCGGCCGGCGCGGCCAGGACGGGTGCGGTGGAGAGCATGCGCTTGAGATCCCGGAACACTTCATCTGCCTGGCCGTTCCATTCGAACAGCGATGTCTTCTTCATTAGCTGATATAGGGGCAAGGCCCTCTCACCCAGTCGGCTGAGAAAACGGCTGACTGAGGCCAAGCAGCCGGTGAACTTCTGGACATCGCGCAGCCAGGTTGGCTTGTGCATGCGCTCGATGGCCTTGATCTTCTCTGGGTTTGCCTCAATGCCGCGCTTCGAGATGAGGAAGCCGAGCAGCTTTTCGGCCGGTATGCCGAAGACGCACTTCTCCGGGTTGAGCTTGATCTAGTACTCGTGTAGATTGGCGATGGTTTCCTTCAGGTCATCAAGGAGCGTGAGGTGCTGCTTGGTCTTCACCATGATGTCGTCCACGTAGACGTGGATGTTGCGGCCGAGTTGCGTCAGCAGGAATTTCTGCATGCAGCGCTGGAAGGTGGCGCCGGCGTTCTTCAAGCTGAACGACATGGTGATGTAGCAATACGCCCCAAAGGGTGTGATGAAGGACGTCTTCAGGGCGTCGGCCGGGTCCAGCTTGATCTGATGATAGCCGGAGTAAGCATCCAGGAAGGACAGGAGCTCACAACCGGCGGTGGAGTCGATCACTTGATCAATCCGCGGGAGAGCAAAAGAATCCTTGGGGCAGGCCTTGTTCAGGCTGGTGTAGTCTATGCACATGTGCCAGGTGTTGTTCTTCTTCAAGACGAGGACCGGGTTGACCTGCCACTCGGGGTGAAACACTTCCATGATGAAGCAGGCCGCGAGTAGCTTGGCGACCTCTTCACCGATGGTTCTTCTCTTCTCTTCTGAAAAGCGACGTAATGGTTGACGGACAGGCTTGGCGTCCTTGCGGACATGTAGTTTGTGCTCGGCATACTTCCTCGGAATTCCCGGCATGTCCTTTGGGGTTCATGCAAAGATATCCCGATTCTCACAGAGGAAGTCGACGAGCTCGCCTTCCTATTTGCTATCGAGGCGGGTGCCCACGACGACATACTTGCTGCAGCTAGGGTCTTCCGGGTTCAACTTGACCTTCTTGGTCTCCTTGGACAGCTGGAACGAGGCCTCGCCAGCCGGCTCCTTAGCCGAAGCCGGCACGGCCGGCTCCTCGCTGGCCAGCACCACAATCCGGTCGAGCTGGCGCCGCTCCTCGGCTATGAACAGTGACTCGGCCAGCTTGGCGCCGGCTTGAGCGCACTCCAAAGACTTTCTGTAGTCGCCAACGACAGTGATGAGGCCCTTGGGACCTGGCAGCTTCATCTTCAGGTAGGCGTAGTGGGGGACCACCATGAACTTGGCGAGCGCAGGCCGACCCAACAACACGTGGTATGCGCTGGATAGGTCCACCACCTCGAACCAGATAGGCTCATGCCGGAAATGGTCGCTCGTGCCTAACAGGACGTCAAGCTGGATCCGGCCAATGGGGGAGCAGGAGAGTCCCGGCATGATGCCGTGGAACACCGTCCGGGATGGCTCTAGGTGCTTGGCCTCGATGCCGAGCTTGGTCATGGTGTCGCAGTCGAGGATGTTGATGTTGCTGCCGCCATCGATGAGGACCCGCGAGAACTTGCAAGCGCGCTTGGCGGTGACGACGGTGGTGTCAAGGACAAGGGCTTAGCCACCCGGGTTCGGCATGACGGCCGGGTGGTCCTCTCGGGTCCAGCTGATCAGGCGTTCCGACCTGTGCATATACTCCGGCATGGCTGGGATGACGGTGTTCACCTCCTGCCAGAGCAGGCGCTCGCTACGCTTGTCGTCGCCGAGGCTGGTGAAGATGACGTAGCTTGCGTTCTGGTTGGGGAAGACATCGTCGCGCATCGCGCCATTTGCCGAGGAAGGGGAAGGAGGCGGAGGCGGCTGCCCCGCACCCGGAGCCGGAGCCGGAGGCGGCAGGATGTCACCCCTCGTGATGCGCTTGGTGATGGCGCACTGTCGAAGCGTGTGCGTGGACGGCCTTGCGCCGCTGTGGTGTTTGCAGGGGGCGTCGAGCATCTCTTCAAAACTCATGGCAGGTTGCCATGCCGTCTTTCTGGTTTGCCGGCCGGCTCGGCCGCGGGAGCCTGCTCGGCGGCCACGACGAGGCGATTGTTGTAGCGAGGGGCCTGCTGGTCGGCCTTGCGCTTGTTGTTCTGCTGGTTCTGCTGGCGGCTGCTCTCGCCAGCTGGCTTGGAGGGGGATGCCTGCAATGCCTTGCCAGCTTCGTCCAGCACCACTTGGATCTTCATGGAGGAGTCGGCCGTGCCGTACTTGTCCGCCATGACCATGAGCGCGACCATGGTGGTCGGCTCGGAGCTCAGGAGCTTGTGCTTGAGGAGGGTGCCATCCTGGCAGCCGCTCATGAAGTACTGGATGGCCTGGACCTCATCGACGCCCTCACAGCTGTTTCGGAGCTCGGTCCAGCGTGCGAGGTATTCGCGGCCAGTTTCCGTCGGCCCCTGCACGCACATGGCGAGCTGACTGGGGCGTCCGGGGCGCTTGTAGGTGCCGGTGGAGTTGCGGACGAAGGCTTGCTCGAAGTCCACCCACGCGTTGATGCTGCCAGCCAGCAGGATGTTCAACCACGTGCGGGCGGATCCTTGGAGCATGAGTGGGGCGTAACGCACGGCAAGGCGGTGGTTGCCGCCCGCGATGCCGATGGCGGTGGTGTCGTCGATGAGCCAGTCTTCCGGCTTGACGGTCCCGTTGTACTTGGGGGTGTCGCGAGGCAGCATGAACCCTTTGTGGAAGGGCTCATCCTGGATGCGTGGACCGAAACATGCTGGCCCGATGGCGTTGTCTTCCTCCAGCTCGAGGGAGAGGGCGAGCTGATCGAGGTGATGGCGAGCGTCGGTATCGTCGATGGCGTGCGGACCCAGCCGGCTTGTGACCGGGCCGCGGGGAACCGGATCAGTAGAAGCCGGACGGGCGTGCCGGCCGGATCGCGCAGGAGGGTCTGGCTGGCGCCGGTCTCCTAGAGCCAGCTCGTTGCCCAGGTCATCTCCGGTTGTCGGGGCGCGGTTGCGCTGGGTTCGGGTACGACCGGAATGAGCTTCGCTGGGGGGCGGCAACGACGCCGTGTTCGGCTGCTCGGGGTCTTTGGTGCAGCGCGAAATGGATCTCGCGGGACGGTCAAGGCGGTCTTGCTGCATGTTCGCGGCGCCGAGAAGCTCGTTCATGCGCCACAGGCGCTCCTGCAGCTCCTCACCCTGCAGCTGCTCCAAGCCGACGGCGGCCGCTTGCGCTGCGCGCAAGTTCTTGACGGGGGTGTCGTAGACGGGCGGGATCACGCCCAGCGCGCGGCCGATGGCGACGCCACTGTTCCGCACCTCGCCAACCCGGCTGGCTCGGCAACGGCTGGCGTGAAGCCGTACGCAGCGTCGCGTTCCCGCTGGGCGGACTCCAACTGACGCTGCATTGCAGCGAGCGTCGCGACCTCGTCTAGCAGGTGCTTGCGCCCCTTCTCGAGGTGGGCCAGGGCCTCCGTGGCATTGGTGGCATTGACGTCGGTGGCGATAG
Source organism: Thinopyrum elongatum (assembly GCA_011799875.1). Taxonomy (NCBI): domain Eukaryota; kingdom Viridiplantae; phylum Streptophyta; class Magnoliopsida; order Poales; family Poaceae; genus Thinopyrum; species Thinopyrum elongatum. The sequence continues at coordinate 318,221,555 of CM022301.1, forward strand.
GGATGCTAAGGTTGTGCATCATGGCGCGCAGCGGGTCGGGCATGCTAGCGCGCTCCGCTGCGGCCCTGGCGGCAGCGGCCTTCTTCGCGGCGCTAGACGAAGTGGAGCCGGAGTCGATGGCGAGCACCTCCACCCGGACACAGAGATCCGCCACCTCGGCGGAGACGTCGTCGCCGAGGGGGACGGGCGAGTCGGTGACGTCGAGCACCTCGCTGGGGTCCTCATCGGCCGCGGATGCATCGGAGATGCGCAGCGCGCCGAAGGAGGCGGTGAGCGAGTCGATGGAGCCAACCATGCGCGCGGCGGCCGCGGGGAACATGCAGTGCGCAATGTGCTCACCGAGGTTGATGAAGGGCCCCGTTTGGAACATGTCTCCGGCCGGGACCTCGATGAAGGGAATATGCCCTAGAGGCAATAATAAAGTTGTTATTTTATATTTCCTTATTCATGATAAAGGTTTATTATTCATGCTAGAATTGTATTGATCGGAAACTTAAATACATGTGTGAATACATAAACAAATACCGTGTCCCTAGTATGCCTCTACTAGACTAGCTCGTTGATCAAAGATGGTTAAGGTTTCCTAACCATAGACATGTGTTGTCATTTGATAACGGGATCACATCATTAGGAGAATGATGTGATGGACAAGACCCAACCGTTAGCATAGCATATGATTGTTTAGTTTATTGCTACTGCTTTCTTAATGTCAAATACATGTTCCTTCGACCATGAGATCATGCAACTCCCGGATACCGGAGGAATACCTTGTGTGCTATCAAACGTCACAACGTAACTGGGTGATCATAAAGATGCTCTACAGGTATCTCCGAAGGTGTCTGTTGAGTTGGTGTGAATCGAGATTGGGATTTGTCACTCCGTGTATCGGAGAGGTATCTCTGGGCCCTCTCGGTAATACACATCACAAGAAGCTTGCAAGCAAAGTGACTAAGGAGTTAGTTGCAAGATGATGTATTACGGAACGAGTAAAGAGACTTGCCGGTAACGAGATTGAACTAGGTATAGATATACCGACGATCGAATCTCGGGCAAGTAACATACCGACAGACAAAGGGAATTACGTATGTTGTCATAAAGGTTCAACCGATAAAAGATCTTCGTAGAATATGTAGGAATCAATATGGGCATCCAGGTCCCACTATTGGTTATTGACCGGAGAGGTGTCTCGGTCATGACTACATAATTCCCGAACCCGTAGGGTCGCACGCTTAACATTCGTTGACGCTAGAGTAGTATTGGGATATTTGATGAGTGGTAACCAAATGTTGTTTGGAGTCCCGGATGAGATCCCGGACGTCACGAGGAGTCTCAGAATGGTCGAGAGGTAAAGATTTATATATGGGAAGTCATATTTTGGGTTCCGGAAAAAGGTGTAGTTTTTTTGGTATTGTACCGGGAAGCTTCCAGAAGGTTCCGAAGGATTCCAGAGGGGTACGGAAGTCCACAAGTGGGTTCACCATGACCCAAGGGCTAGCATGGGCTGTGGAGAGGCGCCCTATCCTTATTGGGCTAGGCGCACCAAGTCCTCAAAAGCCCATGTGGCTAGGGAAGGCAAGGGAAGGCAAAAAAGGAGGGAGTCCTAGTAGGAATAGGATTGGACTTGGAGTCCAAGTCCTCTCCCCCTTAGCTGCGCCCTAGGGCTTGGAGGGGCTGTTTCCCACGCCCCTCCACCTATATATAGAGGGGAGGGGGCGCCCCAAGAGGACACACCAAGCCCTTGGTGCCCCTCTCTCTCCCATTACTCCGTAGTTCCACCGCCTCGTCCCGGCGACGCTTAGCGAAGCGCTGTCGATGCTCCACCACCACCATCACCACCATGCCATCGTGTTGGTTGTGATTCCATCTACTTCTCCTCTCCCGCTTGCTGGATCAAGAAGGAGGAGACGTCATCGAGCTGTACGTGTGCTAAACTCGGAGGTGCCGTCCGTTCGGCACTAGATCGGTTGGATCGTGATCGGACCGCGAAGAGTATGACTACATCAACCGCGTGATAAACACTTCCGTTTAATGGTCTACGAGGGTACGTAGACACACTCTCCCCCTCGTTGCTATGCATCTCCATGGATAGATCATTGCGTGTGCATAGAATTTTTTTGTTTTCCATGTAACGATTCCCAACAGTGGCATCCGAGCCGGGTCTATGCGTAGATCATATGCACGAGTAGAACACAAAGAAGTTGTGGGCGGTGATGTTCATACTGCTTACCACCAACGTCTTATTTTGATTCGGCAGCATTGTGGGATGAAGCGGCCCGGACCAACCTTACATGTCCACGTACATGAGACCGGTTCCACCGACTGACATGCAACTAGTTTTGCATAAAGGTGGCTGGCGGGTGTCTGTTTCTCCTACTTTAGTTGAATCGAATTTGACTGCGGCCGGCCCTTGAAGAAGGTTAAAACAGCAAACTTGACGAATCACCGTTGTGGTTTTTGCCGTAGGTAAGAACGGTTCTTGCTAGAAACCCGTAGCAGCCACGTAAAACTTGCAACAACAAAGTAGAGGACGTCTAACTTGTTTTTGCAGGGTATGTTGTGATGTGATATGGTCAAGACATGATGTGATATACGTTATTGTATGAGATGATCATGTTTTGTAAATTATCGGCAACTGGCAGGAGCCTTATGGTTGTCTCTTTATTGTATGAAATGCAAATGCCATGTAATTGCTTTACTTTATCGCTATGCATTAGCAATAGTTGTAGAAGCAATAGTTGGCGAGACGACCACGACGCAACGATGGAGATCAAGGTGTCGTGCCGGTGACGATGGAGATCATGACGATGCTTTGGAGATGGAGATCAAAAGCATGAGATGATGATGGCCATATCATGTCACGTATTTTGATTGCATGTGATGTTTATCTTTTATGCATCTTATTTTGCTTAGAACGACGGTAGCATTATAAGATGATCCCTTCACTAAATTTCAAGATATAAGTGTTCTCCCTGAGTATGCACCATTGCGAAAGTTCATCGTTTCGAGACACCACGTGATGATCGGGTGTGATAGACTCTGCGTTCACATACAATGGGTGTAAGACAGTTTTGCACATGCAGAATACTTGGGTTAAACTTGACGAGCCTAGCATGTACAGACATGGTCTCAGAACACTGGAGACTGAAAGGTCGAACGTGAGTCATATAGTAGATATGATCAACATAGAGATGTTCACCATTGATGACTACCCCATCTCACGTGATGATCAGACATGGGTTAGTTGATTTGGATCATGTATCACTTAGATAACTTGAGGGATGTTTATTTAAGTGGGAGTTCATTAGTAATTTGATTAATTGAACTTAATTTATCATGAACTTAGTCTTTATAGTTTTTGTATATCTATGTTATTGATCAATAGCTCGCGTATAGCTCCCCTGTTTTATTTTTGATATGTTCCTAGAGAAAAACTAAGTTGAAAGATGATAGTAGCAATGATGCGGACAGGGTCCGTGATCTGAGGATTATCCTCATTGCTGCAGAGAAGAATTATGTCCTTGATGCATCGCTAGGTGACAGACCAGTTGCAGGAGCAGATGCAGACATTATGAACGTTTGGCAAGCTCGATATGATGGCTACTTAATAGTTTAGTGCGCCATCCTTTACGGCTTAGAACCGGGACTTCAAAAATGTTTTGAACGCCACGGAGCATATGAGATGTTCCACGAGCTGAAATTGGCATTTCAGACTCATGCCCGTGTCGAGAGGTGACCTCTGACAAGTACTTTGCCTACAAGATGGAGGAGAATAGCTCAGCCAGTGAGCATGTGCTCAGAATGTCTGGGCACTACAATCGCTTGAATCAAGTGGGAGTTAATCTTCCAGATAAGATATTGATTGACAAAGTTCTCTAGTCACTATCAGCAAGCTACTAGAACTTCGCGATGAACTATAATATGCAAGGGATGACGAAAACGATTCCCGAGCTCTTCGCGATGCTGAAATTGACGAAGGTAAAAATCAAGAAAGAGCATCAAATGTTGATGGTTATCAAGACCACTAGTTTCAAGAAAAGGGCAAGGGAAAGAAAGGGAACTTCAAGAAGAATGACAAGCAAGTTGTCACTCCCATGAAGAAGCCCAAAGCTGGACCTAAGCCTGAAACTGAGTGCTTATACTGCAAACGGAATGGTCACTAGAACCGGAACTGCCCCAAATACTTGGCGGATAAGAAGGATGGCAAAGTGAACAAAGGTATATTTGATATACATGTTATTAATGTGTACTTTACTAGTGTTCATAGTAGCCCATGGGTATTTGATATCGGTTCAGTTGCTAAGATTAGTAACTCGAAACAGGAGTTGCAAAATGAACAGAGACTAGTTAAGGGTTGTGGCACCCCGGCTCAGAGAAACCGGAACACCCCGTATCCCAGCCCAGAGATCGAAGTGAAGTCTTTTGGAATACGGCACTGCTTAGCATAGAACAAACCAGCTCTCTATTACAACACGAATATGATTACAAGGTCTCCGATATTACAATGAATAACACCGGCACGGCGACACTACTTCAACCACAGTTGCTCTATGCAAGCAGCATAACAACTCGAGGTAGCGGAACCTCTACTGGCAGCGGAACAACGAACGACGATGATGGACTCCAATCCGCAGGGACTCTGGCTGGAACGTTTATCCTAGCTCACAAACATAGGAACCACACCAAACAAGCAAGCAATCCAGGCACGACCTGCAAACTGGCATGACACGCCAGGTCAGTACATTGAATGTACTTGCAAGCTCACAATTAACCAAAAGCAGTCAAGACAACCAACAGCTTGGCATTAGCAGGTTAAAGCAATCATGAACATGCTACTAACAGAACAACATGGCATGCACAACTGAACATGATACAACTTTAGCATGGCATGGGCATATGAACATGATGATACTACATGCAACAGGTAAACCATATCATGCACCAACTTACTCTTATACAGTGGTTACCTCGTAACCATCTCATGCATCAACTTACCAACATCGGTATCCACGATACCTCTGTGATCATCTCGCGATCACATAAAGATCAACCAAGTTCGGTATCCATGATACCTCCGTGATCCTCTCTCGATCACAACCAATCTTTTTCTCATCATCGAACCGGGGTTATTATTAAGCAAGTTATTATTATTGTTGTTGGCTCATAGTGTGACCGACTATGATCTGGGCCCATATCCGCGGGCGCGGCTATCGATAGATTAAAACACACACTCTGCAGAGGTTAGCACACTGTACCCACACCACGGAACCCATGGCCTCGCACTCCCATTCGGGTGGACCAACGGCATTCCGACAAAACCGATCTACTACCCATGACACTCTCCCGGCCACTCCGACAAACTCCCCTTTGGGCTAAGTCCTGGGTGGCCCCGTGTCTACCAAAGACACCCAACGGCCACCGTCGTGGCAAAACATAAACGGTCCCAAACGGGGACAAGGTACCATAACAACAACAACGGGCACACAAGGCTTATGTCCGCCTACCTGATCAGGGTAGCGCGTGCCCATAACCTTCCCTCGTTGGAGGCACCGGCGAGAGGCATGACAATAGACCCAGTTAGGTCCTTCCCATAAAAGGCAAATGTGCTTGCACTGGTCAGCTCGATTCAGTGGCACCATGACTCAGCCAACAGTTGTTCAAGTTCATTATTATCCGGTTAAACTTGAATGCAAGAAGCCGAGCCATATAAAAATAACATGATGCAACTACAAAGCATGACATCAACATAAGCATGGAGGTGCAACATAATCATCGAGCATAACCACAATGAATCATATATCTAAATGAGCATGACATACTGACGAGCATAATCATAACACTACACAGGAGCATAGCATGACTATTAGCATCATGAATAAATACCATGCAAGAACATAGCAAGAACACTACCAAGTAAGCATGTAACCAACTAGATGCAAAGGAACATGCATAACCACGATACTTGATAACAAACGGTAAACATGCATCGGACTGAACATCACTACTACCAGCATGTACTACTACTACCAAGCATGACATGAAAACAATACTAGCAAGTAGTACAAGATAACAAGATGCATCGGAACATAGCATGAAGGTGAACATGAAACCACGAGCGTAACCGAAACAACGACAACAGTAGCAAACAAGCAGATAGATAACGGGCAAACTTTTATTAAATATTCAAGTAGAAACCATGGCTACTGCATGGCTATCATGCAAGTGGCTGTTGTGGCTTGCCTGAAGTGCGGTGAAGCCGCGGAACGAAACGCCGGACGGTTCTCTCTCGAAGGGGCCTGAATAGGGAAAGGGCAAAATGGTCATTTTCACTGTGGGACCACCTAGTGAAAATGTTACCAACAGAAAGATCTCGACGAGACGAAGAAGTGAGCGTTGGTTTCACCTCGATCGGAATTACGGTTGCGGGGTTATGAGGTGATGAAGATCAGGGACCTATTTGTGAATATTTTCATCACCAACGGGTCCCTGAGAGGAAAAACTGAAAGCGCCTTCGGGCCGAATACGTTTTCTGTAAGGGAAAGCGCATTTAGAGCCACAGTAGAGGAAAATACGTTTTCCAAAAGAGAAAACGCATTCTAGCCAAAGAAGGAAAGGAATACGTTTTCATCAAAGGAAAACGCACTCACCAGAAACCGTTTCCACTGGCCACGTGGGATGAGGCGCCTGGGCCACTGGCGCGTGGGGCCCAGGGGCAGGGGGAGGGGGTCGGGCGCATGTTGTCTTCCTCCTCCTCCCGCTCCTGTTCTCACGTGAAATAGAGAGGGAGCAGGGGAGGGAGGCGGCAAGGCGCCGACCGGCTCCGGCCGTCTCTGGCCGAGTGGCGACCACCGGCGGGACCAGGGCGGCGAGGGGGTTCCATCCAGAGGGAGCATGGCCGCGGAGGAGGTGCCGGGAGGAGGGGAGGGGCAGCGCCATGGGGAGCACAGGGGCGGCTGTGGTGGTGGTGGTCTCGGTGTTGCGGCTATCTTCGGTGAGGGGCAAGTGGGTGGGGCGGCTCAATGGGACGAGGGGGAGTCGGTGGACGTGGTAGGAGGAGGAGAGGAGGCATGTGATGGCCGGAACCAAGCCGAGGCCGAGGCAGCCATGGAGGACAGAGGCGAACTCCGGCGAGATTGGGCACTTCCGGCGAGCAAAAGAGGCGGGGGAGGAGTGAGTGAGGTGCGGAAGGACCCGGGGGTGCTATATATAGCCGAGGAGGAGGGTTCTAGTGCTCACGGGCGAGCTCGGGCTGTGCTCTAATGGAGGACAGTGGCTGGACACAGCACGGGCACGGCGATGGCGACCACGCCACAGCGATGCAGGTCGGTGCAGCGACGCAGGGCAATGTGGTCGAGCACGGGCTAGCTCCTGGACAAGGTTTGGCGTCAAGACGAGGAGGGAAACGACGGGAACAACGGCGACAACGTGCCAGAGCACAAGTTTGGCTGGTCGCGACCCGTGGTCACCGTGTGAACTGGCATACGCGTTGCCAGTTGATCGGCCACATCATGTCTAGTAGATAGACCATGATACCCTAAGTTCAAAGGAAGAAAGAACTCGGTCCCGGGGCAAAGAAGTGATTTGGAGGAGGAGCCAAAACATTTCAACAGCAAGGTGTTTGATGTGACTTGTGAGAGCTAGAACAGGAGACTAACTCTGGGCTTTGTCCTAGCTTGATCACGAGTTAATGTGACTGTGCTGGCCAAAAATCATATGAAATGGAGGAGTCTAGAGTGCACTTGCTGTAGAAAGTGACCCACTGGTCAGATTTGGATATTTTTAAGTAGCACTCACATAATTGAATGAAATAAGCTGAAAATGGTCATGGCCCAATGATTTGAAGATTTGAAGATGCTCAAAAAGTTTCATGCCATTTGGATGAACCAAACTAGCACTTGCTTCACAAAGCATCTCTCTGCACATAATTTTGGAAAAATTGCATAGGACAAATGGAGTAATGGATTGAGCCAAAACTTTGTGGAGAGAGTTGATATGGATAGGAGAATGCTCTGGTATATTTTCAGCTTAAATGAAGCTAGATAAAATATGGTTGCTTCACAAACTGAAAATCTGACCAGAAACCAAGATTTGGCGCTGGGCTCACATAGATGAGTTACATGAGCTCTAATTTGGTGGAGAGTCATGATTTGATCATATGAAGGACCTTGCAAAATTTCAACTCATTTGGATATGCCTAGCTAGTACTCCCTTCACAATGACTTCCCTTAGACAGGAAATTTGAAAAAATGCTCAGGAATATTTACTAGGCAAATTGAGTTGAATTTTGGCATGGGGCAATGATATGGATAGGAAAATATGTCCAAAAAGTTTGGGGTCAATCAAGCAAAGATAAATGACACCTCCTTCTCAAACCACCACTTAGGGCAGAAACAGAAAAGGAATATTTGTGAATTATCTTTGATGATGCCAAGGAAGGATTTTGACATATTTGTGGAAGATATGACCCAAACAATTTATGAGAATTATTTGGGAATTTTGGGAGTGACAGAAATATAGGTTGCTTCACAACCTAGGGCTAAAAGGATTATTCCTTGAATAGAAAAAGGAATATTCCCAATAAAAAGAATATTGGATTAGGTCAAGGATGAAAATGAATTGATCTAGGGATGATGATGAGGATGACAAGCCACTATGAAACCTAGGAAGACATGATCTTCCCAAGTTTCAGAACCACATAGCCACAGAAAATCAAATCAAATCAAGAAATCCAAGAAAATCAAAGGAAAAAGAAAAGGGCAAAATCTAGGGTGTTACAAACCTTCGCCCCTTAAAGAAATCTCGTCCTCGAGATTTGGTTGCTCAGGGACAAATAAATCTTCTGACTTGAAGAAACCATTTCCAACTCGGGTTTCTTTTATTCATTCTCATATAATGTTCCCACTAAATTGCATCTGACTGGCTGCCTTGGTCTGGGTGGTTTGCTTCACCGTATCTGACATACTGACTGGACTTACCTCATATGTTCCTGTTCATACTGACTCAAATTTTCTTTCATATTTGCTGGCTTAGCTGGGGTCTGAAAAATTATCATTACTGACATACGTGTCCTTCTCGATATTGCTTCTTGCTGGAGATGTTATTCTCGTATTGAGTACCGAGAATATTCCACGGAGTGGGGAACACTTCTTCCCGTGGAACCAAGAATCTCTTCTAACCAGGCATCGGGTTCCTCGAATATATGCATGCCTTCTGGGTTCAAAACAGTGATGTGAATCGTACCTGTTCTTCTAACGGATTCTGACATCTTGCAGGAGTTTCTGACTTAGCTTGACTGGCTTCACAGTCTTGAGTATCCAATCTGTTCCAAAAGTTTGACTGTCGCTTGACGTGACTGATAGAAAAATACACCATCTCTTGATGATAACATTTGCAGACTTGACTGGCAGTGATCTTGGCAAAGAATCCTATTCACGGTAGGCTATTATGTAATCGCTTCCCATATGCGAGAGATATCACTCCTCAAAGTATGTGCTCTCACTCCGATTCTTCATTTTGCCGGTATTCTCATGTGGATAGTAGGTTGTGCGATACTTTAGCACAGTTGATGAGGTCATCATATTGAGCTGTCCTTGAGTCGGACTTGACAGACTCGGGTATCCAATGCTGACAGTTCTGAGCATACTGTGGGCTGAGCTAGTTGCCTTTCCATGAGGTCCTTACCACAATGGAGTAGACCTCTTAGGCGTATCCTCACTTGGTAATTGACATGAAATATCAGACTGTCTTGGGCATACATACCACATTTTTCACACAATAACCGGCATACCTGTATTGTCGGTCTTGCTCTTTCATTATTATGTTCTTCATCTGGATCTTTAACTAAAAGAGTGGGGCCTTATATATCCTTGATTATTTTTGTGACCCTGAGTGCTGTCATATGCAATATCTTGCAATCATACCCTGGTCTTGTTCATGTCTCCAGTATCGGTATATTCACCCGGTTCACGTGTGCTTATACAGATCTCAATAATGTTGTTGATTATACCAGACAGTGACCGGATTAATAACATCACCTTGTCGGATGTGCGGGGCTGATCTTGATAATCACTGTCAAGATAGCGTCTCAATGTTGTCTTTCTTCAGGACTTGTTGATTCTTGTGTCACCCACTGGTTTTTGGTCTCTTGAATAACCGGTGAGGTTGTCGGATACGTACTGTGAATTCTTCCTTGCGCGAGGGACTGGCATGAACTTGACATCATACTCACTATATGAAGAAATATCTGATTCTCGAGGCATACATTTGTTCTGACTGATTTTTGTTTCTGACACAACTGTTGCAGATCTGACACTTGGAGAAACACTGTCATATGCTGACAATTCATTGTTTAATATCTTGTACCAGTGCCGTACTGAAGAAGATTGGGCAGCTTGCGCTGGAAACCACCGGGATATCATGCTGAGGAAGACTGGATGTCTTGTGCTTGAAGCTTTCGGCAGATATCTTGCTGAGGAAGACTGGGTACCGTACCTCATAAGCTTCCCCCCTTAAAGACTTGCTAGGGAAGACTCGGTACCTTATGCCAGCAACTTCTTGCAGTATCTCATTGAGAAGACTGAATATCTTGCACGGGAATCCATTCATACCTTACTGATGCAGACTAGGAAATCTTGCCTTGTACGCTTTGCTGATAAATTGTGGAGAAGGACTGGACTATTTTCCTTTGTGAACCAAATAATATATATATATATTCTTGCCATTCCGGCTGCTGATTACTTGTATGACAAGAATTGTCTGACTGTCCTTGCTGAATTCATTGCATATTTGGGCTGACTTCGGGGTATCGCATGTTTCAAATCTGACTCATGGCAGAATCAATCATCGGGTAAGGACCATACCTCTGACTGGAAATGCATGTTGGACTTGGATCCAATTTTGTTCTCTTGCTAGTTTAATCGTTGCTGCAATAAGGATGTATCTCTGACGAGTTCTTGGTACTGAAAGTCTGAGCAGAATATAACTTGTATTCAGACCGGATGTCTGCAATACAATGCTGTCAGCTGAAAATCCCATTTGCTTTTAACTGAGTTCCTTGGTGTATATATGTACTTCTCACGGCTTCTTCTGATCCGGTGTCGATTGATGAGAAATTTCCATAAGGGGGTAACACCGAAGATTCAAACCAAGAAGCACGAGAAAACGACCGATCGCAACAAAGCACACAGCAAACAAGCTACAAAACTACTCCACACAGGCACACACAAGCATGATACTAGCGCAAATGCACATGCACTACATGAAGGACTACACCCTATGCTTGAGAAAACGCTCGGGAACTGACGAAGAAGCTAGGGGAGTAGCGAGTGGAACTGCTGACTCCGAAACTCCTGAGGGACGGGGCGGAGGGGTTGGAGAAGCTGGCAGAGATTGAGGTAGGGAAGCACCAAGCAATCTCCTGGCTCGAATGGCGTCTCGGACTAATTCGGAAATAAGAAGACACTCGGCTGTCATGTAATGGGACATGGCGAAGATAGCTGGGTCGTCTTGAGGATTGCCAGATGGGAACTGGATCCGTTTAGGATTCTCAACGATGGTGGGATAATACTAATAAGCATGGTTCTGTTGCACCATGCTCTCTTGACGACGAAGACCGGTGATTCCTGCCATTGCGGCAAGCTAGACGGTACGCTCGGGAGTAGCACCGTAACCACCATGCAAATTGTAGGTGCGCTTACCAACAGGAATCGGAGCTGTCCGATGAACATGAGCAACATATTCCAGAATCCTTCCTCCGGCAGAAAACTGGAATACTTGATAATGAGGTGGATCTCCGCGGGGATAAATGCTATGCCACATATCGCCAAGGAGGGTGGCAAAGCTGAGAGGTGCAGGAGTGGGACTGAACGCAATAGGAATAGCACCGGGGGCTCTGGGGAGGGCACTGAACTCATGGAAGCTGTCCGCCATCTACGCACGGAATAAAGGGTTAGGGGTAACCGAATAAGACTATATGCAGCAAACAAATGCAACAACCAAATGCAGCAAGCAAGGGCAACAACCAGACCCTATACTACTGTTTTCTAACGTTCCAGCGGACTAGGACACTCTACAGCCAGACCTACTTTTATACCAAGCGCTGTGGCACCCCGGCTCAGAGAAACTAGAACACCCCGTATCCCAGCCCAGAGATCGAAGTGAAGTCTTCTGGAATACGGCACTGCTTAGCATAGAACAAACCAGCTCTCTATTACAACACGAATACGATTACAAGGTCTCCGATATTACAATGAATAACACCGGCACGGCGACACTACGCCAACCACAGTTGCTCTATGCAAGCAGCATAACAACTCGAGGCAGCGGAACCTCTACTGGCAGCGGAACAACGAATGACGATGATGGACTCCAATCCGCAGGGACTCTGGCTGGAACATTTATCCTAGCTCGCAAACACAGGAACCACACCAAACAAGCAAGCAATCCAGGCACGACCTGCAAACTGGCATGACACGCCAGGTCAGTACATTGAATGTACTTGCAAGCTCACAATTAACCAAAAGCAGTCAAGACAACCAACAGCTTGGCATTAGCAGGTTAAAGCAATCATGAACATGCTACTAACAGAACAACATGGCATGCACAATTGAACATGATACAACTTTAGCATGGCATGGGCATATGAACATGATGATACTACATGCAACAGGTACACCATATCATGCACCAACTTACTCTTATACAGCGGTTACCTCATAACCATCTCATGCATCAACTTACCAACATCGGTATCCACGATACCTCCGTGATCATCTCGCGATCACATAAAGATCAACCAACTTCGGTATCCACGATACCTCTATGATCCTCTCTCGATCACAACCAATCTCTTTCTCATCATCGAACCGGGGTTATTATTATTGTTGTTGGCTCATAGTGTGACCGACTACGATCTGGGCCCATATCCGCGGGAGCGGCTATCGATAGATTAAAACACACACTCTGCAGAGGTTAGCACACTGTACCCACACCACGGAACCCATGGCCTCGCACTCCCATTCGGGTGGACCAACAACATTCTGACAAAACCGATCTACTGCCCATGACACTCTCCCGGCCACTCCGACAAACTCCCCTTTGGGCTAAGTCCTGGGTGGCCCCGTGTCTACCAAAGACACCCAACGGCCACCGTCGTGGCAAAACATAAACGGTCCCAAGAAGGGACAAGGTACCATAACAACAACAACGAGCACACAAGGCTTATGTCCGCCTACCTGCTCAGGGTAGCGCGCGCGCCCATAACCTTCCCTCATTGGAGGCACCGGCGAGAGGCATGACAATAGACCCAGTTAGGTCCTTCCCATAAAAGGCAAATGTGGTTGCACTGGTCAGCTCGATTCAGTGGCACCATGACTTAGCCAACAGTTGTTCAAGTTCATTATTATCCGGTTAAACTTGAATGCAAGAAGCTGAGCCATATAAAAATAACATGATGCAACTACAAAGCATGACATCAACATAAGCATGGAGGTGCAACATAATCATCGAGCATAACCACAATGAATCATATATCTAAAAGAGCATGACATATTGACGAGCATAATCATAACACTACACATGAGCATAGCATGACTACTAGCATCATGAATAAATACCATGCAAGAACATAGCAAGAACACTACCAAGTAAGCATGTAACCAACTAGATGCAAAGGAACATGCATAACCACGGTACTTGATAACAAACGGTAAACATGCATCGGACTGAACATCACTACTACCAGCATGTACTACTACTACCAAGCATGACATGAAAACAATACTAGAAGTAGTACAAGATAACAAGATGCATCGGAACATAGCATGAAGGTGAACATGAAACCACGAGCGTAACCGATACAATGACAACAGTAGCAAACAAGCAGACAGATAACGGGCAAACTTGTATTAAATATTCAAGTAGAAACCATGGCTACTGCATGGCTATCATGCAAGTGGCTGTTGTGGCTTGCCTGAGGGTGACGGAGACTCCGGGAAGAAGTGCGGTGAAGCCGCGGAACGAAACGCCAGACGGTTCTCTCTCGAAGGGGCCGGAATAGGGCAAGGGCAAAATGGTCATTTTCACTGTGGGACCACCTAGTGAAAATGTTACCAACAGAAAGATCTCGACGAGACGAAGAAGTGAGCTTTGGTTTCACCTCGATCGGAGTTACGGTTGCGGGGTTATGAGGTGATGAAGATCAGGGACCTATCTATGAATATTTTCATCACCAACGGGTCCCTGAGAGGAAAAACTGAAAGCGCCTTCGGGCCGAATACGTTTTCTGTAACGGAAAGCACATTTAGAGCCTCAGTAGAGGAAAATACGTTTTCCAAAAGATAAAACGCATTCTAGCCAAAGAAGGAAAGGAATACGTTTTCATCAAAGGAAAACGCACTCACCAGAAACCGTTTCCACTAGCCACGTGGGATGAGGCGCCTGGGCCACTGGCGCGTGGGGCCCAGGGGCAGGGGAAGGGGGTCAGGCGCACGTCGTCTTCCTCCTCCTCCCGCTCCTGTTCTCACGTGAAACAGAGAGGGAGCAGGGGAGGGAGGCGGCAAGGGGCCGGCCGGCTTCGGCCGTCTCTGGCCGAGCGGCGACCACCGGCAGGACCAGGGCGGCAAGGGGGTTCCATCCAGAGGGAGCATGGCCGCCGGGGAGGCGCGGGGAGGAGGGGAGGGGCAGCGCCATGGGGAGCACAGGGGCGGCGGTGGTGGTCTCGGTGTTGCGGCTATCTCCGGCGAGGGGCAAGTGGGTGGGGGGCTCAACGGGACGAGGGGTAGTCGGTGGACGTGGTAGGAGGAGGAGAGGAGGCCTGTGATGGCCGGAACCAATCCAAGGCCGAGGCGGCCATGGAGGACAGAGGCGAACTCCGGCGAGATTGGGCACTTCCGGCGAGCAAAAGAGGTGGGGGAGGAGTGAGTGAGGTGCGGAAGGACCCGGGGGTGCTACATATAGCCGAGGAGGAGGGTTCTAGAGCTCTTGGGCGAGCTCGGGCTGTGCTCTAATGGAGGACAGTGGCTGGATGCGGCACGGGCATGGCGACGGCGACCACGCCACAACGATGCAGGTCGGTGCAGCGATGCAGGGCGATGCAGTCAAGCACGGGCTAGCTCCTGGACAAGGTTTGGCGTCGAGACAAGGAGGGAAACGATGGGAACAGCGGCGACAATGTGCCAGAGCACGAGTTTGGCTGGTCGCGACCCGTGGTCACCGCGTGAACTGGCATACACGGTGCCAGTTGATCGGCCACATCATGTCTAGTAGATAGACCATGCTACCCTGAGTTCAAAGGAAGAAACAACTCGGTCCAGGGGCAAAGAAGTGATTTGGAGGAGGAGCCAAAACATTTCAGCAGCAAGGTGTTTGATGTGAATTGTGACAGCTAGAACAGGAGAATAACTCTGAGCTTTGGCCTAGCTTGATCACGAGCTAAGGTGACTGCGCTGGCCAAAAATCAAACGAAATGGAGGAGTCTAGAGTGCACTTGCTGTAGAAAGTGACCCACTGGTCAGATTTGGATATTTTGAAGTAGCACTCACATAATTGAATGAAATGAGCTGAAAATGGTCCTGGCCCAATTATTTGAAGATATGAAGATGCTCAAAAAGTTTCATGCCATTTGGATGAACCAAACTAGCACTTGCTTCACAAAGCATCTCTCTGCACAGAATTTTAGAAAAATTGCACAGGGCAAATGGAGTAATGGATTGAGCCAATACTTGGTGGAGAGAGTTGATATAGATAGGAGAATGCCCTGGTAAATTTTCAGCTTAAATGAAGCAAGATAAAATATGGTTGCTTCACAAACTGAAAATCTGACCAGAAACCAAGATTTGGAGCTGGGCTCACATAGTTGAGTGACATGAGCTCTAATTTGGTGGAGAGTCATGATTTGATCATATGAAGGACCTTGCAAAATTTCAACTCATTTGGATATGCCTAGCTTATACTCCCTTCACAATGACTTCCCTCAGACAGGAAATTTGAAAAATTGCTCAGGAATATTTATTAGGCAAATTGAGTTGAATTTTGGCATGGGGCAATGATATGGACAGGAAAAGATGTCCAAAAAGTTTGGGGTCAATCAAGCAAAGATAAATGACACTTCCTTCTCAAACCACCACTTAGGGCAGAATCAGAAAAAGAATATTTGTGAATTATCTTTGATGATGCCAAGGAAGGATTTTGACATATTTGTGGAAGATATGACCCAAAAAATTTATGAGAATTATTTGGGAATTTTGGGAGTGACAGAAATATAGGTTGCTTCACAACCTAGATCTAAAAGGATTATTCCTTGAATAGAAAAAGGAATGTTCCCAATAAAAAGAATATTGGATTAGGTCAAGGATGAAAATGAATTGATCTAGGGATGAAGATGAGGATGACAAGCCACTATGAAACCTAGGAAGACATGATCTTCCCAAGTTTCAGAACCACATAGCCACAGAAAATCAAATCAAATCAAGAAATCCAAGAAAATCAAAGGAAAAAGAAAAGGGCAAAATCTAGGGTGTTACTGGGCGAGGTGACGATGTATGTTGGAAGTGATTCCAAGATTGATAAGATCACCATCGCATACTCCCTCTACCTTCAGGATTAGTGTTTAACCTAAATAAATGTTATTTGGTGTTTGTGTTGAGCACGAATATGATTGGATCATGTTTATTGCAATACGGTTATTCATTTAAGTCAGAGAATAATTGTTGTTCTGTTTACATGAATATGACCTTTTATGGTCATACACCCAATGTGAATGGTTTATTGAATCTCGATCTTAGTAATACACATATTCATAATATTGATGCCAAAAGATGCAAAGTTGATAATGATAGTGCAACATATTTATGGCACTGCCGTTTAGGTCATATTGGTGTAAAGCACATGAAGAAACTCCATGCAGATGGGCTTTTGGAATCACTTGATTATGAATCATTTGATACTTGCGAACCATGCCTCATGGGTAAGATGACTAAAACTCCGTTCTCCGGAACAATGGAGCGAGCTAATGACTTATTGGAAATAATACATACCGATGTATGCGGGCCGATGAGTGTTGAGGCACGCGACAGGTATCGTTATTTTCTAACCTTCACAGATGATTTGAGCAGATATGCGTATATCTACTTAATAAAACACAAATCTGAAACATTTGAAAAGTTCAAAGAATTTCAGAGTGAAGTGGAGAATCATCGTAACAAGAAAATAAAGTTTCTATGATCCGATCGCGGAGGCGAATATTTGAGTTACGAGTTTGGCCTTCATTTAAAACAATGTGGAATTGTTTCACAACTCACGCCAGCTGGAACACCATAGCATAATGGTGTGTCCGAACATCATAACCTTACTTTATTAGATATGGTGCGTTCTATGATGTCTCTTACCGATTTACCACTATCGTTTTGGGGTTATGCATTAGAGACAACTGCATTCAAATTAAATAGGGCACCGTCTAAATCTGTTGAGACGATACCGTATGAACTATGGTTTGGCAAGAAACCTAACTTGTCGTTTCTTAAAGTTTGGGGATGCGACGCTTATGTTAAAAGGCTTCAGCCTGATAAGCTCGAACCCAAAACGGAGAAGTGCGTCTTCATAGGATACCCTAAAGAAACTATTGGGTACACCTTCTACCATAGATCCGAAGGCAAGATCTTTGTTGCTAAGTTTGGGTCCTTTCTAGAGAAGGAGTTTCTCTCGAAAGAAGTGAGAGGGAGGAAAGTAGAACTTGATGAGGTAATTGTACCTTCTCTCGAATTGGAAAGTAGCATATCACAGAAAACCGTTCCCGTGATGCCTACACCAACCAGAGAGGAAGCTAATGATGATGATCATGAAACTTCATATCAAGTTACTACAGAACTTCGTAGGTCGACCAGAACCCGTTCCGCATCGGAGTGGTACGGTAATCCTATCCTGGAAGTCATGTTATAAGACCATGGCGAACCTACGAACTATGAAGAAGCTATGATGAGCCCAGATTCCGACAGATGGCTTGAGGCCATGAAATCTGAGATAGGATCCATGTATGAGAACAAAGTGTGGACTTTGGTGGATTTGCTCGATGATCGGCAAGCCATAGAAAATAAATTGATCTTCAAGAAGAAGACTGACGCTGATGGTAATGTTACTGTCTATAAAGCTCGACTTGAAGCAAAAGGTTTTCGACAGGTTCAAAGGGTTGACTACGATGAGACTTTCTCACCCGTAGCGATGCTTAAATCTGTCCGAATCATGTTAGCAATTGCCGTATTTTATGAAATCTGGCAAATGGACGTCAAAACTGCATTCCTTAATGGATTTCTTAAAGAAGAGTTGTATATGATACAACCAGAAAGGTTTTGTCGATCCTAAAGGTGCTAACAAAGTGTGCAAGCTCCAGCGATCCATCTATGGACTGGTGCAAGCATCTCGGAGTTGGAATACACGCTTTGATGAGGTGATCAAAGCATATGGTTTTATACAGACTTATGGTGAAGCCTGTATTTACAAGAAAGTGAGTGGAAGCTCTGTAGCATTTCTGATATTATATGTGGATGACATATTATTGATTGGAAATGATATAGAATTTTTGCATAGCATAAAAGGATACTTGAATAAGAGTTTTCAATAAAAGACCTCGGTGAAGCTACTTATATATTGAGCATCAAGATCTATAGGGATAGATCGAGACGCTTAATAGGACTTTCACAAAGCACGTACCTTGACAAGATTTTGAAAAAGTTCAAAATGGATCAGTTAAAGAAAGGGTTCTTGCCTGTGTTGCGAGGTGTGAAGTTGAGTAAGACTCAAAACCCGACCACGGCAGAAGATAGAGAGAGAATGAAAGTTATTCCCTATGCCTCAGCCATAGGTTCTATAAAGTATGCCATGCTATGTACCAGACCTATTGTGTACCTTGCCATGAGTTTGGCAAGGGGGTACAATAGTGATCCAGGAGTAGATCACTGAATAGCGGTCAAATTATCGTTAGTTACCTAAGAGGACTAAGGAAATATTTCTCGGTTATGGAGGTGATAAAGAGTTCGTCGTAAAGGGTTACGTCGATGCAAGCTTTAACACTGATCCAGATGACTCTGACTCTCAATCTGGATACGTATTGAAAGTGGGAGCAGTTAGCTAGAGTAGCTCCATGCAGAGCATTGTAGACATAGAAATTTGCAAAATACATACGGATTTGAATGTGGTAGACCCGTTGACTAAACTTCTCTCACAAGCAAAACATGATCACACCTTAGTACTCTTTGGGTGTTAATCACATGGCGATGTGAACTAGATTATTGACTCTAGTAAAATCTTTGGGTGTTGGTCACATGGCGATGTGAACTATGGGTGTTAAATCACATGGTGATGTGAAATAGATTATTGACTCTAGTGCAAGTGGGAGACTGAAGGAAATATGCCCTAGAGGCAATAATAAAGTTGTTATTTTATATTCCCTTATTCATGATAAAGGTTTATTATTCATGCTAGAGTTGTATTGATCGGAAACTTAAATACATGTGTGAATACATAAACAAATACCGTGTCCCTAGTATGCCTCTACTAGACTAGCTCGTTGATCAAAGATGGTTAAGGTTTCCTAACCATAGACATGTGTTGTCATTTGATAACGGGATCACATCATTAGGAGAATGATGTGATGGACAAGACCCAACCGTTAGCATAGCATATGATCGTTCAGTTTATTACTACTGCTTTCTTAATGTCAAATACATGTTCCTTCGACCCTAAGATCATGCAACTCCCGGATACCGGAGGAATACCTTGTGTGCTATCAAACGTCACAACGTAACTGGGTGATCATAAAGATGCTCTATAGGTATCTCTGAAGGTGTCTGTTGAGTTGGTGTGAATCGAGATTGGGATTTGTCACTCCATGTATCGGAGAGGTATCTCTGGGCCCTCTCGGTAATACACATCACAAGAAGCTTGCAAGCAAAGTGACTACGGAGTTAGTTGCAAGATGATGTATTACGGAACAAGTAAAGAGACTTTCCGGTAACGAGATTGAACTAGGTATAGAGATACCGATGATCGAATCTCGGGCAAGTAACATACCGACAGACAAAGGGAATTACGTATGTTGTCATAAAGGTTCAACCGATAAAAGATCTTCGTAGAATATGTAGGAATCAATATGGGCATCCAGGTCCCGCTATTGGTTATTGACCGGAGAGGTGTCTTGGTCATGACTACATAATTCCCAAACCCGTAGGGTCGCACGCTTAACGTTCGTTGACGCTAGAGTAGTATTGGGATATTTGATGAGTGGTAACCAAATGTTGTTTGGAGTCCCGGATGAGATCCCGGACGTCACGAGGAGTCTCGAAATGGTCGAGAGGTAAAGATTTATATATGGGAAGTCATATTTTGGGTTCCGAAAAAAGATGCAGTTTTTTCGGTATTGTACCGGGAAGCTTCCAGAAGGTTCCGGAGGATTCCGGAGGGGTCTAGAAGTCCACAAGTGGGTTCACCATGACCCAAGGGCTAGCATGGGCTGTGGAGAGGTGCCCTAGCCTTATTGGGCTAGGCGCACCAAGTCCTCAAAAGCCCATGTGGCTAGGGAGGGCAAGGGAAGGCAAAAAGGAAGGAGTCCTAGTAGGAATAGGATTGGACTTGGAGTCCAAGCCCTCTCCCCCTTAGCTGCACCCTAGGGCTTGGAGGGGCTATTTCCCACGCCCCTCCACCTATATATAGAGGGGAGGGGGTGCCCCAAGAGGACACACCAAGCCCTTGGCGCCCCTCTCTCTCCCGTTACTCCGTAGTTCCACCGCCTCGTCCCGGCAATGCTTAGCGAAGCGATGTCGGTGCTCCACCACCACCATCACCACCACACCATCGTGTTGGTTGTGATCCCATCTACTTCTCCTCTCTTGCTTGCTGGATCAAGAAGGAGGAGACGTCATCGAGCTGCACGTGTGCTAAACTCGGAGGTGCCGTCCGTTCGGCACTAGATCGGTTGGATCGTGATCGGATCGCGAAGAGTACGACTACATCAACCGCGTGATAAACGCTTCTACTTAATGGTCTACGAGGGTATGTAGACACACTCTCGCCCTCGTTGCTATGCATCTCCATGGATAGATCATTGCATGTGCGTAGAAATTTTTTTGTTTTCCATGCAACATTTCCCAACACTCGAGCTGCCCCATGGTGGGCACCAACTGTCGTGGTGGGCGCATGACAGATGCCAAAGGATGGCCAAAGAGAGGGACAAGCTCAAGATCACCGGTGGGCTCCAGAGGCGAGGTCGATATGAGCGAGCGAGAGACGTAAGACATACCCAGGTTCGGGGCTCTCTGGAGAGATAACACCCCTAGTCCTGGCGAGTGTGGTTTATATGTGGATGATACAAGCTTGCTCCTGGAGCTGTTTTGGGGAGGAAGGAAGACAGGCCAGAGCATAGGCTGCTTCTTCTCCTTGTGTGTGTATTCTATAGGTGATCTGATTGTATGTGCTCTCGCCTCTGCATGGAGGCTTCCTGGGGGGTTTTATAGGTCAACCCCCCAGGATTACAATGGTAAAGTTACATGGCCGCGGGGCCGGGATGTCAGCGTCTGAGAAGCCGGCGCTGGGGCCCGCCGGGTACCAGGGTACGCCGGGTTCTCCGAGCGTGGGCCCCATGCGCCAGAGGGCACTAATCCCGATCTTGTCATGCGTCACGGAGTGGTTGAGCCGGCTCGGCTACAGTGGCGCGTCGCCTGGTCGCCGTTGGCTTGCGTCATCAGAACGGGGGATGCACTATAGTGTCGGATTCAGGGCTCCGCAGACCCAAAGGAGGTTCGAACTCTGGGGCGTGTGTGAAGAACTCAACCTATCCAACCTGCCAACCCATCGCCCTACAGCCTAGCTCGATGGATCAAGGAAGGAGATGGACACGGCAGTTTACCCAGGTTCGGGCCACCTTGCGGTGTAAGACCCTACTCCTACTTTGTGGTGGATTTACCTCACGAGGGGCTATGGATGAACTAGTACAAGGGATGAACAAGCTGGCGAGGTCTGCTCTTGTGAGGGCTGAATTGATCCCCCTCTATGGTGGTGGCTAGCCTATACTTATAGCGGCCTCGGTCCTCTTCCTCCAAAACGAAGGCGGGAAGGGATCCCACAGTGGCCAATTTGAAAGGGGACAAGTAGTACATCTTATCCTGACGAAAGGTGGTCTTCGCCTGCAAAGCTTCTGGTCGTGACACCATGGTGGGCTTGGCGATGACATCCATCCTGCCGTCCTGGCGGTCTTGGTCTTGTTGCACTGGAATGGAAACCTTTGCCTGATTCCTCGGAAACCCATGCCTGCGCTTGCCTCCTTAACACCAAAGAAGAAACCTGCTCCTCTGCGCCCGCTGGCGCCCGCCTGGCCTTGGTCATCATGGCTTGCGTCACCGCAACCTCGTGAGGTTGGATACTTCCATAGAAATCTCCGCTCCTCAGGAGGCAGCCTGGGGAGGCCGCTCCCCCTCAGGAGGTCTTGGCGCTGTCTGCCTCGCGAGGCTTGGCCCCTCGCGAGGGTCTTGTCTTGTTGGTGTTGAAACTGGGCTGTACCAGGCCATCGATGGAGCCACGCTGTGGGCCACAGGCAGGCAAGTCTGGGTACCCTGGTTCCTAGAATGCCGACAGTAGCCCCCGGGCCCAAGGCGCACTCGGACTTGGCTTCGAGGCGAAGCCAAAGGGCAAGGGTGAAGCGCCGCGGGCCCCAATTGCCTGCGGACTGAGCCGATGCATGGCGCTTGATGGGATGTGGGTGTCTCCACTTCCCCATGCCACCTCGACAACCGCACGACTTGACAACTGCCTGGTGCATGCTGATCAGCCATCATTGCTCGGAACGTGAGGGGCCGGCGGTTAGCCTTCCTCCGGCTATAAAGGGAAGAGGGGGCAGAGCCCCCAGCTTGTTTTCACCTTCTTGTTTCTTGCTTCTCCTTCTTCTTCATTCCGCCACCTTGCCAGAGTGTTCATGGCGCCAGTGAGGACATTTTTCACCGCGGAGAAGGGAAAGGCCCCCAAGGAAGGGCCAGGCTCGCCGCCGCCCAAGAGGGGCCGTGGCCGCCCCCGTAAGTACGCCGCGACACCAGCGGTGGCTCCCCAAGGGCATGGGCGCACTCCGTCGAAGGCTGGTGCCGCCTTCGGCAGTCGCGGGGGTGCTCCCTCCCATGGCGGAAGCTGCCGCGGCTGGGGCAGCCGCAGCGAAGGGGGAAGGCACGAGGCCGCCGTCCGGCCACCACGCCCGCGATCCCACTCGGCCGACGCGTCCCCAGAGTTTGTGGTATGGGTAGAGAGGCCCACAGGCATTTGGTTCCAGCTCCCACGCTTCTTTGCGGGCGTGCTGCCAGCCGGGGGACCTGGCGGCCTCTGGCTACAAGTCGATGGTTGCTGCAGCAAGGCCTCCTGGCTGGAGGTCGAGGTCACCCCGCCGGCAACATGTTCCTGAACCTCGGGTGGCAGCCGTTCGCCCGCGCACGCGCCCTACAGGGGAGGTGTACCCTCCACATCAGGCACGACGGCACCGCGACTCTCTACGTTAGGGCCTTCGTGGAAGACGGCAGGCACCTGGGGTGCTACCCGGAGAGCGACAGCGATGATGACGACATCCACCCCTCCGACCACGGCGGCAGGAGGGGCGTCACCATCTCTGGCGGTGAGCTTGCCCTTGGCGATGGTGGCTCCTCTTCTTGGGAGAGCATGAGCGACGGCGACTACGATGAGCTACCACGCCGCCTAGCTCGGACCAGGGAAGGAGATGAGCCGCCTCGCCGCCGCGCCCTGGTGAAGCAGGAGGAGGACTCCGACTAAGCGCGGGCGTGGCTGGAGCCGGGACTCGGGAGCCGCGGTGGTCGCGCGGACTTTTTGCTTCTTTTCTTTTGCCTGCATCAAGAAGTAGAGAGCCCTGCGAGGGCATGTAATGAACCATGGCGCTTGTGCCGCTATTTTATCGTTTTTATATTGCATCCTGATATCCGTGTTGCCGCTCATTGACAGGTTTTTGCTGATCGTGATTGAGATGACTTAGCTTAGTGTGCTTGCAGTAGATTCCCATGCCGCGGGGGCGTGCTTCTGCGGAGCCTCCTGCGCGCCCAGGGTTTCCTTTTTGAGGATTCAGCGGTCCTCAGGCCTCGGGAGGCAGCCGATGGCCGCGGGGTTAGGGGACCTCTGGAGGTGCCGTTCCCCGCGCGAGCCCCTGAGCGTGGGTTGCTGGTACGCCACGTCGCGATGCCCGGAGGCATGGACTCAAGAGGGTGTGCGTGCCCGTTAGCTCATTTGAGGGCATCACACGAGGATTAAGACGCCAAAGGCCAAGATACCAGGGCTTTGGCGAGGTGCGTTCGCGGGCGGGCCCAAGCGTACACAGCGTGCCCAGCCCCCATGCACGAGATGCGCGAGGAAGAGTGATGGGTAACTGCCACTCTCCCTAAAACGAGGCCTGAAAGAGTGAGTGCTGCGAGGATAAAAATTCCCAACCCTTTCAAATAAGGACGCAAGAACTTCAAATTTCATTACAAGAAGTGGCAAATCAACTACAGAAAGCAAGCAAGAGAACAGCCGCGTCCGGCACCTAGACTAGTCTTCTGGTCTTCCCGCCAGCGCGGAGCATGGGACCTCCACTAGGATGTGGGTGGGAGCCCCCGTGAGGCCCAGGGGCGGCACTCAGGAGACTCCGGGGCATGTACAGCCCCACTCATTATTACGTGAGAGTGTCATGGGCGGAGACTTGAGAGGCGCATGGCCTTGTTTATGGATAGAACTTCCGGAGGTGCTGGATGTTCCAGGCATTCTGGATGGGGACCCCGTCCTGCGTCTCCAGGCACGCGGCGCCAGGCGTGGGGACACGGGCGATCTTGAACGGGCCGTCCCACATGGGCGAGAGCTTGTGAAGCCCCTCCCTGGAGAGCACCCACCTCAGGACGAGGTCGCCCACCTCGAGGGTCCTGGAGCGGATGCTACGGCAGTGATACCGCCGCTGCGCCTGCTGGTACCTCGCGGCATGGAGCGAGGCTTGGCGGCGGCCCTCCTCCCCAAGCACGAGGTCCATCGCCCGCGAGGCGTCCTGGTGTGCCTCGTCAAACGCCAAGACCCGCAGGGAGTGATGTCTGACCTCATGCGGGAGGACCGCCTCAGCCCCGTAGACGAGGAAGAATGGGGTCTCGCCGGTGGGCTTAGTCGCGGTGGTGCGGATGGACCACATCACGGACTGAAGCTCATCAAGCCAACCCCTGCCGCAGGCCTCGAGTTTCTTCTTGAAGCTCCTTGTCTTGAGGCCCCTCAGGACCTCCGCGTTGGCGCATTCGGCCTGGCCGTTGCTCCGCGGGTGTGCCACTGAAGCGTAGCATATCTGCGTTCCAAGGTTAGCACAATATGTTTTGAAGAGGTTGCTCGTGAATTGAGAGCCATTGTCAGTGATGATACGATTGGGGACCCCAAAGCGGCTCACGAGGCCCTTGATGAACTTGACGGCCGACCCCGCCGGGATGGTGCGCACGGGCTCCACCTCCGCCCACTTGGTGAACTTGTCGATGGCGACGTAGAGGTAGCGGTAGCCCTTGGCCGCTCGAGGAAACGGGCCCAAGATATCCAGCCCCCAGACTATGAACGGCCACAAGAGCGGAATGGTCTGGAGGCCCTGGGCAGGCTGGTGGATCTCCTTGGCGTGGAATTGGCAGGCTTCACAGGATCTCACTAGCTCAGTGGCATCGTTGAGCGCCGTGGGCCAATAGAAACCGCTGCGGAACGCCTTGCCCACGAGCGTGCACGATGAAGAGTGATGCCCACAATCCCCGCCGTGGATATCAGCTAGCAGCTCGCATCCCTGCTCCTTGGAGATGCATCACAGCGAAGTGTCATTTGGGCGCCTTCGGTAGAGCTTGCCATCCTGCAAGTAGTAGGCGGTGGCCTGGCGGGCCACGCGTTCTACGTCTTCCTCCTTCTTTGGCAAGGTGCCATGGAGCAGGTACGCCTTGAACTCCTCGGTCCAGCACCCCTCCTGAGGTTCGAGGGCCAGGAGCAGGCGGGCTCCGGAGGTTGGACCGCAGGCTGGGGCACCCGAGGAGGGGGCCAGGGGCAGTTCCTCCCAGAGCAACGTCGGGCCCACAACGGAGGGGGCCGCCGATGGCTTGAAGAGCCGCTCCTCGAAGACGCCAGGCTTCTGGAGGTCGCGCCGCGACGCTCTCTTGGCGATGTCGTCCGCCTCCTTGTTCGTGCCACGCGGGATGTGCTGCAACTCCAAAATCAAGAACCATTTTTCAATTTTGTGTACCTCCTCTAGGTATGACTCCATGTGCTCGTCCTTGGGCGTGTACTTGTCACACCCTGATTTTTGGCCCTTTCTTTTTCTTTTGATTTTCTGAGGATTTTGCTTTGAATTTCTTTTTCCGTGGCTATGTGGTCTGGAAACTGGAGGAGATGACCTCTTCTTCCTTTCCAGAGTGGCTTGTCATCCTCATATCCATCCCAAGACCTTGCCATTTTCATCTTGGCCCAACCCCAATATTCTTTTTCTAGGGAATATTCCTTTTTCTATTAAAGGAATAACCCTGATTGATTTAGGTTGTGAAGCAACCTATATTTCTGTCACTCCATAAATTCCCAAATAATTCTCATAGATTGTTTGGGTCATATCTTCCACAAATATGCCCAAATCTTTCCTTGCCATGATAAAAAATATTTCACAAATATTCCTTTCCTATTCTGCCCTAAATGGCACTTTGTGAAGCAAGTGCTATTTATCTTTGCTCATTTGACTCCAAACTTTTTGGACACCTTTTTCTTGTCCATATCTTTGCCACATGCCAAAATTCAACCTCATTTGCTTAGTAATTATTTATCAGTGATTTTCCAAAGTTTCTGTCCAGGAAGAAACTTTGTGAAGGAGATACAAGCTAGGCATATCCAAATGAGTTGAAAATTTTGCATGACCTCTTATCCATCATATCATGTCTCTCCACCAAATTTGAGCTCATTCCATCCATCCATGTGAGCTCAACTTCAATTCTTTGTTTCTGGTCAGATTTTCAGTTTGTGAAGCAAGTATATTTTATATTGCTTCAATGTTGCTGAAAATTTACCAGGACCTTCTCCTACTCATATAACTTATCTCCATAAGATTTGGGATCATTTAATCTAGCCATTTTCCCTCAGGATTTTTTCTAAGATTCTGTCCAGAGAGGTGCTTTAGGAAGGAAGTGTCATTTTGGCTTGGCCAAATGGCATGAAATTTTTATGGCATCCTCTCATAACCAAATCATCATTCCATGCCCATTTTCAGCTCAATCCATCACTCCTAGTGAGTGCTACTTCATGTTTTTGCTTCTGGACCAGATTATGTAGTTGCAAAGCAAGTGTATTAATTAGTGGTACATATCCCTCCAAACTTCACAGGATGCTTGTTCCTTCTACCCTAAGCATCCCAGACATCATATCTTGTTCTTATCTCATCTCATTTCACCGCACCACTTGCTCCAAGTTTGTTGCGGCAAACTTGTGATGCTTGTTTCTTTCTACTCTCAGTGTCTGTGATCGTTTCATCACTTCAGGGATGCTCTAGCTTGGATGTACTTCACACCAGACACGTTTTGGTAGACCTTATGGCACTGTGTGCACTTGTGCACGTGGTGATCACGAGTCTGGCACGCCAAATACGCGCTCTGGCGCCTCGGCCTCTTCCTCCCCGTGAGTGCACTCGAACCCTCGTCCCCTAGCCATGTCTGGTAGTTTCCTCGTGCCGTCGCCGTTGCTCTGGAGCTCTTTCCCCCTCTGTTTGCTTCCCCGGTGAGCCGTCCCTGTCAAGAACATAGCGCGCCCGCGGGAGCATTGTGGCCGCTTCGGCTCTGTTCGTCCCTGGCGTCTTCCTCCCCATGCCCCTTGGCCTCCTCTACCCCGTGAGCTCCCCCTTGTACCCTCTGGTTGCCTACCGTCGAGCGAGCTCGTGTGCCCATGCGTCCGCGGCTCTGGCCACGCATCCGCTCACTCCCAGCTCCTGCCCCATCTACTCCAGTGAGCCGGAGAGCCCCTCCTCGCTGCTCCCCGTTGCCACGGCCGCCGCCCCTGCTTCCTTCGATTCTGGCGACCCCGAGCGCTTCGCTCCATTCCTCCACCACTAGAGCCCCCCACTACCACCCCGGAGCCTCTCCAGCTTCATTCCTCCTTCTCCGGTGGCCCGTAGCACTAAGTTCTCTGGCGACCGAAGCTCTTCTCCACCACGAGCACGGCTGTGTCCGTTACGAAGCTCC
Source organism: Thinopyrum elongatum (assembly GCA_011799875.1). Lineage (NCBI taxonomy): Eukaryota > Viridiplantae > Streptophyta > Magnoliopsida > Poales > Poaceae > Thinopyrum > Thinopyrum elongatum. Next base: position 318,249,772 of record CM022301.1, read on the forward strand.
CCGGCGGCGAAGACTGCCACCCACCGATGCGTCTTCCCCTCCTGAGCAGATCGGTAGGTCGCACGCCCGGGATGGTGGCCGGAGTCGCCGGCAGTCGCCGTCGGGCTGGGCGCCTCCCTCGGCCAGGAGCACGCAGGCATGGGAGGTAGAAGACGGTCAGGCCAGGCGGGCCCCACCTGCGCGTGACCCCACCTGTCTGTGACAGCGCCCGGGTCCAGTCAGCGTAAGTGGACACGTATTCCCGCAAATATGTTTTCTTGTTCAGAAAGCGTACTTTGAGTGAACTACGGCTGGAAATACGTTTTCATTTTCAGAAAACGTATTCCTTCAGAAGGCGCTTCCAGTTTTCTCAGTCAGGGGTTTGTTTGCAGAAAACTTTTCACTAATAGGTCCCTGGCAGAAAAACTATCACAACTTTTTGCTCGTAACTCCAAATGAGGTGATTCCAAAGCCCACTTCTTCGTCTCGTCGAGCCCGTCATGTCGGTACCATTTTCATAATGTTTTAACACTATGAAAATGACCATATTTTCCTTGCCCGTAAACAGCCCCCTCCGGGAGAGAACTGTTTCCGGTGAATCTTTCCGCGATCCTTCTGCACTTCTTCCCGGTGACCTCTTCTTTATCAGGCAAGCCACGACAGCCACTTGCATGATAGCCTTGCAATAGCAATGGTTTTCAACTTGAATCTTTAATTTGTTTGTGCATGTTATTATTCCGTGAATGATTTATTCATGCTCGTGTTTGCATGGTTATGCTTGTGCTATGATCGTTTGCATCGAGTTGAGTAGATGTTTACTTGCTTATGTTCTTGTTATACTTCAGTCAAGTAATTATTTTGATGCTAATGATCATGCTATGCTCATATGTGACATTGTTATATTATTTTGTTTAGGTCCATCATTATGTCATGCTCATCAGTATAAATGCTTTACTACTGTCGATATGTTGAATGATCATGCTTTCCCATCCATATTCATGTTGTTATTATGGTCAGTTCATCATGTTATATTGTATGACTCAGCATCATTTGCATTCAAGTTTAACCGGACTTTAATCGAACTTGAACACGTGTTGGCTGAGTCATAGTGCCATCGAGACGAGCTGACCAGTGCAGCCACATTTGCCTTTATGGGAAGGCCCTAATGCGGTCTATTGTCATGCCTCTCACCGGTGCCTCCAACTAGGGAAGGTTATGCACACGCGCTGCCCTGGCCCGGTAGGCGGTGATAGCCTTGTGTGCCCGTTGTTGTTGTACCCGGGTTGTCCCCGTTTGGGACTGTTTTGTTTTGCCACGACGGTGGCCGTTGGATGTCACGAGGTGACATCGGGGCCACCCATGACTTAGCCCAAAGGGGAGTTTGTCAGAGTGGCCGGGAGAGTGTCATGGCAGTAGATTGGTTTTGTTGGAACGCCGTTGGTCCACCCGAATGGGAGTGCGAGGCCATGGGTTCCGTAGTGTGGGTACAGTGTGCTAACCTCTGTAGAGTGTGTTTAATCTATCAATAGCCGTGCCCGCGGATAAGGGCCCAGTTCTTAGTAGGTCACACTATGAGTCAATAGTAATAATAATAATTTGACTTATTAACAACCCCGGTTCGATGAAGAAAGAAGTTGGTTGATCTTTATGTGGTCACGGGAGGATCACGATGGTATTCTTGATATTGATGAGGTGATCTTGTGGGGATCACGATGGTATTCTTGATATTGATAAGGTGATCTTGTGAAGATCTCGATGGTATTCTTGATAATGATTGAAGTGATCCCGTGACCACGATAGTAAGTAAGAGTGGCATATATTTGGTGGTTACAAGGTAACCCCGAATAGAGTAAGTGGTATTTGTAAGCATGTTGCATGCTAGTATCATTATTGTTCCTGTCTCAAGTAATATATTCATGCCATGTTGTTCTTGTCCTAGCTGTATCGTGTTCATCTTGTACATGCCATGTTGTTCTGGTAGTATCATGCTCATCATTGCTAAATAACCTATAATTGCCATGTTATTGTTTGTCCTGATTGCTTTGGTTGCTGTGAGCTTGCAAGTACATTCAATGTACTAACCTGGCGTGTCATGCCAGTTTGCAGGTCATGCCTTGTCAGCTTGCTTGTTTGCCATGGATCCCTTGTTGGTGAGCTTGGATAAGCGTTCCAGCTAGACTACCTGCGGAGTGGAGTTCACCACCTTCGTCGTTGTTCCGCTGCTAGAGTTATTCCACTGCTTCGAGTTGTTCGGCTGCTAGCATAGAGCAACCTGAGCAGGCGTAGTGTCGTCGTGTCGATGTAATTCCCTGTTATGTCGGAACCCTTGTATCCATATAGATTGTAATAAAGAGCTGATCTGTTCTATGCTAAGCAGTGTCGTATTTCAGAAGACTTCTCCTCGATCTCTGGGCTAGAATATGGGGCGTTCCGGTTTCTCTGAGCCGGGTGCCACAGTACTCCTTGTTGGAGAAGTTGACGAGGAGCTGAGAGTCGCCCTTGATGGTGAGGCGCTTGATCCGCAGGCCCGCCGTGGCCCTAAGGCCTGCAATCAGGCCTTCGTATTCCTTGATGTTGTTGGAGACCTTCTCGCCATGCTGGAAGCAGAGCTGCACGGCGTAGTAGAGCTTGTCTTGGGTAGGCGAGATGAGCACGGCTCCAGCCCCCGCGCCCCGGCGTGCGAACGCGCCATCGAAGTACATGACCCAGCCATCGCCTCATCTTCGGGCGTGAGGGAGCGGTCTTCACCCTCCCCTCGGTCAGGGGCGTCAGTCCATTCCACCACAAAGTCAGCAAGGGCCACGCCCTTGATGACCCTAGTGGTGCTAAACTCCAGTTGGAATGCCTGCAGCTCGATGTTCCACTCGGCAACCCTCCCCACGGCATTGGGGCTACGGAGTACCTTCTCCAGGGGGTACGCGGAGACGACCTTGATGGGGTGGCCTTGGAAGTAGTGCCGCACTTTTCCTGGAGGTGACGAGGAGTGCGAGCAAGAGCTTCTGCGGCATGGGGTAGCACGCGCGCGCGTCGCGCAACACTCTGCTGACGAAGTACACAGGATGCTCGACGAGGGAAGAGGTGTCGATGGCGTCCGGCCCTGCCTGAGGCGTGGGGGCCTCAGGAGCCTTGCCTTCCGTCGGGGTAATCGAGGCCTCAAGAGCGCCGTCCTGAGGCGGCAATGGCATGGTTGAAGACGGGGTGCCGCGCCATGCACCTGCGCCCGCGCGCTCTTCCCGGACCGCTGCGAGTGCTGCGCTGGCCGAGTGGGGTGTGGCGGCCAGGTAAAGCACCAGGGGCACAAGAGGTCGAGGCGCCACCATCACCGGAGGGCTGGTGAGGTACCTCTTGAGGTCCTGAAAGGCTTCCTCAGCCTCCGAAGTCCATTCGAACGGGCCCTTCTTCTTCATCAACTTGAAAAACGGGAGGGCGCGTTCACTGAGCTTGGACATGAAACGCCCCAGCAAGGTCACGCAGCCCGCGAGCTTCTGCATTTCCTTGAGGGTCTGCGGTGAGCTCATTCTTTCTATCGCCTTGATCTTCTCTGTGTTAGCCTCGAATCCCCTGTGTGACACCAAGAAACCCAGTAGCTTGCCGGACGGGATGCCAAACACACACTTCTCCGGATTGAGCCGTAGGTTCACTCTACGTAAGTTGGTAAATGTCTCCTCCAGATCTTCGACGAGGGTTCTCGCTTCCCGCGACTTGACCACTATGTCGTCGACGTATGCCTCGGCATTCCTCCTGAGCTGCATGCCCAGGGTGATGTGCATCAATCGCTGGAAGGTCGCGCCGGCGTTGAGCAACCCAAACGGCATGCAGGTGTAGCAGTACACCCCGCACGGGGAAAGGAAGGCTGTCTTCTCGATGTCTTGCACCGCCATCTTGATCTGGTGGTAGCCCGAGAAGGCATCCAGGAAACACAGCAAGTCGCACTCCAAGGTGGAGTCAACGATCTGGTCGATGCGCGGAAGAGGGAAAGGGTCTTGAGGACAAGCTTTGTTGAGGCTCGTGAAGTCGACGCACATGCACTCCTTTCCCCCCTTCTTGGGGACGATGACCGGGTTGGCCAACCAATCTGGATGCCGCACTTCTTGGATGACGCCGGCTTCTTGCAGCTTGTGGACCTCCTGGACGATGAATGATTGCTTCTCTGGGGCTTGCCGCCGCGCCTTTTGTTTCACTGGGCGCGCGCCGGGGCACACCATCAAGTGGTGCTCAATCACGTCCCGCGGGATGCCAACCAGGTCCGTCGCCTCCCATGCAAACACATCCTTGTTCGCACGGAGGAAGCCAACCAGCGCTTCTTCTTGGTCTGGTGGGAGGCCGGCGCCTATGGTGTAGGTGAGGCCTGAGCCCCCGTCGTCAACCCGCACCTGCTTCATCTCAGCCCGGTCCTGAGAGAACAATTGCTTCTTCTTCGCGGGCGCGGCCTCCGGGATCTCTGGAGCGCCCTCCGCGCCCGGCCGCGCGGCCGTCGCGGCTTTGAAAGCGAGCTTGAGGGCCAGGAGTGCATCCTTGGTGTCTCCCACCACAGTAAGGATGCCGCTGCTCCCAGGCATCTTGATGACGTTGTAGCCGGGGTGCGTCGCCGCCATGAACTTGGCAAGGGCCGGATACCCAAGGATGGCGTTGTACGGGAGGCTGATGCAGGCGACGTCGAAGTCGATGAGCTCGGTGTGGTAGTTGCGGTGCGTGCCGAAGGTGACGGGGAGGCGGATCTGCCCCAGGGGAACGATGGAGCCGTCAAGCACCCCTGAAAATGGCCTTGTGGGGACGAGCCGGTCGTAAGGCACCTGGAGCAGGTCGAAGGCTTCCATGGAGAGGATGTTGAGGCCAGCGCCGCCGTCGATGAGGGTTCTGGTGACCGCGATACTGCTGATGGTGGGTGTGCACAGCAAGGGGAGCACGCCTGCACCGACCATAGTCTTGGGGTGATCCCTGGAGTTGAAGGTGATGTCGGTCTCAGGCGCCGTCCGGCCCGAAGGAGCATCCCGCCGTGGTTGGGCGGCCCCCATCCGCCGGAAGAATTGCTTGACGTGGCGGCCTGAGGCCGGCGCCTGCGACCCACCGAGGATGGCCACAACGGCATGGGGCACCGGTGCCGCGAAGCGCGTGACGAACTGATTGCGCAGCTCCTCCCAGGAGGCCACCAACAACTCCGGCAGGCTAAGCATCCAGGAACACGGCACACCCATGAGAGCCATGGGGAGCCAGTTCGCCATGACCTTCTCGTCGCTGCCTGCCGCCTCGATGCTTAGCTCGTACAGGCGAAGGAACTCCGCGGGGTTCCCCGTGCCGTCGTACCACGGGGGCAGCGTAGGCCTGAACTTCGGCGGCCATCGCACCTGTCGTAGGGCAGGGGGAAGGCCCGGTGGCCCGCGATAGCTCCGAGTGCGCCAGCGGCTCAGCGGGTGGAGCGGCGCCCGCCATGGGAGGCGCGCAGTGTGAGTGGTGCGCGGCTGATGAGAGGGGTAGAGCTCCGACACGCCCCTACCTGGCGTGCCAAATGTCAGATTCAGGGCTCTGCAGAGCCAAAGAAGGTTCGAACTCTAGGGCGTGTGCGAAGAACTCAAGCTATCCAACCAGCCAACCCGTCGCCCTACAGCCTAGCTTGATGGATCAAGGAAGGAGATGGACACGGCAGTTTACCCAGGTTCGGGCCACCTTGCGGTGTAAGACCCTACTCCTGCTTTGTGGTGGATTTGCCTCACGAGGGGCTGTGGATGAACTAGTACAAGGGATGAACAAGCTCGCGAGGTCTGCTCTTGTGAGGGTCGAATCGATCCCCCTTTATGGTGGTGGCTAGCCTATACTTATAGTGGCCTCGGTCCTCTTCCTCCAAAACGAAGGCGGGAAGGGATCCCATAGTGGCCAATTTGAAAGGGGACAAGTAGTACATCTTATCCTGACGAAAGGTGGTCTTTGCCTGCAAAGCTTCTGGTCGTGACGCCGCGGTGGGCTCGGCGATGACATCCGTCCTGCCGTTCTGGCGGTCTTGGTCTTGTTGCACTGGAATGGAAACCTTTGCCTGATTCCTCGCGAACCCACGCCTGCACTTGCCTCCTTAACACCAAAGAGGAAACCTGCTCCTCTGCGCCCGCCGGCGCCCGCCTGGCCTTGGTCGTCATGGCTTGCATCACCGGAACCTCGTGAGGTTGGACACCTGCATAGAATTCTCCGCTCCTCAGGAGGCAGCCTGGGGAGGCCGCTCCCCCTCAGGAGGTCTTGGCGCTGTCTGCCTCGCGAGGCTTGGCCCCTCGCGAGGGTCTTGTCTTGTTGGTGTTGAAACTGGGCCGTACCAGGCCGTCGATGGAGCCACGCCATGAGCCGCAGGTAGGCAAGTCTGGGTACCCTGGTTCCCTGAACGCCGACATATAGCCATGCCGGCCCTGGTCAGCGGGGTAGGTGGACCACTGTTGCCACGCTCCTACCGGTCAGCGGGGTAGGTGGGCCACTGTTGCCTTGCTCATCTCTTCATGGGAACTTGTTCCGTCGTACGCCCTAGACGGGACGGGAGCTTACCCGTGGCCGGGTTGAGGGCTGCACTATGATGGCGTTTTACTTGCCAATGAAGTCTTGACTTGCTGGGACCGGCCGGCATGCGCCAGCGAGCTTGGCCGGGTGGAGGGATTTGGCCGGGTTGCGGAACCCGGCCAAGGTCAAGCCAGATTGAGGGGCGCTGCTAGCCCTGATGGTTTTGAAAAGGATTCGGGTTCCGTTGCCTGCCCGGGGTTCATCCCCCCGACACCGCCAGCTCATGATGTTGTAGATCTCATACCACCAAGGCGTAAGCATATCTTCGCCCCTGACCTTGACCCTTCCATTATTCTTAATGATGAAGCCACATTCGAGGCTTTAACCGGCATCGACTGGACATCGGCTGACCTTCAGATGGCCGACAACAAAGAGCCGGCGCAGGATGATCCGGAACCTTCAAGGCGTCAAGAAGAGAACTAATTGTGGTGATCATAAGCCAGACGGATCTGAGGCCGGGTTATAGGAGTGCAGCTCCACAAAACACTTGATTCAAAATCTTTTGGGCTCAATTTGAAGCCTTGTAATAGGGTAGCTTGAAACAGTGATCCGCCCTATCATGCCTTCGTGCATGCTTATCTCAACTTAGCAGATGAACTTTGTTGCATGCTTGAGTTGACCGTTCATATGAGCTGTGCCATGACTCTGTTTTCAACTGAGGTCTTGTATCTTCTGTACGCGCACAGGCGACTTATATCCAAAAGCATGTGGCGGGTTATTAAACCCGGAAGACTCATAATATCACATCATAAAGAAATCATACCAGTGGTTGTATAGTCAAAAAACTGACTGGCGACTTAAAGTCAAAAATCAAAGCGGGTGACAACCCAAATTCTCAAACATGAGTAACACAACCTGGAGCCTGTGAGACCCGGATATTCACAATTTGCACAAAAAGCAAAAACTTAAGATTATAAAAATATCCGAAAAACCCAAAAGAGAGATATACACAAATCTCAAATATTTGTTAGGCTGGCTTTTAAGACACGGCCGAAAAAAGTTGGCTCACAGGCCTTTTGCTTTCAAGGCCGCATAGCCGTTTTTACCCTGTAAGCCGGCCTCCATGACATAAATCCATCGTTTTAAGCTTAACAAGTTTAGGGTCTTAAAAAAGATTGACTGTTAAGAGTATGACGGGCCATATAGTGGAGTAACGCTAAACAGACATGTGAGTTTATCCTAGCTCACTGTAAACCGGCTCTCTTGTGACACAAAACCGGCGTCAAGAGTTCGGCGGGTCACCTGGTGGAGTAGCAAGTTGCAAAAAGAGAACCACGAGTTCATAAACCCATGCCCTTTCCACCTAAACCATCCAAGAAAAAGGATGAAGAAGAATTTGAACGCTTTGCTGAAATGCTTAGGCCAGTCTTTTTGCGTACTCGCTTGACTGATATTCTAAAGATTGCCCCTTATGCTAAGTACATGAAAGAAATTGTTACTAATAAAAGAAAAATACCTCAAGCTGAAATATCTACCATGCTTACTAATTATTCTTTTAAGGATGGAGTACCTAATAAACTAGGAGATCCAGGAATACCAACTATACCATGCTCCATTAAAAGAAACTATGTCAAAACTGCTTTATGTGATTTGGGAGCCGGTGTTAGTGTTATGCCTTTCTCTTTATACAAAAGAATTGATTTGAGTAAACTCACTCCTACTGAAATATCATTGCAAATGGTTGACAAATCAACTGCCATACCTATCGGTATTTGTGAGGATGTGCCCGTTGTTGTTGCAAATGTCACTATCTTGACAGACTTTGTTCTACTTGAGATGCCTGAGGACGACAACATGTCGATTATCCTTGGTAGACCCTTCTTGAATACTACAGGGGCTGTTATTGATTGCAATAAAAGCAAAGTCACTTTTCATATCAATGGTCATGAGCACACGGTGCACTTTCTGAAGAAACAATTTCAAGTAAATGGTATTGATGTTATTAAAGTCTCCGACAATTACTATTGGAAGTTTTCAACTCCCTCTACCTACTGCCAAAAAGAAATATGAAATACTTATTGTTGGGGATATGCATATCCCCGTTGAGGTAACTTAGTGTTTTTACGAAAATTCTTCGAGTTCATGTTAATCGGAAGTGGTTGTTAATAAGACTTGATCAACCTTATTAATGGATTACTTTTGAGAGACATGTGGTCAATGAATTTAGTCAGCACAATCTTCTACACCTACTTTTTTTTTTCTGTTACCTTTTAGTTAAATACAATAAAATGCCATGTTTATCTTGTTTTCTGATTTTTCCGTGCAATAAAAAAGTGCCCAAAAATAAAAGTGCTCAGAGTGACCTAAAATTTTGACACAAATTTTTCTGAATATTTAAGATTTTTTTATGTAAATAACATCACAGGGGGGTGCCCCTGGTGGCTGTTGGGGTTAAGATCCTAACAATGAGTACTAGGGGTACGAATAAGAGGGGCAGAGTCTAGCTACGATGCAGGTGTAACACTCGGTGTTTAACGAGTTCAGGCCCCGCTTGGCGGAGGTAAAAGCCCTACGTCTCGTGCCCTGGGGCTTGCTTTGATTTGAGAGGTATGGTTACAAAGATTGCTGGTGCCCAGCTATGGAGGAGGTGCATCTTATATAGAGTGCGCCGCAGCCCCATGTCTCCCACATCGCCGAGGCATTAAATGACACTGAATGCTTCAGTTACAGGTGTGATGAGCCTCTACTATGGCAGTTACAGGTAACAGTAGCCTTGACTCTTGTTAAAGGATGACTTAGGATTCTTTGACCATTGCAGCTCCCATGACGCCCTTCTGTCTTCTTGGTCTGAGTGGTGGTCCATCAGCCGAGTGGCGTGTGGTCATCTGAGTGTCATCGAGCTGTCTGACTGGACTTCCTAATGTAAGCATCCGAATGCTGGGATGGTCCAGGGACCTACCTATGGTGGGGATGGGCCCCATTTGTGTCCGAAATGATGGGTCCTTGACCCTACCTGTAATAGGTGACCTCATCATTAGCCCCCGAATCGGTTGGGATTTCTTAGGACAAATGAGTCGATCCTTCGGTTGAGTCCGAGTGCTTCGGGAGCATTCGGAATATGTTTCTGAGTCGTGGCTTGCTGTTCCTTAGATGAAAACACAATGTATTCTGGACTACAGGTTTACCCAGATGACCGGGTGTTGTTGATCGCCAAGAAAAAACCCGGTGGCATTTGCTTTGTCTCTCGGAGGAGATGGACTTGGGGCCTGAGTGAGGGCATGCCATTAAAACTTGAGTGGTGACGCCGGCGCGTGGTCTAATTCTTCGGAGAGATGCCACTCCTTATCCCAGGGGAACACCAGCGCAGGCCTTCTGCGAGTCCAGGTTTATGAGTCATGCGCCTTGGAGCCTACTGAGAGGGCCAAGAGAACCCGCGGAGGGGCGTCAAGCTGGTTACATAACGATCCTGAAGAAGACTTCAGTCGGGTGTTTAAGGTGGCCGAGTGCACGGATCCCCGCGGAGGGTGGTCAGTTGGACTAATATACGTCCTTTAGGAAAGGGATTGCGGGTAATCAATCGGATTGATTTGCCCCGGAAATCATGGGATTTGAATTTGTGCATGTGCGCGCAAAAGCGGTAACATCGTGCGTTAGTGGGGAAAGTGGGGGCGTGGCTTCTTGATTTTCGTGCATGATATCCGCCACGGGTTGCACTCGCTCTGCGCAAAGTTCTGTCTTGCAGGCCGTTGATCCAGAGATCTGCGGCGTGAGATCCGGCTCGCGATTCGCCCCGCGATATAAAAGGTTTGGAGATTGAGACCGGGACCTTAGATCCCCTTTCTTCTGCTCCGGCTCCTCCGCTTCTCTTCTCCACTCGAGTGCGCAGAACCTCCACAGTGATGGCGAGAGACTCCATGGCCAAGGCGGAAAAGGCAAAGAAGGCCGGGAAGGCCTCCTCTTCCAGCTCCGGTGCGGCGGCCGAAGGTGCGGCGGAGGATTGGATCCCGTCGCGCATCTCGGCTCAGCGGCTGGAGGAGCTTGCAGTGGAGGGACTCATCCCGCGCGATGGGTGGAGTCGCCTGGGTGTAGGGGAGATCGAGCCGGCGCCGCAGGAGGACGAGCGTCCTGCTCGTCACCCGCATCACACGGGGCTTCTCTATGCCTCCCCACCCCTTTTTCCGAGCGTTCATCGATTAGTTTGGTGCACAGCTCCACCATCTCCCTCCAAATGCCATCATCTATCTGTTAGCCTTCGTCTCCCTCTGCGAGAACTTCCTCGGCTGCCAACCCCATTGGGGGCACTTCAAGCATATCTTCACTTGTCGGTCAATGTCCGTCAAGAAGGACTCGTCATCTGGCGTGAAGACCTATGTCACCCAGCTGTGCGGGGGCTTGGGCATCCAAGTACGGGGGGAGTTCCTTCCCGAAGATGAGCTTCCCCGATTCCGTCAAGCGGTGGCAGGGGGTATGGTTCTATTGCAGGGATGTCTCCAGTGCTCCTAACCAGTCGAGCCTCCCACCATACTCGGTGGAGAGGGTGAGGGCTCCCGAGTCCCTTTCGATAGGGAAGGAGGAGAAGACGGAGGTCGGCATCTTGGCCACCACCCTGGTCAAAGTTGTGAATGCCAGCGTGAACGACATGGATCTGCTGGAGACTTTTCTCACTTGATGGATCCAGCCGCTGCAGGTCAGGGCCCACCTCATGTGGTTCTACGAGGGGCCGAATGGCCGCACCCGAGTGCATCCCAGAGGAGCTTGCCGAGAAGGACATGGGGGCCAAGATCAAGGCCATCACCTACGCTCGAGACAACCCACGGGGAGCGAGGCTGGTGCCAGCTTACTCCAAAGAACTCCTGCCGACTATTGAGGTAAAGTGCTTCTGTCCAATCGACTAGCTGGTACATTGTTTTCTGTATACCTGATTCCGGTGTCTCGATGTGTTTGCTCTTCAGGAATTCCAGAACATGATCTCTAACATCCCGGTGATCGACCGGTCGCCTGAGGATGCGGTGAGTGACTCTGAGCGCCGATATTCGGAAGAGTTCAACGACGACAATGAAGAGGAGAGTGACGAGGAAGAGAGCTCGGAGGATGGGGACAAGCCTGAGTCCTCTCCATCCTACGAGGCCCCCAAGGAACCCTGCACGAAGGCGCAACATGATCCAAGTGGCAAGGCTGGTGGGGCTAGCCAGCCGGCTTCTTTGGGGAGGACAACTCGCAACTCCAAGCGTGCTCACGCTGAAGCTGAGAGCTCAGCTGAGAAGCAACCCAAGCTGCCCATGCAGATCTTCGCTAAGCCCCGGAAGGCCGCGGTGCCCCGGATCAGGGTGCCAGTGCATGTGGCTTCGACGTGAGTGTTCTTGTTAACCCTCTACACATTCTTAGTGTTGACTCGGCAGCTGACTGAGTGCCACTTGATTTTTGTAGTAACGACACCTCGACGACGTCAGTGGACCCGCAAGCTCAGAAGCAGGGCTCGGGTGATGCTGATGCGGCGGACGCCGCCACCTCTAGAGGTATTTTGTACCGACTGATTTGGACAGTCAGGTTTCTTCCGACTGATCCCCACTGCTTTTTTTGGTTCGCGTACTCGTGCAGCTCCACCAGAGATCATTCAGCTGGATGACGAGGAGAGGGTTGACCCGCCCAACCTGGAGGCCATCAAGGAGAAGTTTTCGAGTGTAGACATGCCGATGCGGGATGCCTCTCCTCGCCGAGTGGGCCACGTTTCCCCGGTGAAGGCCGCTGCAAGAGATATGGGGCCGAGTCCTCTGGCTCAGGGCGGCTCGGCGTCTTCGACTGCAGTGGTCCCGGCCACAGGGTCTACACCAGCTCCTCCAAGTGGGTCAGTAGTGGTTCTGGCTCCGAGGCCTGCATCCGCGTCTCCGTCGGTCCCAGCCACCTCCTTCCCCCTATACCACGTCCCTGAAGATCAAGTGGGGGCGAGCAAGGAGGCTCTGATCCAAGTGGGGCTGATGTGCGGCCGACTGAAGGAGGCTTATGATACAAGCGAGGTGCTGCAGACTAACGTCCGAGTAAGTACCATTGTGAGTATGAATTCCAGTCGAAGTTTTTTCTTTTTCTATGGTAGAATTTTTGTCAGTGGGTTTGCGCGGGACACACCCACTGGGTGTTCATGATCCAGTGGGCGCACTATGAGTGCACCCACTGGGTGTAGTCCCCGAGGCTCCTATTAACTGGATTCAATTGGCAGGAGTCTTTGAACTTTTTGTGTTTTTCTGTCGCTCTCACTCGAGGTATAGCCGGGGCGTATCCGAATGATTACGGTCTAGTGGGGGCACACTGAGTGTGCCCACTGGGTGTACTCCCCGAGGCTACCACCAACTAGAGCTAGTCGGTGGTAGTCTTAGAACTTGTGGTTGCTTCGCCCTGGGGCCATTTGCCATTTTTTTAGCTTATCGACTAGTCACTTTCTAGTGGGGGCACACTGAGTGCACCCACTGGGTGTAGTCCCTGAGACTACCGTCGATTGCGGGCAATCGGCGGTGGTCTTTAGAACTTCCGTTCGGCAACACTCGTATGCTAGTGAGATAATAGGTAGGATCTTCTTCATTACTGACTCGGAAGTTAGCCGAATGAAAGTAGATCAGTGTGTGTTGTTGTCCTCTATCTTCTTCATCGCTGACTCGGAGGCCAGCAGAGTGTAGGTAGATCAGAGGGTACTTTAGGATCTGGTATTGATCCAGCTTGTTACTCTCAGGGGTAATTGGCTGACTTAGTAACCAGAGGGTACCTGAGGATTTGGTACTGGTCAAGCTTGTTCCTCTCGGGGGCGTATGACCGAGTGGGTAGCCCAAGGGTACTTTAGGATCTGGTACTGATCCAGCTTGTTCCACTGTGACCCAAAGGTACTTTAGGATCTGGTACTAATCCAGCTTGTTCCACTTGGTAGTCAGAGGGTACTTGAAGATCTGGTACCGATCTAGCTTGTTCCTCCTGGTAGTGCTTGACCGGGTGTTTGTGCGTTAGCGCTTCGGCTTTTCCTTCGGGTTTTTCGCCTGATTATTTCTTGTATGCTGCAAAGGGCTTGTGAGTTGGGGTCCCACTATGCTGTGATGGAGAAGGAGGTGACATCCCTTCGATTAGATCTGGACGCTGAGAAGCTCAAGAGCACCCGACTAGAGAAAGAGAAGAAAGCCCTGGGAGGTAAGTTATTTCCTCCATTTGGTAGTTGCATACTGTTTTTCCCTTTTGATCCGAGTCATTCCGCTCCGACAGATGTTCGTAGCGAGAACACCCAACTCGTAACGAGGCTTAGGACTTCTATCTCTTTAGAAACCATGAAGCAGGCCCTGGAGAACAAGGACAAGGACATGGCGTTGGCTCAAAAGGAAGCTAGGACCAAGACCAAGCTCGCCGATGAGAAGCTGGCTTCAATCAGCAAGTTGGAGGAAGAGATCAAGGTTCTCAAGGCTGCCGCCGCCATTGCTAAAGGCAAATCTTCCGAATGGAAGAAGAAATGAGAAGATCAAGCCGGAGCCTTTGCGCAGGAGAAGCAGACACTGGAGGAGAAGGTCGCGCAGCTCACGGAGAAGAAGAATGCCCTCGAGTCGCATATTGAGGAGTTCTGCACAGAGTTTAGCGAGAAGCTTGCTGGTAAGTTTTTCCTTGGCCGAATGGAATCCATGTGCCGCTAAGTTTCCTTCAATCATTCGCTCATGGATTGGTTCCTTCCAACCAGAGCACTGCTACAACATGGAGCTGGAGCTGGAAAGGCTTGAGAGGGATCTGGATCCTTCCAGGTCACTCGTCGCCAACAAAGAAGCTCTCGCCATCTTACGGCTGGAACACCGCTTGGAGAACGCCTTGGGTTATATCACATGGATGAGAGGTGCTTTGGGCCAGATCGACAAGGAGCTGCAGCCGGCTGAGGAGACGCAGATGGACTTGGAGACAGTCATGACGCGGCTGAACGAGGTTCCCGCCTGAGTGAAAGCTTGGAAGAAGTCGGCCGCTCAGAGTGGTGCTGATGCAGCGCTGTCACTCGTCCATGTTCATTGCAAGAACATGGACGAGGAGAAGCTGAAGGGCCTTCGAGTGATGAACAAGAAGAACCTTAAGTTCGAAGACTTCATGGAGACATTCACTGAGGCTGCCTCATGCAACGCAAACGGGGTCGACTTGGAGACCTTCGTTGAAGCAGCCAGCCCACAGCCTGATGCTTAAAACTCTTGGTTAAATCTTCCACGGAATGCCAGGTGGTTACTGTAATCGAATACTTCGCTGAGCCTTGGGCTCATTTTTACTTTTGCTCGAAACATTCGAACGGATCAAATCTTTGATTTGCGAACTCTTAAGTTCTTATTTGCCTCTTGTGCTTAGTTTGACTTAGGCAAAAGCTGGTTCGCAGCTAAGCCCCCCGAGTGTGGAGCAAATCCTCACTCGGATTGTTTTTTAACTTAGGTGAAAGATGATTCGCAGCTAAGCCCCCACGTGTGGAACAGATCCTCACTCGGATTATTTTTTAACTTAGGCAAAAGCTGGTTCACAGCTAAGCCCCCGAGTGTGGGACAGATCCTCACTCGGATTGTTTTTTAACTTAGGCAAAAGCTGGTTCGCAGCTAAACCCCTGAGTGAGGAACAGATCCTCACTCGGATTGTTTTCTAACTTAGGCGAAAGCTGGTTCGCAGCTAAGCCCCCGAGTGTGGAACAGATCCTCACTCGGATTGTTTTTTAACTTAGGCGAAAGCTGGTTCGCAGCTAAGCCCCAGAGTGTGGAACAGATCCTCACTCGGATTGTTTTCTAAATTAGGCGAAAGCTGGTTCGCAGCTAAGCCCCCGAGTGTGGAACAGATCCTCACTCGGATTGTTTTTTAACTTAGGCGAAAGCTGGTTCGCAGCTAAGCACTCGAGTGTGGAATAGATCCTCACTCAGATTGTTTTTTAACTTAGGCGAAAGCTAGTTCGCAGCTAAGCCCCCTGAGTGTGGAACAGATCCTCACTCGGATTGTTTTTTAACTTAGGCGAAAGCTAGTTCGCAGCTAAGCCCCCGAGTGTGGAACAGATCCTCACTTGGATTATTTTTTAAACTTAGGCTAAAGCTTGTTCGCAGCTAAGCCCCTGAGTGTGGAACAAATCCTCAGTCGTATTTTTTTAACCTAGGCGAGAACTGGTTCGTAGCTAAGCTCCCTCCTTTATTACACTACACCCACTGGGGATGTGTTAGTTTCCAAATGCAGTTATTCACCTGAGTGAGGATGCGGCCGAAGGCCGAACTAGACGATATGTGGAAAAAGCAAGAGTTTTATTCATCTAAGTTCATTCGGACTAACTATTACAAAGCAGAAGTTTTATTTTAAGTATAAAACTTGCGGAGCAGGTCCGCGTTCCAAGCTCTGGGCTCTTCTGTTTCTTCGGCAAAGTTGTAGAGTCTCGATGCTCCATTATGTAGGACCTTAGATATGGAGAATGGCCCCTCCCAAGAGGGTGCCAGCTTATGGGGCTTCTGCTGATCCATTTGGAGGACCAGATCTCCTTCTTGGAAAGCACGCCCTCTGACGTGCCTGTCATGGTAGTGGCGCATATCTTGTTGGTACAACGTCAATCTGATAAGCGCTAGCTCACGCTCCTCCTCGAAGAGGTCGAGGCCATCCTGCCTTGCATCTTCTGCTTCAGCCTCTGAGTAAAGGTCCACTCGGGGAGAATTGTGAAGCAAGTCACTCGGTACAACCACTTCCGACCCGTACACCATGAAGAATGGGGTGTGATTGGTGGATCAATTCGGGGTCGTCCGTAGGACCCAGAGGACCGACGGTAGCTCGGTTACCCAGGCCCCTACCGCATGCGTTAGGTCGCGCATGAGGCGAGGCTTCAGCCCGTGGAGTATTAGTCCATTTGCCCGCTCGGCTTGCCCATTCGACTGCGGGTGCACCACGAAGGCGTAGTCGACCCGAGTGCCTTGGGTGTAGCAAAACTCATGGAACTCGTCCGAGTCGAAGTTAGACCCGTTGTCGGTGATGATGCCGTGAGGGACTCCGAATCTGAAGATTATCTCTTTGATGAACTGAATGGCAGTGGCCGAGTCTAACTTATTTATTGGTTTGGCTTCGATCCACTTGGTGAACTTATCAACTGCCACCAATAGGTGCGTGAAACCACTCGCCCCGGTCCGGAGCAGGCCGACCATGTCTAGTCCCCAGACGGCAAACAACCAAGCGAGAGGAATACTCTTCAGAGCAAACACCGGCTTGTGCGACTGATTCACGTAGAACTGGCACCCGACACACTGATCCACTATATGTCAGGCAGCCTCATTGGCTCGAGGCCAATAGAACCCGGCTCTAAATGCTTTGGCGACCAGGGTTCGAGAGGATGCATGGTGTCCGCATGTTCCCGAGTGAATCTCTTGCAGTATTTGTTGCCCTTCCTCCGGTGATATTCCTCGCTGAGTGACTCCGATGGTGCTTTTCTTGTACAACTGATCTCCCATTATAGTGAAGGCTTTGGATCAGCGGACAATCTGACGGGCCTCGGCTTCATCCTCTGGGAGCTCTTGTCTGAGCAGGTATACTAGATACGGTTCAGTGATAACAAGGATCTCTTGGGCCAAGTCGATCACAGCAGGGACATCCGCTTCAATCGGATTGGAAGGACCGATTGGTTGCAGGGGCTCTTCCACAAAAGGGTTGATAACCCACAAGTATATGGGATCAATTGTAGCATTTCTCGATAAGTAAGAGTGTCGAACCCAACGAGGAGCTAAAGTTAGAATTTATATTCCCTTCAAGTTCTATCGACCACCGATACAACTCCACGCACGCTTATTCTTCGCTTTACCTAGAACAAGTATGAAACTAGAAGTACTTTGTAGGTGCAAAGGGATAGGTTTGCAAGATAATAAAGAACACATAAATAAAAGCTAGGGGCTGTTTAGATAAAGAAACAACCAAGTTAGTTTCAGTAGAGAGCTTTTTGTCACAAGAAAGTTATTTGTCCCTAGGCAATCGATAACTAGACCGGTAATCATTATTGCAATTTTATATGAGGGATAGGCATGAGCTAACATACTTTATCTACTTGGATCATATGCACTTATGATTGGAACTCTAGCAACCATCCGCAACTACTAAAGATCATTAAGGTAAAACCCAACCATAGCATTAAAGTATCAAGTTCTCTTTACTCCCATACGCAAAAACCCAATTACTCGGGTCTGTGCTTCTGTCACTCACGCCACCCACCATAAGCGAATCATGAACATATTGCAACACGCTACAACGGGAATCCCTCACGCTTGCGCGACACGGAGTGCACCATAGGAAAGCACCAATAATAAAACAGACAACTCAAACCAATCACGATCATCAACCAACACATAGGACAAAATGGATCTACTCAAACATCATAGGATAGCCACACATCATTGGGAAATTATATATAGCGTTGAGCACCATGTTTAAGTAGAGATTACAGCGGGGAGAAGAGGTGTTACACCGCTGCATAGAGGGGGAGAGAGTTGGTGATGACGGCGGCGAAGTTGTTGGTGTAGATCGCCGTCATGATGATGGCCCTGGCGGCATTCCGGCGCCACCGGGAGAGAGAGGGGAGAGAACCCCCCCTCCTCCTTCTTCTTCTTCCTTTACCTCCCCCATAGATGGGAGGAGGGTTTCCCCTCTGGTCCTTGGCCTCCATGGCAGCGGATGGGCGGGAGCCCCTCCGAGATTGGATCTCTTTCTCTGTTTCTCTCTTTTTCGCGTTCCTGTTTTCTGGCCCTTCACCGTTTCTTAAATTCCCGGAGATCCGTAACTCCAATTGGGCTGAAATTTTAATACGATTTTCTTCTGGATATTATCTTTCTTGCTGTGAAAGAAGGGCACCAACCGCCTTATGGAGGGGCCACAAGCTTGCCAGGCTCGCCTGGGGTAGGGGCGCGCGCCCCATGGGCTTGTGGGCCCCTCAGGCATCGTCCCGCGTTGATTCTTTTTCCCAAAAATGACATATATTCCAAAATAAATCTCCGTAAATTTTTATCGCGTTTGGACTTTGTTTGGTATGGATATTTTGCAAAACAAAAAAACATGCAACAAACAGGAACTGGCACTGGGCACTGGATCAATATGTTAGTCCCAAAAATAATATAAAATGTTGCCAAAAGTATATGAAAGTTGTAGAATACTAGCATGAAACTATCAAAAATTATAGATACGACGGAGATGTATCAGCATCCCCAAGCTTAATTCCTGCTCGTCCTCGAGTAGGTAAATGATAAAAAAGATAATTTTTGATGTGGAATGCTACCTAGCATAATCTTGATCATGCAATCTAATCATGGCATGAATATTAAGACACGAGTGATTCAAAGCAATAGTCTACACTTTGAAATAAAGACATCAATACTCAAGCATCTCAACAAACAATCATGTCTTTCAAAATGTCAATGCTAAAGAACGTTATCCCTACAAAATCATATAGTCTTGTCATGCTCCATTGTAACACCCCATGTCATTTGCCACAGTAATCACTTTTGATAATGACAAGTCAGCAAGTTTAGCAGTGCATAATCATCATTAGCATCATATTGCATTTCAACTCCTAAGTCAAAATCCAAATTTAAATGAAAGTGGAAAATAAAAGTTGTCTAACATAGAAGCTAAAATGTTCAATAAATAACAAATATTACAGAGGCTATTCTAAAATTGTAACCAACAATTAATAAATTAACTAAGTGGCTCTAACAGTAGAAAAACAGGGTTGGTTAACACCTTTTTATTTAAATAAAATCCATGTGAAAACATTTGGCCCCAAAACCATTTTATACCAGGGTTGGATATTGCACTGATATTATATGGGCAAGTGCCATATTTTACAAAAGTCATTTGGAGTAAAAACAAAAGACTAAACAGAAAAGAAAAAGGCCCTAGCTACTGTGCCCGTGGGCTCTAGTCACTACAAGCGCCGGCCCAGCCCGCGCAGCTCCTCCTCCCACCTCCAGCACTGCTCCCCTGCGCCGCTGTCGAACACCCCGCGCGCGCCGGGCCCCCCTCTCCCTCGCACGATAACGCGCGCGCGCCCTCCGTGGTGGATAAGAGCATCCCCACTCCTTCTCTGGCTCTCTCTCGCCTCATTCTCCCCCTCCCTCGCTCGCTTACCGCCATGGCCGACGCGGCCATCGCCATTGCTCCCTCGCCCGCGTAGCCACCGCCTCCGCCACGCCGTCCCGGCTAGTCCAGCATCACCGCCGTGCTCCGCTACGTCGCCTGCGCCAACGAGCTGGAGCTGAACGCCTCTGCATCGCCGGCCTGCATCGTCTTCTTCCCCTACGGCCGCCTACGTCGCCGCCGTCGATTCGCTCCGGCAAGCCTTCCCCGAGCCCGCTATTGCACACCTACAGGGCCCGGTGAGCAGTCGATGTCGTCCCCCTCTCTTTTCTTCTCACTATCGACGCCGTAGTGACCGCATTCGAGTTGCCCGAGCCCACCGCCGCGGACCTCGTCGTCAGCGACCGTCCGGCGACCATTTGGTCATGTGCTGCTGCCCGTTCGCTTCACCGCATCGCATAGGCCTCGCCTACCCCTTGCTCCGCCCGTAAAACATGCCGTGGCCCCGTTCCCGTAGCTCGCCCGAGAAACCTCGCCGCCGCCGAGCTCCTGGCGCTCCACTCCGGCCTCCCCAGCACCCCGCACCGCCACTATTCGACGCACGGCATCGAGCCGCGTCAAGCGCACCCTTCCCCAGCCCCGAAGACGCCCTGTGGGCGAATCCCGAGCCTCGCCGGCTCGCTCCGCCGCGTTGGAGCTCGCCGGAGCGTTCTCCGGCTGGCGTCCGACGTGGCCTGTGGGTCCCACCCCCCGTGCCACTGCCTGTGGGCCAGGTCGGCCCCAGTTGACCGGTTGACTTGGTCAACTGGCTGACTGGGCACTGCCTAGTCACTGACTGGTGGGGCCCCTCTCCCTGCGTCTATGACATATGGGCCCCCCTGTCAGGTGCCTAATTAACTAATTAGGTTAATAAAAATAATTAAAATCCTAATCAGTCACTGACTGCTGGGCCCCACCTGTTAATTAACCCAATTAATTAATTTAACCTCTCTGTTAAAGCCAAAGTGTATGATATGTGGGCCCCACTTGTCAGGTTTGACTCTGGTCAGCCAGAGTTGACCTGCTGACGTCACACTGACCTCATGCTGACGTCATCATTCACTATTCTAGATAATTCGAATTTAAATAAATAATTAAATTCTAGAAATTAATAAAAACTTTAGAAAATCATATAAATTAAACCGTAACTCCGATGAAAATAATTTATATATGAAACTTGCTCAGAATTTTGATACGAACCCGAATACGTCCTCCGTATTCCTGTCAGACGCCCGTAGCTATATGAATGTGGAACTTTTAGACCGATTTCGATAAATGAATAGTGCCCAACTTTAATTAAATAAATCCGAATAAATTCCTAAATTGACTAACTCATTTAGTTAGGCAGTAGAACACCCCGGCATAGCATTTAGGCATGTCCTACATATTGTTTGCATTATTGCCGTGAATTTATTGTATCTCTCCCCCTCCTTCTCTCTCGATAGATGCCGAGACCGACGACGCTGCAGCTGAGTACGACTACACTACCAACGAGCAGCCCGTTGACGATCTCTCTCTCTTGCCAGAGCAACCAGGCAAGCCCCCCCCCCTTGAGCATCCAGATATCGCCCATTCCATTTCTCCTGCTTGCATTAGATTTTGCTACTGTTAATGTATGCTCCTATTCTGATGCATAGCCTGCTTTTGTAACCTGTTCATTGCTACCTTACCTGCCTATGATAAACTGTTTAGTATAGGTTGGTAATGAACCACCAGTGACCCCACCACCTTTCCCTTGCTGCCCCTGCTTGATCATCGACGAATCGATCAACGTAATCGTCGACCAGAGACCGACACCTCACTTCACACCCAATTAGTTGTATGACTCTGCATAGCTACTCTCGAGTGACGAGGGTGATACCTCGTAATGCACTCCTGATGAATACTCTGCAGCGTAGCTGTTCGGTCGTGGTCATCGAGGGTGATTCCTCCTTCTCCACTTCCGATACGACTCTGTCGTGCAACCCCTTAGAGTGAACCTCAAGGGTGATGCCTCATACGTTCGCCCTGATGATTTCATCGAGTGGAATCCGCCGAGGGTGATTCCTCGGGTTTCCCCCTTGATGTTATGACCACACGGTTACTTGACCTTTGTTACAGGCGGGTCCACCCTGGTGGGTACCCGCTGGGGATCTACGATGTCGAGTGTGCCGGAAGGGCACTCGAGTGTGATATTGTGGCGGAGCATCAGAGACTCTGGTTGCCTCCGCGTGATACTAAATGAGCCTATTGGATTTGGGTGTGTGATCTGAGTGGGTCGACATGCCCTATACGTACTACCACCACGCGGGATTATGGTTATGGGGCCCTCTGCGATGTACATTTCTCTCGAAAGCTCGTCAGACGTCACGATTCACCGTGCGGGCTGATTGTCGGGATTGGGCTGGATACTTCACTGACGAGTTCAGTGTCGCGCCTGCACCCCGGCCAGTCTCGCAACGCGCAGGGTGCCCAGGGCGAAGGCCCAAGACCTCTGGGTGCATAGGTTAGTCCGGCGTGCTGACCTCTCTAACGAGCCTAGGCAGGGCGCTGCTTCGTGTTGATCTCCCGAGGCCGGGCATTACCCAGCAAGTGTGTCTGGCCAGAGGTGATCGAGCGTGTTGGGTAACAGTAGTGCACCCCTGCAGGGATGAATGATCTATCGATAGCCGGTCCTACGGTAAAGGACGCTCAGTTTGTGTATCCCGATCTGCTACTTGAACTGGATACTTGTTACTTAATTGAAGCTTCGGGATCGCTTTCTCGCTGGGAGTCGAGGAAGGATCTCTAGGCTTGCTTCAACATGTTTGCTAAATAAAATGCTATTCTACTCTCTTCTATTGCTGCAAGATGATGGCTTCGTGAAGATGTTTGAAGATGCTAGTCTTTGATAGGACTAGGCCTTCTCTCTATTCTGGCATTTCTGCAGCCCAGTCCACATATACAGCCTTTCTCCATTGATAATGTTGCATATGTAGCATAGATCCTTGCTTGCTGAGTACTTCGGATGAGTACTCATGGTTGCTTTACTTTCTCTTTTCCCCATACCCCACCTTGATGATACATCAGACGATGGAGTCCAGGAGCCAGATGCCACCTCAGGAGCTTACTACCAGGAGGGTCCAGACGGCACGTACTACTGGATCGAGCCAGCCGACCAGGAGTAGGATCGGAGGCTCCCAGGCAGAAGGCCAACGCCTTTCGATCTAGAGTCGTTGTTTGTGCTAGCCTTCTTAAGGCAAAACTTGTCTAACTATGTCTGTACCCAGATATTATTTGTATGACTGACTTATGTATTCGGATCTTCGGATCCCTGGTCTGTAATATTGTGGATCTCCGTTAATTTGTGTTAGAGTTGTGTTGTGATATCTTCCCGTGAGTCACTATGCTTGATCGTGCATGTTTGCGTGTATGGTTAGTGCACGATTGAGTCGGGGGCGTCACATCCATCTTCTTAACACAAAGTATTTATCATGCACAACCCCGATGACAAGCCAAGCAATTGGTTCATACTTTTTAATGCGCTTCACCTTCTTCAACCCCCACGCAATATATGAGCGCAACCATGGATATAGCACTATGGGTGGAATAGAGTATGGTGATAGAGATAATATGGAGAAGACAGAAATGGAAGAAAGTCTCACATCGACATGGCTAATTAATCAATAGGCTATGGAGATGCCCATCAATTGATGTCAACGCGAGGAGTAGAGATTGCCATGCAACGGATGCACTAAGAGCTATAAGTGTATGAAAGCTCAAACTGAAAACTAAGTGGGTGTGCATCCAACTTGCTTGCTCGTGAAGACCTCGGGCATTTGAGGAAGCCCGTCATCGGAATATACAAGCCAAGTTCTATAATGATAAATTCCCACTAGTATATAAAAGTGACAACATAGGAGTCTCTCTATATGAAGAACATGGTGCTACTTTGAAGCACAAGTGTGGAAAAGGATAGTAACATTGCCCTTTCTCTCTTTTTCTCTCTCTTTTTTTTGTTTTTCTTCCTTTTTTTTCTTTTCTCTTTTTTGTTGGGCTCTTTTTGGCCTCTTTTTTTTTGTTCTTTTTTTTCATCCGGAGTCTCATCCCGACTTGTGGGGGAATCATAGTCTCCATCATCCTTTCCTCGCTGGGGCAATGCTCTAATAATGATGATCATCACACTTTTATTTACTTACAACTCGATATTACAACTTGATAAAACTAATACATGATGACTCTATATGAATGCCTCTGGCAGTGTACCAGGATGTGCAATGATCTAGCATAGCAAAGATATGAAAAAACGTACAAGCCATGAAAAATATCATGCTAGCTATCTTACGATCATGCAAAGCAATATGACAATGAATGCTCAAGTCATGTATATGATGATGATGGCAGCTGCATGGCAATATATCTCAGAATGGCTATGGAAATGCCATGATAGGTAGGTATGGTGGCTGTTTTGAGGAAGATATAATGAGGCTTATGTGTGATAGAGCGTATCATATCATGGGGTTTGGATGCACCGGCGAAGTTTGCACCAACTCTCGAGGTGAGAAAAGGCAATGCACGGTACCGAAGAGGCTAGCAAATTGTGGAAAGGTGAGAGTGCGTATAATCCATGGACTCACATTAGTCATAAAGAACTCACATACTTATTGCGAAAGTTTATTAGCCGTCGAAGCAAAGTACTACTACGCATGCCCCTAGGGGGATAGATTGGTATGAAAAGACCATCGTTCGTCCCCGACCGCCACTCATAAGGAAGACAATCAATAATAAATCATGCTCCAACTTCTTAGCATAACAAGAGACTATATGTGCATGCTTCGGGAATCACAAACCGTAACACCAATATTCTTACTAAACCACAATCATTCACTAGTACCTCCCACATATTACTATATCTATATCGCAAAACTATTGCAAGGAATCAAACATATCATATTCAGTGATCTACAAGTTTTATGTAGGATTTTATGACTAACCATGTGAATGACCAATTCTTGTTAACTCTCTAAATAGATATAAGTGAAGCATGAGAGTTTAATTCTTTGTACAAAAGATATGCCTATGCTCTAAAATATATAAGTGAAGCAAAAGAGCATTCTACAAATGATGGTTTTCCTATGTAGAGAAACAGGCAATCCAAACTTCAAAAGATATAAGTGAAGCACATGAAGCATTCTATAAAGCCATACTCAAAAGATATAAGTGAAGTGCAAAGAGCATTCTATGAATCAACCAAGGACTATCTCATACCATCATGGTGTATAAAATAAAAGGAAAAACAAACACAAAAGACGCTCCAAGAATTTGCGCATATCATGTGACGAATAAAAATATAGCTCCAAGTAAAATTACCGATGGTCGTTCGAAGAAAGAGGGGATGCCTTCCGGGGCATCCCCAAGCTTAGTTGCTTGGGAGTCCTTGAATATTACCTTGGGGGTGCCTCCGGCATGCCCAAGCTTAGGCTCTTGCCACTCTTTATTCCTTCATCCATCGTGATCTCACAAACTTCAATCACACAAAACTTAACAAAACCCTCGCGAGATCCGTTAGTATAATAAAGCCAACCACTACTTTAAGTACTGTTGAAAACCCATTCATATTTTATTTTAGCATTATAACTACTGTACTCTAACTTCACCATGGCTTATATCACTACTGTACTTTAGGAAAAATTAGGAAAAAATATAAAATTTGCAAGAATTACTATGTAAAAATTTCAGAAACTTTTGACATTCCAGTAAAAAATGTAAATTCACGCACCACAGCCAAAGTTTCTGTTTTTGCACTGCACATACCAAGCAAGCAATCTAATCATCCTAAAGGCAAATCTTGGCACATTATTTTTATAATACAATGGATTTTTACAAGGGGATAATTATTTTTGTTGAAAAGTTTCTGTAATTCAAGATTTTCAAAGTTTCCATGGGCATGAACAAAGTTCAAGGAGCTCCCCCACTTCAATGGTGCTCGTCTTTCTTACTTCCACTTTTATTTTTGAAAAGTTTTAGGTTCCCCTCTAAATTTTTTGTTTTTAAACTTTTTAAAAGCACACAATAGAATAAAATGACTCTCTAAAACATCCGGGTTGTCTCCTTGGCAGCGCTTTCTTTAAAGCCATTAAGCTAGGCATAAAGTGCTCAAGTAATGGATCCACTCGGATCCCAAGGTATATCAAAGTCAATTTTAATTAGCAATGATTTGTAATTTAATAGTGAGCACAAAATAACATATATCATGCAATGACGAAGTATAACTCTCTTCCTATGCATCGGCATGTCATAAAAGAACAATTCATGCACATCAAGTAAAGGCCAATGCGTAGCATAAATAGTTTCTTGCAATTTTATCGTATTGGAACCATAGAGAGGCGGAGATGTGGTTCCTCTTTCATAATAATTGCAAGTAGGAGCAGCAAGCACATGCATATTATATCTATCAAAATCATCATGTGTAGTTTTAAAACGCAACCCATCAATATAATCCTTAATAAGTGCAAACTTCTCCGATATAGTGTAGTTGAGAGAATTCAAAAAGATAATAGGACTATCATGTTTGGGTGCAATAGCAACAATTTCATGTTTAACATAAGGAACTATAGCAAGTTCATCTCCATAAGCATAATTCATATTGGCATCATGGCCACAAGCATAGCAAGCATCAATTTCATCAAAAAGGGATATTCAAACGAATCCAAGGGATCATAGCAATCATCATAGCATTCATCCTTCGGTAAGCACAAAGGGAAATTAAACAATGTATGAGTTCAAGAGTTACTCTCATTAGAAGGTGGGCATGGGTAGCTAATCCGCTCTTCCTCCTTTTGTTCTTCGCTCTCCTCATCATCTTTTTCATCTAATGAGCTCACAGTTTCAACAATTTCTTCTTCCATAGTTTCCTGCAAAATATTAGTCTCTTCTTGGACAGCGGAGACTTTCTCAATGAACTCATCAATATCGGCATTGTATTCATAATTCATATAGAAATATTTAAGTATAGCATAATTTTCAGGTCTGTAAACAACATCATAAAAAATTTCACACTTTTCAAACAAAGATTCAATTTCATAAGCACCCTTAAAAGCAAAGAATTCTTCTATTCGTTCCACATCATAGTAATCATATATACCATTAGCATAAAAGCCAAGGTTTCATTATCATTAAATTTGCATGAACAGGGAAGGTGTGGAGCCTTCATTCTAGAGCAACAAGTATAATCATATCTCAAGCATAAATTCCAAGCATACCAATGCAACATTTCAATTAGATCCCATAACAGTTTCCCTTTTTGAGTCAAGCGATAATCCCTAAAGTATTCAGGTTGATCCAACGTGTCTCCCATTATCAAGTTGAATGGGGTTTTCTCAGGATTATCAAAGTAGTGTTTAATATTTTTCACATAACGAGCATTGACGATTTTAGGAGGTTCCCCATCTCCATGACTAGAAAGTACACCTAAATTTTTTGGTATTTCGTGTTCCATATCCATAACTAAAGATAGAGAACAACTTAGAACAGAAAATAAAAACTACTTAGTGATAAAGCAAACAAGCACACACGAGAATATTCACCCCATGCTATTGCTCCCCGGCAACGGCGCCAGAAAAAGGTCTTGATAACCCACAAGTATAGGGGATCAATTGTAGCCTTTCTCGATAAGTAAGAGAGTCGACCCCAACGAGGAGCTAAAGGTAGAATTTATATTCCCTTCAAGTTCTATCAACCACCGATACAACTCTATGCACGCTTACTGTTCGCTTTACCTAGAACAAGTATGAAACTAGAAGTACTTTGTAGGTGTAAAGGGATAGGTTTGCAAGATAATAAAGAACATGTAAATAAAAGCTAGGGGCTATTTAGATAAAGAAACAATTAAGTTAATTTTAGTAGAGAGCTTTTTGTCACAAGAAAGTTATTTGTCCCTAGGCAATCGATAACTAGACCGGTAATCATTATTGCAATTTTATATGAGGGAGAGGCATGAGTTAACATACTTTCTCTACATGGATCATATGCACTTATGATTGGAACTCTAGCAAGCATCCGCAACTACTAAAGATCATTAAGGTAAAACCCAACCATAGCATTAAAGTATCAAGACCTCTTTACTCCCATACGCAACAACCCACTTACTCGGGTCTGTGCTTCTGTCACTCACGCCACCCACCATAAGCGAATCATGAACATATTACAACACCCTATAGTGGGGATCCCTCACGCTTGCGCGACATGGAGAGCACCATAAGACAGCACCAATAATAAAACATACAACTCAAACCAATCACGATCATCAATCAACCCATAGGACAAAACGGATCTACTCAAACATCATAGGATAGCCACACATCATTGGGAAATAATATGTAGCGTTGAGCACCATGTTTAAGTAGAGATTACAGCAGAGATTGCAACCTGGAGGGATCACCCTTCATTCTTCTTCCCGAGTGGCTTGTCAACCTCAAAACCATCCCAAGACCTTGCCATTTCCATCTTGGACCAATCCCAATATTCTTTTTCTTGGGAATATTCCTTTTTTCTATTAAAGGAATAACCCTGTCTGCCCTAAGTTGTGAAGCAACCCACATTTCCATCATTCCCAAAATTCTCAAATAATTCTCATAAATTGTTTGGGACAGATCTTCCACAAATATGTCAAACCCTTCCTTGCCATGTTCAAAAATATTTCACAAATATTCCTTTTCTGATTCTGTCCTATCTGTCAGATTGAGAAGTAAGTACCCTTTATATTTGCTTTCTTGGTCTCAAACTTTTTGTGCACTCTTTCCTATCCATATCATTGCCACATGCCAAAATTCAACTTTATTTGGATATTAAATCTCTCTTGGCTAATTTCCAAAGTTTCTGGTCAACTGGAATCTTTGTGAAGCAAGTGCTAGCTAGGAGTATCCAAATAAGTTGAAATTTTGCAAGCATCTTCATATTCTCAAATCATGACTCTCCACCAAGTTTCAACCCTATCCAATCATCTATGTGACCACAACATTAAATCTTTGTTTCTGGTCATTATTTTGGATTGTGAAGCAACTATATTTTATGTTGCTCCATAATTTCTAAAATTTTACCAGGACATTCTCCTACCCATATAACATTTCTCCACAAAATTTGGGCTCATTTAATCTTCCCAATAATCCCCTAGAATTTTTCTAAGATTCTGGTCAGAGAGGATATCTGTGAAGGAAATACTATTTTGGCATGTCCAAATGGTATGAAAATTTTACAGTGTCTTCATTTGATCAAGTCATTCATCTCCCCCAAATTTCAGCTCAAACCAAGCAAGTATGTGAGTGCCACTTCATACTTTACATTTTTGTCCAGTAGAGCCCATTGAACTGCAAGTGCTAGTTATCTTCATCCAAATGAGCTACAATTTTGCAGAGATGATCACCCTAGCATGTGATCACCCTCAGCCAAAAACCAGAGTCTATCCCCTGCTCAATCTCTCTCATATCATTTCAAATACCTTGTTGTTCCTGTGGTTGCCAGCAGGCTCTAGTCATATCCTTGGCCACTGTGCTTGTTCCATTGCGTTTTGGCACTCACCAACCTCTGAAGCACCGAGTTGACAAGGCCTGGTAGTGGCTGGGTGCCGCGGACGCGTGGTGCCGGTGGTGACCACGACCCTAGTCGGCAGCCACAGTGCTCTGTGCACTGGTTCCTTCGGGAAGCCACCTCCGGCCAGTCCCAGCTCGTCCGCGAGCGCCGAAGAACTCCCCAACACACGCGTGGCTCGTCCAGAACCTCCTTTCCTCATGACATAGCCAGTGGCTGCTTCTGCCGACCACCGATGCTCCACCGGGGAGCCGCCACATTGCCGGCCATCCCGAAGCTCCGGCCGCTGTCCAGCTTCTTCCCGAGCCATCCCTGAGCCTATTTAAGGCGTGCTCGAGCCCAGCCCTCTCCCTCTCGAGCTCCCGGATGCTCTCTGTCCCCCCCCCACGGCCGCAAGGCCGCCATCGATCCCCTCTGCTCACCCTGCGTCCTGGCCCTCCCCTCTCCCTCTCCTTCATGCCATCGGGCTCCCCTGAGTGGTAGCAGGCCGCCTCCATCTCCATTTCTGCCGGGGAGGCCCTGCTATCACGGCCCCGCTGTTGCCGTGTGGCCGCCGCACCTCGTGCCGTGGCAACGGTGCTGCAGGCCATTCCCCAAGGTCCCGCGACCGCCCCCGGATGCTGTATGGGGTCCGGTTCCAGTGAGCCCCTCGGCGGGCCCTCCCGTACCGCCGTCCATCGGCTGCACCGGCGACCGGCCGCCCCTGCCTCTGCTCCGGTTGGGACGGGGGAAGAAGAAGGAGACCAGGGGAGGAGAGAAAAGAAGAGATGGGGCGGGCCCCGCCAGTCAGCCAGAAGAAGACAAAGTTAACCCGGGCCCGCCCGCTGTTAAGTGGAAGCGCCTTTTCACAGAATACGTTTTCAGTTATAGCAAACGTACTCTGGTGCTTCTTCGGGTGGAAGTGCGCTTCCTCTGTTAGAAAGCGTATTCTTAGAAATGCGCTTTCTGCTTTAACCGGCTAGGGACCTCTTTGTGAATACTTATTTTATAGACTGGTCCCTGATATTCAACTGGTTATAACTTTTTATCCACAACTCCGATTCAGGTGAAACCAACGCCCACTTCTTCGTCTCGTCGAGCCCGGCATGTTGGTATCATTTGCACTGTGTGGTCCCACTATGGAAATGACCATTTTGCCCTTGCCCGTAAACAGCCCCCTCCGAGAAAGAACTGTTTCCGGCAGTCAACCCCGCGGACTCTCCACACTCCTTCCCGATGGTTCCTTCATCCCCAGGCAAGCCACAATTCTCACCTGCATCATCGCATTGCAATATCATAACTATTTACTTTAACAACAAGTATGAGTATCTGTGAAATAAATTGGATGATACAATACCTGAGTGAATTCTTGGATAGGTGACTACCATGTTGAGTACCGGATTATTAGTGACTAGTAGCTTACCCACTTGTTGATACTATGATGTTGAGATCACTGTCTATGATTATTTTGGAGTTCATCCGGCAGTTCATGGAGATGAATTAGTAGCAGTGGCTTAAGCATACTGGTTATCGGAAGGTCAGCTATGACGAAAATATTATTCAGAGATGTGATATTTTGTCGGTTGACCTTGAGTCACCTGTCCGGACTTATCCGTGCAGCCACATTTGCCGGTATGGGATGGCCTTGACTTGGTCTGATCGCGTGCTCTTTCACCGGTACTGCTTGACAGGGAAGGCTATGCGTGCGCGCTACCCTGGCCCGGTAGGCGGCGATAACCTTGTGAGCCCAGTTGAGTCATTTGGATCCAGGTCCCTGTTTGGGACAGTTTAGTTTGGCCACGACGGTGGCAGGTGTCATGAGGTGACACAGGGGCCACCCAGGGCAGGACTCCGGGGGAGGATGAATGCCGGTGGTACGGTGGAGGAGTCACGGGTCAGGCGGGTTTCGTTGGAGCAACGCTGGTCCACCTGAATGGGATCACGAGGTCAGGTGCTCCATGGTGTGGGTAAAGTGCGCAACCTCTGCAGAGTGTAAAATCTATTCGAATAGCCATGTCCACGGTATTGGACAGTCCGTCCAGACCTCACTAGGTGGTCAACCATAGTAGTGATAATTATGGAAGAACTAGTCGTAAGATTGGAAGTACTCGGTGGATCGTGAGTATTCTGAGGGTTGTGAGACAACCCGGGAGAGAGTAAGTTTGTCAGACTTGTCATGCAGACGAAATCAGGTATATGATATGTTAGACATGGGATGGCTATGAGATGAATGGTCGGATGACCACATGATTTGGATTGGACTTGGAACAGATTCAGATCGGATCCTGAGGTTATTCGGAGTATGGATTAAACTATTTAATATGTTCTACCTTTCTGCATTTACTTCAGTAGTTATCTTGCTAGAAAACCAAGCTTGTTAATTTCGACTGTTATGATGTTGTCTTGCCTTAATGCTGATGTTTGCTGTGAGCTTGCGAGTACATTCAAAGTACTCACCTGGCGTGTCATGCCAGTTTGCAGGTCATGCCATGATTTCTTGCTTGTTGAGGATCCCGAGTTTGCGACCTAGGATACGCGTTCTAGCCAGAGTCCCTGCGGAGTGGAGTCCATCACCGTCATCGTTGTTCCGCTGCCAAGAGAGTTAGTCTGCTGTTAGCATAGAGCTCCCCCGAGCAGGCGTAGTATCGCCGTGTCGATGTAATCCATATACCCTTTGTAACCATATCCATTGTAATAAAGAGCTGATTTGTTCTATGCCAACAGTGCCGTATTCCAGAAGACTTGTCCCTGGGCGGGAATACGGGGCGTTTCGGTTTACTCTGAGCCGGGGTGCCACAGAAGTTGGTATCAGAGCCAGGTTTGGCTATAGGACGCATGGTCTAGGTGCGAGCGTTACTAACCGGTAGTATAGGATCCAGTTGGTTTGCTGCACTTGTTTATTGCATTTGCTTGTGCATAGCATCCATATAGACTAGATATTTTATCACTAATGATGGATCTGGTGAGTATAGGTGGCATCAGTTTTGATTCCCTACCTGCGCTCTCCAGTTTGCATATTTGTTCCTTGGTGTGGTGTCATCTTCGTCCCAGTGGAGTGATGCCAAGGTGCTTGGTGGTGTCGATCCCTTGTCGGATTGATGCACCGGTACCACACCAATATATTCTCTTCAGCCACCCCTATCGTTTCGGTGACAGACATGTTTCTATCCCGGATCGTGCCATCGTACTAGCCTCTTCGACAACCTTTACTGATCCTTGTTATCAGAAAAGGGCAATGCCTGCAAGCCTTTCTCTCCACCACTATATCATTCCGCCACCCATTCTTTGGACGTGTACGATTTTCTTCCGTACGCTTGATAATGATGTGGTCATAACTTCTGTGTTCCGACCCCCGATCACCAAGTTCGTCCTCGCCACCGGTTCCACCAGTGTTAAGCTCGTATTTGGTGTAGCCTTGTTTACACCAATTTTCTTCCACACATTGATTCACTTTCGTGCACATCGCCACAACATGTTAGACTGTAATACCGGAGTTCTTGCGAGATTTGTGTGCTTAAGTAGGAATGCATATTATTGCTGTGAATCGATGTAGAGTTTGATATTGCTTGTGTATGTGATCTTGCTGCTTTGTGTGCTTTTGTTTAGTCGTTTCTTTTGTTTTTTTATTTGGGCCCTTGGTGTTACTTTATTTTCCCCTTATGGAAGTTGCTCACCGACCCTGAACCCAAAGAGTCAGTGAAGAAATAGTCATTTGGAAGCTCAGCTCAGCAATATGGAATTTCCAGCGGACTGTGTTATATCGGGAATATCGGGCCTGAATACAGATGATATCCTGGCTAGATTGGTTATCAGCATCAAGCGTACATCAGTACAATCTTTACAGCAGCAATGATCAAATCAACAAGAAGGCAAACCGTGTATATGATCCACAGTGCATTCTGTGCCAAAGGTATGATTCATATATACAAGGTTTGAGTCTGCTATGAGTACAATTTGAACCCTGCCGTGTCCTGGAATCAAGCCAGAAGGTGCTATGAACTTAGTGTTCAGCAAGAAGGATAGCCGAATAACCTGTCACATACAACAAGTAACCGACAGCAGTAATATCAAGGGATATATATATATATATATATCTACACTCGGTCCGCATATGGCAAAGAGAAGTTTTGGGTGTAGCAACCCAGTCTTTCTCCGCAAGCTACCAGAGAAGCTTACAACACAAGATGCCTGTGTCTTCATCAATACGACACATGGGCATCTTCCGATGCAAGTTAGTAGCATATGACAATGCATCCCTAGGGTCAGATCCGCAACAGTTGGTCCAAAGGCAAAAATCAGTCAGGACACAAGCTTGCCTCGGGAATCAAGTGGCCAGCTACACATGTTTTTATAGTACTGGTGGACATGCTGCCAAGCTCATATGGTTTACTTATACAATGATGCTAGCCCAGTGAGGATCTGACTATTGCATGAGCTATGTAAGAAGAAGAGAACGTCAGCTATACACTTCAATGTGATGACCAACAACCTATGGAGCAAGCCGACCATCTGATATATGCCCTATAACATTGCTCTGTGTTATTCCGGTATGTTCAAATTATTATGCTCATACCTGTATGCATAATAGTGAGCTGTATGGGACGCGGATGAACCCTTGCCTGTCTTTCTTTGGTGACGGCACCACGCCTGTGTTCTGAGCTGTTTCCAGCCGTCCGGGGTGGATGCCGACTTTTATTTCTCTTGTCAGCAACTGTCCATGCTCTGAGCTGCTTTTAGGCCGTCTCGGGCAGCTGTTGAATTTCTCTTCGTAGCAATGACCCTATGTTCTAAGCTGTTTTTCGGCCGTCTTAGGGAGTTGCTACTTTCTTCTTATCGACACCGTCTCATGCTCTGAGCTGCTTTTCAGCCATCTTGAGTCGAGGTCGAGTTACTCCAGTAATGTCCCAGATCTGAGTTGTAAAGACCGTTCTGGTGGCTACTGGTTTATTTGCCGGTTTTACCCAAGGGTTTAGACGGTCGTTACCCTACAGCTATAACTTGTAAAGTAATATGCCTGCCAGAATATTGCACCTGACAACACCTATGGTCACACGGAGAATCAAGAACACATAAGGCCAAGTTCTTTCAGCAAAGGATTCAGGCAAAGAGAATTATAATGCAGAAGCAAGGTTGTCCATACAGGTATGGTAAAGGTACAAATACTCCGGACAGTCGGGTTTGATGCCGATCACCAGGGATACACACCCATGGGGTCTATTCCATTTGCAAGGACCCCATATCGAGCCAACCCGCCCAGCCAACCAGATATGCTCAGAATTGTCAGAAAAGGGCAACCAAGCTGGCCAGGTCAGCCGAAAGATTAACTCAGCAGTTCAAATTCAGCAACCATGGTAAACATTACGCGGCCTACCATCCATATAGAGATACCGACAGACTGAGTAATCAGAAGAATAAACAACAGTCTCGAAGCATGTGTCCTCACAGATGGGAATCAGTTAAAGGCTAACCTGCCGTGAACAAGATTCTGCTGCAAGGACCGCTGTCAGTCAAGTCTATGGATAATATCACCGTACACCTTTATGCTGGTCACGACAGGTGACAGTCAAATATTTGGCAGGAGTTTTATACCCGAGACAATGGAGATACCCAAGATGACCCAGCAAACCGTGCGAGAAGTCGGATTTCGCCAGGAGAACAGTACTATTTTGAACCAGGAGGACACAACCATTTGAAGTCACCCAATGCAATGAGTAAAAGATTTCGTGTCCACCAAGAGAATCTATTCACAACTTAGTGAACGGTTGATCGTGTTGGACCTCGTCACGACACGTCCATGAGGAATCACTCTCGGACTTACGAGCAGGGCACATAGTTTGGTCAGGATAATTTATTGCCCCAGGCAGGATAGCAGACATAAAAGGATTGGAGTCAGAGTAACATATGAGGTAAGATTTGCCAGAAAAAGGGTCCAGTGAAGCAAACCACCCCGGAGCAAGGCAGTCAGTCATATGAAACTCAGTGGCAGCATTATACATAGATAAAAAGGAAACCCGAGTTGGAAATGGTTTCCTCAAGTGGGAATATTCATGCTTGATCCCTGAGCAACCAAATCTCGAGGACGAGATTTCTTTAAGGGGGGTAGGTTTGTAACACCCTGGATTTTGCCCATTTTCTTTTTCTTTTGATTTTGGTCTGGATTCGCTTTTCTGTGGCTTAGTAGTCTTGCAACCTGGAGGGATCACCCTTCATTCTTCTTCCCGAGTGGCTTGCCAACCTCAAAACCATCCCAAGACCTTGCCATTTCCATCTTGGACCAATCCCAATATTCTTTTTCTTTGGAATATTCCTTTTTTCTATTAAAGGAATAACCCTGTCTGCCCTAAGTTGTGAAGCAACCCACATTTCCATCATTCCCAAAATTCTCAAATAATTCTCATAAATTGTTTGGGACAGATCTTCCACAAATATGTCAAACCCTTCCTTGCCATGTTCAAAAATATTTCACAAATATTCCTTTTCTGATTCTGCCCTATCTGTCAGATTGAGAAGTAAGTACCCTTTATATTTGCTTTCTTGGTCTCAAACTTTTTGTGCACTCTTTCCTATCCATATCATTGCCACAAGCCAAAATTCAAATTTATTTGGATGTTAAATATCTCTTGGCTAATTTCCAAAGTTTCTGGTCAACTGGAATCTTTGTGAAGCAAGTGCTAGCTAGGAGTATCCAAATAAGTTGAAATTTTGCAAGCATCTTCATATTCTCAAATCATGACTCTCCACCAAGTTTCAACCCTATCCAATCATCTATGTGACCACAGCATTAAATCTTTGTTTCTGGTCATTATTTTGAATTGTGAAGCAACTATATTTTATGTTGCTCCATAATTTCTAAAATTTTACCAGGACATTCTCCTACCCATATAACCTATCTCCACAAAATTTGGGCTCATTTAATCTTCCCAATAATCCCCTAGAATTTTTCTAAGATTCTGGTCAGAGAGGATATCTGTGAAGGAAATACTATTTTGGCATGTCCAACTGGTATGAAAATTTTACAGTGTCTTCATTTGATCAAATCATTCATCTCCTCTAAATTTCAGCTCAAACCAAGCAAGTATGTGAGTGCCACTTCATACTTTGCATTTCTGTCCAGTAGAGCCCATTGAACTGCAAGTGCTAGTTATCTTCATCCAAATGAGCTGCAATTTTGCAGAGATGATCACCCTAGCATGTGATCACCCTCAGCCAAAAACCAGAGTCTATCCCCTGCTCAATCTCTCTCATATCATTTCAAATACCTTGCTATTCCTGTGGTTGCCAGCAGGCTCTAGTCATATCCTTGGCCACTGTGCTTGTTCCATTGTGTTTTTGCACTCACCAACCTCTGAAGCACCGTGTTGACAAGGCCTGGAAGAGGCTAGGTGCCGCGGACGCGTGGTGCCGGTGGTGACCACGACCCTAGTCGGCAGCCACAGTGCTCTGTGCACTGGTTCCTTCGGGAAGCCACCTCCGGCCAGTCCCAGCTCGTCCGCGAGCGCCAGAGAACTCCCCACCACACACGTGGCTCGTCCAGAACCTCCTCTCCTCTTCCCGTAGCCCATGGCTGCATCTGCCGACCACCGGTGCTCCACCGGGGAGCCGCCACGTTGCCGGCCGTCCCGAAGCTCCGGTCGCTGTCCTGCTTCTTCCCGAGCCATCCCTGAGCCTATTTATGGCGTGCTCGAGCCCAACCCTCTCCCTCTTGAGCTCTCAGATGCTCTCTGTCCCCCCCCCATGGCCGCAAGGCCGCCATCAATCCCCTCTGCTCACCCTACGTCCTGGCCCTCCCCTCTCCCTCTCCTTCATGCCCTCGGGCTCCCCTGAGTGGTAGCAGGCCGCCGCCATCTCCATTTCTGCCGGGGAGGCCCTGCTGTCACGGCCCCGCTGTTGCCGTGCGGCCACCGCACCTCGTGCCGTGGCGATGGTGCTGCAGGCCATTCCCCGAGGTCCCGTGACCGGCCCCGGATGCAGTATGGGGTCCGGTTCCAGTGAGCCCCTCGGCGGGCCCTCCCGTACCGCCGTCCATCGGCTGCACCGGTGACCGGCCGCCCCTGCCTCTGCTCCAATCGGGACGGGGGAAAGAAGAAGGAGACCAGGGGAGGAGAGAAAAGAAGAGATGGGGCGGGCCCCGCCAGTCAGCCAGAAGAAGACAAAGTCAACCCAGGCCCGCCCGCTGTTAAGTGGAAGCGCCTTTTCACAGAATATGTTTTCAGTTATAGGAAACGTACTCTGGTGCTTCTTCGGGTGGAAGTGCGCTTCCTCTGTTAGAAAGCGTATTCTCAGAAATGTGCTTTCTGCTTTAACCGGCTAGGGACCTCTTTGTGAATACTTATTTTATAGACTGGTCCCTGATATTCAACTGGTTATAACATTTTATCCACAACTCCGATTCAGGTGAAACCAACGCCCACTTCTTCGTCTCGTCGAGCCCGGCATGTTGGTATCATTTCCACTATGTGGTCCCACTGTGGAAATTACCATTTT
The DNA here is from genome assembly GCA_011799875.1 of Thinopyrum elongatum. Classification (NCBI taxonomy): domain Eukaryota; kingdom Viridiplantae; phylum Streptophyta; class Magnoliopsida; order Poales; family Poaceae; genus Thinopyrum; species Thinopyrum elongatum. The sequence continues at coordinate 318,287,329 of CM022301.1, forward strand.
GCCCTTGTCCATAAACAGCCCCCTCCGAGAAAGAACTGTTTCCGGCAGTCAACCCCGTGGACTCTCCGCACTCCTTCCCGATGGTTCCTTCATCCCCAGGCAAGCCACAATTCTCATCTGCATCATCGCATTGCAATATCATAACTATTTACTTTAACAACAAGTATGAGTATCTGTGAAATAAATTGGATGATACAATACCTGAGTGAATTCTTGGATAGGTGACTACCATGTTGAGTACCGGATTATTAGTGACTAGTAGCTTACCCACTTATTGATACTATGATGTTGATATCACTATCTATGATTATTTTGGAGTTCATCCGGCAGTTCATGGAGATGAATTAGTAGCAGTGGCTTAAGCATACTGGTTATCGGAAGGTCAGCTACGACGGAAATATTATTCAGAGATGTGATATTTTGTCGGTTGACCTTGAGTCACCTGTCCGGACTTATCCGTGCAGCCACATTTGCCGGTATGGGACGGCCTTGACTTGGTCTGATCGCGTGCTCTTTCATCGGTACTGCTCGACAGGGAAGGCTATGCGTGCGCGCTACCCTGGCCCGGTAGGCGGCGATAACCTTGTGAGCCCAGTTGAGTCATTTGGATCCAGGTCCCCGTTTGGGACAGTTTAGTTTGGCCACGACGGTGGCAGGTGTCACGAGGTGACACAGGGGCCACCCAGGGCAGGACTCCGGGGGAGGATGAATGTCGGTGGTACGGTGGAGGAGTCACGGGTCAGGCGGGTTTCGTTGGAGCAACGCTGGTCCACCCGAATGGGATCACAAGGTCGGGTGCTCCATGGTGTGGGTAAAGTGCGCAACCTCTGCAGAGTGTAAAATCTATTCGAATAGTCGTGTCCACGGTATTGGACAGTCCGTCCAGACCTCACTAGGTGGTCAACCATAGTAGTGATAATTATGGAAGAACTAGTCGTAAGATCAGAAGTACTCGATGGATCGTGAGTATTCTGAGGATTGTGAGACAACCCGGGAGAGAGTAAGTTTGTCAGGCTTGTCGTGTAGACGAAATCAGGTATATGATATGTTAGCCATGGGCTGGCTATGAGATGAATGGTCGGATGACCACATGATTTGGATTGGACTTGGAACAGATTCAGATCGGATCTTGAGGTTATTCGGAGTATGGATTAAACTATTTAATATGTTCTACCTTTCTGCATTTACTTCAGTAGTTATCTTGCTAGATAACCAAGCTTGTTAATTTCGACTGCTATGATGTTGTCTTGCCTTAATGCTGATGTTTGCTGTGAGCTTGCGAGTACATTCAAAGTACTCACCTGGCATGTCATGCCAGTTTGCAGGTCATGCCATGATTGCTTGCTTGTTGAGGATCCCGAGTTTGCGACCTAGGATACGCGTTCTAGCCAGAGTCCCTGCAGAGTGGAGTCCATCACCGTCGTCGCTGTTCCGCTGCCAAGAGAGTTAGTCTGCTGTTAGCATAGAGCTCCCCCGGGCAGGCGTATTGTCGCCGTGCCGATGTAATCCATATACCCTTTGTAACCATATCCATTGTAATAAAGAGCTGATTTGTTCTATGCTAACAGTGTCGTATTCGAGAAGACTTGTCCCTGGGCTGGAATACGGGGCGTTCTGGTTTACTCTGAGCCGGGGTGCCATAGTAGACCATCAGTCGGTGAATTCCCAAAGAAATTGCCATTCGCAGCCCATACAGGAGAGCTTCGTTTCCGGATTCGTTGTTGGAGGAGTCGAAGTGAATTTGAAGCACATAGCTGAGTCGGTCACCTTTGGGAGACACCAAGATCAGTCCGGCCCCAGAGCTGGGGAGCATCTTGGAGTCGTCAAAGAACATCATCCAGTGCTTGGGGACACTCGGGACGACTTGCTCTTGCTCGATCTACTCGGTGAGGAAATCTGCCAGGGCCTGTGACTTGATGGCTTTCTTGGCTTCAAACTTGATGTCCAATGGAAGGAGCTCAATGACCCACTTTGCCACTCGGCCTGTGGCTTCTCTGTTGTTCATGATCTCCCACAGAGGGGCGTCACTTATCACCGTGACCGAGTGTTCTTGAAAGTAATGCGCCACCTTCTTTGCAGTTAGATAGATTCCATATACTAGCTTCTTATAATGTGGATACCTCGGCTTGGAAGGGGTCAGGACTTTGGAGATGCAATAGACTGGTCATTGGAGCTTAAAGGTTTTGCCTTGTTCTTCTCGTTCAACAGTGAGAACCGTGCTAACAACTCGGCTCGTGGCCATGATATATAGGAGCAAAGGCTCTATGCTGCTCAGAGCGGCTAGCACCGGCTGGGTGGAAAGCAGGGCTTGAAGTTCCTAGAACGCAGCCTGCGCTTCGGGAGTCCACTCGAACCTGTCTGACTTCTTGATCAATCGGTAAAATGGTAGGGCTTTCAAACCGAGTCTTGAGATGAACCTACTCAGGGCTGCCACATAGCCTGTGAGGTGCTGCACGTCGTGGAGATGCTCTGGTTGTTTCATTCGGATGATAGCCCCTATCTTCTCAGGATTGGCATTGATCCCTCGTTCGAAAATGAGGAAACCAAGTAATTTGCCTACGGGTACACCGAATGTACATTTAGCCGGGTTGAGATTGATGCCAAAAGTGCGTAAGTTCGCGAAGGTTTCGGCGAGGTCTGTCAGGAGGCCGGAACCTTTCCTGGACTTGACCACGATGTCATCCATATAAGCCTCCACGTTCCGACTGATCTGCTTCCATAAGCACCTCTGGATCATGCGCTAAAATTTGGCTCCAGCATTTTTCAACCCGAATGGCATAGTGATATAGCAGAAACACCCGAATGGTGATTTCTTGTATCTGTGTTGGTATTTCCCTGAAGAGGAGAGGATGATGCAGCATAGCAACGGTAAGTATTTCCCTCAGTTATGAAACCAAGGTTATCAATCCAGTAGGAGAACCAAGCAACACTATGTAAATGGTACCTACACACAAAGAACAAATACTTGCAACCCAACGCGTAAGAGGGGTTGTCAATCCCTCCATGGTAAAAAGATGGATAAAATTTTATGAGATTGGATAATTAGATCTAGCAAAAATGCGAAATAAAATAAGTAAAGAAAAAGTGTAAGGTATTTTTGGGTTTTTGGAATAATAGGTGTGAAAACAATATGATAAAAGATAGACCCGGGGGCCATAGATTTCACTAGTGGCTTCTCTCGAGAAAATAGCATACGGTGGGTAAAAAAATTACTGTTGGGCAATTGATAGAAGAGCAAATAATTATGACGATATCCAAGGCAATGATCACGTCCAAGATTAGTAGACCGACTCCTGCCTGCATGTACTACTATTACTCCACACATCGACCGCTATCCAGCATGCATCTAGTGTATTAAGTTCATGGAGAAACGGAGTACTGCAATAAGAACGATGACATGATGTAGACAAGATCTATTCATGTAGGAATAGAACCCATCTTTCTATCCTTAATACCAATGATACATGCATGCCTTGCTACCCCTTCTGTCACTGGGTGAGGACACCGCAAGATCGAGCCCATCACAAAGCACCTCTTCCCATTGCAAGAAAAATTAATCTAGTTGGCCAAACCAAACCAAAGTTTCGGAGAAGAAATACGAGGTTATAACAATCATGCATATAAGAGATCAAATAAAACTCAAATAATATTCATAGATAGATCTGATCATAAACTCGCACTTCATCGGATCCCAACAAACACGTCGCAAAAAGGCATTACATCAAATAGATCTCCAAGAACAACGAGGAGAACTTTGTATTGAGAATCAAAAAGAGAGAAGAAGCCATCTAGCTACTGCCTACGGACTCGTAGGTCTATGGTGAACTACTCACACATGATCGGAGGAGCACCAATGAGGATGATGAACCCCTCCGTGATCGTGTTCCCCTCCGGCAAAGTGCTAGAATATGGCTCTAGATTGGATCTCGTGGTTCTGGAAGTTGCGGCGGCTGGAATTGTGTTTTCGACGACTCCCTAGGGTTTCTAGAATATCTGAGTATTTATAGAGCTGAGAGGCGGTGGAGGAGACCTCCGTGGGCCCCACCACCCATCAGGGCGCGTCAGGGGCATCTTGCGCGCCCAGGTGGGTAGTGGGCCCCATGGGCCTTCCCACGTGCACTTCCTTGGCTCCCAAATTATCTTCTGGGCTGAAAAAAATCTCCAAAAAGTTTCGCTGCATTTGGACTCCTTTGATATGGATATTCTGCGAGGTAAAAAACAAGCAAAAAATAGCAACTGGCACTAGGCACTATGTCAATAGGTTAGTCCCAAAAAATGATATAAAGTTGCTATAAAATGAATATAAAACATCCAAGAATGATAATATAATAGCATTAAACAATAAAAAATTATAGATACGTTGGAGACGTATCAGCATCCCCAAGCTTAATTCTTGCTCGTCCTCGAGTAGGTAAATGATAAAAACAGAATTTTTGATTTTGAATGCTGCCTAACATGTTCATCACATATTCTTTTCTTTTGTAGCATGGACATTTGGACTTTTAGATGGTTCAAAGCAATAGCCTATAATTGATATGAAGACTTAAATACTCAAGCATATCAACAAGCAACCATGTCTTTCAAAATATAAACACTAAAGAAAGCTATCCCTAGCCCATCATGCTCAATCATTGATCCATTCATGAAACACACTCGAATATTAGCTATATCCAATGCACAAGTATGATCATAGTGCTCCCTAGTTGGTGCTTTATAAGAGAATATGGAGACTCAAATAAAAATAAAAATTGCATAAAAGTAAATAGATAGGCCCATCGCAGTGAGAAGAAGAGATTTGCAGAGGTGCCAAAGCTCAAAGCTTTAAATTGAGAAATAAAAATATTTTGAGAAGCATGCTTTTCCCGTCAACGAAAACGACCGAGTAATTCCCAATACTTTCCATGCTAGATACATCATAGGTGGTTCCCAAACATAAAATAAAGTTTATTCCTTTTTCCACCATTCTTTCACAATCCATGGCTAGCCATATCCACGAGTGCCTTCCATACCAACACTTCCCAAGGAATTTATTAATTGACAACATAAAGTAAATTTCTTTTTCATTTCGGGACTGGGCATCCCTATTACTGCCACACTCCCGTGCAATGACAAGTGAATAAACACTCATCTTGAGAATAACACATCTAGCATGGAAAAATATTGGCCACCCCCTGCCGCTTCACGAGTGGTATGGGCACACAAAAAGGAAATTCATTTTGAAAATTAGAGTTGGCACATACAAATTTACTTAGAACGACACAAAAATACCACATATAGGTAGGTACGGTGGACTCATATGGCATAACTAGGTTTAAGGATTTTGGATGCACAAGTAGTATTCCCACTTAGTACAAGGAAAGACTAGCAAATAGATTGAGAAGCAACCAACCAAGAAACAACAATAATAAACGAGCATTAAGCATAACTAACACCGAATAATGCACCACAAGTAGGATGTAATTTCATTGCATAACTATTGACTTTCATGCTTGCATAGGGAATCACAAACCTTAACACCAATATTCTTACTAAAGCATAATTACTCACCAACATGACTCACATATTACTATCATCATATCTCAAAACTATTACAAAGAATCAAGTTTATTTTGTCCAATGATCTTCATCGAAGTTTTTATTATATCCCTCTTGAATATCTATCACTTTGGGACTAGTTTCATATGTTGCCATTGCTTTTGACAAGCTCAAACAAATTTAAGAACATGAGCATAAAAAATTTCATCTCTCAAAATAATATAAGTGAAGCATGAGAGAATTTCTTCAAAAATTTAACTCTCAAATTAATCTAAGTGAAGCATGAGAGTATTTCTTCAAAAAATAAAGCACACCATGCTCAAAAAGATATTAGTGAAGCACTAGAGCAATTCCATAGCTCAAAAAATTTAAGTGAAGCACATAGAGCTATTCTAACAAATCATAGCATAATTATGGATCTCTCAAATAGGTGTGTCCAGCAAGGATGATTTCGACAAACTAAAAAGCAAAATAAGCAAAGACTCATATAATACAAGACACTCCAAGAAAAACTCATGATATGTGACGAATAAAAATATAGCTCCAAGTAAAATTACCGATGGTTGTTAGAAGAAAGAGGGGATGACTCCGGGGCATACCCAAGCTTAGTCGCTTGGTTCTCCTTGAATATTATCTTGGGGTGCCATGGGCAGCCCCAAGCTTAGGCTATTTTCACTCCTTTTTTTTAGGGAAGGACAGTAGGAGAGGCTCCTACTGTGTTTTCATATATATGTAAGAGGTGTTACACTGTTACATTTTTACATACAAACCCCTCCCAACCCAGACAAGTTTGGGCTAGGTGGGGAGAAAAGAAGGGACTACTTTAGTGTAAATCAGACACAAAAGAAGAAATAAAGGCAGGGAGAGCACCCTTAGTCCTATGTTGGAGGAGGCCAAAATCCTCCTTAAATCTTCTCATCCAGCCCTCGATGCTTGGAGCAATTCTTCTGAAATGCTTGTTGTTTCTTTCCTTCCATGGACTCCAAGCAGCCACTAGGAATATGTCAAAGAATAGCGGGTGCCCCCAAGTTTCTTTACCATGTTGAAGCAGTTGGAGACGGCAAGTGAACGAGGGCCAGTCAATGCCAAGTTTTTGCCAGCAAGATCGGCTAAAGGGGCAAGTAAAAATCATGTGATCAACTGTCTCCTCGACTGGAGTGCCACATAGCAAACAACTGTGATCATCTCCAATGTCAAAGTGTCGTCACTTCAGTATGTTACGTGTGTTCAATCTATCATTCATGAGAAGCCAACCAAAAACCTTGATCTGCATGATGCAATGAGAGCTCCAAAGTAGAGTGAATGTTGGGTGGGCGTTCGCGTCTCTAAAGTAGAACCTGTAGTCATCAGCTGGTCGGTAATCTGTTTTGCCCCAGGCGTAGTGCCAGACATCACTCGTGGACGTGGTCGGGTGCATGTGCGAGGAGATCAGCTGGATGTCACGCACCTCATTCAAGGCTTGTGAGGAGAGGGGCAGATGAAAGGTCTCCGACAATGTCATGCTCTTCAAGAAATTTTTTATGGACTCGTCTTCGTGCATGGCATAGGAGAATGCATGGGGGTGGGAGGATTCCAGAATGTCACTTGCCCAAAGATCTTTCCATATAAGAGCAGTTGTGCCCGAGACCACCCGGACTTTCGTGATGCCCCGGAAGGTGGGTGTAAGTTTCAGAATGTCACGCCACCAAAAAGATCCAACATGATTCATCGCGTGAGGTATTTTGTCCGTATAATACGTGTCCCAAATAAGATGAACCCAGGGGACATCGAGCTTGTGTGCAGGAATTTCATAAGCAGTGCATCATTCTGCAATTTGATGTTGAGAACACCAAGCCCTCCATGCTTCTTGGGTTCGCAAACCATATCCCAGGCCGCAAGAGAGTTGCATTTGTCACCCTGTTCAGTTTTTTTGGTCCAAAGGCATCTTCTTCGAATTTTATCAAGCATCTCAACTAGTTTGGGGGGAAACTTGAGCGTGCACATGGCATAGATGAGGAGGGACGTGACAGTTGCATTGAGCCAAGAGAGTTTACCCCCGTAGGACATCATGGTGATCGTTGAGGTAAGACGGCGCTCGGCACTGCAAACAAGTGGCATAAGGTCTAGGACAGTGGGTTTGGTCGTGCTAAGAGGTAGTCCAAGGTAGGTGAAAGGCATAGACCCAACCGAGCAACCAAATAAACGTGCGAGGGCAAGGGCTGATTCCTCGGAGAGATTGATCGGGATGAGCGTGGATTTATGGAAGTTGATCCGAAGGCCGATGGAGGATGAGTAGTCTGTGAGGATCTCTTTTACGATAGCTACTTGACGAGGGCATGCAGGCATGGCCAGGATTGTATCGTCCGCATATTGTATCACCGGGTAGTCCATTTGTTCTGTGAAAGGGAATGGCAGTTGGATCTTGCCTTGTCTAAACGCATCGTTGATGGCGGCTTGGAGGAGGTCGGCTGCGATCACAAAGATCAGGGGGGACAGCGGGTCACCCTGTCGCACCCCGGTGCGGCAGTGGAACTAACGACCCGGGACACCATTTAATAAAACCGACGAGCGCCCCGTGGAGAAAATGCAGTTTATCCAAGATAGCCACTTGTCATTGAAACCCATCTGCTTCATAATGTTTAACATGGGTGCGTGCTCAATTGTATCGAAGGCTTTGGCAAAATCAAGTTTGAGCAAAATAATCTCCTTCTTAGAGGCGTGACATTGATGAATATATTGGAAGGTCCACGCCAAGCAATCATGTATCATTCGCCCTTTGATGAAGCCATACTGGTTCGTGTGAAAGATTTTTAAAATGACATGTTGTAGGTGATTGGCGAGCAGCTTGGTGATTAGCTTAAGGCAGCAATTGAGCAGCGTGATCGGTCTGTAGTCGTTCACATTCTCCGGCGAGTTGGTTTTTGGGATTAGGGTTATCAGGCCATCATTTATACTTGTGAGGTCCAATTCACCTTGATGAAATTTGTCACAAAGATTATAAAAGTCTTGTTTGATGATAGGCCAGCACGCTTTGAGAAAACCTCCACTAAAACCATCAGGGCCGGGTGCTCGATCAGTCGGCATTTCTTTGATTACCACATCAATCTCATCGTGTGTAAATGGTTCAGTTAACTGGTCAAGATCATCATGGCGCTGAACAATGTCAGAGAGGTTGAATTTCATTTATGTCGGTCTCGAGGTGCCCAAACGATCAGTGTAAGTTTGAAACAAAAGCTCCTCTTTGCCCGAATGATTATCAACAAGAGTTCCATCTTCTTTTCTGAAACTGGCGATGTTGTTATGGCGATATCTTTCAGTAGCAACTGCCTGGAAGAATTTTGTATTTTCATCGCCGAATTTGATCCACCGAATGGTGCAACGTTTTTTCCAATACCGATTTTGGTAGTTAAGAAGGCGCAGTAGGTGTTTCTTGAGGATGTTACGAAAATTCGTCTCTGGGATTGTCAACTTTCTGCTGTTTTCTAGCTCATCCAGATGGGCTATTGTCTCGTTGCAATTAGCAATGGCCACCGAAAGGCGGGAAAGGTTTTTGCTCCAAACCTTTAGAGCGTGGCGAAGAGCTTTGAACTTGCGGCAAAGTATGGTTGCAGCATTTTGGGCTCTAACCGGTCTGTTCCAAACCTCTTGAACAAGATCCATGAAACCAGGGTGTAAAATCCAGAAAGGTTCAAAATGGAAGACCTTGCTGCGTGGGATGGTAGTTTGGATGGAAATAACGCACGGCACATGATCAGAGACGGGCTTACCAAGGGGTTTAACCAATGTGTTAGGATATACATTGGTCCAATGAAGAGACGTGAAGAACCAATCAAGCTGCTCGAGGAGGGGGTCTTGTTGCATATTGCTCCAGGTATAAGATCGACCCTTTATAGGTAATTCAATGAGACTTTGCTTACGAATAATGTCATTAAATGTACACATGACATTAGGACACCCCCCTGGCTTGTTGCGATTATCAGGAGCACGAATGTAATTAAAGTCACCAATTAAGAGCTAGTCTTGCATGCTAGGAATATCCAGATCATATAGTCAGTTAGTGAACGTAACACGGGCATCACCAGAACATGGGCCATAAACATTAGCTAGCGTCCAAGAGTGCGATGAGAGCGTGCTAGAAAAGTTAATGACCAAGGCAAAATCAGACGAAAACACCACATTGCCTGTGAAGACAGAGCTTTTCCAAATAGTAATTAAACCCCCCGAAGCGCCTTGAGAGGGAACATAAGCAAATTGATCAAATTGTCTAGGGCAATAGGACTTAATGAAAGATAACTCAAAAGAGGTCTTTTTTGTCTCTTGAAGGCAAACGACCGAGCAACCACTAGTTCGGATGGCATTATTAAGGGCTAACTGCTTATCATCAGAATTTAAGCCGCGGATATTCCAGCAGAGCACCTCCCAACTACGCAAAAGGGGCATGAGCTAAAGAGGAGCTAGGCCCTGGAAATGTCCTCCTCACCTGCCAGATCATCAGCGAGCAGAGTACCTGTGCAAGCGGTCGATGTGGACACAGGTTCAGGAGCTGCATTGAAAATTTCTTCAGTTAGTTTAGTAGCAGGGACAGCACATCTATTGATTCCAATCTCCTGAAGGACATGTACTGGGGTGGGTGGTGCTTCATCAGACTGTGTCTCTTGGGCGGCGGAGGAAGAACCAATCGAAGGCATCAGCCATGGTTTCACCCGAGAGATGGTAGGGCGAGCATCAGTCACTTGGTTGATCTTGAAGCCATTGTATTTATTGGACCGGTTGCTATGATAGACTTCAGCAGTGGAAATGGGAGCAGGGGTACGAGCACGACGGCCACGAGTCACCACAGGGCCAGCAGGTTCAGTGATGGAGCTAACTGCAGCGAGGCCAAGCGTGTCCTGGGCAAGCCTGGGGTTGTGATCAATCAACTGAGGTGGACTGAAGCGGGCGTTACCCAGAGGCTAAGCAGCAAGTAGAGGTGTAGCTTTAGTTGGTGCAGGCTCAGGAGTGTTTTGCTGCATTGGCAGTGATAACTGCTGGTGGCTGTCAGGGATTTCTTCCAGCACCACAGAAGAAGCTGGAGGGAGTGGCAGCTGAGCGACAGTGATGCCATTGTAATCAGAAGAGATCAAGACAGAAACTTCCATGTTGGGGGACCGCATACCGTATCCATTGCTCCAAGGTCCAATGGTGGAGATTGCTGGGCGTAGGGCATGGAAGATGAAGGTGTTCAGTTGCTGCCTGGGTATTGGATCCGACAGAAGGAGGTTGATCAGCTCAGAGCCTTGTGCAGACATGCCGAATTGTATGCCCTGGTTATGCAGACTAACAGAAACTGTGACTGAATCTTGTGCTTTAGACTGTTGGATGGCAGGTGCAGCAATAGGTAACAGAAGCAGAGCATCTCCAGCAGAAACAGAGCTATCATCTGAAGAAGAAAAGGTGTCGTTCCAGGCTTCCATAGCATTATCAGAGATGTTATCCTCTGGGACAAGACCATGCTGTACTGTCAGACCTTGAGCAGCCAACCAGGCTTGATAGTTGACAAGATGTGGTGGGAGGGGTGGCAATGGAGGAGCCAGAGGAATTGGCCATGCCCCCCAACCAGCATTGTTCTGAGGAGGCCCATTGCCCTGGTTCGCGTTGTCAGCAGGAGGAGCACCATTCTGAACCAACCAGTTATGGACCTGCTGTTGATAGAGCTGCTCGGCGGTCAGTTCAGGTCCAAACTGGGGGTGAGGATTACCGTCAGGTGGGGGGGTTCTTCACCAGCAGGAAGAACATCAGGAAGCAGACAGTTACAATCGTTGCTCCTCAAGATGGTGATCTGGACAGTCCGGCAATCCCTCGCGCCACCCAATTGCCAGACTACGAAACTCTTCAGAATCAGACGAAGGCACAGAACACGAGCTTTGAGCAAAATGAACCTCCTGTCTTGCCTTGGATTATACCAGCTGACGAGAGAGCCGTAGCCACCCAGGGCTTTAGTGATGTAGTAGTCTGTATGGTAATCGTATGGAAATCCGAAAAACATGAGCCAGACCTCGGGGCCAAATGAGGTGATGCGGCGATTGAGGGCTTCATTGTGCAGCACGAAAGTGATAAGGAGATCCTCATCTTGAAGCTCAAGAGGAGTATTAACCGCGGTGTCCCTCATGAAGGAATCCACAAATCCGAATATACCAATGCCGAAAGGATGATCGCTAGACTCAGTGGTAAAAAGTTGGGACTCATGGAGCAGCCCTTGTACCATGGTGCGGATGGCCATGCGGCGATGCAGGGGAACGTAGTGACTGGCTTCTGCGATGGCGAGGAAGTCGTGGTTGAGCGGCGGAATGGGTCCGACGACCATGCCGCTGCGCACGAGATGATCTGCCGGACCGGGCTCGATGGCGAAGCCCGGCGGGAGGAAAGGAACCGGGTTGAGCGGGTAGTTCGCCATGGTCGGGGGGACGGCGGAGGGCAGTGATGGTGGCTGGCAAAGTGACGCGACTGGGTAGCGCTGTGGTGTGGGAGAAACCGAGGCGGGAGACGGAGCATGTGGGGTAAAGAGGGAAGACTGATTAGCCTTTGGTCTCCACTGCCATTTCTTGTTGAAACGATATTTGCGACAGGATTGCACCACATGCCCATAGAACCCGCATGCAGAGCATCGGACGGTCGGCTTGCGTTGTCGTTGATTCTGCTTTGAAATGGAAAGAGCAATTTGTCCGGCCTGGGGATTTTTGTTGCCAAAAGCTGAATGCAAAATAGAGCGAGTTTGGGACTTGGCAAATAATGGGCAATCAGCTGCCTTGTGGCCGGGGGTTGAGCAGTTAATGCAAATCAATCTAGCTTGGCAGGAAATCTTGTGATGACCCCATTGTAAGCAGCGAGGACATAAAAACGCCCAATTAGTGGATAAATCCGATATTTCTACCGCAGAATAATGCGCTTGGGCCAGATCAGCTTTGTGACGGGTCGAGAGCGTAGCGGGCCAAGATCCATGCGAGGGGGCATATTTGAAGGCCGACTTGAGGAAACATTGGGGCAGCAGGGGATAAGGGACAGATAATGGGCAATTAAACTCACCCAATTTAATGTAATTAACCTGCTGCGATTCCTCAGATTGTGCCCGACTCAGAAAATGCGCAATTAATGCTGCGCGATCATTGCTGTCTGGAATCGGATGAACTGATCGTCGTGCAGAATTATCCAAAGAACCATGATCCGATGAACAATGATCAGAATGGGGTATAGTAGGCTGTTGATCATCCATGTCACTGTCCAAAATGGAAGTGGATGCTTCAGCAGCATTCAGGTTGGAAACCGCATGGATGGAATAGGGGTCAAGCCAAATTTGCACAACACTTTCTCAGAATTTGAGTTCAACTGTGAGCCCGAGTGCAAAAACTTGAGTGAAGATTTAATAGCCATAGGGCATCTAGAGGATAAATCCTTTAGTTCCTCATCAGCATGCCAGCAAGAATCATCAATCGGTGCTAGAGCAAAACGGCCATTGAAGAGATGGAAATGACAAACAAAATCTGGCCAGACTCGGTCTCTCAAACGATGGATAAAGTGACCCACTTTGTTATTGGCCACCCAGAACCGAAAAGAACGAGAATTAAGTTGATGCACGTTAAATCCAGAGCTGATACCCCCAATACAGCATTGGAGAGCAATTCCAACCGAATCCACAGAGAGAGCAAATGAAGCCGAGGAGAAAGAGACCACCAAAAAGAATTCCTTGGAGTCTCGGGATGGAGAAAAATGAACTGTGGAGCCAAACCTTCTTCTCACCTGATCGGCCAGGGCTAGACCTAGTGCAAAATCCCAATGCAATAGTCCCTCCATAGGGATCTAGCTTAGGAATCGCCATGGAGCTTGGTGGGAGGTGGGAGAGGAGAGGTGGGAGAGTGGAGCCATCCGCTATTCCCTACAACTCGAGGGTTGCTGCCTATACGTATGGTGAACCCTACACCCGGCCCGACATCCAATAAAATTGGAACGATACAGAGAAGATTAGCATGGCCCCTGCACTATTTTCACTCCTTATTCCTTCATCCATCGAGATCGCACCCAAAACTTGAAAACTTCAATCACACAAAACTTAACAAAACCTTCGTGAGATCCGTTAGTATAAGAAAACCAATCTTTGCTGTAAGTATTGTTGAAAACCCATTCATATTTTGTTATTGCATTATACCTACTGTATTCTAACTTTACCATGGCTTATACCCCTCGATACAATCCATAGATTCATCAAAATAAGCACACAATGCAACGAAAACAGAATCTGTCAAAAACAGAACAATCTGTAAAGAATCGAATTTTACTCATACTTATGCAACTCAAAAAGTTCTGAAAGATTAGGACAACATAGGCAATTTGTATATCAATCTTATCTAAATAATACAGAATTTTTTGTCACTTTTGTGAATTTTAACAATTCTGTTACTGGACGTAAAAGTTTCTGTTTTTCAACAGGATCAAATCAACTATCACCCAAAGCTATCCTAAAGGCTTAACTTGGAAAAAACACTAATTAAAACATAAAAATCACAATCATAACAGAGGCATAATTGTGGAAACACTCAAGAATAGAAAGAAAAAGGCAAAAATAAGTTTTATTCATTGGGTTGCCTCCCAACAAGCGCTATCGTTTTATGCCCCTAGCTAGGCATAATGCATAGATTCAAGTATTATCATCCTTCTTGTTGTTTTCCATAGATGTCTTTTTGTCAGGAGGTTTCTCAAATATAACTTGAAACACATTATCCATAGAAATTTTAGCATTATCAAGTTGTCCATCTTTATATCCCCTTTGATTCCAGGCTACAATCCAAGAATATTGTTGATTAATATCATTAAAAACTTGTTGGATCACATCCAAAACGGGAATTTCCATTTTAAGGTTCTCATAAAAAATTTGATTATTTCCAAGCAAATGTCTTAACACATAATCACTATTGTAAAGGATCTCATCAATTACCGGTTTTTCACGGTTCATGCCATAAAAATCAAAATTTTCCCTAGCTTTCCCGTACTATGTGATCAAATTCATTCATAAGAACAAGGTTGGCTAACTTTTTTGCTTTCGGATCCTTTATAACGGGTAGCTCATAAAACAATCTTTGCAAGGTAGGATGAGTACGGATAAATCTATTTTTGAGTTTCAGAACTAGTGCTGAAATAGCCTCTGCATAAGTTTTAGTTCTTTTAAGAATAGGAACATCATCACAAGTCAAAGTTCCAACACAATTAAAGAATTCTTGGATGGTTTCCTTTCCTATAACGTTCCCTTGTCCCAAAACAAAAGTTTTAGCATCTAGATTGCTAGAATGTCCAATTTTATGAGTCCTGCCATTATCCGTTTCTGCCATACCAAGGTCACTCAAGATGATAGATTCGAGCAAACAAAAGATCGAACGAGAAAAAGGCGAACAAAAAAGAAGGCAAATAAAAAGGCAATTTTTTTTGTGAAGTGTGGGAGATGAACAAGAGAGGCAAATGGCAAATAATGTAAATTGCAAGGAGATGAGATTTGTGATTAGGAACTAGATAGATGTTGATGATGTCTCCCCGGCAACGGTGACAGAAATTCTTCCTGATTGCTTGTATCTGCGTTGGTATTTCCCCGAAGAGGAGAGGATGATGCAGCACATCAACGGTAAGTATTTCCCTCAGTTATGAAACCAAGGTTATCAAGCCAGTAGGAGAACCAAGCAACACTATGTAAATGGTACCTGCACACAAAGAACAAATACTTGCAACCCAACGCGTAAGAGGGGTTGTCAATCCCTCCACGGTAAAAAGATAGATAAAATTGTATGAGATTGGATAAATAGATCTAGCAAAAAGACGAAATAAAATAAGTAAAGAAAAAGTGCAGCAAGTTATTTTTGGTTTTTGGAATAATAGATCTGAAAACAATATGATAAAAGATAGACCCGAGGGCCGTAGATTTCACTAGTGGCTTCTCTCGAGAAAATACAATACGGTGGGTAAACAAATTACTGTTGGGCAATTGATAGAAGAGCAATAATTATGACGATATCCAAGGCAATGATCATGTATATAGGCATCACGTCCAAGATTAGTAGACCGACTCCTGCCTGCATCTACTACTATTACTCCACACATTGACCGCTATCCAGCATGCATCTAGTGTATTAAGTTCATGGAGAAACAGAGTAATTCAATAAGAATGATGACATGATGTAGACAAGATCTATTCATGTAGGAATAGACCCCATCTTTTTATCATTAATAGCAATGATACATGCGTTCCTCGCTACCCCTTCTGTCACTGGGTGAGGACACCGCAAGATCGAACCCATCACAAACCACCTCTTCCCATTGCAAGAAAAATCAACCTAGTTGGCCAAACCAAACCAAAGTTTCGGAGAAGAAATACGAGGCTATAAAAATCATGCATATAAGAGATCAAAGAAAACTCAAATAATATTCATAGATAGATCTGATCATAACTCGCACTTCATCGGTTCCCAACAAACACACCGCAAAAAGTCATTACATCAAATAGATCTCCAAGAACAACGAGGAGAACATTGTATTGAGAATCAAAAAGAGAGAAGAAGCCATCTAGCTACTGCCTATGGACCCGTAGGTCTATGGTGAACTACTCACGCATCATCGGAGATGTCATGGTTTTGTCACGGCAGATGTCCTAGTGTGAGGACTTAGACATGAGGCCATCGCAAACGGTGATTAGCTTGTCGGAGTTGAGTGGGTTGAAGGACACGAGTTTACCAAGGTTCGGCCCCTCACGGTGGAGGTAAAAGCCTACTCCTGCTTTTCTGCTTATTGCTTGGGTATCGATTACAAGGGAGTTGATTCGCTTGACCTAGCTATCGATTGACTGCCACTTGCCCTATTCTGTGCCGGGGACTCGCCTTTATATACAGGTCGAGGCCTCTGGCTTACAAGAGTCCAGGTCGGGTCATGATCCATGACCGAGCCTAACTCTAAGTCGCCTTGCCTTTTATGACAAGACACCATATGGCGGCTTACACCTTCGGGCCGCCTGTTGCCTTCTGGTTCCAGGTCCTAAGCTGGCCCATCTTGTGAGCCGCCCTTCTGATCCTGCATCTTGATCGTCCTGGCCCATCTGAGGCCTAACTCTAAGAGTCTCCAATGACTTGACCCGGCCCTTCTAGGACGGGTTATACCATGGGGTTATATCCCCAACATTTGGCCTCAGATTGATTTGAATTTGTTCATGTCAATCTTCCATCCATTAGTCTGGTGAGTCTTCCCTTTGAGTCTCACAATCTCAGCTTGAAAAACTTCATAACCTGCCATATGAAATGATGATGTCACCTTCGTAAATTTAGGGAGTCTCTCATGACGTCATAACGAATCTTGTGTAAATCCACTTATCCCAAAAAATAAGGCGTCTTTTTGTTCCAAAAGTTATTGTGCCTCCTCGATTCTCGCACCTACCATTTACTCTTACCTCCCCCTTATAAATAGACACGGGGGTCCCCTTCTTTCATTTTACCTTGTCTCTCCCGCTTCTTCTTCTTCATCATCTCGAGCCCCTTCACGACCGGAGCTCTACCGCGCCCGTCAACCTTCGCCATCCGCCTCGCTCGAGACTGCAGCACCGCTCCGCCTTCACCAAAGTTTAGCAGCGTACCTCCGCTCCCAGCCACTACAGCCAGGTACCAGACCCTCGCCTCCTTAGATTCACATTATCTCATTGGAGTTCATAGAGTTCGTCGGTGTTTGTCCGTTCTTCCCCATAATTTCTTGAGTAGATTTGATATTGGATCTGAGATGGCCATAGAAGTATTGCGGAAATACTTTTAACACTAGTCTTGCATCCGAATAGATCATGCTTCGTTCAGAATCCGTGAACAGTTCACCAGTAGCTCCGTTGCCACCATTAGGTTTAGCCATTATTTTTCTTTTTTGAACTACCTATAGATCCACCATTGTAGTTGTTCTAGTTTGAAACTTGTTTGAAACTTGTTTGTTCCACACTTAGCAGAAAAACTTTGGCAACCCCCAGTCTTTAATTAACTCGCCTTCCTATATTGGGCGGCTTACCAGCATATTTGTAACTCGCCGAATTTCAGAAGCTGCATCTGTAACTAAACTGATTCACTGTTTAAGGTGATTTACCATTACACTGTTTTATTCATATGACTGTGATGATGGGTCATTACTTTTCAAGTAACCCGCCATATTCTATTTCCGCAGTCTTTCATCGTATTTAGGTGACTCAATATGTCGAAAACCACTATTTGTGATTGGGTGCCTTCCCTAGTCACCGAGACCATCCTTAAAGATTATCCAGACCAAGGTCTCTTGGCGGCTCAGGAAGAAATTGGTTGGCGAGTCAGACAAGGGGATGATGTTCCTAAACCCGGTGAAGGGGAGGTCGTGGTTTTCACTGACCATATCCTTAGAGGCTTCACTCTGCCCGGGTCTAAATTTTTTCGGGACGTCTTGAACTACTTCAACCTTCATCCTCAAGATCTGGGTCTAAACTCCATATCCAACATCTGCCACTTTCAAATCTTTTGTGAAGCATATCTGCAAATGGAGCCCACTGTCGCTCTCTTCAAAGAATTTTTCTATATGAACCGCCAAACTGAATGCGCGGATGGCCCGAGCTTAACACTTGGTGGAATCTCAATCCAAAGACGCAGAGATGGATGTTTTCCTTTAGCCGCCCTGCCAAGTCACCCTAAGAGATGGGTGAGAACTTGGTTTTATTGTAAGAATATCGCCCCAGCCGATGAGAACCCTCTGCCGGGTTACAGAGTTGACCACCTTCCCATGGATTTTAATCCGCCCAGCAAGATCATTCCAAAGGAACATGCTGAAGCACTCCGGCTTATTCAAAAGTAAGGGCCTTGTTAGCCAATGGGTTAACACGGGTTGATCTAGCCCGGTGTTGGGTTACATGGAGGATCCTCCCCTTAAGCCACCGTCCCGGCTTAATGTGTGAATATTTAGGCGAGTCAAATGATCCTCGGCAGTATAGCTCTGATAATTTTACCGCTGATGAAGTCAACAAAACCATAAAGAGTCTGCTCCGGGAGCCTCAAGAAAGCTATAACAAGATGGGGCCATTACCGTTCTTCAAGCTCAACCCGGCCCCACCTGTAAGCATTCCTTTATATCCGGCTTATAAATCCATACTTTACTTTGTATTTTTTCTTCTAACCCTTTTAATTTTTGCAGCCCGGCTCTCCATTTTGGACCAGGAAAAAGAAGACTCAGGCAACCAAAACCAAAACTGCGCCAACCCGGAAGAAAAACAAACATGTCGTTGTAACTGAGCCAGCTGCCGTGGGCGAGTCAGCAGATGCTGATGATCAATCAGAGGTAGAACTCGACTCACTTGGCCACCTCTTTATCGAATTAGCTAACGCCTCTTGTTCTCAGGATGAAATAGCAACAAGCTGGGCTGATGATGCTGAGGTAATTTCCATTTCTTCTGGCTCAGACTCCTCGCCTCCAAAGAAGATGAGGCGGGTCGTTCGGAAAGTAAGCTTTTCTCATCCAGATGCTCATTCAGACTCGTACTTTCTTTTGAAGAAAACTCAGCATGAGTCAAGGCGCCAAACCCGGAGTGGCGGTTCTGGAGATCTGGTGGCTGGGTTAACTCATGAACCCTCCACGCGCAAGCGGCGTAACGAGGTGCCACACAGTCCAACTCCTTCTTTGCCCAAAGCCGGCCTTATAAGGCAACCACGTAACCCGTCTGATTCCAATTATCAGGAGTCGCCCCCGTCTTCAGGAGACTCGTCTTCTACACAGCTGCCTGCCTTGGTCATAAATCCTGGGTAAGTAGTTGTACTTTTAACTATTGATATCTTAACCTACTGTCATGTGTCCTTTGAACCTATTATCTTGATCACAGGGCCCAAGAAAAAAGTAAGAAGAGAAAAATGGGCGACTCTTCAAAGATGCCCCAGATCCCTGAGTCAGAAGACCAGGTATTGGTGACCCCTGAGGCTAATATTGCAAATCCTGAAGACCATCATGATGACCGGGATGACCTGATGTCGCTTGAACTACGTCGGTATTTCCCCAAAGAGGAAGGGATGATGTAGCACAACAACGGTAGGTATTTCCCTCAGTTATGAAACCAAGGTATCAATCCAGTAGGAGAACCAAGCAACACTATGTAAACGGTACCTGCACACAAATAACAAATACTTGAATTCCGACGATTAGGAGGGGTTGTCAATCCCTCTACGGGTAGCGGTGCCAGAAATTGTCAAGTTGACGGGAGAAAAATTATGATAGATTGGATAAATAGATCTCGAATAAACGCGAAATAAAAGAAGTAACAAAAAAGTGCAGCAAGGTATTTTTGGATTTTTGGAATAATAGATCTGAAAATAAAAGTGGCAAATAATAGATGGATCACGAATATGATGAAGAATAGATCCAGGGGCCGTAGATTTCACTAGTGGCTTCTCTCGAGAAAAATAGCATACGGTGGGTAAACAAATTACTGTTGGGCAATTGATAGAACTTCAAATAATCATGACAATATCCAGGCAATGATCATTATATAGGCATCACGTCCAAGATTAGTAGACCGATTCCTGCCTGCATATACTACTATTACTCCACACATCAACCGCTATCCAGCATGCATCTAGTGTATTAAGTTCATGGAAAAACGGAGTGATGCAATAAGAACGATGACATGATGTAGACATGATCTATTCATGTAGGAATAGACCCCATCATGTTATCCTTAATGGCAACGATCAATACGTGTCTTGCTGCCCCTTCTGTCACTGGGAAAGAACACCACACGACCGAAACCATCACAAAGCACCTCTTCCCATGGCAAGAAAAATCGATCTAGTCAGCCTAACTAAACCAAAGATTCGAAGAAGAAATATGAGGCTATAAGTAATCATGCATATAAGAGATCAAAGAAACTCAAATAACTTTCATGGATAAAAATAGATCTGATCATAAACTCAAAGTTCATCGGATCCCAACAAACACACCGCAAAAAAGAGTTACATCAAATAGATCTCCAAGAGACCATTGTATTGAGAATCAAAAGAGAGAGAGGAAGCCATCTAGCTACTAACTACGGACCCGAAGGTCTACAATGAACTACTCATGCATCATCGGAGAGGCACCAATGAGGATGATGAACCCCTCCGTGATGGTGTCTAGATTGGATCTGGTGATTCTGAAACTTGCGGCGGCTGGAATTGTGTTTCGTCGACTCCCCTAGGGTTTTTGGAATATTGGGGTATTTATAGAGCAAAGAGGCGGTGCGGGAGGCCACCGAGGTGGGCACAACCCACCAGGGCGCGCCTGGGCCCCCAGGCGCGCCCAGGTGGGTTGTGCCCCCCTCGGGGCACCCCTTTGGTACTTCTTCGGCCCAAGTTGTTCCTTCTGGTCCAGAAACAATCTCCAAAAAGTTTCACTGCGTTTGGACTCCTTTTGGTATTGATTTTCTGCGAAGTAAAAAACAAGCAAAAACAGCAACTAACACTGGGCACTATGTCAATAGGTTAGTCCCAAAAAATGATATAAAGTTGCTATAAAATGATTGTAAAACATCCAAGAATGATAATATAACAGCATGGAACAAGCAAAAATTATAGATACATTGGAGACGTATCATGACCCACCCCCGCAGACTGAGCCGGCAGGTGTTGATGCTGACTCGGCGGACAACCTTAACCCGCCAAGTCCCATCCTTAACTCAAGCCCCATCAAGGCGACTGAAGAAACTCCTCCTGAGAAGATCAATGATGATATTGCTATTATTGGGGCAAGTCATAAAGCGCCAGAAGTTTCCAACGTGCTAACTAAGCACGCAGCTAAGGAGGAGACGCCCTTGCTTGAAAAGGGTAAATCAAAACTTGAATTACAAAATTATGAGGCCCTCAGTGCTGAAGAACTTCATACTGGCTACCTAAGCCGCCTGGCTACAAGCCGGGGCATGGAGGCCAGCTTAGTTAGCATGATGAAGAGAAAATATGAGGTACACTCCACTCTCTCCTGCTGTTATATATCCTTATGCAGCCCCCAAGTCTTGATCATAGGAAGAATTTGAGTATGATTAAGACTTAGATAAAAATCTGTAGCATCCAAAGTGTAGCCCCCAAGGGCCGGCTTATCTTCTTGAGATGATTCGAGGCTTTCCATATTATGAAAAGTTAAAGAAAATAAACCTGTAGCCCCCAAGGGCCGTCTCATCTTCTTGAGATGAAATGAGTCTTTTTGTATGTTTTAATATAGAAAAAATGACATGCATTATCCCCCAAGTGCCAGGTATATTGCTTGCAATCTTCTTGGGACTTAAATGAATTATCATGCATGAGATAGCCCCCAAGTGTTGGGTCAACCGTTATCGCCGGCTTAACCAGCTAATCTGAAAAAAAAATCTTTTTTTATCCTGCAGGGAGCATTGTCTTTGGCTGATTCAAACTTCGCCGGGTTGAAGAAAGACTTTGAGTCGGAACAAGCCGGACGATCCGAAGCTGAAGCAAGCTTGGAATCTTCATTGAAAATTTTGGAAAAAATCAAGGCGGACTTTGAGTCAGAAAGATCCGCCTTTGAAACTGTAAAGGCTGATTTGCTTAAATGAGCCCAGGATGCCAAAGACCAGCTGAAACCAGTGGCTAAAGAGTTGAGCGGCTTAAAATACCATATTTCTGTGATGACTGAGGACATCTTTGGTAAGTAAAATTTTGAATCAATTTGAAATAACCCGCCGGGCGACTTGATTTTTTTGAATATAACTCGCCTGGCGACTCCTGTTTTGAATGTATGGCAGGTGTCAGGAGTTCCAACCTTGGGCCAAACATGCTTACGAAGCTGAAAGCCATCTATTCCTTCACGGAAAAATTATATGCTGGAAGTCTTCGCACGCTGGTGGCTGCATCAAACGACAAGAAACCACCACAGCTTATAAAAGATGTGTTCGATCAACTGTCCACAATGCCCAAGCAAATTGAAGAGCTGAAGATGTCAGCCGCCCGTGCAAGAGCGATAATTTCGCTAAGCCAGGCAAAAGCTTATCAAATAGAGTTGGACCTTGAAGAGATGGCCGGTGGGTTCCCAGAATATAAAGATGACGGGTCGGTATTCAGCGCAGCAGATTTCGCGAAGTGCATCGGAGAAATGCGGCCATTGGCGTGTCAACTTGCTCAAGAACTTGATCTGGAGAAGTACCATCCGACTTACGACAGCAACATCACTCGAATCAAGGCACCCTCTTTTGATGTTATAGACCTTACTCCTCAAAGGCGTAAGCATATTTTTGCCCCTAATATCGACCCTTCCTCTATCATCAACGATGAAGCAATCTTTGAAGCTTTAACTGGTGTCAACTAGACCTCAGACAATCTTCAGATCGAAAACAAAGAAGAGCCGACTCAGGATGATCCGGGGACCTCTACTTCAGGGCACCAGCAAGATGTTAACCCGGAGAGTACCAACCCGGATGGCACAGAGGTCGGCTTAAAGGAGTAACATAACTCCTAAAAAACTTTGTTTGAAACTTGGGCTCAGCTAAAGCCTTGTAATAGGCATAGAAAACACCATATGCTCTGACGTGGCTTCATGCACCGTTATTTAACTGATGATCCAGCAGCTATATTATCAATCTTCCGAGGATTTTTGATATAATCTGATATGCATCCTTTCGTTGCACCACCCTTTGAATAAAAGGTGCCCATCTGATAGTTTGGCGTATAAGTCGTAAGCGTTTGTAATAATAACCCAACAATTCTTATAATGGCGACTTAGAGTCATAATACTTGTTGTCCAGAAGTAATGGCGGGTTAATAATCCGATGACTCATGGTCATGAAAATCATGAGGTGAAAACCTTGTGTCTCATGGCCATAATAAGCTCAATACTGATCCATGCTAACCCGGACTTTCTTTGACCCGGAGACTTATAGTCTGCACAAAAATATGATCAAGAGCATAAAATTCCTGCAAAGACAGAAATAGGGAAAATATGTATATCACAATATTTATAAGTCGGCTTTTAAGGCTAGACAAAGAGACTGGCCTTTAAGGCTTAAATCTTGCTTCAATGAAGCTTGGCATGACAGCCTGAGTTTTACTTTTACTTCCCGTAAGCCGGCTGTCATGTGACATAAGCCACCGTTTTAACCTTGACTAGTTTAGGGTCATAAAAGATTGACTGTCAAGAGTACGGCGGGTCACCTTTTGGAGAAGCAACAAACAAACAGGTGGGTTAATCCTCACTTTCTGTAAGTCGGCTGTCACGTGACATAAGCTGTCGTTTTAACCTTGACTAGTTCAGGGTCATAAAAGATTGACTGTCAAGAGTACGGCGGGTCACCTTTTTGAGTAGCATCAAGCAGACAGGAAGGTTTAACCCATATGATGGCGTTTATTTGCCGGTCAAGAGGATAAGATAGCTAAACTCGGTGAGTTGGAAGCCCCCAAGTGACCTTATGATCAATTAATGAAAGACTCATGCACAATATATGAGATGAAACGACAGAGGCCCCGAGTTTCAGGGATGTCGGCTTTATTACATTGATCATAAAAGATATATACATTGATATATATGTACAATGATTGGAGCCAGTGGCTTAAGTATAGTAAGGCCGAAGATGAGCAATATTCCAAGGCCTGTTGGTCTCCTCCTCTGAGGTACGTGACTTATTATGTTCACATATGTCGATGAGATAATATGACCCATTGTTGAGGTTTTTGCTGACCACAAAGGGTCCTTCCCAAGGAGGTGAGAGCTTATGCATGCCTGTCTGATCTTGAATCAAACACAACACTAAGTCGCCCTCCTGAAAAGTCTGGCTTCGAACCCTACGGCTGTGATAGTGACGTAGGTCTTGATGATAGATTGCAGATCGAGCCGCCGCGAGATCACGTTCGTCTTCCAAAGCATCCAGAGCGTTTTGACACATCGTTTCATTGTATGTCTCGATGTAAGCCGCCACCCTGGGCGAGTCATGACGAATATCACTTGGAAGAACCGCCTCTGCGCCATAAACCATGAAGAAGGGCGTGTAGCATGTTGATCTGTTGGAGGTGGTCCTGATACTCCAAAGGACTGCACGAAGCTCTTCAACCCAACAACCCAGAGTGCGCTCCAAGGGTACCATAAGCCGGGGCTTGATTCCTCGCAAAATCTCTTGATTGGCACGCTCAGCCTGGCCATTAGACTGTGGATGAGCCACAGATGAAACATCGAGCTGTATATGCTCTCTTTGACAGAACTCTCTCATAGCACCTTTAGACAGATTCATCCAATTATCAGTGATGATACTATGAGGATAGCCAAAGTGAAAAATCAGCTTCTTGACAAACTAGGCTGTTGTTGTCGCCTCACAATTACTTTACTGGCTCTGCTTCAACCCACTTTGTAAATTTATCAACAGCAACCAAAAGGTGAGTTTTCTTGTCTTGAGACCTCTTGAAAGGACCAACCATATCAAGCCCCCAAACCGCGAATGGCCAAGTGATTGGGATCATCCGTAATTCTTGAGCCGGCACATGAGCCTGTCTTGCAAACTTCTGACATCCATCGCACTTACGGACTATATCCTCTGCATCAGCATGAGCCGTCAAACAGAAAAAACCATGTCGAAACGCCTTATTCACAAGAGATCGTGACCCGGCATGATGACCACAATCACCTGCATGAATCTCTTGTAGAATTTCTCGGCCTTCATCTGGAGAAACACAACGTTG
The DNA here is from genome assembly GCA_011799875.1 of Thinopyrum elongatum. Lineage (NCBI taxonomy): Eukaryota > Viridiplantae > Streptophyta > Magnoliopsida > Poales > Poaceae > Thinopyrum > Thinopyrum elongatum. The sequence continues at coordinate 318,312,534 of CM022301.1, forward strand.
AAACACACCAGTAATGCTACATCTGTGTAACTCGCTGAAAGTGCATGTGGCACATAAGTATATTTTGGTGTGATGACAACATGATTAGAGGAACTAATATCGGTTGCTAAAGTCTATCTCAGGATATTGGTTCCATGAAGATTCCATTGGAGTTGTGTGACCCCCCCAATTCAAAAAGGTCAAGGCGTGGTTTACCGACGACTCGAAGGTTTTCGTTTGGTTCGATTTGAGTCATAGGAAAAACCGCACTATCAAGAGGGGTCATCGTGGGTTAAATGTTGTGTGGGAATGCCTCCTATTTTCTTACACCTGCCCTCCTCTCCATCATTAGTGTTTTGTCATGGTGTCCTGTGAGGTTCTTCAGTAAGTTTTCTGGACACCCCGTGTGCACGGGGTCTCTGACCCCCGTGCGCACGGGGTACCACGAAACTTACTGGACACCCCGTGCGCACGGGGTCCTGGACTCCCGTGCGCACGGGGTGGGTGAAAATCACTGGACACCCCGTGCACACGGGGTCCTAGACCCCCGTGCGCACGGGGTGGTTGGAATTCCACGGGACACCCCGTGCACACGGGGCTAACTTGGCCCGTGCGCACGGGGTCCAACGGGCAGAAATCCCCACCCGGTCAAGAACACTATATAAGCCCCCTTCTTCCACCTTCAACCACTAACTCTAATGTCTTGTTGAGCTCTACCATTGCTACACCTCCATTTGCTCATTACTCTCAATCCCTCCACCCAAACTTGTTGAAACTTTGGGGATTGGGAGAGCAAGACCCGATCTACACTTTGACCAAACCAAATCATGTTCCCCACAATATTTGTCCACCATTGACTTGTTACTCTTGGAGCTTGGGCTCCTAGGCGGTTAGAGGTTTCTCCGGAAGCTTCCTTGCTTGTGGTGTGCTCCGGAGAAGTTTGTAAAGGTGTGGTGGTCGCCTTCAAGACCAACCCCGAGTGATTCGAGGCTCATCCGTTGGGGGTGACTCGAAGGAGATTACGGTGAGCCTTCGGTGGCGTTCCGCAAGCTTTGGCTCCGGCACCGCTCCAAACGGAGAGTAGCTCTTCCCAAGGAAGAGTGAACTTCGGGTTAAAATCCGCGTCCTCGTCTCACTTGTGGTTAATCCTTTCCCGCACTTTACTTTGCTTTATATGCTTGTTGGCTTGCTACCTAGATTGTTGCCTAGCATATTTAGCTTGGAGCTTGCTTGTCATATAGGTTGCATTCACCTAGTTGCATATCTAGTGAACCCTATTTATCCGCTAAGCCTTAACATTGACAAGAAAGGGTAAAATTTGTAGTCTCCTATTCACCCCCCCCCCTCTAGTCGACCGTATCGATCCTTTCAATTGGTATCAGAGCCTCATGCTCTAATATAAGGTTTTACAACCTTAGAGGATATGGTCGATCTAGGGAATGAGGGAGGTGGCGCACCGCTTGCGGAGGATGGTCAAAACCTACCCCCCGCCGCGGCCGAAGCACTTGTTGCTCCGGTCGTTGCTCCTGTCGCCCCCATTAACCCGGGTGCCCCCTTAACCGCGGCTGACATTCTTTCAATGTTTGCGGACCTCAAAACCGCGATGTTGAAAGAAGTTCGTTCCTCGATCAAGGAGGAAATTGATGCTCGCTTAAAGCCCTCGACATCCGCCTCAAACTCATTTGATCCAAATGTGGTTCACGATGCGGATGATTCGAGAGAACCCCTTGCATCCCCGGCTCGCACTCAAGTTCCCAAGTATAATGTCGTGGAACCCTTTTACTCACCCCAACCCTTGCAGCACCCTCGCATTAATCCTGTTGGGCCTCCGCCCCCTTTGAAAGCTAATGTGTTTGCTAAGTGGAAGCTAGATATGGAGTCTCACATTCACAGTGCATCTACTCAACTATGGTGGATTGTGGTCAACGGTTTCAACCCCAAGGATCCCATGAATCTCACTCCAAGAGAAGCGGTTGATGATCAACTCAATGCTACCGCCCACAACATGTTGCGCACTACGGTGACCGATGACTATAGTGACTCCATTGCTCTACTCAAGACCACCAAGGAAATTTGGGATTGCCTTGAGGAGGCCCTCGAAGGTGATGAAGCAATTCGAAGATCTCGGTTGGCTTTGCTCAAGCAAGAAGTCAACCTATTTGTGAGAAATGAGGGTGAGTCCGCGGAAGAGGTGTACCGAAGGCTAAAGTCTCTAGTGCTCAATTTGAGAACCTTTGGGTGCACTTGGGCAAATGATGATTTCATTAAGGACAAGTTCATTGATGCTATGGTTCTCACGGAACATACCATGGTGATGATGGTACATCAACGCCCGGACTATCAAAAGTTGACCGCGGCACAAGTTGTATCCACTTTCTCAACTCATGTTCTTTTGGAGACCAAGTCCAAGAAGACCTTTGCTATTGCTCAGGCCACCAAGAACTCAAATCTTGCATTGAAGGCCAAGAAAGTTGTTGCTCAACCCTCAAGGGATGAAGAAGTTGTTGAAGAGACTTGTGAGGAAGATGTTGACACCTCATGCCCGGCAAATGACTTTGCAGAAGACTTGGCTCTCTTGGTCAAGAAATACTCCGGGACCATGGCAAACAAAGGGAAGAATCTTCAGGGAAGATCGTTTGGACGAAGAAAATGCTACAATTGTGATAGCCCAAGGTATTTTGTGCATGATTGTCCTTATGAGAGACGTGAGGACAAGTCCGAGAAGCTTGTGCTCAAGAAGAAGAAGTTCACCAAGTTTACCAAGAGGAAAGATGACAAGGCTCTTGTTCATGAGGAGTACATGTCTGGAGATGAAGATGACGGTGATGATGATCATGTGGGCACGGCCGCTATTGCCATGCATGCCACTACCTCCTCCTCCACCACCGGCCTCTTCGACTCTCCCAACGAGGACAAGCCTTTCACTCATCACTGCCTCATGGCCAAAGAGGTAAAAACAAAGTCCAAATCTCGAAAACCCTCCATCCACACTTCCAATGTCTCATGTGAGATAGTGGAGGATGAGTGTGACGATGGTGTGGATAATGATGAGGAATCCTTGATGGCTTTCATGAAGACTCTTCATGGTGAAGCTCGTGCTCATTTTGGTGATCTCCTTAAGTCACTTGCCGAACGCGATGACTTTATTGAGAACATTGAAAACCTCCTCATAGAGGAAAAAGAGAGAGTCGAACTCCTCGAGCACGAACTACATGAAGAGAGTGTCATGAGAGCATCACTTGAGGAAGCCTTGTCTTCTCATAAAATTGACATTGTTAACACCGATGATGCTTTGCAACTTGCTCTTGAGAACAAAGATGCCCTTAAAGTAAGGGTTGAAAAGCTTCTAGTTGATCACACGAGACTTGTTGAGGAATATGATCTCCTTGTGACTAGTTCCAAGGTTGTCAAAGGTGACCTCATTGCCCTCACCGAGTCTTATGCTCAACTTAAAGCTACAACCATTAAGGCTCTTACTTTCATCCCTCATATTGATTTAAATGATGAATCTTGTACGTCTAACTTTGCTCATGATTGCACCTCTCTCCAAGAGGAGAATAAGAAGTTGAAAGCCCAAATTGAGAAAGGACTTGTGTCGTGCATTCAAGGGGAGAAAAACCTCAATGACCTCTTGAGCAACCAAAAGGAGTGTGTTGCCAAGGAGGGAATTGGGTTTGACCCCTCTTCGAAGAAGAACAAGAACAAGAAGAAGAGTCACAAGAAGAAGATCGGTCCTTCTCTTCCTCCCCAACAAAAGATAGCATTTGTTCATGAAGGACACAAGGAGAAGGAGAAGGAAAAAGGGAATGTTGGGGATGGCAAGGTCACTAGGGACAAGGCCATTTCCAAAGAGTTTGCCGGCAAAAACAACCCATCTTATGTCCTCATGAGAGGAGATAATGGTTATACCTTTGCTAAGTTTGTTGGCACTAACTATGATGATTATGCTTGGACTATTTGGGTTCCTAAGACCCTTGTTGCTAACTCTCTAGGACCCATTGCAAAATGGGGACCTAAAATCAAAGCTTGATTCTTGTAGGACTATACCTCCGGTGGAAAACAATGGGTGATCGATAGTGGTTGCACCAATCATATGACCGGAGAGAGGGAGATGCTTGTGGAGTTCGTTGATTCACTCAAGGCCACTTCGAACATCTCCTTTGGTGACAATAGCAAGGGCAAGGTATTGGGTTTGGGCAAGGTGGTAATCTCTAGTGATGCATCACTTAAGAATGTCATGCGTGTTCAATCCCTTCACTACAATTTACTTTCTACGATTCAATTGGCTCGTGCCGGTTATGATTCTCATTTCGGTGAATTTCATGTGACCGTCTTTAAGAGGAGCAATCTCAATGTGGTCTTTGTTGGGCATGTTGAAGACAACCTTTACGTGGTTGATTTCTCAAATGAGAAAACTCATCTTGCAACATGTCTAATGGCCAAGGCCGACGTGGGGTGGCTATGGCACCGACGGCTAGCCCACGTTAGCATGAGAAATTTACAAGCTCTCTTAAAGGGGGAGCACATTCTTGGACTAACCAATGTGTCATTTGCCAAAGATCGTCCTTGTAGTGCTTGCATTGCCGGAAAGCTACATGAAAAGGTTCATAAGGTGACAACTATCATTACCACTTTGAGGCCTCTCGAGCTCATTCATTTGGATCTCTTTGGGCCTCCATCTTATGATAGTATGGGAGGGAGGAGGTATTGCCTTGTCATTGTCGATGATTATACAAGATATACATGGGTGTTTTTTCTCAAGACAAAAGATGAAACTCAAGACACCTTCATCAACTTTGCCAAAGAAGCTCAATGTCAACATAATTGTGAGATCAAGGCAATTCGAAGTGACAACGGCACCGAGTTCAAAAATTACTCAATGGACGAGTTCTTGAGTGATGAGGGGATCAAGCATCAATATGCCGCACCATATACTCCTGAACAAAATGGTGTTGCAGAAAGGAAGAACCGGACTCTCATTGAGATGGCAAGGACCATGCTTGACGAGTACAAGTCTCCGTACAAGCTTTGGGCCGAAGCCATCAACACCGTGTGCCATGCTGCAAACCGGCTTTATCTTCGCAAGCTCAAGAACAAGACTCCCTATGAACTCCTAATCGGGAGAAAGCCTAACGTCAAATACTTTCGAGTATTCGGTTGTAAGTGTTTCATTCTAAACAAGAAATCCCGTTTAGCTAAGTTTGCGCCTAAAACTTATGAGGGCATATTTGTTGGATATGCATCAAACTCTCATGCTTACCGTGTTCTCAACAAATCCACCGGATGCATTGAGGAAACGGTAAATGTGGAGTTTGATGAAGATAACGGTTCCCGTGAGGAGCAAATTGTTCCGAGTGTTGTAGGTGATGAGGCTCCTTCACAAGCTATAAGGACTATGGGGATAGGCCACATTCGTCCACAAGAAACACCCCAAGTCCAAGTAGAAGAAGAAGGAGTAAGAGCCCCTCTTGTGGATTCTCCACAAGGGAAGTCATCACCACCACCACAAGGTCAAGATGCTATGGGAGATCATGAACTTATCCAAGAACAAGATCAAGTCCCTCTTGTTCCCGAGCAAGATCAAGGGCAAGCTCATCCAAATGGTGAAGAGCCAATCCTTGAGGCCCATGGTCAAGCTCTAGATCAAGATCAAGGTCAATCCCAACCTCAAGTGTCTTCCACATCATCACATCCAAGTGAACAAGAACTTGAGGTTGTGAAGAGAAGGGTGTCTCCAAGGCTAAAGCATTCTCAAGGCCAAGCGTCTTCCACGAGATCAAAACCAAGCGAAGAAGAGCTTGCATTCAAAAAGCAAAAAGCGGACGCCAAGCTAAAGCATCTTCAACATCTCACCGACAACATTTATGGGAGCATCAACAAGGGGGTAACTACTCGTAGACGTTTGGCAAACTTTTGTGAGCATCACTCGTTTGTCTCTTGTGTTGAGCCCCTCAAGGTTGAAGATGCCCTTGACGACCCGGATTGGGTAGATGCCATGCATGAAGAACTCAACAACTTCACCCGCAACAAAGTATGGACTCTTGTGGAGAGACCCAAAGAATATCATAATGTCGAACAAAGTGGATCTTTAAGAACAAACAAGATGAGCATGGACAAGTCACTAGAAACAAGGCAAGGTTAGTGGCACAAGGGTTCACCCAAGTTGAAGGTTTGGACTTCGGTGAAACCTTTGCCCCCGTTGCCCGTCTTGAGTCCATTCGTATCTTGCTTGCATATGCTTCGCATCATGATTTTAAATTGTATCAAATGGATGTGAAGAGTGCATTTCTTAATGGTCCTCTTAATGAGTTGGTGTATGTCAAACAACCTCCCGGTTTCGAAGATCCCGATCACCCCTCTCACGTTTATGAACTCCATAAGGCGCTCTACGGACTTAAACAAGCACCTCGTGCTTGGTATGATCACCTTACGGCGTTCCTAAGCGAGAAGGGGTTCCAGATCGGGTTAATAGATTCCACTCTCTTCACAAAGAGGGTAAAAGGAGAATTGTTTGTGTGCCAAATATATGTTGATGATATTATTTTTGGTTCCACTAACCATGCTATTAACGTTGAGTTTGAGAATCTTATGACCAAGGAATTTGCTATGAGCATGATGGGAGAGTTGAAGTTCTTCCTCGGATTTCAAGTGAAGCAATTGAGAGGAGGAACCTTCATCAACCAAGCACTTTATATTCAAGATATGCTTAAGAAGTTCGATATGCTAGATGTCAAGCCCATGAAGACGCCCATGCCCACCAAAGGCCAACTTGATCTTGATCCCAATGGTAAAGATGTGGATCTAAAGGTATATCGCTCCATGATCGGTTCTTTGCTTTACCTTTGTGCATCTAGACCGGATATTACGTTGAGTGTATGTATGTGTGCAAGATTTCAATCCGCTCCCAAGGAGAGCCATTTTTTGGTAGTGAAAAGAATCCTTCGATATTTGGTTCATACCCCAAACTTGGGCCTTTGGTATCCCAAAGGATCATCTTTCAAGTTAATGGGATATTCAGACTCGGATTGGGCCGGAGACAAGGTAGACCGCAAGTCCATGTCCGGCTCTTGTCAATTTCTTGGAAGGTCCTTGGTAAGTTGGTCTTCAAAGAAACAAAATTGTGTATCCCTTTCAACCGCCGAAGCCGAGTACATTGCCGCCGGAAGTTGTTGTGCTCAATTATTATGGATGAGGCAAACTTTGATGGATTATGGTGTCAAATGTGACAAAGTGCCTCTTTTATGTGACAATGAAAGTGCAATCAAGATTGCCGACAATCCCGTGCAACATAGCAAGACCAAGCATATTGAGATCCGTCATCATTTTATTCGGGATCATGTGGCAAGAGGAGATATTAAGATATTTCCTGTCAACACCAAGAAGCAACTTGCCGATATTTTCACCAAACCACTTGATGAAGCAAGATTCCTCGAGTTAAGGCATGAGCTAAATATCGTGGATTTAAGTAACTTGGATTGAGGTTCTTGCAAACACACACATACTCATCTAGTATCGTGTTTAGATGTAGGCACATGTCTAGGGGGGAGCTAACTCAACTCATGAGTTACCTCATCCTAGAAGTGCATAAATTGAACAAAATCTTTCACATTCGTCATTTTTAGATGACACTTGTGCTTCAAAGATGAGTGTTGGTCTTGGGCCCAAGGTTCATATCTTCGCGGTGCCATACCAAATAAACTCAAACATGGTGGCTACGGCCACCGCCCTCTCTTCGAGGTTGGTTCATTTTTTTTTCTTTTCTTCTCTCTTTTGAGTTTTTGTTGTCCTCGTGTGCTTTCTCGTCGTTTCGTGGTTTGGAGTTTTTCATCTAGTGCAAGTGCTACTCATATACCTTTCTAGTAGAGTAGGGTTTCTCTTGCGATGAGCTCAGAAGTGAGATGGGAGCACATATTGAGTTGTGGTAAGGGTATACACCCAGCCGGAACTAAATATAAAGCTGGCTGTCAAAACCACCTGAGACCCCCGTGTGCACGGGCCTGTACCGTGCGCACGGGGTGTGCGGTTCCTGGCCTTCAAGAGGTGGGATGTGGGGGGGGGGGTTAGGGTTCATTCCCACCCTGTTGCCTCCCCACGCCCCAGAAAACCTCCAGGTCACCGCCGTCGCCTCGAGCCTCTCCGGCGCCTCCGTGTGCCATGGAGCCGTCCCTCTCCGTGGATCTCTTCTAGGATGGGGTCCTCCTCCGGTATGCCCCGTCCATTCTCCTCCTTTGGTTCCTCCTAGAATGCTCTCTTCTTTCTAGGGGATCCAAATTGATCTAGATCGGTCCTCATTTCCTCGTGATATAGAGTAAAACGTGGGTAGACATTAGCATAAGTTAACTAGCCACACTCACTCCCAGATTTCGATCTGGAAGTGGCTGCCGCTGGAAGACCCCCGTGTGCACGGGCCTGTATCGTGCGCACGGGGCCCCGTGTCCATGGGGGTATGACCCCGTGCGCACGGGGTGTACAGGGTGTTCTGCCCATTTTTCGTTTTATGTCACTCCGTGCCATATCTTCGAGCACTTGCACTCTCTCATTTTGCGTGTGTTGTTTGGGTTGGTTGTGTTTCTCAGACTCTGTTGACAAGGTGGCGGCCGCTCGTAGCAAGCGCAGTAAGGCAGGTGAAGGTCAGTTGGTCATTACCGCTCGTCAGCCATCTGATGGGCTTGGCCAGAGTTCTATGTCTGCTAATCGTGCTAGTCGTGCTGCGTCAAAGAAGCCGGTGATCGAAGCCTCTGATGATTCCAAGGAAGAGTATGATTCTCAGGAGGATGCACACTATGAGGAAGAGCCAGCAGATGCTTCTGCTGATGATGATGAGGAGGAGGAAGGAGATGAGAGCCCAGAGGAACATGTTCTTCCTGGTGGTCGTAATGTCAAGAATCTTCCTCTTTCTCAGTGGACCAAGCCAGAACTCTGGGCTCGCAGGCAGGACTACCCCTATGTGCCAAATACCAGTTCAGGAATTGACCCAAGATTCAAGAACGATTTTCAGCACCGTGTGTTCTCTGAGCTGATCATGGCCAAGAAGAACAAGTTTGCCCCCCACAAGCAAATCAATGTGGAGGGTCTTCGGGACAATGCTCATATCTTTCCTGGTGTGTATGATGCTCTCGGGAGGCTTGGATTGATCCCATTCGTCAGCTTCCACCATCCGTTCAATGAAGATCTTGTGATGCAATTCTTTGCCACCGTATACTTCCACAGTGATGAGGCTCGTACTATGACTTGGATGTCTGGCACTTATGAGTGTGTGGCCTCCATGGCCAAGTTCTCTGACTTCATTCCATATCAGTTCTTTGCTGAGGAGCATCCTGAGTATGGCCGTGCTCGTGAGACTGGAAGAGATAAGGATGAGATTGCTTTTGCATACAAGCCAGAGAAGGCCTTCACCACCGGTTCTATCAAGCACTTGAAGCCTACCTATGATACTATGCGTCACATTCTTAGGTACACACTTAATCCTAAGACCGGGGACTCTCACAATCTGCGGAGCTCCATGTTGGACATCTTTGTCTACCTTCGTGACAGGAAGAAAGTGGATGTTCTGGACTTCATGTTCTTTGAAATCAGGCAGTGTGTTCAGGAGAACAAGTCATGCATCTATGCTCCGTTCATCCAGGCCTTGATTGAGTCTGTCTGCCCCGCCAGGTACCTAGCCAAGTACCGCACTTCCTTTCTGAAGCGTGATGCCAACTGGCTTCCGGCTGCTCCTCCACCATATGCGCCCTCCAAGAAGGGGCGCAATCCGAGGCCTGAGGATCGTGCTACCTACACTGAGGGCTGTTCCTCCATTGCACGGATTCCGCGTGGCAAAGGGTTGCAGGCTCCTGCTGATGCCAGTTTCACCAGGGAGGAGAAGAGATCTCTTCTGAAGACAGTGGGCAACATGTTCAAGATGTGTCAGTCTATCCAGCGCCGTCAGCTCAAGGAAATCAACAGAGACAAGCTTGAGAGGCGGCAGAAGAAGGCCGAGCGTGCTGCAGCAGGGGAGTAGGTTGCCCCAGGGTCTGAGGACATTGACAGTGTGGCCACTGCTCGTTCCTTTCCCTTGGCAGGTTGGCGCTTTGATGAAGATGATGATGCTTCGAGCGCGCCTCCTCTTGTCTAGAGTCTCGTTAGCATCGCCTTTTCCCTTTTTGTTGTCTTGATGACAAAGGGGGAGAAGTGTTCTATTAGGAAGCGTTTGCAGTTGGTTTCAGTTGGGTTGAGATCTCAATGCCTCGTTTTATTTGGTGGTGTTTAATTGGCTTGAGATACTTTTTTTTCCTTCTTTCGTGGTGTGGTTGTGAGCTACCTCCTATTAGTATGTGAGACTAATCATCTTATGGTTCATATCTTGTGCTATATTATCTTGTTTTTATTATGTTGTCTCTTGTTTCTTGCTCGCCTCACCTTTGCATGAGATCTTGGCACCGTTATAGGTTTTATGTTGTTGATCCCATGCCTTGACAATATTGATCTAGGGGGAGCCTCATATGTGTGTGCTTGATGCATTCTCAAGCATGTCGTTCTATCCTGGCACACATATAGGGGGAGCTCTCGTGATCAACTATTGTCTCTAGGCTATTCTTGTTGTTATATCCTTTTTGCCTTGTCCTAATCATGTTGTCATCAATGCACCAAAAAGGGGGAGATTGAAAGTGCATGTGGCACTTAAGTATATTTTGGTGTGATGACAACATGATTAGAGGAACTAATATCGGTTGCTAAAGTCTATCTCAGGATATTGGTTCCATGAAGATTCCATTGGAGTTGTGTGACCCCCCCAATTCAAAAAGGTCAAGGCGTGGTTTACCGACGACTCGAAGGTTTTCGTTTGGTTCGATTTGAGTCGTAGGAAAAACCGCACTATCAAGAGGGGTCATCGTGGGTTAAATGTTGTGTGGGAATGCCTCCTATTTTCTTACACCTGCCCTCCTCTCCATCATTAGTGTTTTGTCGTGGTGTCCTGTGAGGTTCTTCAGTAAGTTTTCTGGACACCCCGTGTGCACGGGGTCTCTGACCCCCGTGCGCACGGGGTACCACGAAACTTACTGGACACCCCATGCGCACGGGGTCCTGGACTCCCGTGCGCACGGGGTGGGTGAAAATCACTGGACACCCCGTGCACACGGGGTCCTAGACCCCCGTGCGCACGGGGTGGTTGGAATTCCACGGGACACCCCGTGCACACGGGGCTAACTTGGCCCGTGCGCACGGGGTCCAACGGGCAGAAATCCCCACCCGGTCAAGAACACTATATAAGCCCCCTTCTTCCACCTTCAACCACTAACCCTAATGTCTTGTTGAGCTCTACCATTGCTACACCTCCATTTGCTCATTACTCTCAATCCCTCCACCCAAACTTGTTGAAACTTTGGGGATTGGGAGAGCAAGACCCGATCTACACTTTGACCAAACCAAATCATGTTCCCCACAATATTTGTCCACCATTGACTTGTTACTCTTGGAGCTTGGGCTCCTAGGCGGTTAGAGGTTTCTCCGGAAGCTTCCTTGCTTGTGGTGTGCTCCGGAGAAGTTTGTAAAGGTGTGGTGGTCGCCTTCAAGACCAACCCCGAGTGATTCGAGGCTCATCCGTTGGGGGTGACTCGAAGGAGATTACGGTGAGCCTTCGGTGGCGTTCCGCAAGCTTTGGCTCCGGCACCGCTCCAAACGGAGAGTAGCTCTTCCCAAGGAAGAGTGAACTTCGGGTTAAAATCCGCGTCCTCGTCTCACTTGTGGTTAATCCTTTCCCGCACTTTACTTTGCTTTATATGCTTGTTGGCTTGCTACCTAGATTGTTGCCTAGCATATTTAGCTTGGAGCTTGCTTGTCATATAGGTTGCATTCACCTAGTTGCATATCTACTGAACCCTATTTATCCGCTAAGCCTTAACATTGACAAGAAAGGGTAAAATTTGTAGTCTCCTATTCACCCCCCCCTCTAGTCGACCGTATCGATCCTTTCAATTGGTATCAGAGCCTCATGCTCTAATATAAGGTTTTACAACCTTAGAGGATATGGTCGATCTAGGGAATGAGGGAGGTGGCGCACCGCTTGCGGAGGATGGTCAAAACCTACCCCCCGCCGCGGCCGAAGCACTTGTTGCTCCGGTCGTTGCTCCTGTCGCCCCCATTAACCCGGGTGCCCCCTTAACCGCGGCTGACATTCTTTCAATGTTTGCGGACCTCAAAACCGCGATGTTGAAAGAAGTTCGTTCCTCGATCAAGGAGGAAATTGATGCTCGCTTAAAGCCCTCGACATCCGCCTCAAACTCATTTGATCCAAATGTGGTTCACGATGCGGATGATTCGAGAGAACCCCTTGCATCCCCGGCTCGCACTCAAGTTCCCAAGTATAATGTCGTGGAACCCTTTTACTCACCCCAACCCTTGCAGCACCCTCGCATTAATCCTGTTGGGCCTCCGCCCCCTTTGAAAGCTAATGTGTTTGCTAAGTGGAAGCTAGATATGGAGTCTCACATTCACAGTGCATCTACTCAACTATGGTGGATTGTGGTCAACGGTTTCAACCCCAAGGATCCCATGAATCTCACTCCAAGAGAAGCGGTTGATGATCAACTCAATGCTACCGCCCACAACATGTTGCGCACTGCGGTGACCGATGACTATAGTGACTCCATTGCTCTACTCAAGACCGCCAAGGAAATTTGGGATTGCCTTGAGGAGGCCCTCGAAGGTGATGAAGCAATTCGAAGATCTCGGTTGGCTTTGCTCAAGCAAGAAGTCAACCTATTTGTGAGAAATGAGGGTGAGTCCGCGAAAGAGGTGTACCGAAGGCTAAAGTCTCTAGTGCTCAATTTGAGAACCTTTGGGTGCACTTGGGCAAATGATGATTTCATTAAGGACAAGTTCATTGATGCTATGGTTCTCACGGAACATACCATGGTGATGATGGTACATCAACGCCCGGACTATCAAAAGTTGACCGCGGCACAAGTTGTATCCACTTTCTCAACTCATGTTCTTTTGGAGACCAAGTCCAAGAAGACCTTTGCTATTGCTCAGGCCACCAAGAACTCAAATCTTGCATTGAAGGCCAAGAAAGTTGTTGCTCACCTACTGTCCTTCCGGGTCAGGAACAGCCAGGTCTTCCTCCGATGGTAGCTTGACAGAAGGGTTATGTAAGACATCAAGGAACACATTAGGAGGAACCGGCTTACGCTGAGACCCAAGCCGGGATAATGCATCAGCCGCCTCATTATGCCGCCGATCTATGTGATCCACTTGATAACCTTTAAAGTGACCAACGATATTAGTCACCATCTGACAATAAGCCGCCATAAGTGGGTCTTTAGAATCCCACTTCCTTGATACTTGATGTGCAACAAGGTCTAGGTCACCTAGACATCTGACCCAGCTCAAGTTCATCTCCTTGGCCATACGAGGCCCATGTAGCAAAGCTTCATACTCAGTTCCATTGTTAGTACAGGGTAACATAAGCCTCAAAACATAGCAAAACTTATCACCTCGCGGGGAAGATAAAATAACTCCAGCCCCTGAGCCTTCCAATTGCCTGGATCCATCAAAGTGTATCGTCCAATACGTATTGTATGGCTTTTCCTTAGGTGTTTGCAGCTCTGTCCAATCATTGATAAAATCCACCAAAGCTTGAGATTTGATGGCTGCCCTGGGCACATATTTCAGATGATGAGGCCTAAGCTTAGTTGCCCACTTAGCAACCCGGCCCGTGGCTTCTCTGTTTTGAATGATATCCCCTAAAGCCGCAGAACTGACCATGGTGATTGGATGCCCAAGGAAATAATGCTTGAGCTTGCGGCTGGCCATGAACACTCCAAACACCAGCTTCTGCCAATGCGGGTATCTCTGCTTAGACTCCATCAAGACTTCACTGACATAATAAGCCGGCCGCTGGACTGGATACTCTTTTCCCACCTCCTTGCACTCGACGACTACTACTACGCTAACAACCTTGTTATTAGCCGCCACGTACAGGAGCAAAGGCTCTTTGTCAATTGGAGCAGCTAAGACAGGCGACTCAGCCAATTGCTTCTTAAGCACCTCAAAAGCGTCATTAGCAGCATCGCTCCAGACGAAGTGATCAGTCTTCTTCATCATCTGATATAAGGGAATAGCTTTCTCGCCAAGGCAGCTTATAAACCGGCTCAGGGCTGCAATACGACCCGCCAGACATTGAACATCATTGATACATGCCGGCTTAGAGAGAGAGGTAATGGCCTCAATCTTCTCTAGGTTAGCCTCGATCCCCCTTTCAGACACCAGAAAGCCTAGCAACTTTCCTGCTAGCACACCAAAGACATACTTGGCTGGGTTAAGCATCATCTTGTATACCCAGAGATTGTCAAAGATTTCCTTCAGATCATCAAGCAAGGTTTCCTTCTTCCTTGACTTAATCACAATGTCATCCACATAAGCATGAACGTTGCGCCCAATCTGGCCGTGGAAACAATTCTGAGCACAACGCTGGTAAGTCGCCTAAGCACTCTTAAGCCCAAAAGGCATAGACACATAACAAAAAGCTCCAAAGGGTGTGATGAAGGTTGTCTTCTCCTGATCTTCCACTGCCATTTTGATCTGATGATAACCAGAATAAGCATCCAGGAAACACAAACTCTCACAACCCGCCGTGGCATCAATGATTTGGTCAATGTGAGGCAGAGCAAACGGATCAGCCGAACACGCCTTGTTAAGATCTGTGTAATCAACACACATACGCCAAGTGCCATTCCTCTTAAGCACCAACATAGGTTTAGCCAACCACTGAGGGTGGAACAACTCAATTATGAACCCGGCAGCTAAGAGCCGGGCCACTTCCTCTCCAATAGCCTTACGCCTCTCCTCATTAAAACAACTGAGGAACTGGTGAACATGTTTCATCTTAGGATCAACATTAAGGTGATGCTCAGCGAATTCTCTCGGTACACCCGACATGTCAGAAGGTTTCCATGCAAAGATGTCCCGATTCTCATGGATGAACTCGATGAGTGCGTTTTCCTATATGGGATCCATCCCTGTCCCAATGGTGAACTACTGAGAAGAGTCACCAGGGACAAAGTCAACTTGTTGTGTATCCTTTGCTGACTTAAACTTGAGTGGCGGGTCTGTCTCTGTAGTGGGCTTCTTCAGAGGGGTTAGATCAGCCGGGTCAACATTATCTTTATAATACTTGAGCTCCTCCGTAGCACAAGCTGATTCTGCGTAAGCCGCATCTCCTTCCTCGCACTTTAGGGCGAGTTTGTGATTCCCATGAATTGTGATTGTCCCCTCTGGCCCTGGCATTTTGAGCTGCAAATACACATAACAAGGGCGAGCCATGAACTTGGCATAAGCCGGCCATCCAAATAAGGCATGATAAGGACTCTTGATCTTGACCACCTCAAGCCACAGTGTCTCTGCTCTGTAATTAAACTCATCACCAAAAGCCACTTCCAGAGCAATCTTTCCCACAGGGTAGGCCGACTTGCTAGGCACCACTCCATGAAAAACCGTGGAAGACGGCTTGAGATCCTTGTCTGTCAGACTCACACGTCGAAAGGTATCATAGTACAATATGTTGACGCTGCTACCACCATCCATGAGGGGCTACCACTAGTGCCAGATGACCTGGATCATCGACCAGGGGCGGGTGATCCGCATGGCTCCATGTGATCGGCTGCTCCGACCATCATAAGTACTGCGGCACCGCCGGCTCAACCGCATTGACTGCTCGCTTATGGACCTTCCGGTCATGCTTGCATGTATTCGTAGTGAAGAGATGATACTGGCCACTATTAAGCTGCTTCGGATTACTCTGATACCCTGACTGATTGTTTTGTTGCTGATTACCCTGACCAGACTATTGATTATGACCACCATGGTTACCTTGACCCTGATAGCCAGAATTTGAGCCGCCACCACCAAAGCCGGAACCCTGAAAATCGGATCCTGACCCGCCGGGCGGCCCATTATTATTACCATGATGTTGTTGAAGATTTTGGTTCCTAAACTCCCGCATGATATAACAATCCTTCCAAGCATGAGTAGACGGCTTGTTAGGATAATTGTGCTTTGGACAGGGGTCATTGAGCATTGCCTCAAGATTTATAGGCTTTCCTCCATTGAAAGGCGGCTTGCCATTACCATTACGACGTTGATTCTTAAACCCAACATTTGTGTTTGCCACAAAATCTGACCCACCATCGGAGTACTTACGCTTCCCCCCATTGCCTTGGTTATTCTGATTACCATGCTGAGCCGAGGCATGTTGCTGCTGGCCCTTGCCACCGCCGTTTTTCTTGCCCTTACTAGATTTATCATCGTCAGAACCCGGATCCTTTGTAGTATCAGAGTCGCCATACCTGGTAAGTACATCCATAAGCTTGCCCATGTCTGTACACTTGCGCTTAAGCCGTCCTAGCTTCTACTTAAGGGGGTCAAAGTGACAGTTTTTCTCCAAGAGAAGCACAGCTTGAGCCGCCCCAATACTATCCGAAGAGTGTATGATGGTCGCGACCCGGCGAGCCCAATGATGGGCTGACTCATCGTCCCGCTGCACACAATGCTCCAAATCAACAATTGTCATTGGCTGCTTACAAGTTCCCTGAAAGTTCTTGATGAAGCTGTCCTTCAATTCCGCCCAGGTGTTGATAGAGTTGGGGGCAGATTCTTTAACCATGTACTAGCCGGCCCTTCCAACATCATAGTAAAATACTTAGCACATACTGCATCAATGACTTCTAGCATGTCCATGGCTAACTCATAGCTCTCAATCCAAGCTACCGGCTCAAGATCCACCGTGTAATTGGGCACCTTCCGAGGGCCCTTAAAATCCTTGGGCATGCGCTTGTTACGTAAAGCCGGCACTAGACACGGCACTCCAATGGTCCTAGAATTTGACCCGGCTCCCACAGAAGTTGAAGGGGTCACCGGGGGCTGCTGATAAGCCCCCTGGTTAACTGGCTCTGCCTCACGGCAGGCTCTTGCCTCGTCCATGATTGCTTGAGCATCTGTCCTTGGATTAAGGGGCGGGTTACATCGTTGCTCACTACTGGAGACCGCGTGCGACTCAACACGCCGGCTGTAACTACGACTCGGGAGGGGAGTTGAGTGCACACAATAACGACTATATGAATACTTCTCCTGTTGTGTAATCGCCGTTTGAAGAAGCTCAATGGCGTTCTGTGCTTCCACTGCAATGGGCGACTCACCAATAATAGGGAGCGCATTGAGCCGGGTAGTCGCCGCTACCATGTTATCCACCAGGTTAGAAAAGTGAACCAGCGGTGTTGCGAAATGCTAAGGCGGGGTCTGGCCCCTGCGGGCCGGCTCTAGCTGATGAGGCTGAGCCGCCGCCCTATTCCTGGGTGCCTCCGCGGTTGATGGGGATATAACCAGTGCTCCTGGAGTACTTGATCCTGCCCCTGGCGTGTTGAACAGATTCATGGGTTTATAATTTAAGGGCAAATGGGTCTGGTGCCTCCTCCGAAAGACCACATTGGAGGCATTTTGATCCAGACTTAAACGCCAAGCCTCTGCCTTCAGGTGCTCTGATTCAGCATTAATCTAAGCCTGTACCATCGCCATCCGGGTGTTTTCAGCATTGATATCTTCCCGGGCCTTGGTCATCTGCTCCCAAAGCTTCGCGATCTGTGTGATACGCTCCGCTTGGTTTTCCGCCGTGACCTCAGTCCCCATTAAGGTCATCAAAGCATCCATCAACTCAAAAAAGACTTGAGCCGGAGGCCTGACTGAGCCGGACCCTAAGGGGTCGGTTGCTACTATTGCTCTGGCCATTGTGTTGTTGAGAGCCGGCGTCGTGCCTCCATGAAGATGGTGGCTTGGCACGGCGCCTCGTAGGGGTCCAGAATACTATCACCATCAGAACAGCCCCCAAGCCCGCCGTCTTGAAGCTGGTAGATTGATTTCGTCTCTCCGATCGAGGACTCATCACCTTGTGTGAAGCCCATGAAGACATGCTTCTGACCGGCTTCGATCCGGGCAGGTTGCATGCGCCGAGCCGGCTCAACGAGGTCGATGGAGATGTCCGGCTCAGGTTCAGATCCGCAGATCTTGGCGATGAAGACGTGGATTCTGCCGAAGGGGACCCGGTACCCATATTCGATTGAGTCGGCCTCGGGCCCCTGATAACCAACAAGTATAGGGGATCGCAACTATTTTCGAGGGTAGAGTATTCAACCCAAATTTATTGATTCAACACAAGGGGAGCCAAAGAATAATCTCGAGTAATAGCAGCTGAGTTGTCAATTCAACCACACCTGAAAGACTCAATATCTGCAACAAAGTTTTTAGTAGCAAAGTAGTATGGAAGTAGCGGCAACGATGGTAAAAGTAATAGTAATAGTTTTGTAGCAATTGTAACAGTGGCAACAACAAAGTAACTTAGCTTGTAGGGAACAGAGGCTTGCGGCGGCGGAAAAGTATTTTGGTGGACGCTTCTGATGTTTGGGGAATAATTGAGAATATATAAAGGTGGAATTTGTTGGGAAACGTTGCATGGAAAACAAAAAAAATTATATGCACACGCAATGATCTATCCATGGAGATGCATAGCAATGAGGGGGAGAGTGTGTCTACGTACCCTCGTAGACCGTAAGCGGAAGCGTTTCAGAACGCGGTTGATGTAGTCGAACTTCTTCGCGCTTCAACCGATCAAGTACCGAACGCACGTCACCTCCACGTTCTGCACACGTTCAGCTCGGTGACGTCCCTCACCTCCACGTCCAGCAAGATGTCGAGGTAGTAGATGAGTTCTATCAGCACGACGGCATGGTGACGGTGATGGTGAAGTGATCTCCGCGGGGCTTCGCCTAAGCACTATGAAAATATGACCGGGGGTGTAAACGGTGGAGGGGGGCGCCGCACACGGCTAGGCATTTGTCTGCGGTGTACTAGGCACCCCCCTCCCACATATATATAGGTGGGAGGGAGGGAGGAGCAGCCATAGGAGGCGCCCAAGTAGGAGGAATCCTACTTGGAGTCCCTCCCAAGCCGCCCCCCTGCCATATATAACCGAGGGGGAAGGAAAGAAAGGGGGAGAGGGAAGGAAGTGGGAATCCTAATCCACGCTTTCCTTTACCTTCTCCCCTTTCCTTCTCCTCCTTAGGCTGGCCTATATGGGGGGCGCACCAGCCCCTTATGGCTGGTGCGTTTCCCCTCTTGGCCCATAAGGCCCATATCTTTTGCCGGGGGTGCCCGGAACCCCTTCCGGTGACCCGATAACCCCCGAAACACTTCCGGTGTCTGAATACCATCGTCCTATATATCAATCTTTACCTCTCGACCATTTCGAGACTCCTCGTCATTTCCGTGATCTCATCCGGGACTCCGAACAACATTCGGTCACCAAATCACATAACTCATATAATACTATATCATCAACGAACGTTAAGCGTGCGGACCCTACGGGTTCGAGAACTATGTAGACATGATCGAGACACCTCTCCGGTCAATAACCAATAGTAGAACCTGGATGCCCATATTGGCTCCTACATATTCTACGAAGATCTTTATCGGTCGAACCGTTATGACAACATACGTAATTCCCTTTGACCATCGGTATGTTACTTGCCCGAGATTCGATCGTCGGTATCTTCATACCTAGTTCAATCTCGTTACTGGCAAGTCTCTTTACTCGTTCCATAATACATCACCTCGTGACTAACTCCTTAGTCATTTGCTTGCAAGCTTATGATGTGTATTACCGAGAGGGCCCAGAGATACCTCTCCGAAACTCGGAGTGACAAATCCTAATCTTGATCTATGCCAACTCAACAAACACCTTTGGAGATACCTGTAGAGCATCTTTATGATCACCCAGTTACGTTGTGACATTTGATAGCACACAAGGTATTCCTCCGGTATCTAGGAGTTGCATAATCTCATAGTCTAAGGAATATGTATTTGACATGAAGAAAGCAATAGCAATAAACTGAACGATCATTATGCTAAGCTAACGGATGGGTCTTGTCCATCACATCATTCTCCTAATGATGTGATCCCGTTATCAAATGACAACACATGGCCATGGTTAGGAAACCTTAACCATCTTTGATCAACGAGCTAGTCTAGTAGAGGCTTACTAGGGACACAGTATTTGTTTATGTATTCACACATGTATTTAAGTTTCTAATCAATACAATTCTAGCATGAATAATAAACCTTTATCATGAATAAGGAAATATAAAATATCAACTTTATTATTGCCTCTAGGGCATATTTCCTTCAGTCTCCCACTTGCACTAGAGTCAATAATCTAGTTCACATCGCCATGTGATTAACACCCATAGTTCACATTGTCATGTGACCAATACCCAAAGAGTTTACTAGAGTCAATAATCTAGTTCACATCGCCATGTGATTAACACCAAAGAGTACTAAGGTGTGATCATGTTTTGCTTGTGTGAGAAGTTTAGTCAACGGGTCTGCCACATTCAGATCCGTATGTATTTTGCAAATTTCTATGTCTATAATGCTCTGCATGGAGCTACTCTAGCTGATTGCTCCCACTTTCATTATGTATCCAGATTGAGACTCAGAGTCATCCGGATCAGTGTTAAAGCTTGCATCGACGTAACCCTTTACGACGAACTCTTTATCACCTCCATAACTGAGAAACATTTCCTTAGTCCTCTTAGGTAACTAAGGATAATTTTGACCGCTGTCCAGTGATCAACTCCTGGATCACTATTGTACCCCCTTGCCAAACTCAAGGCAAGGTACACAACAGGTCTGGTACACAGCATGGCATACTTTATAGAACCTATGGTCGAGGCATAGGGAATGACTTTCATTCTCTCTTTATCTTCTGCCGTGGTCGGATTGTGAGTCTTACTCAACTTCACACCTTGCAACACATGCAAGAACCCTTTCTTTGACGGATCTATTTTGAACTTCTTCAAAACTTTGTCAAGGTATGTGCTTTGCGAAAGTCCTATTAAGCGTCTCGATCTATCCCTATAGATCTTGATGCTCAATACGTAAGCAGCTTCACCGAGGTCTTTCATTGAAAAAATCTTATTCAAGTATCCTTTTTATGCTATCCAGAAATTCTATATCATTTCCAATCAACAATATGTCATCCACATATAATATTAGAAATGCTACAGAGCTCCCACTCACTTTTTTGTAAATACAGGCTTCACCATAAGTCTGTATAAAACCATATGCTTTGATCACCTTATCAAAGCGTATATTCCAACTCCGAGATGCTTGCACCAGTCCATAGATGGATCGCTGGAGCTTGCACACTTTGTTAGCATCTTTAGGATCGACAAAACCTTCTGGTTGCATCATATACAACTCTTCTTTAAGATATCCATTAAGGAATGCAGTTTTGACGTCCATTTGCCAAATTTCATAATTATAAAATGCGGCAATTGCTAACATGATTCAGACGGACTTAAGCATCACTACGGGTGAGAAAGTCTCATCGTAGTCAACCCCTTGAACTTGTCGAAAACCTTTTGCGGCAAGTCATGCTTTGTAGACAGTAACATTACTATCAGCGCCGGTCTTGTTCTTGAAGATCCATTTATTTTCTATGGATTGCCGATCATTGGGCAAGTCCACCAAAGTCCACACTTTGTTCTCATACATGGATCCTATCTCAGATTTCATGGCCTCAAGCCATCTGTAGGAATATGGGCTCATCATAGCTTCTTCATAGTTCGTAGGTTCGCCTTGGTCTAGTAACACGACTTCCAGAACAGGATTACCATACCACTCCAGTGTGGATCGTGCTCTGGTCGACCTACGAGGTTCAGTAGCAACTTGATCAGAAGTTTCATGATCATCATCATTTGCTTCCTCTCTAGTTGGTGTAGGCATCACGGGAACGGATTTCTCTGATGTGCTACTTTCCAATTCGAAAGAAGGTACAATTACCTCATCAAGTTCTACTTTCCTCCCACTCACTTCTTTTGAGAGAAACTCCTTCTCTAGAAAGGACCCATTCTTGGCAACAAAGATCTTGCCTTCGGATCTGTGGTAGAAGGTGTACCCAATTGTTTCCTTAGGGTATCCTATGAAGATGCACTTCTCCGATTTGGGTTCGAACTTATCAGGCTAAAGCCTTTTGACATAAGTGTCGCAACGCCAAACTTTTAAGAAACGACAGCTTAGGTTTCTAGCCAAACCATAGTTCATACGGTGTCATCTCAACGGATTTAGATGGTGCCCTATTTAACGTGAATGCGGCTGTCTCTAATGCATAACCCCAAAATGATAAAGGCACATCGGTAAGAGACATCATAGAACGCACCATATCTAATAAAGTACGGTTATGACGTTCGGATACACCATTACGCTGTGGTGTTCCAGGTGGCGTGAGTTGTGAAACAATTCCACATTGTTTTAAATGAAGGCCAAACTAGTAACTCAAATATTCGCCTCCGCGATCGGATCGTAGAAACTTTATTTTCTTGTTACGATGATTCTCAACTTCACTCTGAAATTCTTTGAACTTTTCAAATGTTTTAGACTTGTGTTTCATCGAGTAGATATACCCATATCTACTCAAATCATCAGTGAAGGTGAGAAAATAATGATACCCGCCACGTGCTTCAATACTCATCGGACCGCATACATCAGTATGTATTATTTCCAATAAGTCATTAGCTCGCTCCATTGTTTTGGAGAGCGGAGTTTTAGTCATCTTGCCTATGAGGCATGGTTCGCAAGTATCAAATGATTCATAATCAAGTGATTCCAAAAGTCCATCTGTATGGAGTTTCTTCATGCGTTTTACACCAATATGACCTAAACGGCTGTGCCACAAATATGTTGCACTATCATTATCAACTTTGCATCTTTTGGCGTCAATATTATGAATATGCGTATCACTATGATTGAGATTCAATAAACCATTTACATTGAATGTATGACCATAGAAGGTTTTATTCATGTAAACAGAACAATAATTATTCTCTGACTTAAATGAATAACTGTATCGCAATAAACATGATCTAATCATATTCATGCTCAACGCAAACACCAAATAACATGTATTTAGGTCCAACACTAATCCCTAAGGTAGAGGGAGTGTGCGATGATGATCTTATCAACCTTGGAATCACTTCCAACACACATCATCACTTCGCCATTAACTAGTCTCTGTTCATTTTGCAACTCCTGTTTCGAGTTACATAATCTTAGCAACTGAACCGGTATCAAATACCCAGGGGCTACTATGAACACTAGTAAAGTACACATCAATAATATGTATATCAAATATACCTTTGTTCACTTTGCCATCCTTCTTATCCGCCAAGTATTTGGGGCAGTTCCGCTTCCAGTGACCATTTCCTTTGTAGTAGAAGCACTCAGTCTCAGGCTTGGGTTCAGCTTTGGGCTTCTTCACGGGAGCGGCAACTTGCTTGCCATTCTTCTTGAAGTTCCCTTTCTTTCCCTTGCCCTTTTTTCTTGAAACTAGTGGTCTTGTTAACCATCAACACTTGATGCTCTTTATTGATTTCTACCTTCGTCGATTTCAGCATCGCGAAGAGCCCGGGAATCATTTTCGTCATCCCTTGCATATTACAGTTCATCATGAAGTTCTAGTAGCTTGGTGATAGTGACTAGAGAACTCTGTCAATCACTATCTTATCTGGAAGATTAACTCCCACTTGATTCAAGTGATTGTAGTACCCAGACATTCTGAGCACATGCTCACTGGCTGTGCTATTCTCCTCCATCTTGTAGGCAAAGTACTTGTCAAAGGTCTCATACCTCTCGACACGGGCATGAGTCTGAAATACCAATTTCAGCTCTTGGAACATCTCATATGCTCCGTGGCGTTCAAAACGTTTTTGAAGTCCCGGTTCTAAGCTGTAAAGCATGGCGCACTAAACTATCAAGTAGTCATCATATCGAGCTTTGCCAAACGTTCGTAACGTCTGCATCTGCTCCTACAATAGGTCTATCACCTAGCGGTGCATCAAGGACATAATTCTTCTGTGCAGCAATGAGGATAATCCTCAGATCACGGACCCAGTCCGCATCATTGCTACTATCATCTTTCAACTTAGTTTTCTCTAGGAACATATCAAAATAAAATAGGGGAGCTATACGCGAGCTATTGATCTACAACATAGATATGCAAAAACTATCAAGATTAAGTTCATGATAAATTAAGTTCAATTAATCAAATTACTAATGAACTCCCACTTAAATCAACATCCCTCAAGTTGTCTAAGTGATACATGATCCATATCAACTAAACCAAGTCCGATCATCACGTGAGATGGAGTAGTCTTCAATGGTTAACATCTTCATGTTGATCATATCAACTATATGTCTCATGTTCGACCTTTCGGTCTCCAGTGTTCCGAGACCATGTCTGTACATGCTAGGCTCGTCAAGTTTAACCCAAGTATTCTGCATGTGCAAAACTGTCTTACACCCGTTGTATGTGAACGTAGAGTCTATCACACTCGGTCATCACGTGGTGTCTCGAAACGATGAACTGTAGCAATGGTGCATACTCTGGGAGAACACTTTTACCTTGAAATTTAGTGAAGGGATCATCTTATAATGCTACCGCCATACTAAGCAAAATAAGATGTATAAAAGATAAACATCACATGCAATCAAAATATGTGACATGATATGGCCATCATCATCTTGTGCTTTTGATCTCCATCTCCAAAGCATCGTCATGATCTCCATCGTCACCGGCTCGACACCTTGATCTCCATCGTTGCGTCATGGTCGTCTTGCCAACTATTGCTTCTACAACTATTGCTAACTCATAGCGATAAAGTAAAGCAATTACATGGTGTTTGCATTTCATATAATAAATAGACAACCATAAGGCTCCTGCCGGTTGCTTGATATCTTACAAAACATGCTCATCTCATACAATAACGTATATCACATCATGTCTTGACCATATCACATCACAACATACCCTGCAAAAACAAGTTAGACGTCCTCTACTTTGTTGTTGCAAGTTTTACGTGGCTGCTACGGGTTTCTAGCAAGAACCATTCTTACCTACGGCAAAAACCACAACGGTGATTCATCAAGTTTGCTGGTTTAACCTTCTTCAAGGACTAGCCGTAGTCAAATTCGATTCAACTAAAGTGGGAGAAACAGACACCCGCCAGCCACCTTTATGCAAAACTAGTTGCATGTCAGTCGGTGGAACCGGTCTCATGTGCGCGGACATGTAAGGTTGGTCTGGGCCGCTTCATCCCACAATACCGCCGAATCAAAATAAGACATTGGTGGTAAGCAGTATGACTATCACCGCCCACAACTCTTTGTGTTCTACTCGTGCATATCATCTACGCATAGACCTAGCTCTAACGCCACTGTTGGGAAACGTTGCATGGAAAACAAAAAAAATTCTATGCACACACAATGATCTATCCATGGAGATGCATAGCAACGAGGGGGAGAGTGTGTCTACGTACCCTCGTAGACCGTAAGTGGAAGCGTTTCACAACGCGGTTGATGTAGTCGAACTTCTTCGCGCTTCAACCGATCAAGTACCGAACGCACGGCACCTTCGCGTTCTGCACACGTTCAACTCGGTGACGTCCCTTGCCTTCTTGATCCAGCAAGATGTCGAGGTAGTAGATGAGTTCCGTCAGCACGACGGCGTGGTGACGGTGATGGTGAAGTGATCTCCGCAGGGCTTCGCCTAAGCAATACGAAAATATGACCGGGGGTGTAAACGGTGGAGGGGGGCGCCGCACACGGCTAGGCAATTGTCTGGGGTGTGTTGGGCGCCCCCCTCCCACATATATATATAGGTGGGAGGGAGGGAGGATCAGCCATAGGAGGCGCCCAAGTAGGAGGAATCCTACTTGGAGTCCCTCCCAAGCCGCGCCCCCCCCCTGCCATATATAACCGAGGGGGAAGGAAAGAGGGGGGGAGAGGGAAGGAAGTGGGAATCCTAATCCACACTTTCCTTTCCCTTCTCCCCTTTCCTTCTCCTCCTTAGGCTGGCCTAAATGGGGGGCGCACCAGCACCTTGTGGCTGGTGCGTTTCCCCTCTTGGCCCACAAGGCCGATATCTTTTGTCGGGGGTGCCCGGAACCCCTTCCGGTGACCCGATAAGTACCCGGTAACCCCCGAAACACTTCCGGTGTCCGAATACCATCGTCCTATATATCAATCTTTACCTCTCAACCATTTCAAGACTCCTCTTCATGTCCGTGATCTCATCCGGGACTCCGAACAACATTCGGTCACCAAATCACATAACTCATATAATACTATATCGTCAACGAACATTAAGCGTGCGGACCCTACGGGTTCGAGAACTATGTAGACATGACCGAGACACCTCTCCAGTCAATAATCAATAGCGGAACCTGGATGCCCATATTGGCTCCTACATATTCTACGAAGATCTTTATCGGTCGAACCGTTATGACAACATACGTGGTTCCCTTTGTCCATCGGTATGTTACTTGCCCGAGATTCGATCGTCGGTATCTTCATACCTAGTTCAATCTCATTACCGGCAAGTCTCTTTACTCGTTCCGTAATACATCACCTCGTGACTAACTCCTTAGTCATTTGCTTGCAAGCTTATGATGTGTATTACCGAGAGGGCCCAGAGATACCTCTTCGAAACTCGGAGTGACAAATCCTAATCTTGATCTATGCCAACTCAACAAACACCTTCGGAGATACCTGTAGAGCATCTTTATGATCACCCAGTTACGTTGTGACGTTTGATAGCACACAAGGTATTCCTCCGGTATCCGGGAGTTGCATAATCTCATAGTTGAAGGAATATGTATTTGACATGAAGAAAGCAATAGCAATAAACTGAACGATCATTATGCTAAGCTAACGGGTGGGTCTTGTCCATCACATCATTCTCCTAATGATGTGATCTTTTTATCAAATGACAACACATGTCCATGGTTAGGAAACCTTAACCATCTTTGATCAACGAGCTAGTCTAGTGGAGGCTTACTAGGGACACAGTATTTGTTTATGTATTCACACATGTATTTAAGTTTCCGATCAATACAATTCTAGCATGAATAATAAATCTTTATCATGAATAAGGAAATATAAAATAACAACTTTATTATTGCCTCTAGGGCATATTTCCCTCAGAATTAGGGTTGGAGGACACCCGAGGCCCGAGGGGTCCACAAGCCCTCAAGGCGCCCCCTTGGGGCGCGCCCTAGAGGCTTGTGGCCTCCTCGGGACTCTTCTGGCCCTCTCTCCAAGTCACATAGGTGTCTTCTGGCCCAAGAAAAAGCATCGTAAAGTTTTATTCTGTTTGGACTCCGTTTGATATTCCTTTTCTGTAAAAGTCAAAAACAAGGAAAAAAACAGAAACTGGCACTGGGCTCTAGGTTAATAGGTTAGTCCCAAAAATAATATAAAATAGCATATTAATGCATATAAAACATTCAAAACAGATAATATAATAGCATGGAACAATCAAAAATTACGGATATGTTGGAGACGTATCAAGCATCCCCAAGCTTAATTCCTGTTCGTCCTCGACTAGGTAAATGATAAAAACAGAATTTTTGATGTGGAATGCTACCCAACATATTTATCAATGCAATCTTCATTATTGTGGCAAGAATGTTCAAATCCATAAGATTCAAAACAAAAGTTTAATATTGACATAAAAACAATAATACTTCAAGCATACTAATAAAGCAATCATGTCTTCTCAAAATAACATGGCCAAAGAAAGTTATCCCTACAAAATCATATAGTCTAGCTATGCTCCATCTTCATCACACAAAGTATTTCATCATGCACAACCCCGATGACAATCCAAGCAATTGTTTCATACTTTTGGTGTTCTCAAACTTTTTAAACTTTCACGCAATACATGAGCGTGAGCCATGGATATAGCACTATAGGTGGAATAGAATATGGTGGTTGTGGAGAAGACAAAAAGGAGAAAGTCTCACATCAACTAGGCAAATTAATGGGCTATGAAGATGCCCATCAATTGATATCGATGCAAGTGAGTAGGGATTGCCATGCAACAGATGCGCTAGAGCTATAAGTGTATGAAAGCTCAAAAAGAAACTAAGTGGGTGTGCATCCAACTTGCTTGCTCAAGAAGACCTAGGGCAATTTGAGGAAGCCCATCATTGGAATAAAGCCAAGTTCTATAATGAAAAATTCCCACTAGTATATGAAAGTGACAAAATAGGAGACTCTCTATCATGAAGATCGTGGTGCGACATTGAAACACAAGTGTGGAAAAAAGGATAGTAACATTGTCCCTTCTCTTTGTTTTTTTGTTTGGGCTTCTTTGGCCCCTTTTTTTTTTATTTGGGCTTCTTTGGCCTCTTTTATTTTTTATAAAGTCCAGAGACTCATCCCAACTTGTGAGGGAATCATAGCTTCCATCATCCTTTCCTCACATGGGACAATGCTCTAATAATAATGATCAACACACTTTTATTTACTTACAACTCAAGAATTACAACTCGATACTTAGAACAAAATATGACTCTATATGAATGCCTTCGGTAGTGTACCAGGATGTGCAATGATCAAGAGTGACATGTATAAAAAATATGAACGATGGCCTTGCCACAAATACTATGTCAACTACATGATCATGCAAAGCAATATGACAATGATGGTGCGTGTCATAATAAAACGGAACGGTGGAAGTTGCATGGCAATATATCTTGGAATGGAAATGGAAATGCCATAATAGGTAGGTATGGTGGCTGTTTTGAGGAAGGGTATATGGTGGGTTTAATGCACTGGCAAAAGTTGCGCGGTACTAGAGAGGCTAGCAATGGTGGAAGGGTGCGAGTGCATATAATCCATGGACTCAACATTAGTCATAAAGAACTCACATACTTATTGCAAAAAAATTATTAGCCATCAAAACAAAGTACTACACGCATGCTCCTAGGGGGATAGATTGGTAGGAAAAGACCATCGCTCATCCCCGACCACCACTCATAAGGAAGACAATCAAAAAATAAATCATGCTCCGACTTCATCACATAACGGCTCACCATACGTGCATGCTACGGGAATCACAAACTTTAACACAAGTATTTCTACTAATCCACAATTAATCACTAGCATGACTCTAATATCACCATCATTATATCTCAAAACAAATGCAAGGAATCAAACTTCTCATCTATTCAATGCTCTTTATACGAAAGTTTTTATTATATCCCTCTTGGATGCCCATCATATTAGGACTAAATTCATAACCTAAGCAAATTACCATGCTGTTTAAAGACTCTCAAAATGATATAAGTGAAGCATGAGAGTTCAACAATTTCTATAAAATAAAGCCACCGCCGTGCTCTAAAAGATATAAGTGAAACACTAGAGCAAACTGCCTAGCTCAAAAGATATAAGTGAAGCACATAGAGTATTCTAATAAATTCATGATTAAAGTGTGTCCCTCTAAAAAGGTGTGTGCAGCAAGGATGATTGTGGCAAACTAAGACTCATATCATACAAGACGCTCCAAGCAAAACACATATCATGTGGTGAATAAAAATATAGCCTCAAGTAAATTTACCGATGGATTGAAGACGAACGAGGGGATGCCATCCGGGGCATCCTCAAGCTTAGATTCTTGGTTGTCCTTGAATATTACCTTGGGGTGCCTTGTAAATCCCCAAGCTTAGGCTCTTGGCACTCCTTATTCCATAGTCCATCAAATCTTTACCCAAAACTTGAAAACTTCACAACACAAAACTCAACAGAAAACTCGTAAGACCCGTTAGTATAATAAAATAAATCACCACTTTAGGTACTGTTGTGAAATCATTCTAAATTTATATTGGTGTTATATATACGGTATTACAACTTCTCCATGGTTCATACCCTCCGATACTACCCATAGATTCATCAAAATAAGCAAACAACACATAAGAAACAGAATCTGGCAAAAACAGAACAGTCTGTAGTAACCAGAATATTAATCATACTTATGTAACTCAAAAAATTCTGAAATGTTAGAACAACAGATTCAATTCATATATAAATCTTTTGTAAAAAATGCAGAATTTTTCCACGCTCCAGTGAATTTAAACAATTCTGTTACTGGACGCAAAAGTTTCTGTTTTTCAGCAAAACCAAATCAACGATATTACCAAAGCATCCCAAAGGTCTCTCTTGTCTCAAACACTAATTAAAACACCAAAACACAACTACTACAGAGGTAATAATGTGTATTTTCATTAAAACATAAAATAAAAATATTGGGTTGTCTCCCAACAAGCGCTTTTCTTTAAAGCCTTTTAGCTAGGCGTTGATAATTTTAATGATGCTCACATGAAAAATAGCAAGTGAAACACGAAGAGAGCATCATGAAGCATGTGAGAAACAAGTTTAAGTCTAACATACTTCCTATTCATAGGCATTTTATAGGGAAAATGTTTAACAAGACAAGCAAAAACTAGCATATGCAAGGAAGAAGAAAGAAACAATAGCAATCTCAACATAACGAGAGTTAATTTAGTAACATGAAAATTTCTAAAACCATATTTTCCTCTCTCATAATAATTGCATGTGATATCATATTCAAATTCAACAATATAACTATCACGTAATATATTCTCTAGTTGTTCCACATGCATGCAAAGTTGACACTCTTCCAAAATAGTGGGATTAACATAGAATAAAGTCATTACTTCTCCAAGCCCACTTTTATCAAAAATTACATAAGATTGATCAAACTCCAAAGTAGTGGGATCATTATTTCCTAAAGTTGACACTCTTCCAAACCCACTTTCAATATTATTGCAAACATTATTATCATGAGGCTTAAATAAATTTTCAAGATCATAAGAAGCATTATCACCCCAATCATGATCATTGCAATAAGTAGTGGACATAGCAAAACTAGCATCCCCAAGCTTGGGGTTTTGCATATTATTAGCACAATTGACATTAATAGAATTTATAATAACATCATTGCAATCATGCTTTTCACTCAAGGAGCTATCGTGAATCACTTTATAAATTTCTTCTTTTAGCACTTCATCACAATTTTCAGATTCACAAATTTCAAGAAAAACTCCATAAAGATAATCTAGTGCACTCAACTCACTAGCAATTGGTTCATCATAATTGGATCCTTTAAAAAGATTAGCAAGTGGATGAGGATCCATAAACTTTTTGCTTCCTGATTTTCAATAAACACACAATTATACCAAGCGAACGAGCAAACAAACCAAATAAGACATAAAGGCAAACGAAAAGACGAACGGAAAGAAGGCGAATAAAAAGGCAAATATTTTTGTGTTTTTCTGAAAATGTTTTAGAGTTGGGGGAGAGGAAAACGAGAGGCAAATGGCAAATAATGTAAGTGCAAGAGATGAGAGTTTGTGATGGGTACCTGGTAGGCTTGATGTAGAACCTCCCGAGCAACGGCGCCAGAAATTCTTCCTGCTACTTCTTGAGCTTGCGTTGATTTTTTTCCTTGAAGAGGAAAGGGTGATGCAGCAAAGTAGAGATAAGTATTTCTCTCAGTTAAGAACGAAGGTATCAATCCAGTAGGAGGCACAAGCAAGTCTCCAATCTATGCACCTGCACAAACTAACAAACACTTGCACACAACGCGAAAAAGGGGTTGTCAATCCCTTCACGATCACGAACAAGAGTGAGATCTAATAGAGATAGGTATAAAAGATAAATAAAAGAGCAAAGTAAAGTAAATATAAATAAATTGCAGCAGTGTATTTTTGGGTTTTTTGGTTTATAGATCCGAAAATATATGATGGAAAATAGACCCCGGGGCCATAGGTTTCACTAGAGGCTTCTCTCTTGAAAGAAAAAATACGGTGGGGAAACAAATTACTGTTGAGCAATTGATAGAAAATCGCATAGTTATGACGATATCTAAGGCAATGATCATGAATATAGGCATCATGTCCGTCACAAGTAGACCGAAACAATTCTGTATCTACTACTATTACTCCACACATCGACCGACTCCTGCCTGCATCTAGAGTATTAAGTTCATAAGAACAGAGCAACGCTTTAAGTAAGATGACATGATGTAGAGGGATAAACTCAAGCAATATGACATAAACCCCGTCTTTTTATCCTTGATGGCAACAATACAATACGTGCCTCGCTACCCCTTCTATCACTGGGTGAGGACACCGCAAGATTGAACCCAAAACTAAGCACCTCTCCCATTGCAAGAAAAACCAATCTAGTTGGCCAAACCAAACTGATAGTTCGAAGAGAAATACAAAGATATCTTAATCATGCATAAAAGAGCTCAGAGAAGACTCAAATAATATTCATAGATAATCTGATCATAAATCCACAATTCATCGGATCTCAACAAACACACCGCAAAATAAGATTACATTAGATAGAACTCCAAGAACATCGAGGAGAACATGGTATTGAAGATCAAAGAGAGAAGAAGCCATCTAGCTACTAGCTATGGACCCGTAGGTCTGTGGTAAACTACACACGCATCATCGGAAGGGCAGCAAGGTTGATGTAGAGGCCCTCCGTGATCGAATCCCCCTCCGGCAGGGTGCCGAAAAAGGCCCCAAGATGGGATCTCACGGGAACAGAGGCTTGCGGCGGCGGAAAAGTATTTTGGTGGACGCTTCTGATGTTTGAGGAATATTTGAGAATATATAGAGGTGGAATTAGGGTTGGAGGACACCCGAGGGGCCCACAAGCCCTCAGGGTGCGCCCCCCTGGGGCGCGCCCTAGAGGCTTGTGGCCTCCTCGGGACTCTTCTGTCCCTCTCTCCAAGTCGCGTAGGTGTCTTCTGGTCCAAGAAAAATCATCGTAAAGTTTTATTCCGTTTGGACTCCGTTTGATATTCCTTTTCTGTAAAAGTCAAAAACAAGGGAAAAACAAAAACTAGCACTGGGCTCTAGGTTAATAGGTTAGTCCCAAAAATAATATAAAATAGCATAGTAATGCATATAAAACATCCAAAACAGATAATATAATAGCATGGAACAATAAAAAATTATAGATACGTTGGAGACGTATCAATGCTCACCGCCGGGAATGATTAATTCCTTCGTAGGCTCGCTACTCTAGTCGGTGAGGAGTTGGATGAGATTCATCATGTAGTCGAGTTAGTTTTGTTAGGGCTTGATCCTTAGTATCCATTATGTTTTGAGATTGGTGTTGCTATGACTTTGCCATGCTTAATGCTTGTCACTTTGGGCCCGGGTGCCATGATTTCATATCTGAACCGTTTATGTTATCACCATTATATCTATGTTCTAGATCCGATCTTGCAAGTTATATGCACCTGCTACATGTTATGATCCGCATACCCCAATGTGACAATAATTGGGATTCTTTCCGGTGATGACCGTAGTTTGAGGAGTTCATGTATTCACTATGTGTTAATGCTTTGTTCCAGTTCTCAATTAAAAGGAGGTCTTAATATCCCTTAGTTTCCTTATGGACCCTGCTGCCACGGGAGGGTATGACAAAAGATGTCATGCAAGTTCTTTTCCATAAGCACGTATGACTATTTACGGAATACATGCCTACATTATATTTATGAACTGGAGCTAGTTCTGTGTCGCCCTAGGTTATGACTGTTATATGATGAATATTATCCAACGTAATCACCGATCCAACGCCTACGAGTTTTTCACATATTGTTCTTGCTAAGTTACTATTGCTATTGCTACTGTTACAACTGCTACAAAACTGTTACTGCTGCTACCGTTACCACTGCTATCATTACTACTACTATCAAACTATCATACTACTATGCTACCGATCACTTTGCTGCAGATATTTAATCTCTAGGTGTGGTTGAATTGACAACTCAACTGCTAATACTTACAAATATTCTTTGGCTCCCCTTGTGTCGAATCTACAAATTTGGGTTGAATACTCTACCCGCGAAAACTGTTGCGATCCCCTATACTTTTGGGTTATCAATGTCCCACATGAGTCGCTAGCTGAACTTGAATGGTACCATGGGTTACCATCTGATGTTGGGAAATCAAAGATGGAGTCTTCAAGTACCTTAAAGACAGAGTGTGGGCTAAGGTGCAAGGGTGGATTGAGAAGTGCATGGCGGCGGCCGGAAGAGAAGTGCTTATAAAATCTGTGGCACAAGCCATCCCCACCTTTTCGATGTCCTGCTTCCTGTTGCCATGGGGTTTATGTCAACACATTGATATGATGCTTAGGAAGTTCTTTTGGGGCAGTAGGACCGGAGAGAGGAAGGTTGCTTGGGTATCATGGGAGACTCTTACTATGCCAAAGTATTTGGGAGGCCTGGGTTTTTGAGACACACATGTGTTCAATCTTGCGATGCTTGCAAAACAATCTTGGAGACTACTGCAAGAACCAGACTTTCTCAGCGCTAAAATTTTAAAGGCAGTGTATTTTCCTAGCTCCGAGCTGCTGGACGCAGAGCTCGGGAGTCACCCTTCTCAGATTTGGAGAGCCATATGCGAGGGCACCTCTGCTTTAAAACAGGGTCTTATACGGAGGATTGGTGATGGGCAAAGCACGAGTATTTGGAATGACAACTAGATTCCGGGGGATCATATGCTACGAGTTGTACATCCACGTAGCCTACACCCGTCTGAACTAGTCTCCGAGCTTATTGACCATGCTAACAAGTGTTGGGACAGGAACAAGGTGCGTGAACATATTTGAGGAAATTGATGTCCATAAAGTGTTGAATATCCCATTGAGTGTTTACAACAGACCGGATGATTGGACCTGGCATTATGAGCAGTCTGGTAACTTCACAGTAAGGTTAGCTTATAGGCTGCTCATGGAAACTAAAAGGTTCCGCGGGGACTGGTTATATGAAGTCCTTGGAAACTCAGATACTAGTGGTAATATGAAGCAGTGGAAAAAACTCTAGAGTCTGAAATTGCCGGCAAAATTGTGAAACTTTTGCTTGGCGTCTAGCCAGAAATTCAGTACCCACAGAGGCTGTTCGTCACCACCGTAACATGGCAGATTCGAGTGTTTGTCCGATTTGTAATTCAGCTGAGGACAATTGGAAGCATGCCTTGGTCCAGTGCCCTATGGCAAAGAGTGCATGGTCTCTAGTTGACGAGGAGCTGGTCGAACACATGATAGCCTGTAAGGGCATGTACAATGGTAGCATATGGATACAGATGCCCCATGACAGAAAGTAGTTTGAGGCATCTATATTTATTTTTTCTCTTCAATGCAAGCTATCACTAGTGGGCCTCATTAATAAATAGAAGATAAAGGCTCTAGTATACATGCATCTCTACTTTTCACTCCAACCTTTTCAGCTTTTGACACAGGACCACACTTTTTCTCTCCAAGCACCCGCCTCCTGCAGAGGATCCCGCTTCCCTATCCGAACCTACTTTATCTGTTATCCGATCCTACATGGCATGTGAGGCATCACCCTGGGGCTATGCATTGTACATGCCCTAATCATACGAACGCAAAGCTATGGCTTATTGAACTTCATGAATCAATGGGACAAGAGATTTTTGTGAAGCTGATGGTGACATTATGGTCAATCTGGTGGGTGCGAAGAAAGGCTATTCATGAGGATCTATTTCAGTCTCCACTGACTACATTTTCTATTATCCAAAGGTACTTGCTTGATCTGCAGATTTTAAAAACAGGAATCCCAAGGCAGAAACCAAATGTGGCTGCTCTCAACCCCAAGTGGATCGCCCTAGCAACTGGGAGTGTTAAAGTGCATGCGGATGCTGCTGTCGGTAGAAACGGCAACCGGGGAGCAGTGCCAGTGATATGTCGGAATGAATCGGGTGTCTATTTGGGTGCTTCTGCA
This sequence comes from Thinopyrum elongatum, assembly GCA_011799875.1. Taxonomy (NCBI): domain Eukaryota; kingdom Viridiplantae; phylum Streptophyta; class Magnoliopsida; order Poales; family Poaceae; genus Thinopyrum; species Thinopyrum elongatum. The sequence continues at coordinate 318,348,229 of CM022301.1, forward strand.
ATATCTTTTCAGGAGATGGTAGATCCGGAGGTTCTTTAAGCTTTGGCAGGGATGGAGGTGCTATCTTTAGCAGCGGATCTGGGTTGCCAGAAAGTTGTGGTTGCTACTGATTGCATGGCAACGATCACACATCTGAATTGTGATTACAGAGGACCTTCAGCAGCAACTATCCAAGATATCAAGGGAACAAGGCATGATTTTGCTTCGGTTGATTTCATCCATGAGAAGCGGGAGCTGAATCTTGAAGCTCATAAATTATCTAAAGCATCGACTACTTTAGCTTTTGGCCGCCATGTTTGGCTTTCTATTTTTTCAGACTTTATCTATATCCCTGAACTCATTCCTAGTTAATTAAAGTTGCTTTACCTATAAAAAAAGGTTTTGTGAGATTCTAAAAAAAGGTTTTGTGGTGCTAAACATATCCAAATGAATTTTTAAAATACCATAAAATTCACACTAATACCTGGACTCATATGGAGTCATGTAAACTTTTTATTTATCCCAGATAATTTTAAACAATATTTAGTTTATATTATAAAGTCAACTTGGGAAAGAAAAATATTCTCTAAACATTTTTCGTGTTTATTAAATTTTCAAAAATATTTTTATGAACTACAAACAACTATTCAGAACATTTCCCAATTATTTTTGAATTAAAGAAGTCATATTATCTTCTTTCCTTTGTTTTCTTTTAAATTGTTACGTGTTTGAATATTCAAAATCCAAATGTACTTGGAAGTGTAACCAAAATCCGAATGGATAACTTTGGGAAAGTCATTCCCTCTCTATTGAAATTTTCAAATAACTTATCAAAAGTTTCAAAGTCCACTCAATTTCAAACAACATCACAACAAAATAATCAAAACTTACTTAATTTATATAACATTCAAACATTTAGAATTTTGGGATGTTACAATACTCCATGGTGTCACGCATGGCGTCCCTCCACAGGGGCAAGCGGATGCGTATGCCCATAAGAAAAAAGAGATGTGTTATTTTTTTTTGTATTCTGAAACTTGTGATTAGCAATTAATAGTAGAAATAACGGTAATCATAAATGTTATAGTGTGCGGGATTAGTAATTTTTTATTGATAAATATCTAATTTATTTTTCGAAGATTATCGAGAAAAATCTTATGCATGTCTTTTAAGAAGGTGATCTCACATATATGGTGCGATTCTGAATTCTGAATTACTTATTATTTACGTGATTAATAGAATAATCACTTGCCAAAACAAGCATGAAACAATATCTCCCCTTTAATGGGATTTGGTTTTTTAATGGGAGGAAGAAAAATCCAGTGAAAGGGGATGGTGGGAGATGAGGCAAAAAAAAAAAACAAGACGAAAATAAATCAGGATACAATGCTACCAACTTCTTTATGAATAGAGATACCTGAAGATACATGTAGCATGGATGTTTGGGTGGAACCTTCCTCCACGTTTCCTTCCTTCCATCATCACCAACTGTCAGGTACTACTATACATGGTATATGGGCCGCTTTAATAAGGCAGTTTCTTTCTGTCGGGTCGGGCCGCTTTAATTTAATCCCAACTGACAGGTATTATACATGGTATTGGTGGCACGGTTCGAAGAAGATTTCACAATTTTAGGTGGCCAAGCAGAATTTTACCTGATGAGTAAACGCAATTTGTCTCGGTGTCAATTTTATGTGCCTTGAAGTCTTCTCTCGATTCTAAAAAAACACATCTTGCTCCCATGCCGCTCCTCTAGCCACACCGGGGCGCCCAACTCCGGTCACCGCCGGTTCTCCCCTCCTCGGTGCCACCGCCAACGGGGCTCTCTCGTCCTCTCGCACGGGAAGACCGGCGCAGGCCGGTGTCTTCGGCTAGGGCATGGAGCAGGCGAGCATGATAGCGTGTTGGTTCTCTGGCATGCGGCAGATGGTGTAGTGACGGCGGATCCAGGCTGGCATGCCCTGATCCTCTCCTTGCCGCCGCCGGCTCCTCTAGTCGGGTCGTGTTGGATGGGTGCGGGCAATGTGCTTGGATTTATTTCGCCTCAGGCGGCAGTTCCTTCTACGTTGGTGGGCGTCTCCGACGAGCGCTTCCGCCTCCTACTCTTCGGGTGCGAGGGACTACCGTCGAGCAGAAAGCCTTTGCCTGGATGCCGGCGTAGATGGTGCAACAACGTCTATGGACGCAGCTAACCTCCTTGGAGGGCATGTCGGTCCAGTGATTGTTCATAAAGAATGGAAACATGTATACATGCCAGAATACCTGAGAAGACACATATCTCTATGAAACTCAGAGGTCCAGATATAGGGATCATTTGGACCCAGAGCCGAAATGAATTTCCCCTATATAAAGACTCTTTGAAGGGTCCTCAAATGCAAAAAAACAACAACAACATGTTTTCGTGTAAGAAACAAATTTTTCGAAGGTTTTAATTTTTCAAAATGGTTTTGTGGATTTTAGCTATTACTCCCCCTCCCCTCGTGCGTCTCTCACAACCTAGGCGGCAGTGCGTCAACTCCCCATCTAGTCTTCTCTGCCGGTGTTTCTGCTGGCCCATTGTCCCTTCGTCTTGTTATATGGATTGGTTTTTTTGTGCATGTCTGTCTCGATGACATTGTCCTACGGATGCGTCATGGCTTTCTGTCTTGATCCTCCATCTCCGGTTCCTACCGGTGAAGGCTGTCGACTTTTGTCAGGGAGCATGTGAGGTTTGCATCCCCCGACTTAGTATGCCGGATCTGGAGCGTTCTCCAGGCCCTCTCCGATGTTTCCTTCTACAAGGTGGTGATTTACCCTATAGACCGCAGTGCCGACGTCTTCTGCTCTAGATCACCGACTTCCCGACCGCCGATTCTATAAACTCCTATGTTTCAACAAGTTTTCTTCGCTAAGATGGAGGCTCAGAGGCGGCATTGAGTTTTGCGTACAGCTTGTCATCGACGGATATAGGAGGAAGAAGACTTCAACAACCCCAGGGACTTGGATGTATTTTTCAATTTCTATAAGTGTGTTTTTATAACGATATCTGCTACTTAATGTATAGCCATTGGTCTTTCAGAAAATAAATGATTTTGCGAATTTCAAACCAATGATCTCATACGCACACGATAGCACACACGACAACAAGCAGTGCATCAACTTCTTAGCGTCTTGGGCCCCAATTTTCCCAAATCGTGCCCTTGAAGGAAGCTCGTGGTCGTGGACCTGAGAAACTGCGCCCCAAGCCCAAGGTGGTGAGCTTTCAAGTGATAGTGCCGAGCTGGCCCTCCTAAAGGTTCACTTGGAATTAGTGATGGAGTACCAAATCATCCGGGCCACTGGATTAGGAGAAATGAACGGACTATATTAATTTCTGAAGTGATGTAAAAGAGCTCAATTTTGAACAAACAATCTCCACACGCACACGACAGCGCACACCACAACGAGCGGTGCATCACTCATTTCAAACATAAGCTGCTTATTTCACAAAAGAAAAATGGGAAATGAGTACACGAAAAGGTAAAAACGCACTGAAGTTCGGTTTGGGCCGGTCACTTCTGATTTTTCTGTGTGGCGCCATTACCTTGTCCTTGGGCACTGTTTAAGCTTGGCTTGTCTTGGGTTGGCGTGTTCTTGGTCGTGCTGTTCTTCCCAAATCCGACTGGTTTTTTGGTGCCACGGTTCTCGGCTTTGCCGATGGTAATCTCCAGCATCCCGGCCTTGAGCTCCGCGGTGACGTCCTCGCTGTTGTATTCCTTGGTCATGAGAAGCCTGACGTGGAAGGAGCCCACCCCGTGCACGTCCACCGGCGGCTCCTCGCGGCCGCCGGTCCTGGTGCCAGGCTTCCTCTTGATCTCGAGCATGTCCTCGCCGGCGGTGATCTCGAGGTCGTCCTCCGAGAGCCCGGGCACCTGGAGCCATATCTTGACGTGCTTCTCCTCCTCCTTGATGTCCCACCGCTCCTTGCTGTCCGGCGGTTGCACGGGGTACAGCAGGGCTGAACACACACACACACAAACACATAGACTTCAGATTTCAGATTTCAACAGCTGTGATGGAGATTATTTGACATGCATGAAGGATGGATGTCGAGGGCGTTTTACGTACCGGTGGGGGGAATGCTGAACGCCGGCAGCTGTTTCTCCGGGTGAGCGCGGAGTACCACAGACGTCGGCCGGCTGCACTTGACGGCGAGAGAATTAGGGAACGCCGTTGCTGCCGCCGGCCTCCAAGAGCGGCTAGCCGGCGTGCCGGAAGAAGACGGCAGAACGGGCGAGCGACTCATAGGGGTGTAAGACGCAACAACCGTCGACATTAGACCCGCGACGCTAACTTGCATCTATCACTGGCTTATCCTGATGCTGGATCGGAAGAGTAATGCGAGAACTATATATCTCTGAAGAAGGCTAAAAGTTGGTTTAATGCATGCCAATTCTTGGCTACTAGTGTGAGGCCGTTCGAATTTATACTACTACACATATGGAAGAGTACGCATAGAGCGAGGGAGCAGGACTGCATGAGTGTCGGCTGGCCGTCCCATGAATAACCTTTGCTTGTTGGGTAGGGAGGGAATAAAGAGAGAAGAAAACAGATCGGGTCGACCGGGACGCTGCTTATTTGGTACGTAAAGTGATGATTCTTCGGGTGCATGGATACTAATCTTGATGATACAGCGAACTAAGTATACATACCTTTTCCACACACAAAAAAAGCATATATATAGCTGAAGGTGGTTAGGTTTCTTGTGATGGAACTAGCCCACCAGGCTTCAAATTCTAAATTTTGGCACTGGTGTTTGCTTTTTTCTGGATTTATTCTAGTCTTTTCAACGATATTCGTTCACTGGGAGGAGACGTTTTCGTTGAATATAAGACGCATGTGTTCATAGGGATGAGTGTGTATGCGTGTATGTGAGCATCTGCCAATGTATTGTGTTTAAAAAAATCTTGATGATTACATGACCGCCAAAAAAAGATTTCGTTACAAATCGGAAGTCAGGTTTTTTAGCATGCCAAATCAAACTTTTTTATGGCAAATTTAGTTGTCGCGAGGATGGCAAGTTCCTTTAGTAAGCATAGCAAATCTTTGCCGTGTTAAGTGTTTTCTCAGGATTTGTCATGCTTCTTAAAGAAATTTGCCATCCTTGCGATAGCTAAATTTGTCATAAAAAATGTCTGATTTGCCATGATTAAAAATTTGACGTCGGATTTTTAACATTATGAGGTGACAAGGTGTCCGGACAGTTTGTTGGCATTTAGAGCATCTTTCTTATCTCCATTTTGCACCTCTACCTTCTTTTCGGAAGTAGACGACGATCAATGTGTTTTTCATTTTAATTCAAATCAAACTTATATTAGATCACGAGAACATCGGATACACCCAGCAGGTAATGGGTAATTAGACTCATCGATTCAGAAACGATCCTAACCAAATCGGAGGTTATAAGCAACATCATACACCTTAAAATAGTTGCCACGATTGTATTAGAATACATTGTAATTTTGCCAACATACCTCTCGCCCAGGATGGACAACATGGAAAAATTCAGCCATTAATTTACATGCAAATACTTTATAATGGATTAAATCTCGCCAAATGACTACAACATAGATCGCCGCCTATTATGGACATTGACAACAGTACCAAGCATATATGTGAGGGTACCACCCTGAGATAGACAAATAGTCGCACCTCAATATCATCATACGATGGCGAGGACCTTGCTGATAAAGACTCAAAAGAAGAGTTTGTTGAACGAAGATGATGATCTCACGCCGACGATGACTATGAAGCCACGCCAACACACAACACAATGAACCAACCTGTCGTGTATGAAGAACGACGGTAGCTTAAACTCCCAAGCTCCTCGGCAATGTGGGATCAAGCCCATGCTGTTAATGTGCATCGGAGGATCACTTGTTCTTCATATGCCCCTCGACTCGACGACTTCGGTGTGCTATCAGTGTGCACCGATCGCGTCTAGTCACCGCCGACGCCACAAGATTTGCAACCTCTATTCGCCCCTTTATACTTTTACTAGTGCTTGGAAGCTTTGGGATGCCAAGAACTCTAAGGTGTTATGTGGGATCAACGTTAACACCAACATTGTGCTCACAAACATCATTATCGACCTAACTCTTTGATCTCATAGGGTTAGAAAACAAGAACAGATCATGCCGGTCTATGACGATATTTCTTGTCTTCAAGGTAGTCATGGTCTTGTAAAAACCAAAAAAAAAAAAGAAATATATTCAGGCTAGGACCCCCCCCCCCCCCCCCCCCCCCCCCCCGGTTTGACAGTTTCAAAAAAAGTGAGAACAAGCTCCACCGAGAAGATATTGGAGTCAGAGAACTTTTACTTGAGACAACACGACGACCATAACCATTGGAGTGATGTTGTCTCGCAACCCGAAAAGCTAATCAAATACTAGATCTTACTATACAATAGTGAGGGAAGTGCATATTTCAACGCCGAACTCATGCCATAGTCTAATTTACAACCCCGGACTTCAATACAGTCTACATTACAACCCCGAACTCTTAAAACCGGCCAGGATTCAACCGTCCCCTCCCTGTTGACCAGTTTTGTCCTTGTTGACCTATTTTGACCTAGTTGACTGGTTTTGACCCGTTGACCATCCAGTCAGCATGTCTAGTCATCAAGCCGCGTCAGCAAAAAAAATACAAATTTTTCAAAAAAATCTATAAAATAAAAAAAGGCCCAGAAAAAAATCCAAAAAAGGGGGAAATCTGTAAAATAAAAAATAATAATTTTTTTTATAAAATCAGGAAAGCAGTACTTAGCATTCTGGGAAAGTTTCTATTTTGTTGCTTAAATAAATAAAATTAGTTTCAAATATCATTTTCCGCCCAATTGTTTGCCAAATTTTTCAAAATAATAAATTTTCCAGAAAATTTTGAAATATTCTGTAAATCAAGAAAACAATATTAAACATTCTGGGAAAGTTTCAATTTTTTGCTTAAAGTAATGAAAATTATTGTCAAAATTCATATTCAGCCCTTTTTTGTCAATAAATAAATAAATTATATTCAATATTTTTAATAAATCTAAAATAGTGAAAATTATCATCAAATTTTATTTTTTCGAAATTTTGACTTTTTTTTACAATTTTTTTGTTTTTCTGGAAATTTTGATTTTTTTGCTAACATGGCTTACTGTGGACATGTTGACTGGATGGTCAACGGGTCAAAACCGGTCAATAGGGAGGGAGGGTTGAATCCTGGCTGGTTTTAAGAGTTTAGGGTTGTAGTGTCGGCAGTATTGAACTTCAGGGTTGTAAATTAGACTAGGGCAAGAGTTTGAGGTTGGAATATGCACTTCTCCCTATAATGGTCGGGAGATGAGAATCCCTTCTTCTTCGTCCACCGGCACCAGAGCAACGCCTGGAAGCGAATGGGAGGGCTATTGATCTGGTGGCAGGTGCTAGATTTTCCTACGACCTACACCAAGCGAACTAAACTAGACATAAACATTTGATTGATTGATTCAGCAATATGTTTGGTTATGTACTTCGAATTGTTTTTGGCCAACAATTGCATATGATGGTTGTTAGAATATGTACCTGTAAGGAGTTGGGTTGTAGCGCCTTGACTCATAAAAGTTATGGTTAGGATACATATTTCATTCGATTGTACTATAGATGAATGTAAGGATAAAGGTAGCTACCATAACAAACCCTTGTAATATATTTCTGTAAATTGAATCCCTGAGCAATAATTATCATAAACAACTCATTCAGAGTGTATAACATTATTCAAGTTACCAACTTCCATTGTACCGTGCAACTCTTATGATATCACATATATGTCTATTGAGAGTGGTGATGAAGGAACTTCTTAACTAGGCGATTTTCATCCAAGATAAGCCTGCCTCGAGAATCCTCTCCCTTATGATGTGAGAAGTTCTCAACTAGTGGCTCGGGTCGAAGACAAGCCCACCTTGATGCTCCCTTTCTTGTCATCACTCCAAGCCTTTCAAGGTCCCACTCGGAGTCGACTCCTCTCCATAATCCCTTCTCGGGTCCTTTTGAGGTCTCTCCTGTCGAGTTCTATTCAAATGATAGTTACATGCCCACGGGGCTTATAGGTTAGGGTTCCTTGATGGGTGACGAAGGCTACTATGTGTGATGGTAGATAGGAAGGCTACAATAGTAAAGTTTGGTCCACTTGTTCATGGTGGACTAGGAAATAGTGGTGGTGCATGGTCCACGGTAGAATCCACCCTTGGTCGAGAAAAAAAGGTTCACGGTAAAGCTAGCTCCTACATGTCCCTCCATCTAACGAGCTTATTTTACTTGGATCTTCATAATTAGATAATTTCCTATTTTGCAGTTTTTTTCTTTCACTTGCGGACATTTTGGTTGGACCCTCATTGAGTTGGCACGACTTTGACAATTTGTCAACAGACGTGACATAGGGCTGGGCTGTCCTTCCTCCTTCGGGTAGACTCACAAACACAATAAATACATTTTTACAGAGCACAACAAATGTTCAGTTTGCTCAATAATTGTATGCATGGTTGAAAAACAAGTGATACATGATACATGCATAATACTTGACCTTATTTAAGTAGGAACAAAAGTACATATGAAGAAGTTTTTCATGGGTCTCTTGGACAATTTCTCCTCGATGCAATGGGCGTCAACTTACATAGAGATGTGCATGAGTATGCATTATGCAAAGCAGTAGTTCTACTTGACGTCGATGCCGACATTGATCCTCCGGCGTGCGCGCTCCTCTACTTTTTTAATGGTAACCTTCAGAACGCCGGAGGCGAGCTCCGCCTTGGCGGTCTCCTTGTTGTAGCCCGCCGGGACCAGTAGCCGCGCGTACATGTCACCGTCCTGCGCTGCCGCTGCGGCCGCGTCCTTGGAGCTCGCGCTGCCGCCAGCGTCTGTCGTCGCAGCTGCCGTCTCCGCCTTGGCCTTCATCCTCCGTATGACGAGCACGTCCTCGTCCAGCTCCACGACGAGGTCCTCCTTGGACAGGCCCGGCACCTCGAACCACATGCTCACGGCCGCGGGCCCCTCCTTGATCTGCCACCGCTCCCCCTGCGGCGACCCGGGGTGCAGCAGGGCTAACCAACACAAATTCGTTGCGTGAGTGACATGACGATCAGTGTGGTGCACGGGGTATAAATGAAGTTATCTTACCGACGGGGGAGATGCTGAACGGCGGCAAATCCGTCTTTGGTACGTGCTGATCCCCTTTTGGGTTGCTTGCACAGCACACGGAGGAGGGCCTGGGCTGCCGCTGGAAACAAGAGAGAGCAACCGCGGCAGCCTTCCCTGTGGGGGTAACCCGATCGCCGGAGGAGCGCGATGGTGCGGCTGCCGGCCGGCCGCTCAGGAGGGAGCAAGAGATGACCGTCGACATTGCAGCTGCTTGTCTGTGGTAAGGTGTAGGGAGGACAAGATGATGGTCAAGCTGGTCCTGCTGTGCACATATGTGATGAAAATGGGATGCATTTCGAGGGCCCTCTTATACGGTTAGTAGTGCCGATGCGAAGCCACCTTTTTGCTTGGCGACGCAGGGAATAAAGTGGTGCGGTTGCTTGGGCAGTTGCTGCGAATGATACCAATCTTGTTGTCGGAGGAAGAAGAATATGACAGGGTGGTGTTTTATTTCTTCCTCATTTGATCCAGATCGATGAGAGCGAGTTACTAGCACATTTGGCTTAACCAACTCACTACATATTAAAAGACAATAGTCCTTCTTTTTTGAACAAGACGGTGCTCAATCATTTGAAAGTAGTAGAATATTACTGCTCCCTCCGTCTCTGAAAAGAAGTCCTACAATTTTTGTTTGAAGTCAAATGATGCATAGTATTATCAAGTTTGTAGGGAAACCCATTAACAATTACAATCCGAAATAGATAATATGAAAATATTTCATTGTGCATCTAATTATATTAACTTTATATCGTAGTTTTTGATAGTTTTTGCTATAAACTTAGTCAAACTTTTTCTTAGCATATAAACTCAGCCAAACTGTATATCGTTTCACTTCAGAAAACAAATTGTAGGTCTTTTTTTAGAGGCCGGGGGAGTACATCATATCGACCTTGGGTATGTGCAGTAACCCTTGATCTTCTCCATGGGTTTTGGTGCTAGTGTGACAAACAAAACACAGCCGCAGCAAGTTTAGAATCATTTCGATCTCGCGTTGTTACTTTACAAAAGCAGCTGGGCATCATTCACGCAAGACGCACCCTCTCAAACTATTCCGAGACTACACCAGCCCAGAAAAAGCACTCCTACGAAGTTTTTATCGAGGAAAAAAAACATTGGCGCCACGTTAATTAGTTGCCCAGCTACAGATATAGTTCAGGTATTCAAGGAATCCTTTCTTTAAACAAGGCAAACCATTTACCATTTCATAATATAATGGTGTGATTAATTATAAAAACCGAAGAAAATCATTGCTTCCTTAAAAAAACATTTTGGGCCTAGGGACCTCCCGAGGGCGACTTGAGGGCAAGAGGGGTTTCCGGCGGGCCACCCTCCCCAACCCCCCTTTCCCTTGCTTGTTTTGATCACCTGATTTTGAACATTTCTCAAGTACACCGTGTTTTTCAGGTCAAATGCTAGCTTTCCGAGACACGTTTGAGGTTTGTGAGCTCACTGATTTGGGCTTTGTTGGGGTACCGTTCACATATGACAACTATAAAGAGGCGGACCTGCAAATGTCAAAGTGCGTCTAGATAGGGCAACATCAAACATTGATTGGAGAAATTTGTTTCCTGCTGCTTCGGTCCTCTACCTTACTTCACCTAGATCGTAACATTGTCCTCTGCTTGTGCGAAGCGAAGCTGATTCAGGAATAAGACCGAAGAAAATGCGGAGATATGCAATTATGTGGGAGAGGGACCGACACTGCCTAAGGTCATCTCCAACACGTGGGCCGAGGCTGGTCAAAACGGTACCTAGGCTAGATGGCACTTTTTTTTTTGGCAAGCAAGAAGACCCCCGGCCTTTGCATCTCGACGATGCATGCAGGCACTTTATTAATTTTTCACAAAAGACCTTACAAAGTAATACAACAGTAACACTAAAGTCACCGTCTAGGCAACATCTGTCGCTACTCCTATCCAATTGATGAAGGGATACTGATAGTCTGGGTCTAATACCAAACAGACCTCGCAGCAAACCTAACACCTAAGACCTGAGGCCCCAACCAAGCCACCTGCCGGGTATGGGGCACCCACCGGTCCGGCGCACACTCAGAGGCCGCCGCCGCCAACCGCCACCAATCCATCTACAGAGCTGTACTGATGCATCAACCTTGCCTGGTCTAGCTGCCGTCGACGCCACCGCGATGCCAGACAACGCCGCCATCCTGCGCTCGTCCATCAACACACGCCCAGCAGCGAGACCCCACTGCTCCATGCCGCTCAGAATCGCCGTTATCGACTTGTCAGATGCAACGCCACACCTCCTTCGCGAACACCACCTACTGCCACTGGTCCCATCCCCTCCACCTGCAGTTCCTCTGCACTCCCAACCGAGCCCCAAGACCCCTGACGACACCTCCAGGAAGGTCACGACGTGAAGCGCCGCTGCCGCCAAATCCGAAGAGGATTGTAGATTTTCACCTGGCATGAGATCGGGGTGGGTAGATTGGGCCCTTAGCTGTGCCTTCATGAAGGAAAGCGACGCCCATGGACGCCGCCGCCGCTGGGTCGGCCAGACCGGCCAAGGTTTCCCCCGGACCCAAGGTACACCACCAGGGCTCACCATCACCGGAGCCTGCAGCCGCAAACCACCGGGACGACGAGAGAGGCAGCGGGAGGAAGGGGAACCACCAGATCTGACGCCGCGACACCAAACCACCGGAGGATCACCGGCCGCCCAATCCGATCCCCGGCAGCCCACCTTCCCCACCGCGCCCGGACGAGGAGGCCAGCCTAGGGGCCGCCGCCCCGGATCCAGCAGCCTCCGCCCCAGATCAGGCAGAGCAAAGCCAGGCTGCCGCCACGACTGCCCCTAGGAACCGGTCGGCCGCCACGCCGCCGCGCTCATGGAGACCGCCGTGGGCCAGATCGGGGCCTCATCCTCGAGATCGGGGATCCTGCGCATCCCTAGCCCGGAGTGAGAGGGCGATGCCTTCGCCGCCGCCATCGCACGCGCGGGCTTAGCCCGGCGCCGACCACCGGTGGCGGCGGAGGGGAGAGCGGGAAGGAGGAGGGGGCTGGCGGCGGAGGGTTGGGGCCCCTCGGTCACCCGCGCGGGGGGCGACAGAGGGGGAGGGGGAGGGGCCATGGAGAAGACGACGTGTAATACCCGTAGTTTTTTTTAGATAAAAAAATCTCTGATGTAGCTTTTCAGATTGGGCCTTTAAAGGCCCCAGGCCTTGATGGATTGTCAACATGGTTCTTCCAACGGAATTGGGAGACGATTAGAACAGATATGATTACTGTCGTAAAAGAATTTATTCGTATGGAGACTATGAGTGAGGGTGTGAATGACACCTTGATTGTTTTAATTCCAAAAGTCCCAAGTCCAGTCAAGCTAATGGATTTCCGGTCAATAATCCTCTGCAATCCCATTTATAAAATTGTTGCTAAATGTTTGGTAAATAGGCTTAGGCCTCTTTTGGATGGAATTATTTCTCCGACTCAAAGTTCTTTTATTTTAGGAAGGATGATCGCCGATAAAGCGCTAGTGGCATTCGAGTGTATCCGTCACATAAAGCAAGAGAAGGACCCCACAAAGAGTTATTATGCCTATAAGTTGGATATGTCAAAAGCTTACAATAGAGTTGTCGGTTTCTAAGAACCTACATATGAGTTGTGAGCAACAACCCTTTGAGAGTTCGGCCAGGGACTGAACACGTCCAACAATCCTAAGTCATGGATGAAATGCGGTGGATGAACTACAGATGAACACAAGGAACTACCCAGGTTCGGTCCACCTTCTTGGTGTAATACCCTACTCCTGCTTTGTTTTGTATTGCAATGGTAGAGAGCTACAATGTGTTTGTTACAAGACGAGACGATCGGCCCGTGTCTCTTCTAAGGCCAAAAGATCGACCCCCTGTGAGGCTCCGGTCTCCCCTATTTAGAGTGTCGAGGGAAGCCTTGTCGGAGGTTTTGATTGGTTGAATATACATTGGAGTAGGCTAGTATAGCCTGTACCACAGTAGCATCATCGCTCATGGCATGCTTGTACGAGTGATGATGACGTCCTTCCAGGGCAGCGTGTTACCCCCGGATACTTACCTACCTCATTCGATATTCGTCGGGCAGTGGTGAGGTACCGCCACTATAGCGGTGTAAGTAGCAGGTGAATCTTATTGTAGCCGTTGTGGATAGCTTGAGCCGCTAGGGTCCTTCCAGAGACCATACGTAAGGACTAGTCATTCGACCTCAGTCTCCTTCCCCACGCAAGTAGTAGTGTTCCCTAGTACAAGCCAGTGCGTGGTCTCCAGAGTCAAGACCTATCCCTCCTGACGGGCTGGTGGTATGTCAACGCATCCTCCCGGAAAGGCCGCGCGAAGAGCTTCCGGGAGACGGTCTATACTCATCTCTTGAAATGTCTTCTGACAACCCAGGCCATAGTCCAGCGGGTCCATCAGGGTCTTCAAATGTATTCCCCGGGTGGAGAAATATATTTGCCTTCATTATCAAGGCTCCTCTTACCAGGTTAGTAATACCCTAGTTTTACTGACGCCGACAAGAGTGGACTAAAACTACCTTAGGCAAATGATGCAAAAGAGTGGTTTCATTCATAGATGGTTTGACTAGATTATGACATGTGTCACCACTGCAAGGTATTTCGTAAAATTAAATGGACCAACCTTGGATTCGTTTGCACCGCCGGTCTACAACAAGGTGATCCACTATCCCCTTATGTTTCTATTTGTGGTCGATGGTTTATCTGTTGTACTTGATTGTGTTGTTTCTAGTGGAACTATTGCTCTTATAAAAATTTGTCAAAGAGCCCCGAAGATTTCTCATTTATTGTTTGTAGATGATACTTTATAAAAAATTTATGCAAAGCAAAATTAGGTCAATGATTTATCAAATCAATAGGCAATAACTAGCTTATAAAAATACATTAGTCTTGTGCACCCTCTTTCCACCTGACAAAATAAGTAAATAAATGCCAACACGTGACACTGTAGCACCAATATAACAAATGCGACCACCGCTGCAAAACACTTCCCTACATACGTTTGGATTAATTTGCAGATGACACATAATTATACCCCAGAAAGAGCCCATCAAAATATCGCATTATAAAAAAATACTTCATCATCTCTCCCACACACCAAACCAAGTTTTTTATGGAATCCATAGTTATTAAACTGAAGTGCATGGGGGACCGGGTCAAACAAAGTGCATGGGGGATTGGTTTTCGTGACTTTAGATTATTTAATCAAGCTTTGCTTGCGCGGCAAGCTTGGAGATTGCTAACTATGACTGATAGCTTGTGTGACCGTGTAGTACCGTGCAAAATATTAACCTAATGGCAGGCTGGAAGATACAGTTTTCTCAGGTAGTCCATCTCCATCATGGAAATGCATCACTCATGATCTTAATTTGTTGAAAAATGGCTTATCCGGAGAATTGGCAATGGAACTCAAGTCCGCATCAGGTATGATAATGGGTCTCCGGAAAGCCTTCTCCAAAATTATTTATGCGAAGGCGCTTTGCCACTTGCAGTGGGTCTCAGAATTTTTGAACATGCATGTGAATTGGGATAGTGTGCTGGTCATAAACACCTTTTTGCTTGATGCGATGTCATTCTGAAGATCAAAACGTCGACTCGCAATCAGGAGGATTTCCTTGCCTGGTCGGGAGAACCTTCAACATTTTTTCAGTCAGCAGTGCTTACAAAATTGCGTTTGATGAATTATATCAGCCAAACCAGACCTCATGCAACTCCTCTTCGGATGGAAATCACAAACTCTAGGGTGCATTATGGGGGTGTAATGCACCACTGAAGGTGCTAATTTTTGCTTGGTGCGTCACAACCAATTGTTTGCCGACATGGACTCTAAAGCATTCTCGTCACTTGGAAACTACTTTTTGTGGTGTGGAAAATGAGGAAACCCTTCATGTGCTTTGATGTTGTCCTAATGCTAGGAAGTTGTGGCAAGCTATATCTGTGGTATGGTCGCTCCCAGCTGTGAAGAATTTGCGGAATACGGGCTCTGAATGGGCATTGCATGCTTTGAGCGATATGGCAGAAGGACAACATCTCAACTTCCTAGTGTGGTTGTGGCGAATTTGGTATGTGTGTAATGAGCCGGTCCATAAGCCAGGGCCGCAAGTTGATGTCTCTATTCGATTCCTCCACGGCTATGTCCAATCCATTCTTCAAATTTCCCAACATTCATGGAATGATTTGTTCGAAGGCAAGTATGTTGTTCTAGATTGCCAAGGCCTGACGTAAACTCCTTCTCGTTGGACAACATGTTAGATGAGAGATACCCAAGGAGCAGCGAGTGAATTTAAACAGGGTCGGGTCATTCCTATCAGATGGAACAGCCGATAGTGGTATGATCCTTCGTGACCACTCGGGGAAAATTGTGATCAGTGCTTGCCGCCAATTTCATCACTGTCATGATGCGTTTGAATCCAAATTATAGGCCATTAAAGAGGGAATTTTACTTGCATTACAATGGAGCCATAAGAAAACTGTTATTGAGTAGAATGTTGGAGGTAGTAAATCCATAGTTTAAAAAACCTAACCGGTAATCGAACCGGCGAGCCTGCCGGTTCAGGTTTTTACCGGTCGGACCGCCGGTTCACCAGCTTGATTCGGTTTTTTAAGCAATAAAATAATACATATTTTATCAATATATGCACCAACATGTTGGGAAATGTAGTAGAAAACAAAAAAAAATTGGCCTACGATCACCCAGGAACAATATGAAGATACATAACGGGTTGTGATCAACAATCGTTACTGACTTTGGGAGTGCAGCGGAAGTAGACGAGTCGGTGTAGATCGTACTTGGAGTCCCTTGAACGTTTATGACGATCCCATGAACCGCCCACGAACGATCCCTCAAACGGAAGACCGAAAACACGGCCTCTCTACTTGGTTGCAAGCGTATGGTCTTCACGATCCGGCAGCGCTTCGCTGTCCAGAGCTAATCATCGCCAGAGAATTAGAGGGAGGAGATTAGAACCACATGGGTCTTCTAATTATGAGGATTAGAGGTGGCTAGGGCTAGCTCTAATTAGTCAACTAGGACCAACAAGAACTAGAACTAGATCAACTAGAGGAGGCTCCAAAACTTGTGTGTTAAAAGGGTGGAAATCCTCTAGTATATATAGGTTGGGAGGGGAGGAGGAGGCGCCTCACAAAGGGGGAAAGTCTCCCCCTTGTGGTCGGCCAAGGGGAGGGGGAATTGTAGGGTAACGTTGCATGGAAAACAAAAAAAATTCTACGCACACGCAAGATCTATCCATGGAGATGCATAGCTACGAGAGGGGGAGAGCATCTACATACCCTTGTAGATCGCTAAGCGGAAGCATTTATCAACGCGGTTGATGTAGTCGTACACCTTCACGATCCGCCCCGATCAAGTACCGAACGTACGGCACCTCCGCGTTCAGCACATGTTCAGCTCGATGACGTCCTCGCCTTCTTGATCTAGCAAGAGAGGCGAAGTAGTAGATGAGTTCCGGCAGCACGATGGTGTGGTGATGGTGGTGGTGACTATTCTGCAGGGCTTCGCCAAGCACAACAGACATGGAAGGAGGAACTAGAACTAGAGGGAGAGGGGGTGCCACACACGGCTTGGGAATCATGGTGTGTGTTGCCCCCTCCTCTCCTCATATATATATATATATATATATATATATATATATATATATATATATATATATATATATATATAGGTGGGGGAGGGAAGGCAGCCCTAGGGGCGCCCCCAAGGAGGCCGGTGGCCGCCCTGGGCTCTTGCCCTAGGTGCGCCCCCCTTTCTTTCCTATGGCGCAGGGGAGAAGGCAGGAGGGGAGGTGCCCCCCTTTCCTTTTTCTCACGTGGAAGAGAAGGTAAGAGGGGGCACGCCCTCTTCCCTTCCTTCCCTAGTGTCGGCGCCATGAGGTGGGGCGCGCCAGCCCCTTGTGGGCTGGTGTGCTCCCTCCCCTTGGCCCCGTTTAGGCCCAATAACTCCCGTGGCCTTCCCGAAACCCCTTCTGGTGATCCGATAAATACCCGGTGCATTCTGAAACCTTTCCGGAGACCAAATACTATCATCGTATATATCAATCTCTACCTCCAGACCATTCCGGAGCTCCTCGTCATGTCCGTCATCTCATCCGAGACTCCGAACAACACTCGGTCACCAACTCACATAACTCATATAATACTACATCATCAACGAACATTAAGCGTGCGGACCCTACGGGTTCGACAATGATGTAGACATGACCGAGACGCTTCTCCAGACAATAACCAATAGCGGGACCTGGATGCCCATATTGGTTCCTACATATTCTATGAAGATCTTTATCGGTCGAACCTTTATGACAACATACGTAGTTCCCTTTGTCTGTCGGTATGTTACTTGCCCGAGATTCGATCGTCGGTATCTCCATACCTAGTTCAATCTTGTTACCGGCAAGCCTCTTTACTCGTTCCGTAATACATCATCTTGTAACTAACTTCTTAGTCACTTTGCTTGCAAGCTTCTTGTGATGCTGTATTACCGAGAGGGCCCAGAGATACCTCTCCGTCATACGGAGTGACAAATCCCAATCTCGATTCATGCCAACTCAACAGACACCTTCGGAGATACCTGTAGAGCACATTTATGATCACCCAGTTATGTTGTGACGTTTGATAGCACACAAGGTATTCCTCCGGTATCCGGGAGTTGCATGATCTCATGGTCGAAGGAATATGTATTTGACACTAAGAAAACAGTAGCAATAAAATGAACGATCATATGCTAAGCTAACGGATGGGTCTTGTCCATCCCATCATTCTCCTAATGATGTGATCCTGTTATCAAGTGACAACACACGTCTATGGTTACGAAACCTTAACCATCTTTTGATCAACGAGCTAGTCTACTAGAGGCTCACTAGGACACGGTATTTGTTTATGTATCCACACATGTATTTAAGTTTTCGGTCAATACAATTCTAGCATGAATAATAAACCTTTATCATGATTAAGGAAATATAATAATAACCACTTTATTATTGCCTCTACGGCATATTGCCAACATGAATCCCCCTCCAATTCGGCCTCCCTCTCCCCTTTCCATGGGGAGAAGGGGGCGCCACCCCTATTGGGCCTTTGTGGCCCAAGTGGTCTGAAGGAAATATGCCCTAGAGGCAATAATAAAGTTGTTATTTTATAATTCCTTATTCATGATAAAGGTTTATTATTCATGCTAGAATTGTATTGATTGGAAACTTAAATACATGTGTGGATACATAAACAAATATTGTGTCCCTAGTAAGCCTCTACTAGACTAGCTCGTTGATCAAAGATGGTTAAGGTTTCCTAACCATAGACTGTGTTGTCACTTGATAACAGGATCACATCATTAGGAGAATGATGTGATGGACAAGACCCATCCGTTAGCTTAGCATATGATCGTTCAGTTTATTGCTATTGCTTTCTTAATGTCAAATACATATTCCTTAGACTATGAGATCATGCAACTCCCGGATACCGGAGGAATACCTTGTGTGCTATCAAACATCACAACGTAACTGGGTGATCATAAAGATGCTCTACAGGTATCTCCGAAGGTGTCTGTTGAGTTGGCATGGATCGAGATTAGGATTTGTCACTCCGTGTATCGGAGAGGTATCTCTGGGCCCTCTCGGTAATACACATCACAAGAAGCTTGCAAGCAAAGTGACTAAGGAGTTAGTTACAAGATGATGTATTACGGAACGAGTAAAGAGACTTGTCGGTAACGAGATTGAACTAGGTATGAAGATACCGACGATCGAATCTCGGGCAAGTAACATATCGACAGACAAAGGGAATTACGTATGTTGTCATAAGGTTCGACCAATAAAGATCTTCATAGAATATGTAGGAAAAAATATGGGCATCCAGGTTCCACTATTGGTTATTGACCGGAGAGGTGTCTCGGTCATGTCTACATAGTTCTAGAACCCGTAGGGTCCGCACGCTTAACGTTCGTTGACGATATAGTGTTATATGAGTTATGTGATTTGGTGACCGAATGTTGTTCGGATTCCCGGATGAGATCACGAACAGGACAAGGAGCTCCGGAATGGTCCGGAGGTAAATATTGATATATAGGACAATGATATTTGGACACCGAAAGAGTTTCGGGAGGTACCGGGTAGTCATCGGATCACCGGAAGGGGTTCCGGGAAGCCCCGGGAGGTATATGGGCCATATGGGCCAAGTAAGAGGAGCACACCAGCCCACAAGGGGCTGGCGCGCCCCTCCTATGGCAACCGGCCAAGGGGAGAATAGGAAGGAGGGGGATTCGGCCTCCCCCTGCCTTCCTCTCCTCCCCCTTCCTTTCCCCCTCGGGCAAATATGGTAACGGGGGCGGCTAGGGCAAGAGCCCAAGGAGGATTCGGCCTCCCTTGGGGGCACCTCCTGGCTGCCTCCCCTCTTCCCCCACCTATATATATGAGGGAGGGGGCGCCACACAAGACCATGACAATCTCTTAGCCGTGTGCGGCGCCCCTCTCCACAGTTTCGTCCCTCGGTCATATTTTCGGAGTGCTTAGGCGAAGCCCTGCGGAGATAGCATCACCACCACCGTCACCATGCTGTTGTGCTGCCAGAACTCATCTACTACTTCGCCCATCTTGCTGGATCAAGAAGGTGAGGACGTCACCGAGCTGAACGTGTGCTGAACGCGGAGGTGTCGTACGTTTGGTACTTGATCGGTTGGATCGCGAAGAAGTTCGACTACATCAACCGCGTTAATAAACGCTTTCTCTTATGGTCTACGAGGGTACGTAGACACACTCTCCCCTCTCGTTGCTATGCATCTCCATGGATAGATCTTGCATGTGCGTAGAAATTTGTTTGTTTTCCATGCAACGTTCCCCAACAGTGGTATCAGAGCTAGGTCTATGCGTAGATGATATGCACGAGTAGAACACAAAGAGTTGTGGGCGGTGATAGTCATACTGCTTACCACCAACGTCTTATTTTGATTCGGCGGTATTGTGGGATGAAGCAGCCCGGACCAACCTTACATGTCCACGCACATGAGACCGGCTCCACCGACGGATATGCAACTTGTTTTGCATAAAGGTGGCTGGCGGGTGTCTATTTCTCCTACTTTAGTTGAATCGAATTTGACTACGGCCGGTCCTTGAAGAAGGTTAAAATAGCAAACTTGATAAATCACCGTTGTGGTTTTTTGCGTAGTTAAGAACGGTTCTTGCTAGAAGCCCGTAGCAGCCACGTAGAACTTGCAACAACAAAGTAGAGGACGTCTAACTTGTTTTTGCAGGGCATGTTGTGATATGATATGGTCAAGATATGATGTGATATATGTTGATGTATGAGATGATCATGTTTTGTAATATCGACAACCGGCTGGAGCCTTAGGGTTGCCTCTTAATTATTGTATGAAATACAAGCGCCATGTAATTGCTTTACTTTATCGCTATGCGTTAGCAATAGTTGTAGTAGAAATAGTTGGAGAGACGACCCCGACGCAACGATGGAGATCAAGGTGTCGAGCCGGTGATGATGGAGATCTTGACGATGCTTTGGAGATGGAGATCAAAAGCACAAGATGATGATGGCCATATCATGTCACATATTTTGATTGCATGTGATGTTTATCCTTTATGCATCTTATTTTGCTTAGAACGGCGGTAGCATTATAAGATGATCCCTTCACTAAATTTCAAGATAAAAGTGTTCTCCCCGAGTATGCACCGTTGCCAAAGATCGTCGTTTCGAGGCACCTCGTGATGATCGGGTGTGATAGACTCTACGTTCACATACAACGAGTGTAAGCACTACAAAAAAACACTTCCGTGATGATACGTGTTTGTCACAGTAGGTCACGTTTTCTGTCATGCATGTACATCCATGACGATTTTATGACAGAACCAAGATAGTCATGCCTGTGCTATCGTAGAAGTGTTCCATGACAATACCAAAATTATCATCACGGAAGTGTCGACTTCCATGACAATAAATGGCGCGTCATGGAAATGTTTTCATCAAGGGTAACCGACACGTGGCATCACCGTAACGGGTCGCCGTTAACCTATAGGGTTCCGGTTTGAATCCGATAACCCGTTAACAATCTGGACCAATGGGGATTTTCCACGTGTAAAATTCTCAATGGCTAGAGGAACCATGTGTCGGCTCACCGTTGGGACAAATGTCATCCACTCATTGGACCGGAGGCGCCTATGATACGTCGACATGTGGCACAGCCCAACAGAGGCCCATTCCGATGAAAAGGACGACCCGTTTGACTTGGTCAAAAGGTAGCGAGTTGGCCCACAGAAAGCCTGTTAACGGCCTGTTCGCATATAGCCCATTTACAGCCCGCTAACTCACGGCCCGTTACGGCCTATCCGAATTAGGCCTAGTAGCGTCATCTGGGCCATCCAATATGATTCCAGCCCGTTGTAACTTCTGGCCCATGTATGGCCCAAGACGTCTTTCGACCCATACGAGGCCCTTTGTAAATCTGGGCCCATTAAAGGCCCGAGGTGAAACTGGCCCATAATGAACAGTGTATCGCTTTATACCCATTAACGACCCATTATTCCGTAGGCCGTTTCCAGCCCGTGTTAACTTTCGGCCTTCTAAGAGCCCATTTATTCTTGGGCTCATTTCCAGAATTCGGCTACTTACGGTCCGTTACTGGCCTGTCCCGCTTGTGGGCGAAATTCAGCCCGTGGTTACAGTCAGCCCGATTGTGGCCCGTTAACACGTTGGGCTGTTTTCATAGCGTCATCAAATACGGCCTATTAACGGCCCGTTATGGTCGGGCCATAAACAGACGATTTCCACTCTAGCCCATTTACGGCCTATTTTGCGGACCGTTATTGGTCCACGAATAGTATGGCCCATGTTTGGCGAAACGATTATATGGCCCATAGAAGGCCCATTGATGAGACGGCCCGTAGAAGGCCCATGGATCCTATGGCCCATAGAAGGCCCATGCATCCTACGGCCCGTAGGAGGCCCATGGTCACTACAGCAGGTAGCAGGACCATGGTTACAACAGTCCGTGTGTTGCCATGGTTATTGTGGCCTAGTTATAAAAATAGGTTATTGTGGCCACTAGAAAAACGCGGAAAAAGAACTGCAGTGACTACAAGCAAACAACTAAACAAGACAATAAGGAAATAAATAAGCAAGCAACTAACGCTAGGCTATTACGGCTATTACACATATTACATCCACTGGGCATCAAAGTTCGCCACCAGTGCAAATATAGGGAACAAAGCAGCATATTACATACACTGGCCGTCTAAATTGGCCACCAGTGCAAATAAACGCGGCAGCAAAACAAGTCCATAACTGAAACAACTTCAGAAGAGCTCAAGAAACGTTATCCTGGGTATCCACCATGCTGGCAATAAGCTTAGCAAGCTTATTAGCTTTCTCCTGTTTGGCGCTAAAATCCTCCAACGCTTGCTGTTGCATCAGAAAGTATGCATCTGAATGCTCTAGGGACTTCCGCAGTCCTTCAGCTTCTTGTCGCAGCACAGCTGATCGATGTCTTCCAGCTTGTAGTTGAGACTCAAGAAACCGAACTGATTCATACAGTGAGTTTGAATAGCTTGTGCCAGCGGTAGTGGCCAGTAACTCGAACACTACACCAAGACAGGACTTTGGGGTTGTCTCACTGTCTTCAAGATAGTTTTCCTTAACTGTTTTATCAGCTTTGTTGGAGACCAACAAGGATGTCTCACTATCCTGAACCTTATCTGCATTACTTCCTTTACCATTGCTTAATAAGGCACTCTTCCCCAATATTCTGTCAGCATTCTAAAAGAAGAAACAAGCAGACACATAACAGGTTTAGCATGTACTAGTATATGAAACTCATTTCGGTGAACCAGTTCATTAGTAAGGTGGACAGGATTAAACTACTAAGTCTTCTATTGCCAAGTAGTACATAATAAAAGCATCAAACAAACATATATCTATGTCCTATGGTCACTACATTGTCTTGCCAAATCAAAATAGAGACACGGTTCAAATCATATCAGTTCAAGACAAAACAGCACTGAAAGAATACAAAGCGTGGGAAACTACACGGCACA
Organism: Thinopyrum elongatum; assembly: GCA_011799875.1. Classification (NCBI taxonomy): domain Eukaryota; kingdom Viridiplantae; phylum Streptophyta; class Magnoliopsida; order Poales; family Poaceae; genus Thinopyrum; species Thinopyrum elongatum. Next base: position 318,371,429 of record CM022301.1, read on the forward strand.
ACAAGATTTCAGATGGGTACCACGGGTCTACATGTACAACAACACTATTGGCTCTGTTGTGATGCTAGTAATGCGCATGGTATGAGAAGTCAACTGTATACACAATTGAAATTGAAATCAACAGAGCTATTTATAAGAGCAAACCTGTTAAAGAAACATTCGTAAATATACCTGTTGTGCCAGTGGAGTTTCGATTGGATCCTTCAATTTAAAAATAAGTTTGTATGAGTAAATACAGTGATACAAGAGCAAAGCAGTATGCACGATAGCAATGGAATCTTAAATGAGGACAGTTGTTCTTCAGGTTTAAGCACTTGTTCTACACGAACAGAGTACAGTAAAACGCAGGCATATAGTACTTAAAAATAAAAAATGAGATCATATACCTTACCACATTCTTGGTTCGGGACCAGTACAGAACAAGGCGTTCCCAGTCATCGTCCAGTAAATGTGTCTCACGAGAACATAAGGGAATTTGATGAGTTTCTTTGCCAGTGAAGTATGTTTTCTTCAGGTAATTCTGATACTGCCACCAAGCATTCTTGAAGATAGCAGAGGTATTAGCACATGTTACCTTATCCTGAGTTTCCAAATCGGTCCTTCTCTATAGAGAAAAATGGAAAAATTTGCTGTATTATAAGCATCATGGAGGTAGAATGTATGGGACAAAGCAAACTAATTGCCATGAATAACATTACTTACACATAACTCCTGGACGAACACCTGCAACTGGCATTTTCCTTCATCTTCAGTATAATATTTCTATGATGGGAAGATACGCACATAGGATTTAACAACATCAAATGCAATAGATGCTAAACTACGAATGGCTGGTTGTGCTTCCTCCACAGGAATAGGTGTACTAACTGGTGGAGTTGGGGTTCGCCGTGGTAGTACTGGCACTTTGGGCACTGGAGCTGCCTTACTAACTGCTCTTGTTTGGGAGCTCTGTGGTGGAGATGGTGTTGTGTCAACAGGAACTGGGTTACTACCTGCTGGGGTTGGGGTTAGATTGGGTGAAGCTGGTTCTCTGTCCATCGCAGTAGGGGTACAATCAACGAGAGCCTGGGTTATGTATGGTAGGGCTGGTTCTCGTGCATGTACAACCGGGGTGCTATCTCCACCAAGAGGTAGCACTGTTTTATTTGAAGACCGTGTTTTTACTCCGCTGGATACTGCCATCACCTGCTCCAATTCATATGGCTGATAAACAGGAAACATAGTTGAATGTACATACCTTGTATGAGAGACAGATGCAATAGATAGTGTGGAAAAAAGAGGGCATAAAATAGTTGACATGTATATTGTTTAACTAAACAGGATAGCATGACATAATTTCACATATATGATGTCTATCTAAACTGGATAGCATAGCATGACATAATTCAAAGATATGATGACTAACTAAACAGGATGGCATGAGATAATTATATGATGTCTTTAGTAAACAGGTTTGCATGACATAATTCACATACATGTTATCTAAGTAATCAGGATCGCATGATTTAATTCACATATGTGATTTATATGCTAAGCAGAGGGCATTCGCATATATGATGTCTGAACTAAGAACATGGTGTTGAATATTGTGTATATGATGTCTAAACTATGCAATGCAAGACACCATATGCATGATATGAGCAGTATAACCGTGCCAAGTTAGAGCATACACCTCGGTGGGGGAATAGGACTGGTCATCTATCTTTGAATCCATCTCTGAGGAGCTATCGGGACCCAGCAAGAGATCTGCTTCGACAGGTAGCATTGTCTGCTCTGAAGACCTTGTTTTCACTCCAGATTTTTCCATCACCCACTCAAATGGCTGATTCATAGGAAGAGTAGTTTAATGTACAAACATTGTCGACAAATGGAAATGTAATGAAGAAAAGGATGGGCAAGATATCATTCAAATATATGATGCCTAGTTAAACAGGATGGCATTGCATATTTCACATATATTATGGCTGGCTAAAAGAGATGAGACTGCATAATCCCGATATATGATATAGAAACTAAACAGGTGGCATTACAGAACATGTCTAAACTAAGCAGATGACATATATGATGTCGAAAGTAGACACTGCAAGGCAACATATGCATGATATGACCAACATCATCATGCCAAGTTAGAGCAAACAGCTTGGGGGTAAATAGGAGTGGTCAGCTGCGTCTGAATCCGCCTCAGAATAGATATCTTCCTCTGGATTACAATCTAGAGAGGGGGCGAGGGTTTGCCATTGAACCCACCATGGAGCGATGTCTGCATGACATTGTATTTCCGCGCAAAACTCTTCTCTTTTTCTCTACATGTCCAGCATGACTGTGTACAATATCTGGCATGCATACGAAAAAAATATAGTGAGATTATGTAAGGAGAGCATGCAAAAATCTAGAGTGATGATAACAACCAGTGGATGGATCCAAAAATAATGATAGCAGGCTGATGATAGCTTTAATTTAATAAAAAGATAGATGATGATTGCTTTACTATTTGTTTCCCACCCAAGATGAATAGCATAGGCATACCCTAGGTGAACCAGATAATAGACAGAGATACTATTCATTGCTGCCTCAATATGTGCCCCATGAGTAATTTTAAAACTCAAGTTTGAACATTAATTTGGACCTGACTTGGAGTCTAAGAGGTGAACAGGACGATAAAGTAGCAGGTAATATTAAGCAATGCATAACATAAGTAGAAACAAAAGAGTGCGACCTCTCTTGTGGACCCGTGTACTCCTCAGGTTCATCTTCTGAGTCGATGATGGTGATGCAGTTGCGGTGGGTGCCGGCGGCAGGGAAGGAGATCTGAGGCGACGAAAGATGGTCAGGAGTCGTGATGTCTGGTTTGGTGGATGCTTCTATCGATGGAGCAGCTCAGGTAAGGTGGACGATGTGACGACCTCGGCTTAATCGTGCACTAATCATACACGCAAATGCACACGATCAAGCCTAAGGACTCACTTGAAGATATCACAACACAACTCTAAAACATAAATAAATTCATACAAGCTTTATATTACAAGCCAGGGCCTCGAGGGCTCGAATACATAGCTCGATGGCATACAAGTGTCAGCGGAAGCGTCAGATATTTGGGTACAGATATATTACAGAACAGAGAGATAAGCCTTCATAGAGGCGGGGCAAAATAAAAACTACGATCGAAAAGGCGTAGGCCTCCTGCCCTGGACCCTCCGATCCTACTCCTGGTCGTCGGTCGGCTCCTCGTAGTAGTAGTACTCTCCGGGCTGGTAGTAGTAGTGGTCGTCGAACGGGACAACTGGCTCCGGGGCTCCATCGTCTGGATGCGACAAAGGAATAAAGGGGGAAAAAGGAAAATAAAGCAAACGTGAGTACTCATCCGAAGTACTCAGCAAGCAAGGATCTACACTACATATGCAACATTTTCAAAGGAGGGCTGTATATGTGGACTGGGCTGCAGAAATGCCAGAATAGAGGGGGAAAGCCTAGTCCTATCGAAGACTAGCATCTTCAGCATCTCCATCAGTCTTGCAGCATTAGAAGAGAGCAGAATAACATAATGTAAAGTATAGCAGTGTCATCGATCCTCGGCCAGAGATTCTTCCTTGACTCCCTGCGAGAAAGCAATCCCAGAGCCGTACTATCCAGTTCTCATCTCAAGTCATGTTCTAGTTGTACCGATCGGGATACAACTCCGAGTGTCCGTTACCATAGGACAGGCTATCGATAGAAGTTTCTTCCCTGCAGGGGTGCACCAACTTACCCACCACGCTCGCTTAACTCCGGCCGGACACACTTTTCTGGGTCATGCCCGGCCTCGGCTAAGCAACACGCCGCAACCCGACCTGGGCTCTAAAGAGAGGTCAACACGCCAGACTAACCTATGCCCCCAGGGGTCTTGGGTCTTCGCCCTGGGAACCCTACACGTTGCGAGGACGTTTTGGAAGCAGACCTAGCAACCCCTTATACAAGCGCAGTTGCGTTCCCAGTCCAATCCAAAACGGGCCGCTCCTCGCTGACGTCAATAGAGCTTCGGCTGATGTATACGACGCAGAACGCCCATACTATGCCCACGTGATGGTTAGTGCTATCAGGCCAGAGGCCCCTCGGATCAAATATCCAAACCGTTAGTGGATTAGGAGCGCGCGGTAATGAGCAGAGACTCACAATCGATGTGACCCCATCGCCCCGTCTCGAGGACTTGCAGCAAGGGCTAAGAATGCCCGGCCACGCCTCGTAGTTATCTCGCGGGCACCTCTCAGGTCAACCCGACTCCACATCACTTCGCATTCATGCTCGCGCGGGTACCCCTCAGGGCCGACCCGTCTTTAGTAACATGTTATCATGGTTCAGTGTTCAGTCATAGTAATCAAGTCTCCGTGTGTCTGACACCAAGGGGAAACCCTGAGGTATCACCCTTGATGGAATTCCTGCTCGATGCTATCGTCAAGGTGAACGAATGAGGCATCACCCTCGAGGTCCACACTTGAGAAGTTGCACGACGACGTCGTTATCGGGGGTGGTGTAGGAGGAATCACCCTCGCTTACCACGACCGACTAACTAACCTACAAGGTTATCATCAGAAGTGCTGACGAGGTATCACCCTCGGCACTCGATAGTAACCCAGTAGTGTCGAGCATCTTAGGGGAAGTGACGTGCGGTGCCAGGTTCTAATCTTCGATCCTGTTGCTCGGGTCTTCTGAGAGTCCAGCGGGGCAGTCGGGACAAGTGGGTCTCTGATAAGGCTCTACCCATCCTATACTAAGTAGTTTAGGATAGCAGGAAAGTATCAACAACAGGTTACAAGTAAACAGGCTATGCAGCAGATATAGGACAACAGTAGCAGCAGTAACTTCTAATGCAAGCATAAGAGAGAAGAGAGTGGGCGATATCGGAATGCTCAAAATGGGGGTGCTTGCCTGTCTGCTCGACGGCAAGGGCCTGATCGTCGCGGACGTAGTCGTACTCCGGAGTGGCGTCTGCCTCAGGAGCTACGGCAACGTCGGGGTCTACCGAAAGAGAAGAGGGGGAAGAAACATGTAAATATAATGCAAACAGATGCAACACAGTGCGTGCGATGCTATGATGCAGTGCAGGGTTGCCTAAAGATGCATCTAGGTCATTGTAGTTATTTTAGGATTAACCGGGGACTTATTAATCAGCATGCATGCACTATTCATCTACCGGATTCGAGCTCGGAGTTATGAGTTCTCCTACGTAGGAGGTTCCGACAAGGAAACAGACGACACGATTAGACTCGTCTCGTCGTTCTGAGCAACTTTCATGTTTTAACTTTTTCGATCCGAGCTACGGTTTAAAAGTTATTAATTTTCAAAGATTAATTGATTTTCTGGAATTAATTTTATTAACAGAATTGAATTATGATGTCAGCATGACGTGTTGCTGACATCAGCAGGTCAACAGTGACGCTGACCTGGTCAAACCTGACATGTGGGTCCAGTGGGACCCACATGTCAGTCTCTGTTAGGCTAACAGTGGATTAAACTAATTACCAGGGTTAATTAGGGGTGTGGGCCCCATATGTCAGTGAGACATTTAGTTTATCTAATTGATTTTAATTATAAAAATGTTTTATTTAAACTAATTACTAGCGGGGCCCACATGTCAGTGGCTGGCCGCGCCCAGTCAGCACGTTGACCACGGTCAGCGTGGTCAACTGGGGCCAGGGGGCCCACTGGCAGTGACCCAGGGGTGGCCCCAGGTGTGCCACGTCGGTCGGCCGGCGTTTAGACGCTGGCGAGCTTGTTTTCGCGGCGGCGCGGCTCGGGACTCGCCGGAATTCCGCTACGGTGAGGCGTTCAGTGTGCGGTTGCTTGCGTTCGAACGAGCGCATTATGCCGCATCCAACGCAGGTGGTCTCCGGGCCGGAGGTGGCTGGAAACGACGGCGGCGACCACTGCTGTGGTGACCGGAGCTCGGCCGTGACCGGATTCGGGGCTGGGGCTCTCGCAAAAGCCAAAGAACTTGATAGCGAGGATCTACGCGTCATGGGGAAACTCAGGGGCATGCTCGCTCGACCGTTAGGTCGCTGGAGCCACGCCGGCGGTTCGGCTATGAAGAAAAACGACGGCTACGAGTGCGGGGAAGGAGAGGAAGAGATGGGCTCGAGGCGGCGGCTTACAGTGCGGCTCACGGTGGCCCTTGGGAGTTTAGTAGCGCAGAGGCATCGCCGGAGACGAGGAGGATTGACGGCGGCAGCAGCAAAGGGGGCAGCTCGATCTGCTCGTCGTGGAGCTCCCCACCGCCATCCAGAGGCACCAGAGGTTGAGGAAGATGACGGCGGATCTCCTCGACACGTTCAGCTGGCACGGGGCCGCCGGTGGCCGCGGGGACGACGGAGTAGCGGCGGCGATTGCGCTCTGCTTCGATGGATCTGAGGAGGAAGAAGAACGGAGCGAGCGATGGGAGAGGGGAGAAGTGACGGGGAGGACCGGGGGAAGAGGGAACGGCTCGCCCTTATCCCCTCCTCGTCCCTGTTCCGTCGGTGGCGCCGGTGCGCGCACGCCCGGCCATGGAAAGGGCGACACGCGAGGGAGAGAGACGGAGTTGGGCCAGACGGGCCGGCTGTCGGGGCACTGTGCACTAAGGCCCAGTGCACAGTGCCTCGTCTTATTTTTCTGTTTCTGTTTTGCATTTTTCTTTTATTTGTTTTCTGTTTTGAAATAGTTAGCCCAGTTTAGCACTTTTGTAAAATATGGAACTTGGTCCAAATAATGTAATGCAATATTACCCATCACCGAAAACTTGTTTGAACAGATTTGGATTTCATTTGAATTTAATATGATTTTAAATGGATTTAATATTGCTGTTTTGGTGTTGTTTCAATTTTTTTGAGTCACTCAATTAATCCAAGTGCTACTGGTGATATTTTTATGAATGCTTCTGGAATATTTGCTAATTAGTGAACATTTTTCCAAAGGTGTTTGAGCAAATTTAATTTTGCACTTTTGGAATTTGAGTTGATTTTCATAATGGAGTTTGAATTATTTTGGTTAACCACTATGATTAGTCTCTGCAAATGATATGACTTGGCAATATTAGCAGTTGATCACAGTGGCTATTACACAGGGGTGTTACAGACGACGTCGCGGCAGGAGCAGGACAAACCACACAAAGTTTTCTTCGACACCTACCTGTAACTGAAGTAATTCTGTAAGGGCTCCTTTGGCTTGCAGGATTCTAAAAACGCAGGGATAGAAAAAATACCGGAATAGGATAGGAATGCACGTGGGAAACAGAGCATTTGTAAACACAGGATTTCTGTCAACTTGGGTGTTTGGTTCACAGGAATTGGAAGAGCAGAGGAATGCAAAGAAACATGGCCAAATTAAAGTGAAACCATATGAAAGCGTGTACAGTTAGAATGTTATTCTGCCACTAATGCACTTGGTCTTGTTTTCATGCATAGGATTTTGAAAAGTAGGTCCAGGTGGATATTTTGCTCCATTCCTTTCAACAAAATGCATGAATAATTGAATAGTAGAGTGGCATAGGAAAATTTCCTATTGCTATGTTTTTCCTTCACTTTTTCCTTTGAACCAAAATAGCCCTAATGGATCGACATGAATGTAGAGTAATAAGTGATGCGACAAGTGTACAACCTCTTTGCCGTAGCCGTGTCGACCTCAGCATCATTGGGTTGGTCGCTGAAGAAGTTGCGGCAGAGGTGGCTAACGGAGGTGTGGAGGAAGATCTGAGGAATCTGTAGACGGCGTCCAGGGCACTGCTCTGTTGTGATGGATGGTTCCGTCGTTGGAGCAGCTCCGGCGAGCCATAAGACGTCAAGGCTGAAGCAATACAAGATAGACATCGTTAATCTCAAGTGGGATTCTAATAGCATCTCCAATAGATAATGTAAAATACATTACCAAAAAGTGATATATGTAAAATTTACATCACCAAAAAACACCTGACTACAACAGATGAGGTAAAAATTGGTTGACTCTAAACTTAACTATCGAAACTGAAATTTACTATGGAATCTGAATGTTACTGTCGAAACTGAACGCACTGGTAGCAGAGAGGCACTTCACATGTAGTTTAGGCGGCTCGAGCACTAGTAGTAGAGAAACAGTGATCTAAATCAGCAGGCGATCAATGGGGAACACAGTAGCAGATAGCAGCCGGAGCAGCAGCGCCTGGAGGAGCAGCGCGAACTAGAGCCAGAGCAACAACTCATGTAGCTGCAGCAGCCCGTGTACCAGCATCAGCAGCGCGAGCGAGAGCAAGAGCAGAGCAGCAGCACGACCGAGGGGGAGAGTAGAGTAGCAGCACGACCAAGTGAGAGACGAAGCAGCAGCAGCGTGAGTGAGCGACGCGAGCGAGCGAGAGTCGGAGCAGCAGCAGCAGCAACGCGAGCAAGCGAGCGAGAGCTGGAGCAGCAGCAGCAGATCTGGCTGGTATGGACGCCGCTGCCGAAGGGGGAGAGCCGCCAAGGAGATGTCGCCCGCAACGCCGGCTTCGAGGTAGCCGCGCCATGGGGGTGCGGGATGGAACACCGTCGGCGCCGGGAGGTCGAGTTAAGGAGAAGGTGCGATGCGATGAGTGTACAACCTCTTTGGTGGCGCCGAGTAGGTCTCGGCTTCGTCCGAGGAGTCGGTGAGGATGCTGCGGTTCCGGTGGAGCAGGTTAAGGCGGTGCTGTGGGGATGGATCAGCCACGATAGACGAGGCGATCGTCGGAGCAGCTCCTTGGAGGTGGAGGACGGGGCGGCTAAACCGGCGGGACGACGAGATCGGCGACGGATCCTCATCCGGGGAGGTGGATGAGGGACGTCGGGCTGTTGCGGTGGACGACGTCCTCGGGGAAGAGGCTCCGGCTGGGCAGCGGTGGAGTGGCGGACGGAGGAGGGTGGGGTTTCGCGGCTGGAGCAGAGAGGTTATGGCGGCCTGGGATTTCGAATGGGGATTTCAAATGGCAAAAAGGAGGTGATGGGAGGGGGGGAACCATGACTTACGGACGCGCTTGTCCAAAATGTAGGGTGTGTTACAAAAGTACCCCCACCGATTTGAACTAGCGGCCCTTTCGACTCAGGGTTAGAAGGGGGGTTTCGCGTGTCGGGATTTGGCAGCTGGAGGGAGTTTTTTCGCGCGTTGTAATTTCGGGATAGTAAGGCGCGAGTTTTGGGAGCACGATATCTGAATTTTCGGGATATAACAAGGCGCGGGTTGAATTTTAGGGAGAAGCCTAACGTGTAATATTATACGTACCAAATCAATTCGCACTTCCCTCAACGACAAAAATAAAAAAAATAAAACTATTCGCACCACACAAAGAGAGAGTCTTGTCCCGTTTTACTGTACAAATGCTATTCAAAGCTATGAATCCATGTTATGTCCAATTAAATTTTTTCGCTGGCTGTATAATGCATGTAACCTACTCATACCAACATTTTAGTGCATTCCAAATGTCTATACTACCGCTGCAATTCGAACTAAATTTGAATTCGTTTCTCTATTTGAATAAGAATCTATAATCATGATTGTTGCCAACTTAAACCATCATTCGTGTATTATCTTAACAACACACCACATGATTACTATAGAGATAGATATGAACTATGTGTACTATATGAACTCAAATTCAAAATTTTGAATACACTTGATGTTGATTCCAAATAATAGTACATTTGATGTACTAACTAGATCTTCATAATCCAAACCATGTTTCATATGTACACTGTGTTTATCACACAAAGTATAGTGCCCCGCCCCCTACATTATGACAAGTATTTAGCCCTGAACTGCAAAAGCCACACATTATCACAAATTCAAATAAATGTTCTATATATTATATGTAGTATAACATGTTCATAACCACACCATGCATATCACCATTATATATATTCATGCATGCGTCGGTTTAAAACACTATGATATATTCTTCAAATATCCGAATCCACTTTTATAATGAATTATGATCTCTATTCGTCTTTTACACCCACACAATCCACTTATCTTTGTAGCTAGCGCTAACTTTCTCTCGTGCATGCACACGCCCGCCTCCCTCTCACCCTCCCTCAGCATTCTCTAGCTCCATCGCGCACATTCGTCTTCTCACTTTAGGTCGTTCACCCACGGTGTGTGTAGGCCCCCCAGCTCCTTCTTTTCGGCACACACCGATCGGTATGCCTCTCTAGCTAGGTGTGCCTACCACAAACACAAGCTTTCCCTCTTCTCTTCTCACCGTCCATGCCTCACTCCCGCCCCTATTTTCATCGATCTCGTACTCGCACACTCCTTCCCCCTCGATATAGTATGCCTCTCGCACCACCTCCTAGCTGCATCCCTCTCTCTCTATCCTTCTCTTCGGGCCTTATTTGCTTCTAACACATACATGCATGTATACCGATCGATCTCCCTACATATACCTAGGTCGACTATAACTCTTTTTCCCCACGCATCGATCGACGTACCTCACAAGTTATGTCTCTCCCTTTCTCCGACAAAGGACGATTGATCTTCCTATGTAGTTACGTCTGCTTACCACAGCCATATCGTCCCCCCTCATCATTCGTGCATGCCTCCTGACCCGTCTCTCACACGCACATGCACAGACAGGCAGGCATCCCCTCTCTTATTGATATTGCAGGCGTGCCCTCTGTTTGTCTAGCAGGCCTCTCCCACCATTTGTGAGAAGCAACTCCACCACCAACCCCTCCGACACTCTAGCTCTGTCTCTCTCCCAACCTTATTCCTCTCCTACACATATGCATGGATGTCGATCGATCTCCCTTAATACATAAGGTAGGTCTCTCTCCTCCTCCACACATATACCAGCCATTGTACCTCTATAGTTAGGTCTCTCCCCCCACCCCCCCCACCACCCACCCCCCCCCCCCACACACACACACACTGATAGTCGAGCGTTGTAGGTAGGTATCCATGCACAGAGACAAACTGCACAGTCCCCTCTCACGTTCCAGTAGCCCAGCCACCCTATATCTTTGACGTGGGCACACACAAATTCGATGGCACTCTTTATCCATCGCGCACACACACACATCATCATCCCTCTCTTCGATTCTATGGATACCTCACGCCGATGATACCTCCACTCTCTTCTCGTGGATCGCCCCCTCTATATATATGATATATCCAGTCCTCTGTTTCACACACATTGCATATGTTACATTTTTTGATTGAAATATCATCGACACATATTCCCTGTCTATCTCTCACGCCCCCCCCCCCCCCAAAAAAACACTCAACGACCCCACCACACACTATATCTCTCTACGTTTGTATCTCTCTCACACAAACCCACGTAGGTGGTGTACGTACACGAAGAGAATTGGTGCACGTACTCACGCTTCGTGCCCAGCCACACCCGCGCGGGTACACGGTGGAGCTCATTTCTATACGAAATGGCAGCCCATGTGCTAATTTGAGCGCGTGTAGCAGTTGTTTACCTACGGAGGTCGTGTACCACGCGTGCACGAAACAAAGTTCGACTTGATGCGTTGGTGCGTTATTTTTAAATAAATTTATATTGCTCAATGGCACGTACACAGAATATAAAACGATTTTTATGGAGAAAAAGGTAGTCCGCTCCACTATATACAATGGAGCCTGCCTGCCAGGGTTTGTCTCTCTTCAGAGTATCTCACACAAGGCGGCGGTGGCCTCTCTCTCTCTCACCGTTGGTCACTGATCCGGCCGCATCCCGTCCGCCGGCGGAAAGGGAGAATGTGCATCATTTCTCTGTTCGACGGCGCCGAGGCAGCACGTCCCGATCTACGGTACCCGCCGTTCTCTCTGACCAAGCTCCGGTGAGGTAGGGCCTACGCCACTTGCTCACTGCCGCAGTATGGGCAGATCCCGCCCACCGCCGCCCTCCTAGTTACATCCCGATGACCCCCAGGTATCCCCTCCGGCCTTGCTCCACTGCCCATCTTCCCACGTCGTTGCATGTGGAAAATCTTGCATGTGGATCTTCCCTAGTTCTTTGCCCAAAACGTAGCTCGTCCGGCGTACTTTCCATATTGCAATCTCGTCCTCACACCGTTTTAGATAAACACAACCGTGCTGTTATCTTCCCTTAGGACAAGGAATATGCTTCTTTTTTGTCGTCGTATGTGTCATCAATTGTTATTGGCCAGTAATTATTTCCTTTCTACCTCTTTTTTGCAAACAGGGCTATCCATTTCACCTCGTTGCTACTGCGACCTTTTGGTGAACTGCACAAATCACTTTTTCTTAAGAGTGTTTTGTGCAGTTCTACTAAAATGTCACACGGGCAACGTCTCTACATTTCAGTGCGACTGCACAAAGGGATATTGGTTTTGCTCTATCCTCCTCATCCAACTCCGAGCCTAATCTTCTCCAACTATTTGCTTAATCTTCTCCTACTAGTTAGTCTTAAGAGAGACTGCAAAGGTGACCAGCTTCTATTTGTGTGTTTATTATTTCATCAATAGTCCTCTATTATTGTAATCACACTTAATATCTTTGGAATAGGGACGCTCGGCTCTATTTTAGTGGAACTGCACAAAATGATCGGAATGTTGCATACTCCTGACAGCTACTTTTTTTCCCAACATGCCTTGTTGATTTAGACAGAGCTGGGGGGAAGTTGCTGCCAATGAAAGCATGGATCAATTTTAATTTAACACCTTCTCACAACTTTGTCTTCAGTTGTGATGTAAATATTAGCTCTGATCTGCTACTCATTGAGATGCATTAGCAAGGAAGTTAGTTTTTTATTTTTTCCGAAAGAGAATGGATGGCAAGACACATGAAACAAAAGCTGAAAGCTCAGAGCATTGTACAATTTCATGTCGCTGGAAAATTATTTATATAGTACGTCAATTATGTAAACAAATGCTGGAAGCTTGATAGCATTGCCAGAAGCCTCTTCAGCATCCGGGTCCATGTGCCATGCACCAAATTATACTCCCTCCGTTCCTAAATATTTGTCTTTTTAGAAATTTCAAATGGACTACCACATACAGATGTATATAGACATATTTTAGAGTGTAGATTCACTCATTTTGCTTCGTATGTAGTCACTCGTTGAAATCTCTAGAAAGACAAATATTTAAGAATGGAGGGAGTAGTGCACAACCGCATGGGAGACTCAGCCCGGTCGTTGCGTGATACGTCTCCAACGTATCTATAATTTATGAAGTATTCATGCTGTTATATTATCATTCTTAGATGTTTTACAATCATTTTATAGCAACTTTATATCATTTTTTGGGACTAACCTATTGACATAGTGCCCAGTGCCAGTTGCTGTTTTTTGCTTGTTTTTTACATCACAGAAAATCAATACCAAACGGAGTCCAAACGCGGCGAAACTTTTTGGAGATTTTTTCTGGACCAGAAGACACCCTGTGGGCCAAAGAAGTACCAGAGGGGAGCTCCGAGGGGAGCACAACCCACCAGGGCGCGCCTGGGGGCCCAGGCGCGCCCAGGTGGGTTGTGCCCACCTCGGTGGCCTCCCGCACCACCTCTTCGCCCTATAAATTGCCAAATATTCCAAAAACCCTCAGGGTAACCCTAGATCAGAAGTTTCGCCGCCGCAGGCCTTTGTAGCCACGAAAAACCAATCTAGACCCTCGTTCCGGCACCCTGCCGGAGGGAGAAATCATCACCGGTGGCCATCTTCATCATCCCGCCGGCCACCATGATGAGGAGGGAGTAGTCCACCCTCGGGGCTGAGGGTTTGTACCAGTAGCTATGTGTTTAATCTCTCTCTCTCTCTCTCTCTCGTGTTCTTGAGATGTCACGATCTTGATGTATCGTGGGCTTTGTTAATATAGTCAGATCATATGGTGTTTTCCCCTCTCTATCTTGTTGTGAATTGAGTTTTCCCTTTAAGATTTCATTTATCGGATTGAATACTTTTATGGATTTAAGAACACTTGATGTATGTCTTGCTATGAATACCCGTGGTGATAATGGGGTATCATATTGATTCACTTGATATATGTTTTGGCACTCAACTCGCGGATTCCCGAGGTGACATTGGGGTAATCTATGCATAGGGGTTGATGCACGTTCTTGTCTTTGTTTCTCCGGTCGAAATCTTGGGGCACTCTTTGAGGTTCTTTGTGTTGGATTGAGTATTATGAATTTGAATTTGCTTTGGTGTTATTTTAGTATGAACTCTTGGTTAGATCGATCGGAAAGAATAGCTTGGTGTTATTTTAGTACAAACTCTAGGATAGATTGATCGGAAAGAATAGCTTTGAGGTGGTTTCGTACCCTACAAACAACTTCTTCTTATGTTCTCTTCTAGATAAGAACTTTGGAGTGATTCTTCATCGCATGTTGAGGGAAGGTTATATGATCCAATTAGATTAGCATTGTTGAGAGATTGCACTAGCGAAAGTATGGACCCTAGGCCTCATTTTCAAGCATTGCAATACCGTTTGTGCTCCGTTTTATCAATTGCTACCTTGCTGTTTTTTTATTGTTCCTATTACAAAAATCAATATCTATTATCATTACTACACTTGTATCACCATCTCTTCGCCGAACTAGTGCACCTATACAATTTACCATTGTATTTGGTGTGTTGGGGACACAAGAGACTTTTTATTATTTGGTTGCAGGGTTGTTTGAGAGAGACCATCTTCATCCTACACCTCCCACGGATTGATAAACCTTAGGTCATCCACTTGAGGGAAATTTGCTACTGTCCTACAAAACTCTGCGCTTGGAGGCCCAACACGAGTCTACAAGAACAAGTTGTGTAGTAGACATCATTGCGCCACACTAATAGTGAGTAATGAGCAGTCAAATCATAAGCCCCACCTTTCCCACTGTAAGTTGCTCGGAAGAAGCAACCATCAATACGCTCTTCTTTGAATCCGCTCATACTACTCCCTCCGTCACTGTTTATAGAGCGCGCTTCAACAATCTCTGGGACCAAGGCGACTAGTGATCAGCCTGAAAAATAGCATTGGTAGTTATAGCACGGCGTCTATTACTAGAGGAAATAACGCGTACACACATGCATGCAATGCTTCCACCCCGGGTACACACATGCATGCACTTACTCCACTCCGCGTACACACCTACATCGAGAGAAAATTGTGGACTTGATTGTGGTTACCACGCCCTAATTAATTGAGCATTAAACCAAACGCGTCTAAAATCTCTCTGGTGGTGGAAATGCATGAGAATGAAGCGCGCCCTGTAAACTGTGATGGAGGGAGTAGTATGAAGGTGCAAAACCAAGTACGCGTATGGCCTGTCGGTCAACGCACTTCCTCTTGGCATATCACTGACATGTGGCACCGGAGTGTGAGCAAACCGATCTCAATTGACGGCAAAATGGCCAACCTGCCGTTCCTTGAGAGAGACGAGGAGCGAGAACACACAGACGGGCTCGCACGGAGGCCAAGATATATTCAAGCATGGTTGATCGATATCATCATTACATGTTCGATGTTTTTTAATAGTACTATTGGGCTGCCGTTTTCCGCACTTCTCCCGAATAAATGTGTACTTTATCAGAGATTAAAATAAAATAAGAGTACAGATGCTCCACCATGCGGTTCCTAGTACCTGTATACTAGTAGTACTACTCGTACTACTAAACCTTGCGCTTGGCTCTTCGCCTCTTCGGGAAGTCGAACAATGATGGTACTACAGGGTATGCCTCTGGCAATCTAACACCGAATGAACTGCTGCACGTCCACCGCCTGGGCGAGGGTAGGTTGCATTCGTCAAAAGCTTCTCCTCGTCCTGCGAGCCACCAGGCTTGTGGTAGACAGAGATGGCATAAGCGAGCTTCACCTTGTCCTGCAAGCTTCTCCTCGTTCTGCGAGTTGACGGGACACACCAAAAAGTAGTGCTAGTCCATACTCCCTCCTTTCCGGTTACTATGGCTTAATCTTTTTGCGGGTAAATAAGAGATCTTTATTCATATATAAGCATTCTTAGGACGATCAGCCAAGAGACTGGTCACTAGGAAGCGAGGTACCGCGCAAAAAAAGAAGAAGGAAGCGAGGTGTTTCATCAAGCCAGCTCTCGGTCACATTCAAAGTGCAGCAAGCACGGTTCGCACAAAGATGCGCCACAAGGTTTGCTGACCTGTTTACATGCTGAATAACAGAAAAAAAGAGAAAATATTACTGAGCGCTCCTATTTCTAAGAGGATAGGAGCCAGAATTAAGCGAGAATTGTGGCGAGTGTTCCATGCAATCAACTTCCATTATCACATGCGAGAACCCCCGAAGAGAACCAAATGTGTTGAAGATTGCTTTATCGCAGATTAAAATAAAATAAGAGTGCAGACGCTCCGCCATGCGGTTCCTAGTAGTACATACATGTATAGTACTAGTACTAGTAGTACTACGTAATACTAGTACTCGGAGTAGTAAACTTTGCGCTCGGTTGTTCGCCTCTTTGGGAAGTCAAACAATAATGGTACTAGTACAGTGTATGCTTCTGGCAATCTGACACCGAATTAACTGTTGCACGTCCACCGCCTGAGCGAGGGAGAGCTTGCATTAGTCAAAAGTTTCTCCTTGTCCTACGAGCCACCGCACGCAAGCTTCTCCCGTCCTGCAAGCTTCTCCTTGTTCGGCAAGTTGACAGGACACAACAAAGTAATGCTAGTCCATACTGCCTCCTTTCCGGTTAATATGGCTTAATTTGAAACGAGATAAATACACTATCTGTCACTGTATATTTGTAAAAATACGGTCAGTGGACTTCATAATACGCTCATTGCGGTCAATATATACATTTTCTAGTGTTCATACGGTCACTATCTCACCCTGGCTGAGTATGTGTGTGCATGCACGTGTAGGTTGAGCACTTGAGCGTGACCGTGTGTGTTCCGTCGTGTGCTCGGACATGCATGCATTAGGGCATCGCGCGCGTTTTTGCGTCCATGTGTACGTGTGACTGTTGCATGCATGCACGAGGTTGTAGTCCCTCACATTCACATGTTCATAAGTCAATGCTTTGTCAAAACGTTGCATGCAAGGTTTAATCATTCGTTGTTCATGCATGCATTCCCGATATTAATACGTTGGTAAAGACAATTTCTTGAGGAAAACGAGCCCATGGATTGAGTACAAAGCGGACCAATAAGCCAGGACAGAGGGAGTACTAGTAGTGAACCGGAAGGAGGGAGTAGGTACTAGTAGTACGTAACAACATGCAGTAACAAAATTCCTCTATGCGCATCCTGTCTATGTGTCATGCAAGAAAATAAAGATAAGTACAAGTGAGACTCAGAAACGGTCATACACGTAGGGGGAGTACGTGTAGGGGCCACTCAGGAGCAGTCAAATCACACAGTAAGTTAGTCGGACGAAGCAACCATCATTTCACTCTTCAATGACACGTACGCAATATAAAATGGTTGATATGGAGAGAAAAAAAACCGCTCCACTATATATACACTAGCAGGAACCTAAGCTACAAGCCTGCTTGCTTGGGTTGCTCTCTTCACAAGCATAGAAAGACGGTGGCCACACCGCTGGTCACAGATCCGGCCTGATCCCGCCACTGGGGGAAGGGGATGATGTTCTGCGTAGATGCGGTCGACAGCGGCGAGGAAGAAAACCCACTGTCGGTGCGTCCCGATCGGGGGTACCCGCGGTATGGGCTGATGCCGCCTCCCAACCGCCCTTCTAGCTACACCCCGACGTCCCAGGTACAACTTCCTTTTGGAGCCGGCTTGCTCCACTGCCGTAGCTCCCCACGTAGTTCCATCTCCATGTGGATCTTTCTCTACTTCTACCGGCTTCTATTTGTGATGAGTTTATGTCTCATGAACTAGTGCCAATACTATTATTCTAATCACACTTCTTCAATATCTTTGCCAACAGGGATGCTCAGCTCGATTTTAGTGGAACTGCACAAAAGCATCGTATGATCCGAGGGTGCTAGGCGTCTTTCCTTCGACAGGTTCTACCTAGCCAGGAAATTAAATCCTGTTTAGGGTTTACGGCGTAGTGACCCCATCAGTAGTTTTTTTGTACACACTCTCACAACTTTTGTCTTTAGTTGTGAAGTAAATATTAGCTATGATCTGTGAATCATTGAGATGCATCAGCATGCGTGTTAGTTTTCCTTTGTATTTGATGGAATGTTGTAACGGGGCAACCTTGGAGTCAGGATACATACATTAAAAAAAATCATAAAGCTTCGTACTCCCTCCGGTCCTTTTTTGTATGCGTATAAGGCTACTTATAGTGGGGAGTATCATATACTAGTATCATGCATAAATTACATGAAACGGTGTAGTATGTGAGAGTGTATGGTGGCCTGGTGTGTCATGTGGTAAAATGTACTTCCTCCTTTCTGGTTTATTGGGCTCATCTCAATTTCTTAGTTTTATACCATATTATAAGTATTAATTATTTTCACTACTGGAAGAGATAGACGAGGAGGAGGGATAGCTAGCTGTAGCACGGACTCCCAAGAACTTTTTTACATGCATGTTGTGGCTAGCCATGGTGACATTTGAATGCGGAGCAGTCGCGTGCACCGGGAAACGGCGCGGGCGGCGCTCCCTCGACCGGCGCGCCACTTCAATGCCGGCGCCAGTGAGAGGTCGCATCCTCTCTGGCCGGGCATGAATGCGGCACTAACCGTTTTGGGCGGGAACCGCGCGTGGGTGATGAAGAGGGTTCGGGTTGGCCAGGGCGGTCAGGCTGGACGTACGTAAATATTGTTGCGTAATTAATAACGTAAATAATGTGCCAGTTGAACAAATATGATTGAAGATGGAGATGGAGATTGAGATGGAGATGAAAGTAAGAATTTTACGTAAACATGGATATGCATGTCTATGTGTGTGTGCGCGCTCACACACATAGTGACGACTCTCGCGACTACTCGTACACAACATCGATGTCTTGTTCTCCCTACACACACAAACTTAGTACCGCCTCATTTTGTTCCTAGGATAAAAATATCATAGGAGTGGGAAACAATATGAAGTGAGATAAATGGAGTACTACGTACAAGAAGAAATGTACACACACTCACTCTACCTCCGACATACCCGCGAGTACACGATGGAGCACATTTGTACATGAAGAGGCAACATACGTATGTAATAATTCGACCCTTTAATTTGTTCACTTAATAATGGAGGGTCGGGGACCACACGTGAGCTATACAAACTGCGACCTGGAAGCGAGGGCGTGTTATTGATCGAGTTTTCTTTCTTGCTACGTTAAAAAAAGATTTGTCCGGCAGTTTTCGTTTCTTTGTTCTGGGAACACGCGTATTCTATTTAAAACCACTGCTATGGAGAGATTTTTTTTACTCCATTATATATGCAGCCTCTTGTTTGATAGGGTTTCTTGCGTCTCACTCTCTCACCCTCTCCATATCTAAACAAGATGATAGTGTCCACTCTATCTCTCTCCTCACTGGTGGTCACAGATCCGGCCGAATCCCGTCCGCTGCGGGAGGTGAGGAGGTGCAGCGTTGACGTTGTCGCCGTCGGCGATGGAGGAAGCCGATGCGCACCGTCCTCTCTGAGCTGGCTCTGGCGCGGACGAAGGTCCTCCGCGCCCTTGTTCGCTACCGTCGTGTGGGCAGATCCCGCCTGCCCGCCTAAGCGACATCTCGCCCACCTGAGGTATAACTTCTTTTGGATTTCATGCTTCATTGTACTCGTCCAGCTCCCCAGGTCGCTACATGCGGGTTTTCTTCTATACCACTACTCCCCAGCTCCCCATGTACAGTAGCTAGGGTTCGTCGGCTAGTCCAACATCACCTATTTTTTACTATTATAGAGGAAAGGCCACTCGAAAAGTTGTCCTGGTTTATGCCTCGGTGGAGGTATACATGTTTTTTCGACAAAAAGTACATGGTGGTTGTGCGGTCATTGTCCATATGCCCCTATTGCTGCTGCTAATCTAATCATATCACTGGTTAAATGAAGCAATGCCCTTGTTAAAGTGACGTCCCTTTTAAGTAATGCTGATGTCAATCCAGAGGCGTCGATAAATGCTTCTGTCCTGCTTTTTTTCTAGGGTATCCTGGTTTAGTTCCCATCAAGATAATCATGATGCTTCTGTTTGTTGGTGTACTTTTCATTAATTCTTATTGACAATTGAGATGCCGCTGTTAATCTTGTACCACTGCCAGAACAAAGTAACAACACTATATCCCTTTTTTATATTTTTGCAAACAGCGATGCGTATCTCCATACCCGGGCATGTCTTCCTCAATTTTAGTGGAACTGCACAAAATTGGATGGCCATTGTTGTTCCGCCTCACTGTCCTCTGCCATGTGGTTCTTCCTTCCTCGAGCTTGATTACCGAGAAGAAATAGACCACAGTGAGGATTTGTCGAACTTCATTGGTGCCTCACCCAAACTTGATGCCAAATGGATGATGCATCACCACGATGACCTATCGATGCTCATGGTTGCGTCTCATGGTTGCATCGGCTGGTAAAGCTGATCGATTTTCAACGAAAAACAAGTTGTCTTCCATCAGTGCTCTTTGCTTGTTACCCACAAAGATGATATCCTTCATCAGTTCACCTTGGTTGCGTTGGAGACGCAGTCGTCTTTCACGTTGGTGCAATTTTATCTCACAATTGGCTATGAACCAAATGTTTCCTCCAAGAGGCATCGACGTTGGTACTAAGAGCATAAGTTTTGTATTGATTTCTAAGCCTTCTCACAACTTTGTCTTCAGCTCCCTGTAATTTTATTTGTCCAGCTATTAACTAAATATGTGGTCAGACTTTGATTAAAAATATGGTGTGGACTAAAAACCCGGATGGACGTAGTACCCCTCCATTTTTATTTACTCTGCATATTAGATTTGACTGAAGTCAAACTTTGTAAAGTTTGACCAAGTTTAGGCCAAACACAACAAACTATAATTATTGAGAGAGGGCAAACTGTACATACTCTCAAACCTTACCGATAATTGAAATTAAAATTCTTTATTTGTACACACTCTCACACCTTTCCGATAATTTGGTGCGTGTGTGGTTGTTCACTTAATGAAGGGTAGGGCATGTTTGGTTGGAGACTTAATTTGCCACGCCTAAGCTAGCCACACGCCCACACATGTGGCTCGCCACAGAAACTGTGGCGCTCAAAACAAACGCCGCACCTTAGGCAAAAATTTCTACTGCATATGCTCCTATGGGTTGTGGCGAGCCAAACATTAGTACATAACCAAACACATGCCAAGGGAGCTGTGGCACGCCACACGTTTGGTGTGGCAAGCTAAGGCTGGCAACCAAACAGCCCTGTAGTGTACCACACGTGAAGGACAGGAAGTGCGACCAGGACGCGTGGATCGTTAGTTGATCGTAAGTAGTTTTCTTCACTGGTACGTTAAATAAAGAGTTTTGTTTCGTACTTACACAATTTAAAACGATTGTTATGAAGAGAAAAAGAAAACCACTCCACTATATTAGTAGTATACATGAGTACTATATAAGCTGGAGCCTCAGCACTTGTTCGCTAGGGTTTGCACTCTCCACACTCTCGCTGCACTATATATATATATACACACACACGCTGGAGGCTCAGCGTTCCTTTGCTAGGGTTTGCTATATTCACAGTCTCTCACCCTCTTCGCCAGATCTAAACAAGACTGCGTTGGCCTTTATCTCTCTCTCCCCCCTCACAGCTGGTGAAAGAGCCGTCCGGATCCCGTCGCACCGGGAAGGGGAGGATGTGCAACGTTCACTCTGTCGCCTTCGGCGAGGGAGGCAATCCACTGCCGCTGCGCTATTCTCTTTCACCCAGCGCCTATGCGGGAGGGCCTCTGACCCCTTCTTCCTCGTTGACGTACGTAGTGTGGGCAAATCCGGCCTCCCGCCGCACGCCTAGCCACATCCCGACGACCCTAAGGTATAACTTTCTTTGAAACCGTCATTGCTCTAGCTGCATGCGGATCTTTTTTGATTCTGTGGTCGAATCTAGGTCTTGGTTCAAAGAGGAAAGAAGGGTGGGGTGGGGTGGAGCATGAATCTAGGATGTGGTTCAATGAGGAAAGGAGGGAGGGAAAGTAGTATAGACTGGCTATCCAGCCGCTTTGTTGGTCGAAAAGGGAAAAAGGGGGTAACCCAGTACACACATCTCTAAGGAACTGATCTCTTTGTTGAAAAAGGAAAGAAACTGGGGGGTCGGGTAGTTTGTGCATGACTAGATTTGCTGCCCTCACATAGGAAAAAGGTTCAAAGAGAACAAATATGGGACCAACGCAGATATGCTGCTTGGCAACATACTCTGCATCACCCATTTATACGTGTGGACGCACATGGTGCTGGCATGTCCCATGTCCCATACAACTATTTTGCTGTTGTTAATCTAAGAATGCCGTTGGAAAATTGAAGCAATGCCACTGTTAAAAGTAAATTGCATTTTTAACGAATGTTGTTTTAAGAGAATGTCTCTGTTAATATGAATCAATGCAACCGTTTTAGAAATGCTACTATCGTACTTTGTTTTCCATCAAGATAAGGTAGATTGCTTCTTTTTGTCGCCGTATGTTTCATCCTCCTTTATTGGCCAGTAATTGTTTCCTTTTTTACCTCTTTTAAAACAGGGATATCTATTCAACTTGTTGTTATAGCGAACTTAAATGTCACACCGGCGACTCTGCTTGATTTAGTTGAACTACACAAAACGAGATTGGATTTCCTATTCGTGTTGGCAGATTTGTAGGTGATCTTGACTGCGTCATGAAAGGTCAGTACCGGCCTTCGTCCACATGATCGTGCAGTGTGCTTTGAGATGTTGTGCTACTTGTATTGGTACTGTTTTAAATAAATGTTGAATTGAAGCTATTGAATTGTTGTCTTTTCCCATTAAGTGAACAAAAATGGGACCAACCCAGACATGATGCTTGTTGCTTTGTTACAACAAACTCTGCATCACCCCCTTTATAAGTAGATGGAAGCACATGGTGTTGTTGCGCCCACTCTCCCCTGGAACTGTTTATGCTTTTTGTTAATCTAATGCCACTGGTAAAATTAAGCAATGCTACTCTCAGAATTAACTACTGAATCTTGGTTCAAAACTGCAACATTTGTTAGGGATCGGCGGGAGTACCATTTCTGTTAGGGATTGGCCGGAGTACATGTTTAAGAAATGTATTGTTGAGATAATGTCTCTTATTGTATATCAGTTACAGTGTTTTACAAATGGTATTGTCCTGCTTTGTAGTTCTTTCTACATGTTTAACCAAGGTATTGTTAAGATAATGTCTCTGTTAATATGAATCAGTTGCATTGTTTTAGGAATGGTACTTTTCTGCTTTGTCGTTCTTTATACATGTTGAAACAAGGTATTGTTAAGATAATGTCTCGGTTAATATGAATGAATCACACTGTTTGAGAATTGCTACTCTCCTGCTTTGTTTTCCATTAAGATAAGGTAGATGTTTTTTCTTCTGGGAGTATAAGTCATCAACCGTTATTTCTCAGTAATTGTTTCCTTTATACCTATTGTTGCATACAGGGATATCAAAACTTCTGCTCAGTTCTATTTCGACTTTGATTTTAGTTGAACTGCACAAAAGGAGCCAATGTGTTTAAGGCAAACTGTTGCATTATTGGGCCCAGTTGGTCTTTCCACTTTGCAGAAAGAAGCAGTCACTGTTTGCGCTACATTACACAAGGAATGATCGAGAAGCTTTAGAGAGTATTAGTAGACGCTGGTGACATGACTAGTCTACAGAGAGCATGGGAAACTCAACAACATGTGGAGTGCAAAATTCACTCCACAAGGAAAGGTATGACCAAGTCAGTTGCCGACGCAGATGTAACAAACGAGGTCAGTATCGACCTTCATCCACATGATTGTGCTTTGTTATGTTGTGCTACTTATATTGTTGTATTGTTTTGAATAAATGTTTAATTGAAGCTATTGTATTGCTATCTTTTCCTGTCAAGATAATGAAGATGATTATAGTTGTAAGCGTATGTTTAATCAACTAGTACCACTATTATATTCATCACGCTTTTTCTATATTTATGCAGACAGGGATGCTCAGCTTGATTTCAGTGGAACTGCACAAAATGTTCAGATGGTTCATGTCCTCCATAATACTTCATCATGCACAATACATCGAATGGTTCTCTAATCATTCGCCGTCACCTTGAGCCACCAGACTATCTACTTGAATGGAGCTGCCAACGTGTTCAACGCCTTGCAACATATAAATACGAAATCCACCATGCTACGCAAGACATTGTTTGATTTCAGTGGAACTGCACAAAAAGATATGCTGGTTAATCCGGCTCCATGTGCCATTTCAATGTGCAAACTGATGACAAACCCTGCCCGTCTGAATGGAGCTACCAACGTCTTCAAGGCTGAAGAATTCCCACAAGTTCAAGGGAAAGAACTTTGTCCAGCAGAATACTACCTTTAAGAAGAAGGGTAAGAAGAAAGACAAAGAGAGATGGCTGCTTTACTTGTGGTTCAGAGGAACACTGGGCAAACAAGTGCCCAAACAAGTACAAGAATCCATGACAGGACTCCAAGTCTGTCAATGTCACTCTAAGCAACAATGATGGGGCATCTAGGTATGGTAATCTGTTTACCGTACTTTCAGTTTGTCAGTCCACCGATTGGTGGGTTGACACTGGGGCCAATATTCATGTGTGTGCTGATGTGTCTTTGTTTTCTTGCAGCATATAAATACGAAATCCACCGTGCTACACAAGACATTGTTTGATTTCAGTGGAACTGCACAAAAAGATGCGTTGGTTATTCCGGCTCCATGTGCCATTTCAATGTGCAAACTGATGACAAACCCTGCCCGTTCCACAATCATAGGCATTACATATTTTGAATGGGAAAAGCTTGTCAAAGTTTAATCATTGACGTTAGCAAGAAGACATTAGTTTAATATATTGGAATTGGAAAACCTTGTCAAATTTTGCTCATTGATGTTAGCCAGAAGACATGCATTTGATATTTTGGAGTCGGACACCCTTTGCTGTGAGCAGCGTCAATCGTTTTTTCCTATTCCTGTGTTCAGTTCAGAAGTAAATATTTACTCTGCTAAGATGCATAGTCACATGAATGTTGACTTGTGTAAGGCATTTTAAGAGTTTGTTCTGAATGTTGTCTATGTAATGCCAGGCCTTGTGAGTTTGATTGCAAAGAGCTTGGAATGCTGTGGCATGCGGCATCACGAGCTGTTCACCGTGCCTCCTGAGAATAATGCTTCATATTGTTTTGCATGTTGATCTAATGCCAGTGATTTGCATGTTAAGAAGATCATCCTCTTCTGTTGTTTCTGTGCTTAAGAAGTTCATCGTCTTATGTTTCAT
This sequence comes from Thinopyrum elongatum, assembly GCA_011799875.1. Taxonomy (NCBI): domain Eukaryota; kingdom Viridiplantae; phylum Streptophyta; class Magnoliopsida; order Poales; family Poaceae; genus Thinopyrum; species Thinopyrum elongatum. The sequence continues at coordinate 318,396,675 of CM022301.1, forward strand.
TCATAGCCTATACGACAACTCGGGTAGGTTAGAGGTGAAACCATATGATTTTCCGACCAACTCATCATCTTAGGCCGTGATTGGATCGTCGTTTTCCAACCAAAACCGCTTGTAAAACTAACGCTTGTAAATAAAAGCAGATGGTCTTGGGTGAAGCGCTTGGTTGGTCGATTTCGACTGGTAAAATATACACTGGTCTCTCAAATTACACGCATAACTCGCCGGTTTTCATTACAGACCTCGGGCCGTTGGTTTCATTACACCTGTATTTTAGCCGTTGTTTCTGATGACGAGTAAATTACACTTGTATCTTAATACAGGTGTGAAACAATCCGGAGCTCCCAAGCACGGCCTTACCATTTCATGCCGGCTCAGTCTCTCGAAGGTGCTTATAGGTGTCCGATGATCCTGGCTTCCTGAATGAGCAGCGGGCGCTGTATCAGACCATCCGTAGGGCCCGCAAGGCCCTCTCCGTCGTCCTTCGAGTTGTTGCGCTCGCCGTGGCGTCGAGCGTTGTTAACATGGTCAATGAACATGAGGAATCAGGAGATGACTTTACTTGGAGAGGATGACAGTAGGGACCCACCAGGGCCATAGCCGTACACGTACGCAAGTTCCTCCTTATTATATACAACTATAATTTTTTTTGCTTCCTCCTGGTTTTCTGACATCACGGTCCCACACCATTGTCAACCTATATAATCAATAAATGAGAGAATTGCACAAGGAGCGGCCGACAGCTGGGACCCAGCAGCTCGAGCAGTATTTGTTTTTTTAGGTGTAAGCGGAGTTTTTCTTGAGCGATATTTTTGTTGTTGTTCAGAGGAGCAGAGTATCAACTGGGCGGGCTGTGGCCCGTCTAGCCCAGGCTATTATTTTATGTCGACCAAATATCCAGCCCAGATATTAACTTTTCAAGGTGAAAATGGCTAGCCCAGCTATACTTTTTTTGCGGAATACCCAACCCATGTCACGTTGTTATTCTCCGCCCCGCTGGGCTGTAAATTTTTCCTAGGAGGGATGCATTAGGCCTAACAAGAAAATAGGCTTTAAGGAATAATAAATGGGATGTAATTATAAAAACTGGGCTGTAAATATACAAAAACGCACCAAACCGGTAATTAGTTTCAAAAATATTATTTTTTGAATTTGAAAATTTTAATTTCATTACTTATTGCGCGCATAATATTTCGTTAGTTTTTTACCTAATACAAATTTATTTTGAAATTATATTTAATCTGACTAAAAATTTTGGGATAAAAATATTTCGGATCCCATCAAAATGTGGGGATTTTTGTTGAATTCTGTTTTGAGCGGTTGGTTGAAATTATTAATCATTGTCCTGGCTAGAAAATGGTCTGTAATTTTAACAGACTGTAAATGGGTTGTAGTAAATTCCATTAGAATTCAAAAATGGGTTGTACATTATTACAAATCGCAAATGGGCTATATGTTCTCTGCCACAGATGTGATGCTCACTTGTGGGCCTACTATTTTTTTTTGAGAATTATAGTCAGTGACGCGTACGGAAGGCTTGTGGGCCTACTAAGGCGTACGGAAGGCTTTGTCAACTTATAGTCAAGACACGATTCTAGCAGCAGTGGTCGTTGGATGTCCATCCAACGGCTTTAGTGCTTCTTCAATCTCAGATATTCTTGCTTCAGCTGCCCAAACCATCGCCGGCAGTACCGCCTGCTACCGCCTCCCGTGGCCGGCTGTGCTACCGCGCAGGCTTCACCGGCCCACCCTACTCCCAAACATCATCCAGGCCATTCCTCTACTCACCAACACCTCATGTTCTTCTCCGGCGATGGCAGCCTTACACCGCAGCCGAACCAGTGAACCCTCGTACTCCCCTCCGCGTGGGCATCCACTGCTGTGTCTTCGCCGGCTCCGGGTCGTTCCCTTCCTAGGACTCGCCATCGTTCACTGCGTTGGTTCTCTCGGCGCGGCGTGGTCAACTTTGTCAACAAACGACAGCCATCAGAAGAGGCATGTACGTGGAGTGGCTGACAGTAGGGACCCACATGGCCCATGGCCGCATGCAGCAAGTGCCCGCGTATTATGCGAAAACAAATAATTTCTCCCCCTGACAGGTTTGACCCGCCAGCTACATCTTCGCACGCAAGGAAGTGCTTCCTTTATTACGCGGAAATAAAAAGTTTCCTCTCCCTGACAACTGGGACCCACCAGCTTTATTATGATCCTTTTCATGAAAATATATATTGTATCGAAGATGCTAAATTGTTTTCTTTTTATTCTAACTCGAAAAAGAAGAAATTAAAAAAACCAGAAAACATCTTTGCACGCAAGGAAGTGCCACCTTATTATGCGGAAAAAAAATTGATTCCCCCTGCTAGCTGGGACCCACCAGATTTGGAGGCTGACTTGTGGGCCTACTAAGTTAACGCGTACACAGGGCTTTGTCGACTTAGTCAATAAACGATTCTAGTTGCACTGACCATTGGATGTTAATCCAACGGCCAAGCTGCGTCTTCAACCTCTGGTCTTCTTGCTCCAGCCGCCCAAACTTGCGCCCGCCGTACCAACTGCTCCAGCCTCCCGTGGCCGGCTGTGCTGCCGCGCAGGCCTCACCGCCCGACCATACTACTACTGGCCAGGCCTTCCCTCTACTCACCCACACCCCCTGTTATTCTCTGGCGACGGCAGCCTTACACCGCAGCCGAACCAGTGAACCCTCGTACTCCCCTTCGCGTGGGCATCCACCTGCCTCGTCTTCCCTGGCTCAGCATTGTTCCTTCCCAGGCCTCGCTGTCGTCCACTGCCTGGGTGCTGTCCGCACGGTGTGGTCAACGTGGTCAACGAACAACAGCCATCGGAAGAGTAGTGTACGCGGTGAGGCTGATAGATGGACCCACCAGCTACATCTTCGCACGCAAGGAAGTGCCTCCATATTAGGCACGAAAAAAAATGAATCCTCTCCCTGACAGCTCGGACCCACCATCAATAACTTCGCACGCAAGGAAGTGCATCCTTATCCTCCCTGACAGCCGGGACCCACCTGGTCGAATCGTACGTAGCGTTGTCACGAACGTGTACGTACATACTGGTCGATCGGTCTCTCTGCAATGATGAACCATGGCCGAGCAAGCAGCGGCACGTGTAGTAGTAGAGCCCCCGACATAGCAGTTCAGGCAGTCCCTTCTAAACCGTGTACATGTACGTACAGCCACATGCCAAAAAATACGGCCACGTACGTACATACGGGCGAGGTCTCGAACACCTACTCGCGCATACATACGGCCAAGGCTCGTGTACATGGAGAGGCAACGAACGACAGCAACGGCGTCCTGTTCATCAGGCAGCCAACCGGCTGGGTCGGAATGGAGAAACAGCATCCTGTTCATCGGGAGGCAACAGACTGGGTCGAAATGCGTCCTGTTCAACGGAAGCCAACCGGCTTGGACGGAACAGCCGAAACGGGGTCTAGCGTACCGCAGTACGGAGGAAACGACCTTCTGTTTGACCGGCTACGGTCGAAACAGGGGTCCTGTTCATCAGGAGGGGTGTGGCGTACCGCAAAACGGAGGAAACGGACTTGTGTTGGAGTGCTATGGTCGAAACGGGGGTCCTGTTCATCGGAAGGGGTGTGGCGTACCGCAAAACGGAGGAAACGAACTTGTGTTGGAGCGCTATGGTCGAAACGGGGGTCCTGTTCATCGGAGGGGTGTGGCGTACCGCAAAACGGGACTCCACGGGCTACTGTTCACCCACCGTCGACTTCCTTCAGCCTCCACCTGCATTGTTTATCCATCGAGTCTTCCTCCTGCCTCCACCAGCACTGTTCATCCATGGGCTACTGTTCATCCAGCCCTCCACCGGCTACTGTTCAACCAGCCCTCCACGGGGTCCTGTTCATCCACCCCCAACCAGCTCGGCTATGGCGGCCTCCTCTCGGGGTCCTATTCATCCAGCGGCAACGACCTACTACTACTACCACGGGGTCCTGTTCATCCAACCCCCACCGTGAACTGTTCATCCAACCCCAACCACGTACGTCTCGACTCGTTCAACCAACCCCCACATTCACTGTTCATCAAGAGGCAGCAGGTTCGATCGGCTTCAGTTAGCAGCAGTAGCGAAGGAATTCCTCGATCGGCTTCAGTTAACAGCCAGGGATCGATCGATCGCTCGGGTTTAGTAACATAGCTAGTGCAATCGCTCGGGTTCAGTAAGCGAACGCCTCGCTCGGGCTCAGTTAGAGCCCAACGCCTCGCACACACGCGCGTACGTATACGAGAGAAAACGAGCAAACCTCCGTGCATCGCTCGGCCCCGACCACCCACTGTAACCGGGAACTCCCTGATATTTTCCTCACCCTCGCTTCTACCATGATTTTTTCCGTCATGGACGGCCCAAAGAATGTCATGCAGCTGCGTCTCCGGCCCGCCCAGGATGAAAAGCCCATTTTCTTTCATGGTTTTTTGTCATAGAAGTAGGAGCCCACCACATCTATGATGATACCAGGTTTTCTCACAATTATCATCATAGAAGTGTCATAAGCATGACAGGAAAAAAATTCGTTCGGCCCAAAATGTCACGGATGTGTCTTTTTTTTGTAGTGAAGACAGTTTTGCACATGCAGAATACTTGGGTTCAACTTGACGAGCCTAGCATGTACAGACATGGTCTCAGAACACTGGATACCGAATGGTCGAACGTGAGTCATATAGTAGATATGATCAACATAGAGATGTTCACCATTGATGACTACCCCATCTCACGTGATGATCGGACATGGGTTAGTTGATTTGGATCATGTATCACTTAGATAACTTGAGGGATGTCTGTTTAAGTGGGAGTTCATTAGTAATTTGATTAATTGAACTTAATTTATCATGAACTTAGTCTTAATAGTTTTGCATATCTATGTTGTAGATCAATGGCCCGTGCTACCGTTCCCCTGAATTTTAATGCGTTCCTAGAGAAAGCTAAGTTGAAAGATGATGGTAGCAACTACACGGACTGGGTCCGTAACTTGAGGATTATCCTCATTGCTGCACAGAAGAATTATGTCCTTGATGCACCTCTAGGTGACAAGCCTACTCCCGCTAATCTAGACGTTGTGAACGCCTGGCAAACGCGGTCTGATGACTACTCAATAGTTCAGTGTGCCATGCTTTATGGCTTAGAACCGGGACTTCAAAGACGTTTTGAACGTCATGGAGCGTATGAGATGTTCCAAGAGTTGAAGTTAATATTTCAAGCAAATGCCCGGGTTGAGAGATATGAAGTCTCCAACAGGTTCTATAGCTACAAGATGGAGGAGAACAGTTCTGTCAGTGAACACATACTCAAAAAGTCTGGGTATCATAACCACTTGACTCAGCTGGGAGTTGATCTTCCAGTTGATAGTGTTATTGACAGAGTTCTTCAGTCACTGCCACCAATCTACAAAGGATTCATGATGAACTATAATATGCAAGGGATGACGAAAACGATTCCCGAGCTCTTCGCAATGCTTAAGGCCGCGGAGGTAGAAATCAAGAAAGAGCATCAAGTGTTGATGGTTAACAAGACCACTAGTTTCAAGAAAAAGGGCAAGGGAAAGAAAGGGAACTTCAAGAAGAATGGCAAGCAAGTTGCCGCTCCCGTGAAGAAGCCCAAAGCTGAACCCAAGCCTGAAACTGAGTGCTTCTACTGCAAAGGGAATGGTCACTGGAAGCGGAACTGCCCCAAATACTTGGCGGATAAGAAGGATGGCAAATTAAACAAAGGTATATTTGATATACATGTTATTGATGTGTACCCTACTAGTGCTCGTAGTAGCGCCTGGGTATTTGATACTGGTTCGGTTGCTCATATTTGTAACTCGAAACAGGAGCTGCGGAATAAACGAAGATTGGCTAAGGACGAGGTGACGATGCGCGTCGGGAATGGTTCCAAGGTCGATGTGATCGTCGTCGGCATGCTACCTCTACATCTAACTTCGGGATTAGTTTTAGACCTCAATAATTGTTATTTGGTGCTAGCGTTGAGCATGAACATTATATATGGATCTTGTTTATTGCGAGACGGTTATTCATTTAAATCGGAGAATAATGGTTGTTCTATTTATATGAGTAATATCTTTTATGGTCATGCACCCTTGATGAATGGTCCATTCTTGTTGAATCTCGATCGTGGTGATACACATATTCATAATATTGATGCCAAAAGATGCAAAGTTGATAATGATACTGCAACATACTTGTGGCACTGCCGTTTAGGTCATATTGGTGTAAAGCGCATGAAGAAACTCCATGCGGATGGACTTTTGGAATCACTTGATTATGAATCATTTGATACTTGCGAACCATGCCTCATGGGCAAGATGACTAAAACTCCGTTCTCCGGAACAATGGAGCGAGCTAATGACTTATTGCAAATAATACATACTGATGTATGCGGTCCAATGAGTGTTGAGGCACGCGGCGGGTATCATTATTTTCTGACCTTCACAGATGATTTGAGTAGGTATGGATATATATACTTGATGAAACACAAGTCTGAGACATTTGAAAAGTTCAAAGAATTTCATAGTGAAGTGGAGAATCATCGTAACAAGAAAATAAAATTTCTACGATCTGATCGTGGAGGTGAATATTTGAGTTACGAGTTTGGCCTTCATTTAAAACAATGTGGAATTGTTTCACAACTCACGCCACCTGGAACACCACAACGTAATGGTGTGTCCGAACGTCGTAATAGTACTTTATTAGATATGGTGCGATCTATGATGTCTCTTACCGATTTACCACTATCATTTTGGGGTTATGCATTAGAGACAACCGCATTCACGTTAAATAGGGCACTGTCTAAATCCGTTGAGATGACACTATATGAACTATGGTTTGGCAAGAAACGTAAGCTATCGTTTCTTAAAGTTTGGGGATGCGACACTTATGTCAAAAGGCTACAGCCTGATAAGCTCGAACCCAAATCGGAGAAGTGCGTCTTCATAGGATACCCTAAGGAAACTATTGGGTACACCTTCTACCACAGATCCGAAGGCAAGATCTTTGTTGCAAAGATTGGGTCCTTTCTAGAGAAGGAGTTTCTCTTGAAAGAAGTGAGTGGGAGGAAAGTAGAACTTGATGAGGTAATTGTACCTTCTCTCGAATTGGAAAGTAGCACATCACAAAAAAACGTTCCCGTGATGCCTACATCAACTAGAGAGGAAGCAAATGATGATGATCATGAAACTTCAAATCAAGTTACTACTGAACCTCGTAGATTGACCAGAGCACGATTCGCACCAGAGTGGTATGGTAATCCTGTCCTGGAAGTTATGTTATTAGACCATGGCAAACCTACGAATTATGAAGAAGCTATGATGAGCCTAGATTTCGATAAATGGCTTGAGGCCATGAAATCTGAGATAGGATCCATGCATGAGAACAAAGTGTGGACTTTGGTAGACTTGCACAATGATCGGCAAGCCATTGAGAATAAATGGATCTTCAAGAAGAAGACTGACGCTGATGGTAATGTTACAGACTACAAAGCTCAACTTGTCGCAAAAGGTTTTCGACAAGTTCAAGGGGTTGACTAAGATGAGACTTTCTCACCCGTAGCGATGCTTAAATCAGTCTGAATCATGTTAGCAATTGCCGCATTTTATAATTATGAAATCTGGCAAATGGACGTCAAAACTACATTCCTTAATGGATTTCTTAAAGAAGAGTTGTATATGATGCAACTAAAAGGCTTTGTCGATCCTAAAGGTGCTAACAAAGCGTGCAAGCTCTAGCGATCCATCTATGGACTAGTGCAAGCATCTCGGAGTTGGAATACACGCTTTGATGAAGTGATCAAAGCATATGGTTTTATACAGACTTACGGTGAAGACTGTATTTACAAGAAAGTGAGTGGGAGCTCTGTAGCATTTCTGATATTATATGTGGATGACATTTTATTGATTGGAAATGATGTAGAATTTCTGGATAGCATAAAAGGATACTTGAGTAAGAATTTTTCAATGAAAGACCTCGGTGAAGCTGCTTATATATTGGGCATCAAGATCTATAGGGATAGATCAAGACGCTTAATAGGACTTTCACAAAGCACATACCTTGACAAAGTTTTGAAGAAGTTCAAAATGGATCAGTCAAAGAAAGGGTTCTTTCCTGTGTTACAAGGTGTGAAATTGAGTCAGACTCAAAGCCCGACCACTACAGAAGATAGAGAGAAAATGAAAGTCATTCCCTATGCCTCAGCCATAGGTTCTATCATGTATGCTATGCTGTGTACCAGACCTGATGTGTGCCTTGCCATAAGTTTGGCAGGGAGGTACCAAAGTAATCCAGGAGTGGATCACTGGACAGCGGTCAAGAACATCCTGAAGTACCTAAAAAGGACCAAGGATATGTTTCTCATTTATGGAGGTGACGAAGAGCTCATCGTAAATGGTTACGTCGATGCTAGCTTTGACACTGATCCGGATGACTCTAAGTCACAAACCGGATACGTATTTATATTGAATGGTGGAGTTGTCAGTTGGTGCAGTTCCAAGCAGAGCGTCGTGGCGGGATCTACGTGTGAAGCAGAGTACATAGCTGCTTCGGAAGCAGCTCATGAAGGAGTCTGGATGAAGGAGTTCATATCCGATCTGGGTGTAATACCCAGTGCATCGGGTCCAATGAAAATCTTTTGTGACAACACTGGAGCAATTGCCTTAGCAAAGGAATCCAGGTTTCACAAGAGAACCAAACACATCAAGAGATGCTTCAACTCCATTCGTGAAAAGGTCAAGGATGGAGACATAGAGATTTGCAAAATACATATGGATCTGAATGTAGCAGACCCGTTGACTAAGCCTCTTCCACGAGCAAAACATGATCAGCACCAAGACTCCATGGGTCTTAGATTCATTACAATGTAATCTAGATTATTGACTCTAGTGCAAGTGGGAGACTGAAGGAAATATGCCCTAGAGGCAATAATAAAGTTGTTATTTTATATTTCCTTATTCATGATAAAGGTTTATTATTCATGCTAGAATTGTATTGATTGGAAACTTAAATACATGTGTGGATACATAAACAAATACCGTGTCCCTAGTAAGCCTCTACTAGACTAGCTTGTTGATCAAAGATGGTTAAGGTTTCCTAACCATAGACATGTGTTGTCACTTGATAACAGGATCACATCATTAGGAGAATGATGTGATGGACAAGACCCATCCGTTAGCTTAGCATATGATCGTTCAGTTTATTGCTATTGCTTTCTTAATGTCAAATACATATTCCTTAGACTATGAGATCATGCAACTCCCGGATACCAGAGGAATACCTTGTGTGCTATCAAACATCACAATGGAACTGGGTGATCATAAAGATGCTCTACAGGTATCTCCGAAGGTGTCTGTTGAGTTGGCATGGATCGAGATTAGGATTTGTCACTCCGTGTATCAGAGAGGTATTTCTGGGCCCTCTTGGTAATACACATCACAAGAAGCTTGCAAGCAAAGTGACTAAGGAGTTAGTTACGAGATGATGTATTACGGAACAAGTAAAGAGACTTTCCAGTAATGAGATTGAACTAGGTATGAAGATACCAACGATCGAATCTCGGGCAAGTAACATACCGACAGACAAAGGGAATTACGTATGTTGTCATAAGGTTCGACTGATAAAGATCTTCGTAGAATATGTAGGAACCAATATGGGCATCCAGGTTACGCTATTGGTTATTGACCAGAGAGGTGTCTCGGTCATGTCTACATAGTTCTCAAACCCGTAGGGTCCGCACGCTTAACGCTCGTTGACGATATAGTGTTACACGAGTTATGTGATTTGGTGACCGAATGTTGTTCGGAGTCCCGGATGAGATCACGGACATGACGAGGAGCTCCGAAATGGTCCGGAGGTAAAGATTGATATATAGGACAATGATATTTGGACACCGGAAGAGTTTCGGGAGGTACCGGGTAGTCATCGGGTCACCGGAAGGGGTTCCGGGAAGCCCCGGGAGGTATATGTGCCATATGGGCCAAGTAAGAGGAGCACACCAGCCCACAAGGGGCTGGCGTACCCCTCCTATGGCAGCCGGCCAAGGGAATAATAGGAAGGAGGGGGATTCGGCCTCCCCCTGCCTTCCTCTCCTCCACCTTCCTTTCCCCCTCAGGCAAATATGGTAACGGGGGCGGCTAGGGCAGGAGCCCAAGGAGGATTTGGCCTCCCTTGGGGGCGCCTCCTGGCTGCCTCCCCTCTCCCCCCACCTATATATATGAGGGAGGGAGCGCCACACAAGACCACGACAATCTCTTAGCCGTGTGTGGCGCCCCTCTCCACAGTTTCGTCCCTCGGTCATATTTTCGGAGTGCTTAGGCGAAGCCCTGCGGAGATAGCATCACCACCACCGTCACCACGCCTTCGTGCTACCGGAACTCACCTACTACTTCTCCCGTCTTGCTCGATCAAGAAGGCGAGGATGTCACCGAGATGAACGTGTGCTGAACACAGAGGTGCCGTACGTTCGGTACTTGATCGGTTGGATCGCGAAGAAGTTCGACTACATCAACCGCGTTAATAAACGCTTCCACTTACGGTCTACGAGGGTACGTAGACACACTCTCCCCTCTCGTTGATATGCATCTCCATGGATAGATCTTGCGTGTGCGTAGAATTTTTTTTGTTTTCCATGCAACGTTCCCCAACATGGTCTTCCACCACTTGGTTTTATTAGGCCCGTTGATATTAAATTAAATATATATTTGTTCTAAACATTTTCAGAGCATTACGTATATTCCCTTCGTCCCGAAATTCTTGTCGCCCTTCCAGTTCATTGGTAAATCTGCAAAAATGACCTCGTAATTTGAAATCTGTCTCAAACAGAACCCTCCGCCCTGTCTTCTTCCTCCGCTCGTCGCCCGCACGTCGCCAGGGGCCGGCGCCGGCCAGCCGCGATTCCCTAAGGGCGCCGCCGCTGCCCAGAACTGCTCTGGCTCCGCGTCGATTCCCTCTCGCCGCCCAGACCTGCGCTGCCACCTAGAACTGCTCTGCCGCCACCGCTGCCCAAAGCTGCTCTCCCGCCTGTCCTCAAGCTCTCGCTGCTGCTTCTCCTCGAGCTCCCGCTGGTGGAGCTCTACTGTCTCCCGTGCTTCTCCCGTGCCCGTGCTGCTCCTCTGCACTCTAAAGGGAGTAAATTCAATCAAATTCACTATTAATTTTGGAGCAGATCAAAATCAGACAAGATTTTTTGATTTTATACCCAGAAAATCATCAGATAATTTTCTGGGAATGCACTTGATAATTTTGGAGTAGATGTCCTTCTAGTTGCAGTTAGAAAAAGATCCAATGGCTTCCAACTTTACTTGAGATTATTCAGTGTCCTTGGCAGCATAGGATTGCTGGGATGTTTGTTCACTTCGGCGTTCGGGTTAAGGAGCTTCGTGCTCAAATCTCATCTGGCAAACATAATTTGCTCCAGTTCCTCCTAGACATCAACATTTCTGACAGTTTTAAGATACCACCATTCTGGACAGTGAACACTGAAGGAGGTGTTTATCTTTAACAAGAAAACAGTATGCTCTTTTTCTGCTATGAAATGGAATAGTAATTGAACTAGCAGCAAGTGATTGCATTGATCTTGAGTTTGGGACAACCAAATAACCAACTGCAGACTATCAAATGTGCATCTAAATGGTAATTCCGTTCAATTTCAAATTCAGTAGCACAAGCAAAACCTCTACAAACATTGAGACAAACAATTGGTGTGTAGGAAATAAATTCAGACAAACACCATAGTGTTTCATGCTTGAATCAGGAGCACCCAGCTATGACAAGACATAGCCATCAAGCTAAACGTTCCCAGATTTTCATGCATGCAAGATGTCCACAGATATTTGATGTATATGCTACTTTCAAGGAGTATATACAACTAGCTAGGTTCATTCATTTGATCTTTTTATTAAAATGGTAATTGGACTGGGAGATTGTTCTGAGATTGTTAAAATGTCCAGGATTAAATGCTAATCTTGATCAGAGGAAAAATACAAACATAAGAAATCAAAATACAATGTTAGAGTATGAACTAACCTCCTCCCATCAGGATTAAATGTCATGCATTGATTGGTCCAAAATGTCCTTTAACACCACCAATCTCTTCTTCTATAACTTGAAATTCACAACAAAATCCTGTTACAGAAATTGACAATATATATGCATACATAAAGTAACTTCCCATTGGAAGTCAAGAGCTATCTGTGTAAATATATGCACAGGAATCTAGCTCACCTTGTGGAAAAATCTAGCTCACCTTGAGTAAAATCGACACCAAAAGAAGCAAGCAAGCAAGAAAGGAACAAGACATGGTTAAAATTCAGTTAAGATACATACAGTAAAATCCAATTGTATGACATGAGTTAAAATCCAATTGTACTCCAATTAAGATTCAGTTAAAATTTACTCCAATCATGTTTTATGCACTGGTTTCACACTAGGAGTAGTTTATATGCAAAGGTAATAAATCAGTTTTGATTCTATTAACAGGAGTACATTGAACAATGTCAGTAAATCTGTAATGTTTTGACAATATACTTGTCAGTAAATTAGTACTCTTGTATAGCTAGACTTAACTTGTGCGTCTGTTGAGACTTAGTTAGCCTTTTCACATTCCATGCTTTCATGGTGTCATACTCCTGTATCCAAATCTAGGCTATCCAAGTATACTTGACAGTATACTTCAACATTCAGTATAATTATCAGAAATCTGTAATCTTTCGAGAGTATACTTGACAGGATAGTTGAAGATCAAATAACAATCCCTGGAGAAGATCAAAGACAGTATAGTTGAACATTCAGATGGGAAGTTTTCGTTGACAGTATACGTCAACATTCAATACTCTGTCAACATAACTCTTTCTCTAATGTTTTGACCAAGCTCTGTCAACATTCAGCCTCTAATGTTTTGACCAAAACTCTATCAACATTCCCAACATTCAGAAATGCAACTTTGCACAATGAATTTATCTAAATTAAACCTTCATATGCACAATGAATTTATCTACTCCAGACTCAAGAAAACTGGGCAAAATAAGCTTGAGTGATAAGATTGCAGCTACAAAAAAGTAGCTTGAGGCAGTTGACGTACCAGCGTCACTACTCACTAGGCTGGCCAGGCGACCCTGAGAGTTGCTAATGCTAGGTGAGGGCGGCAGAATGATCCTGACACAATTATTGCAGTGCATTGGGAGACTCCATTCCTTCGGAAAATTTCTCCATGGAAAGATGGAAAGTTTGAAGAGAGTACTCAGCAATGCAGCATTTAGCCTTCAGTACATGAAAATTCACTGTCAATTTTCAGCAATGCAACATTGAGCCTTCATATACACAGTGAACAAATTAAAGTTCAGAAATTAAGAAGAAGAAATTGCAAGACGGAAGGAGAAGTGGAAAGTGGTACCTTTTTTACTCCGGCGAGCTCGGCGGTGAGCTCCTCCACCTTTAGCGTGTAGTCGTCCGCAGAGTGGAAAAGGGGCACCCGTGCTTCCCAGTGCTCGGCCGGTGATACGTCTCCAACGTATCTATAATTTTTTATTGTTCCATGCTATTATATTATCTGTTTTGGATGTTTTATATACATTAATATGCTATTTTATACTATTTTTGGGACTAACTTATTAACCTAGAGCCCAGTTCCAGTTTCTGTTTTTTCCTTGTTTTTGACTTTTACACAAAAGGAATATCAAACGGAGTCCAAACGGAATAAAACTTTACGGTGTTTTTTCTTGGACCAGAAGAAACCCACGAGAATTGGAGAGGAGGCCAGAAGACCTACGAGGCACCCACAAGCCGTGGGGGCGTGCCCCCTAGCTTGTGGGCACCACGTAGCCCTTCCAGCCCTAATCTTTGCACTATAAATCCTCAAATATCCCCCCTATGCCAGAGGGCACACCAAAAATACTTTTTCGCTACCGCAAGCCTCTGTTCCCGTGAGATCCCATCTTGGGGCCTTTTTTGGCACTCCGCCGGAGGGGGATTCGATCACGGAGGACCTCTACACCAGCCTTGTTACCCTTCCGATGATGTGTGAGTAGTTTACCATAGACCTACGAGTCCATAGCTACTAGCTAGATGGCTTCTTCTCTCTCTTTGATCTTCAATACAATGTTCTCCTCGATTTTCTTGGAGATCTATTTGATGTAATCTTCTTTTGCAGTGCATTTGTTGAGATCCAATGAATGGTGGATTTATGATCAGATTATCTATGAATATTATTTGAGTCTTCTCTGAACTCTTTTATGCATGATTAAGATATCTTTGTATTTCTCTTTGAACTATCGGTTTGGTGTGGCCAACTAAATTGGTTTTTCTTGCAATGGGAGAGGTGCTTAGTTTTGGGTTCAATCTTGTGGTGTCCTCACCCAGTGACAGAAGGGGTAGCGAGGCACGTATTGTTTTTTTTTCATCAAGGATAAAAAGATGGGGTTTATGTCATATTGCTTGAGTTTATCCCTCTACATCATGTCATCTTACTTAAAGCGTTGCTCTATTCTTATGAACTTAATACTCTAGATGCAGGCAGGAGTCAGTCGATGTGTGGAGTAATAGTAGTAGATGCAGAATCATTTCTGTCTACTTGTCACGGACGTGATGCCTATATTCATGATCATTGCCTTAGATGTCTTCATAATTATGCGCTTTTCTATCAATTGGTCAACAGTAATTTGTTTACCCACCGTATGTTTTCTTCAAGAGAGAAGACTCTAGTGAAACCTATGGCCCCCGGGTCTATTTTTCATCATATATTTTCAGATTTATAAACCAAAAAACCCAAAAATACCTTGCTGCACTTTATTTATATTTACTTTACTTTGCCTTTTATTTATCTTTTATACCTATGTCTTTTAGATCTCACTCTTGTTCGTGACTATGAAGGGATTGACAACCCCTCTTTCGCGTTGTGTGCAAGTGTTTGTTAGTTTGTGCAGGTGTATATATTGGAGACTTGCTTGTGCCTCCTAATGGATTGATACCTTGGTTCTTAACTGAGGGAAATACTTATCTCTACTTTGCTGCATCAACCTTTCCTCTTCAAGAGAAAAATCAACGCAAGCTCAAGAAGTAACAGGAAGAATTTCTGGCGCCGTTGCCGGGGAGGTTCTACATCAAGCCTACCAAGTACCTATCATAAACTCTCATCTCTTGCACTTACATTATTTGCCATTTGCCTCTCATTTTCCTCTCCCCCAGTTCTAAAACGTTTTCAGAAAAACACAAAAATATTTGCCTTTTTATTCGCCTTCTTTCATTTGCTTTTTGTTTGCTTGTGTGCAAGATTGCTTGCTTTGTCACAATGTCTAAAGAAAATACCAAGTTGTGTGACTTTTCTAACACTAATAATAATGATTTTATTAGTACTCCGATTGCTCCTGCCACTAGTGCGGAATCTTATGAAATTAATGCCGCTTTGTTGAATCTTGTTATGAAAGAACAATTTTCCGGTAGTCCTAATGAAGATGCGGCATCCCATCTAAATACTTTCGTTGAGTTGTGTGATATGCAAACGAAAAAGATGTGGATAATGATATTGTTAAATTAAAGCTATTTTCGTTCTCACTACGAGATCGTACTAAAACTTGGTTTTCATCTTTGCCTAAAAATAGTATTGATTCATGGAACAAGTGTAAAGATGCTTTTATTTCCAAGTATTTTCCTCCCGCTAAGATCATCTCCCTTAGGAATGATATAATGAATTTTAAGAAACTTGATCATGAACATGTTGCACAATCTTGGGAGAGGATGAAATTGATGATAAGAAATTGCCCTACTCATGGTACAAGTTTATGGATGATCATACAAATTTTTTATGCCAGATTGAATTTTGCATATAGAAATCTTTTAGATTCTGCTGCGGGAGGTACTTTTATGGAAATCACATTAGGAGAAGCTACTAAAATCCTAGATAATATTATGGCAAATTACTCTCAATGGCATACCGAAAGATCTTCTACTAGTAAAAAGGTGCATGCGATTGAAGAAATTAATACTTTGAGTGGAAAGATGGATGAACTTATGAAATTGATTGCTAGTAAGAGTGCTCCTATTGATCCTAATGATATGCCTTTGTCCACTTTGATTGAGAATAATAATGAATCTATGGATGTGAACTTTGTTGGTAGGAACAATTTTGGTAATAACACGTATAGAGGTAATTTCAACCCTAGGTCGTTTCCTAGTAACTCCTCTAATAATTATGGTAATTCCTACAACCATTCTTATGGAAATTATAATAAAATACCCTCTAATCTTGAGAATAATATTAAAGATTTCATTAATTCTCAAAAGATTTTTAATGCTATGGTAGAAGAAAAATTGCTTAAGATTGATGATTTGGCTAGGAACGTTGATAGAATTTCTCATGAGATTGATTCTTTTAAGATTAGATATATGCCACCCAAGATTAATATAAATGAATCTCTGAAGGCTATTAAAATTTCTATGGATGAATGTAAAGAGAGAACCGCTAGGATGCGTGCTAAGAGAGATTGGCTAGAAAAAGCATGTTCTTCTAGTTTTTGTGATAATAATGATGAAGATCTTAAAGTGATTGGTGTGACTCCTATTGAATCTTTGTTTGCTAATATAAATCTTGATAAAGATGGGACTGGATATGAGTCAACTTTAGCTAGAAGGCATCCCAATAATTTGGAGGGTGAAAATCTTAATGAAACAATTGATAAAAGTGGGATTGGCGAGGACAAAACTTTAAGTAGTGATGAACCCACTCTTTTGGATTTCAAGGACTTTACTTATGATAATTTCTCTTTAATAGATTGTATTCCCTTGTTGCAATCCATGCTTAATTCACCTCATGCTTATAATCAAAATAAAGCTTTTACTAAACATATCGTTGATGCTATGATGAAATCTTTTAAAGAAAAACTTGAGTTGGAAGTTTCTATCCCTAGAAAGCTTTATGATGATTGGGAACCTACTATAAAATTAAAGATTATGAGTGCAATGCTTTGTGTGATTTGGGTGCTAGCGTTTCCACTATTCCGAAAACTTTATGTGATGTGCTCGGTTTCCATAAATTTGATGATTGTTCTTTGAATTTGCATCTAACGGATTCCACTATTAAGAAACCTATGGGAAGGATTAATGATGTTATTATTGTTGCAAATAGGAATTATGTGCCCATAGATTTTATTGTGCTTGATATAGATTGCAATCCTACATGTCCTATTATTCTTGGTAGACCTTTCCTTAGAACGATTGGTGCAATTATTGATATGAAAGAAGGAAACATTAGATTTCAATTTCCATTAAGGAAGGGCATGGAACACTTTCCAAGAAAGAAAATTAAATTGCCATATGAATCTATTATGAGGGCCACTTATGGATTGCATACTAAATATGATAATACCTAGATCTATGCAATATGCCTAGCTAGGGGCGTTAAACAATAGCGCTTGTTGGGAGGCAACCCAATTTTATTTTTGTGTTTTTTTTGTTTGTGCTCCTATTTTTCAATAAATGCACATTATTACCTCCATAGTAAGTGTGTTTTAGTGTTTTAATTAGTGTTTGATCCAAGCAAGACCTTTGGGATACTTTGGTATATCGTTGATTTGGTTTTGCTAAAAAACAGAAACTTTTGAGCCTAGTAACATAATTGATCTGACTTGCTGGAGCATGGAAAAATTCTGATTTTTTTTACAAAAGATTGATATATGAATTGCCTATGTTTTACTAATGTTTCCAAATTTTTGGAGTTACATAAGTATGGCTAATATTCTGGTTACTACAGACTGTTCCATTTTTGACATATTCTGTTTTCTATGTGTTGTTTGCTTATTTTGATGAATCTATGGGTAGTATCGGGGGGTATGAACCATGGAGAAGTTGGAATATAGTAGATATAACACCAATATAAATTTATAATGAGTTCACAACAGTACCTAAAGTGATGATTTATTTTATTATACTAACGGATCTTACGAGTTTTTTGTTGAGTTTTGTGTTGTGAAGTTTTCAAGTTTTGGGTAAAGTTTTGATGGACAACGAAATAAGGAGTGGCAAGATCCTAAGCTTGGGGATTCCCAAGGCACCCCAAGGTAATATTCAAGGACAACCAAGCATCTAAGCTTGGGGATGCCCCGGATGGCTTCCCCTCTTTTGTCTTCAATCCATCGGTAAATTTACTTGAGGCTATATTTTTATTCACCACATGATATGTGTTTTGCTTGGAGCGTCTTGTATGATATGAGTCTTTGCTTTTTAGTTTGCCACAATCATCCTTGCTGTACACACCTTTTGAGAAGGACACACATTAATCGTGAATTTATTAGAATACTCTATGTGCTTCACTTATATCTTTTGAGCTAGGTAGTTGATGTAGTACTTCACTTATATCTTTTTAGAGCACGGCGGTGGTTTTATTTTATAGAAATTGATGAACTATCATGATTCACTTATATTATTTTGAGAGTCTTTAAACAGCGTGGTAATTTTCTTAGGTTATGAATTTAGTCCTAATATGATGGGCATCCAAGAGGGATATAATAAAAACTTTCATATAAGAGCATTGAATAATATGAGAAGTTTGATTTCTTGCATTTGTTTTGAGATATAAAGATGGTGATATTAGAGTCATGCTAGTGAGTAATTGTGGATTGTTATAAATACTTGTGTTAAAGTTTGTGATTCTCGTAGCATGCACGTATGGTGAACCGTTATGTGATGAAGTCGGAGCATAATTTATTTTTTGATTGTCTTCCTTATGAGTGGCGGTCGGGGACGAGCGATGGTCTTTTCCTACCAATCTATCCCCCTAGGAGCATGCATATTAGTACTTTGCTTTGATGGCTAATAAATTTTTGCAATAAGTATGTGAGTTATTTATGACTAATGTTGAGTCCATGGATTATACACACTCTCACCCTTCCACCATTGCTAGCCTCTCTAGTACCGTGCAACTTTCGCCGGTGCATTAAACCCACCATATACCCTTCCTCAAAACAGCCACCATACCTACCTATTATGACATTTCCATAGCCATTGCGAGATATATTGACATGCAACTTCCACCGTTCCATTTATTATGACACATACCATCATTGTCATATTGCTTTGCATGATCATGTAGTTGCCATAGTATTTGTGGCTTGGCCACCATTCATATTTTTAATACATGTCACTCTTGATCATCGCACATCCCGGTACACCGCCGGAGGCATTCATATAGAGTCATATTTTGTTCTAGTATCGAGTTGTAATTCTTGAGTTGTAAGTAAATAAGTGTGATGATCATTATTAGAGCATTGTCCCGTGTGAGGAAAGGATGATAGAAGCTATGATTCCCTCACAAGTTGGGATGAGACTCCGGACTTAAAAATAAAAGAGCCCAAAGAGCCCAAAATAAAAAAAGAGGCCAAAGAGCCCAAACAAAAAAAATGAGAGAAAAGAGTGAAGGGACAATGTTACTATCCTTTTTCCACACTTGTGCTTCAAAGTAGCACCATGTTCTTCATGATAGAGAGTCTCCTATTTTGTCACTTTCATATACTAGTGGGAATTTTTCATTATATAACTTGGCTTGTATATTCCAATGATGGGCTTCCTCAAATTGCCCTAGGTCTTCATGAGCAAGCAAGTTGGATGCACACCCACTTAGTTTCTTTTTGAGCTTTCATACACTTATAGCTCTAGTGCATCTGTTGCATGGCAATCCCTACTCACTTGCATCGATATCAATTGATGTGCATCTCCATAGCCCATTAATTTGCCTAGTTGATGTGAGACTTTCTCCTTTTTGTCTTCTCCTCACAACCTCCACCATATTCTATTCCACCTATAGTGCTATATCCATGGCTCACGCTCATGTATTGCGTGAAAGTTGAAAAAGTTTGAGAACATTAAAAGTATGAAACAATTGCTTGGCTTGTCATCGGGGTTGTGCATGATGAAATTTTTTGTGTGATGAAGATAGAGCATAGACAGACTATATGATTTTGTAGGGATAACTTTCTTTGGCCATGTTATTTTGAGAAGACATGATTGCTTTATTAGTATGCTTGAAGTATTATTGTTTTTATGTCAATATTAAACTTTTGTTTTGAATCTTATGGATCTGAACATTCATGCCACAATCAAGAAAATTGCATTGATAAATATGTTAGGTAGCATTTCACATCAAAAACTCTGTTTTTATCATTTACCTACTCGAGGACGAGCAGGAATTAAGCTTGGGGATGCTTGATACATCTCCAGCGTATCTATAATTTTTTATTGTTCCATGCTATTATATTATCTATTTTGGATGTTTTATATGCATTAATATGCTATTTTATATTATTTTTTGGGACTAACTTATTAACCTAGAGCCCAGTTCCAGTTTTTGTTTTTTTCCTTGTTTTTGACTTTTACAGAAAAGGAATATCAAATGGAGTCCAAACGGAATAAAACTTTACGGTGATTTTTCTTTGACCAGAAGAAATCCATGAGACTTGGAGAGGAGGCCAGAAGACCTAAGAGGCGGCCACAAGCCGTGGGGGCGCGCCCCAGGGGGCGCCCCTGGCTTGTGGGCCCCTCGTAGCCCTTCCAGCCCTAATCTTTGCACTATAAATCCTCAAATATCCCCCCTATGCCAGAGGGCACACCAAAAATACTTTCCGCTGCCGCAAGCCTCTGTTCCCGTGAGATCCCATCTTGGGGCCTTTTCCGGCACTCCGTCGGAGGGGGATTCGATCACGGAGGACCTCTACACCAACCTTGTTACCCTTCTGATGATGTGTGAGTAGTTTACCACAGACCTACGGGTCCATAGCTAGTATCTAGATGGCTTCTTCTCTCTCTTTGATCTTCAATACAATGTTCTCCTCAATGTTCTTGGAGATCTATTCGATGTAATCTTCTTTTGTGGTGCGTTTGTTGAGATCCGATGAATTGTGGATTTATGATCAGATTATCTATGAATATTATTTGAGTCTTCTCTGAAATCTTTTATGCATGATTAAGATATCTTTGTATTCTCTTCGAACTATCGGTTTGGTTTGGCCAACAAGATTGGTTTTTCTTGCAATGGGAGAGGTGCTTAGTTTTGGGTTCAATCTTGCGGTGTCCTCACCCAGTGACAGAAGGGGTAGCGAGGCACGCATTGTATTTTTGCCATCAAGGATAAAAAGATGGGGTTTATGTCATATTGCTTGAGTTTATCCCTCTACATCATGTCATCTTACTTAAAGCGTTGCTCTATTCTTATGAACTTAATACTCTAGATGCAGGCAGGAGTCGGTCGATGTGTGGAGTAATAGTAGTAGATGCAGAATCGTTTCGGTCTACTTGTCACGGACATGATGCCTATATTCATGATCATTGCCTTAGATGTCTTCATAATTATGCGCTTTTCTACCAATTACTCAACAGTAATTTGTTTACCCACCGTATGTTTTCTTCAAGAGAGAAGCCTCTAGTGAAACCTATGGCCCCCGGGTCTATTTTCCATCATATATTTTTAGATCTATAAACCAAAAAACCCAAAAATACCTTGCTGCACTGTATTTATATTTATTTTATTTTGCCTTTTATTTATATTTTATACCTATGTCTTTTAGATCTCACTCTTGTTCGTGACCGTGAAGGGATTGACAACCCCTTTTTCGCGTGGGTGCAAGTGTTTGTTAGTTTGTGCAGGTGCATATATTGGAGACTTGCTTGTGCCTCCTACTGGATTGATACCTTGGTTCTTAACTGAGGGAAATACTTATCTCTACTTTCCTGCCTCACCCTTTCCTCTTCAAGGGAAAAATCAACGCAAGCTCAAGAAGTAGCAGTCGGCACTGTCCCCCTCGTCCTCCAGCTTCATGATCGATGATGATGAGGTGGTCTACGACAGGCAGAGGCGGAAGGAGAGCGAGGACTGCGGGCGGTGGTCTCCAAAAATAAAACCTTTAGATTCCTCTCCGGGCGGAGGGGAACAAGGCGGTGGCAACACGGCGTGGGACGGCGGGGGCGGGGGGAGGGAGGGGGCGAGCAAACCGGCATGGGGCATTGTGATGTCTACTACGCAACCTTCTTCTTGTAGACGTTGTTGGGCCTCCAAGTGCAGAGGTTTGTAGGACAGTAGCAAATTTCCCTCAAGTGGATGACCTAAGGTTTGTCAATCCGTGGGAGGCATAGGATGAAGATGGTCTCTCTCAAACAACCCTGCAACGAAATAACAAAGAGTCTCTTGTGTCCCCAACACACCCAATACAATGGTAAATTGTATAGGTGCACTAGTTCGGCGAAGAGATGGTGATACAAGTGCAATATGGATGGTAGATATAGGTTTTTGTAATCTCAAAATATAAAAACAGCAAGGTAGCAAGTGGTAAAAGTGAGCGAAAATGGTATTGCAATGCTTTGAAACAAGGCCTAGGGTTCATACTTTCACTAGTGCAAGTTCTCTCAACAATGATAACATAATTAGATCATATAAAAATCCCTCAACATGCAACAAAGAGTCACTCCAAAGTCACTAATAGCGGAGAACAAACGAAGAGATTATTGTAGGGTACGAAACCACCTCAAAGTTATTCTTTCTGATCGATCTATTGGGCTATTCCTATAAGTGCCACAAACAGCCCTAGAGTTCGTACTAAAATAACACCTTAAGATACACATCAACCAAAACCCTAATGTCACCTAGATACTCCAATGTCACCACAAGTATCCGCGGGTTTGATTATACGATATGCATCACACAATCTCAGATTCATCTATTCAAACTAACACAAAGAACTTCAAAGAGTGCCCCAAAGTTTCTACCGTCGAGTCAAGACGAAAACGTGTGCCAACCCCTATGCATAAGTTCACAAGGTCACAGAACCCGCAAGTTGATCACCAAAACATACATCAAGTAGATCACGTGAATATCCCATTATCACCACAGATAAGCACATGCAAGACATACATCAAGTGTTCTCAAATCCTTAAAGACTCAATCCGATAAGATAACTTCAAAGGGAAAACTCAATCCATTACAAGAGAGTAGAGGGGGAGAAATATCATAAGATCCAACTATAATAGCAAAGCTCGCGGTACATCAAGATCGTGCCAAATCAAGAACACGAGAGAGAGAGAGAGAGATCAAACACATAGCTACTGGTACATACCCTCAGCCCCGAGGGTGAACTACTCCCTCCTCATCATGGAGACCGCCGGGATGATGAAGATGGCCACCGGTGATGATTTCCCCCTCCGGCAGGGTACCGGAACGGGGTCTAGATTGGTTTTTGGTGGCTACAGATGCTTTCGGCGGCGGAACTCCCGATCTAGGTTTCTTTCTGGGGGTTTCTGTATTTATAGGAATTTTTGGCGTCGGTCTCACGTCAGGGGGGTCTCCGAGTCATCCACGAGATAGGGGGGCGCGCCCAGGGGGGTAGGGCGCGCCCTCCACCCTCGTGGATGGCTCGAGACTCTTCTGGCCCAACTCTTTTACTCCGGGGGCTTCTTTTGGTCCATAAAAAATCATCAAAAATTGGCAAGTCATTTGGACTCCGTTTGGTATTCCTTTTCTGTAAAACTCAAAAATAAGGAAAAAACAGAAACTGGCACTGGGCTCTAGGTTAATAGGTTAGTCCCAAAAATCATATAAAACAGCATATAAATGCATATAAAACATCCAAGATGGATAATATAATAGCATGGAACAATAAAAAATTATAGATACGTTGGAGACGTATCAAGCATCCCCAAGCTTAATTCCTGCTCGTCCTCGAGTAGGTAAATGATAAAAACAGAATTTTTGATGTGGAATGCTAGCAAGTGCATAAGTTTGATCAATGATAATTTCTATCACTTTTTCTAGCATCATTATATATCATAACAGTAGCTCATATCATAAAATTTTTCATGATCAAGTAACAAGCTATTCACATGTTTAAAGCATAGATCATAAACTTTCTTGAAAACTAACAAACTATGTTCTCAGTCATCAAACAATTGCAATTCATCTTATTTTCAGGAAGGGTCTATGTAAGTGCTTTGATTTAGCAAATCCCACATACTCAACTATCATATAGTCTTCCATGATTGCTACCACTCAAAGCATATTTTTAGAACAAATAGCATCCATTGAACACAGAGAAAGATAGGGGCTTAATGTTTCGCCTCCCAACTTATTTATCATATAGATAATTGTCAACAATAATAATTCATGATCAAATATATTTGAATGGCCATATATGCTTAGATCTTTCCCCATCACATGATGCTTGCCAACTAAAGAGTAGGTTGGAATGAGAAGGAATACTACTGACTCTTGCATAAAAGTAAAAGATAGGCCCTTCGCAGAGGGAAGCAGGGATTTGCAGAGGTGCCAGAGCTTGAAGCTTTTAAAACAGAGATGAAAATAATTTTGAGAGGTATGCTTTCATTGTCAACATAACAACCAAGAGTTCCCAATATCTTCCATACTAGATACATTATAGGCGGTTCCCAAACAGAATGGTAAAGTTTTTTTTACTCCCCCTCCACCAACAATCACACTCCACAGCTGGTCCGAAACAACGGGTACCGTCCATACCAACAACTTTCCTGGGGGAGTTTTGTTTGATATTATTTTGATTTGACTTTGAGCACGGGACTGGGCATCCCAATTACCAGCCACTTTCTCGTAAATGACAAGTGAATCAACACTCATCGTGAGAATAACCCACCTAGCATGGAAGATACTGACAGCCCCTAGTCGCTACATGAGCGATTCGGGCATACAAAACAGATTATTATTTGAAGGTTTAGAGTTTGGCACATGCAAATTTACTTGGAACGACAGGTAAATACCGCATATAGGTAGATATGGTGGACACTCATGGAAGAAACTTGGTTCAAGGAATTTGGATGTACAAGCAGTATTCCCGCTTAGTACAGAGATTTGGGCTAGCAAAAGATTCTAAATAGCAAGCATCACATGTTGGAGGATCCATAACAATATAACTTCTATACAAATATACCCAAGCATAACTCATTACGTTGTCTTCCTTATCCAACTTCAACTAATTTGCTCAAGTTTGAAAATAATTAATGGGGCTCACAATCATAGAAGATGTCTAAGATAGTATATTTATATGTGAAATCTCTCTTCCTTCAATATTCTTTCATGAATTGTTCAAGTGACCAATACTATGTTTGCTAACTTTCAATAAATTTACCACCTCTACTTCTTATATGTGAAGTCATTACTCCCCATGGTATAAGCATATGAAACATATATAAATTCAGATTTATGATATTCAATTCATTCAACCATTTACTCATAGGATATAAGTGAAGCACCTGAGTAAATGACAAACTACTCCAAAAAGATATAAATGAAGATCAATGAGTAGTTGAATAATTAAGTAGCTATGTGAAGACTCTCTCTCATAAATAAAATTTCAGATCTTAAGTACTTTATTCAAACAGCAAGCAAAACAAAAATAAAATTACATTGCAAGGATAGCACATATCATGTGAAGAAGCAAAACCTTGGCTCAACCGATACTAACCGATGATTGTTGATGAAGAAAGGTGGGATGCCAACCGAGGCATCCCCAAGCTTAGATGCTTGAGACTTCTTGAGATATTAACTAGGGATGCCTTGGGCATCCCCAAGCTTGAGCTTTTGTGTCTCCTTAATTCCTTTTATATGATGGTTTCCCTAAATCTTAAAAACTTCATCCACACAAAACTCAACAAGAACTCGTGAGAAAAGTTAGTATAAATCAAATGCAAAACCTTATCATTCTCTACTGTAGCAAATCAATAAAATTATTATTTAGCATTGCATACTAAATGCATCTGCATATTTAATACTCCTATCCTCAAATAGAATCATTAATCAAGCAAACATATGCAAACAATGCAAACATAACAGCAATCTGTCAAAACAGGATAGTCTGTAAAGAGTGCAATTGTACTCATACTTCCCTAATTCCAAAAATTCTGAAAAATTACTACACTGTATAAATTTTATTATTTCTAAACGTGTAAAAATTTCAAGATTTTATCATGTTCTGAATTTCCAGAAGAATTCAGACAACAATAGAAAACTTTCTGTTTTCAAAACAGCAACATATAGACAGTAAAATAAGCATGGTAAAGGCTATACTTGACCTTTTATTGAACTAAAAGATACAAAACATTACTACAAATAACTGCAAGCAAATACTAATAAAATAAAATGACGCTCCAAGAAAAACTCATATCATGTGACGAATAAAAATATAGCTCCAAGTAAGTTTACCAATAATGTTGGAGACGAATGAGGGGATGCCATCCGGGGCATCCCCAAGCTTAGTTGCTTGGATCTTCCTTGAATATTACCTTGGGGTGCCTTGGGAATCCCCAAGCTTAGAGTCTTGTCATTCCTTATTCTCCTCATATCGATATCTCACCCAAAACTTGAAAACTTCAATCACACAAAACTTAACAAAACCTTCGTGAGATCCGTTAGTATAATAAAACAAATCATTCACTTTGGTACTGTCAAGACAAGATTCATAATTTTTCTCACATGATGCATACTGTACCCTATCATTTCTATAATTTATATTAAGCAATATAAGCCATAGAAACTAGAAAATAAGCAAACTATGCTTCGAAAACAGAATCTGTCAAAAACAGAACAGTCTGTGAAGATCTGAATTCAAATCATAGTTCTGTAACTCTAAAACTTCTGAAAAATTAGGAAAACGTAGAAAATTTGTATATAAATCTTGTATAAAAAATTCAGAGTTTTTAAATGCTCCAGTGAATTTAAACAATCCTGGGACTGGGCGCAAAAGTTTCTGTTTTTTGCACAGAGTCAAGTCAACTATCAACCACACTATCTCAAAGGCTTTACTTGGCACTTTATTGAAACAAAAGCTATAAAACATGATCACTACAGTAGATTAATCATGTTAACACACAAAAACAGTAGGGGTAAATATTGGGTTGTCTCCCAACAAGCGCTTTTCTTTTATGCCTTTTTAAGCTAGGCATGATGATTTCAATGATGCTCACATAAAAGATAAGATTGAAACATAAAGGGAGCATCATGAAGCATATAACTAGCACATTTAAGTCTAACCCACTTCCTATGCATAGGGATTTTGTGAGAAAACAATTTATGGGAACAAGAATCAACTAGCATAGGAAGGTAAAGCAAGCATAACTTCAAAACTTTAAGCACATAGAGAGGAAACTTGATATTATTGCAATACCTACAAGCATATATTCCTCCCTCATAATAATTTTCAGTAGCATCATGAATGAATTCAACAATATAACTATCATACAAAGCATTCTTTTCATGATCCACTAGCATAGAATTTTTATTACTCTCCACATAAGCAAATTTATTCTCATGAATAGTAGTGGGAGCAAACTCAACAAAATAACTATCATGTGAGGCATAATCCAATTAAAAATTAAAATCATGATGACAAGTTTCATGGTTATCATTATTATTTATAGCATATATGTCATCACAATAATCATCATAGATAGCAACTTTGTTCTCATAATCAATTGGAACCTCTTCCGAAATAGTGGATTCATCACTAAATAAAGTCATGACCTCTCCAAATCCACTTTCATAATTATCACAATAAGATTCAATACCCTCCAAAATAGTGGGATCATTACTTCCTAAAGTTGACACTCTTCCAAACCCACTTTCATCAATATAATCATCATAAATAGGAGGCATGCTATCATCATAATAAATTTGCACATCAAAACTTGGGGGACTAAAAATATCATCTTCATCAAACATAGCATCCCCAAGCTTGTGGCTTTGCATATCATTAGCATCATGGATATTGAAAGAATTCATACTAATAACATTGCAATCATACTCATCATTCAAAAATTTAGTGCCAAACATTTTATAGACTTCTTCTTCTAACACTTGAGCACAATTTTCCTTTCCATCATTTTCACGAAAGACATTAAAAAGATGAAGCATATGAGGTAACCTCAATTCCATTTTTTTGTGTGGTTTTATTATAAACTAAACTAGTGATAAACAAGAAACTAAAAGATTCGATTGCAAGATCTAAAGATATACCTTCAAGCACTCACCTCCCCGGCAACGGCGCCAGAAAAGAGCTTGATGTCTACTACGCAACCTTCTTCTTGTAGACGTTGTTGGGCCTCCAAGTGCAGAGGTTTGTAGGACAGTAGCAAATTTCCCTCAAGTGGATGACCTAAGGTTTATCAATCCGTGGGAGGCGTAGGATGAAGATGGTCTCTCTCAAACAACCCTGCAACCAAATAACAAAGAGTCTCTTGTGTCCCCAACACACCCAATACAATGGTAAATTGTATAGGTGCACTAGTTCGGCGAAGAGATGGTGATACAAGTGCAATATGGATGGTAGATATAGGTTTTTGTAATCTCAAAATATAAAAACAGCAAGGTAGCAAGTGGTAAAAGTGAGCGAAGATGGTATTGCGATGCTTCGAAACAAGACCTAGGGTTCATACTTTCACTAGTGCAAGTTCTCTCAACAATGATAACATAATTAGATCATATAAAAATCCCTCAACATGCAACAAAGAGTCACTCCAAAGTCACTAATAACAGAGAACAAACGAAGAGATTATTGTAGGGTACGAAACCACCTCAAAGTTATTCTTTCTGATCGATCTATTGGGCTATTCCTATAAGTGCCACAAACAGCCCTAGAGTTCGTACTAAAATAACACCTTAAGATACACATCAACCAAAACCCTAATGTCACCTAGATACTCCAATGTCACCACAAGTATCCGCGGGTTTGATTATATGATATGCATCACACAATCTCAGATTCATCTATTCAAACCAACACAAAGAACTTCAAAGAGTGCCCCAAAGTTTCTACCGTCGAGTCAAGACGAAAACGTGTGCCAACCCCTATGCATAAGTTCACAAGGTCACAGAACCCGCAAGTTGATCACCAAAACATACATCAAGTAGATCACGTGAATATCCCATTGTCACCATAGATAAGCACATGCAAGACATACATCAAGTGTTCTCAAATCCTTAAAGACTCAATCCGATAAGATAACTTCAAAGGGAAAACTCAATCCATTACAAGAGAGTAGATGGGGAGAAACATCATAAGATCCAACTATAATAGAAAAGCTCGCGGTTCATCAAGATCGTGCCAAATCAAGAACACGAGAGAGAGAGAGATCAAACACATAGCTACTGGTACATACCCTCAGCCCCGAGGGTGAAGTACTCCCTCCTCATCATGGAGACCGCCGGGATGATGAAGATGGACACCGGTGATGATTTCCCCCTCCGGCAGGGTGCCGGAACGGGGTCTAGATTGGTTTTTGGTGGCTACAGAGGCTTTCGGCGGCGGAACTCCCGATCTAGGTTTCTTTCTGGGGGTTTCTGTATTTATAGGAATTTTTGGCGTCGGTCTCACGTCAGGGGGGGTCTCCGAGTCATCCACGAGATAGGGGGGCACGCCCAGGGGGTAGGGCGCGCCCTCCACCCTCGTGGATGGCTCGGGACTCTTCTGGCCCAACTCTTTTACTCCGGGGGCTTCTTTTGGTCCATAAAAAATCATCAAAAATTGGCAAGTCATTTGGACTCCGTTTGGTATTCCTTTTCTGTAAAACTCAAAAACAAGGAAAAAACAGAAACTGGCACTGGGCTCTAGGTTAATAGGTTAGTCCCAAAAATCATATAAAACAGCATATAAATGCATATAAAACATCCAAGATGGATAATATAATAGCATGGAACAATCAAAAATTATAGATACGTTGGAGACGTATCACATCGCCCATCGTTGGAGAGGACAGTGAGGAAGGAGAGAGGACCGCGGGTTTGGTCGGGGAAACACTGAGGACTAAATTGCAAAAAAGCCAGTGCGACAAGAATTTCGGGACGGAGGGAGTGTACTTTAACATTCCCGAAAACACTTAACGATATCCTAAGATCGGGAAAACGTGATCACCAACAACACTTGAGCCAGCCTTAGAGGCGAGACCGGGAACCTATTTTATTCCGTTTATCATTCCACACGTGCATATGAGTTTTCCACTGAATCGCATATTCCAAGATCATAGCAGTTATATCATGGAATATAAACTCTTAACTATGAATAGGGAAATATAATAATACAAATATTATTGCCTCTTGGGCATATTTCCAACACAACCAATAGATAAAAAATGTGTAGTCGGAAGTGACCGTCGAGCATCTTGGTCATCCTGCTCGGATGCTCCTGGTCTGGACTCTAGAATGAAGGGAGGCAACCGGAGGGAAGCCTGGTCGATTTAACTGGAGCGGAGGGAGATCAAAGTTGTATGAACCAGTCTAACCAGGTGGCGGCAGCCCCTCTCCCCAACCGTCAATAGAGGTGGTGCAGATGGCGGGACGTGGGAGTGGCGGCGCGGGCTGGTGCTACCGCGCGGAGCGGCAAGGGAGAATAGGCATCGCCGTGCTATGGTGCCAAGCAAGGGTTGCGCCGGAGGGGGTGCCGGTGCCTGATAGGGTATGTCCATAGATAAAATCGAGAGAAATGCTCGTAAAATGGCTGGACCCCTACTATGATGTGGCTAGGCTCGGGACACGAACTTGCGATGCTACGTGAGTACTACAAACCGATTTGCCGCAAAAAAGAGGGTGGTTGTATCCTCAGCCCACTAGGGATGAAATCTTAGTTTGAAGCTTGTGTGTCTCATAGAGGCGAAATATCCTTTCAGTATAGGCGATCTTCCTGTCGACGGCGAGGTGTCTGTAGTGTCTTCATCAATCTCAAATTCTATTGGCCGAGTCTTTCCTATGTGCCCATAGGGATAGGATGTCCGTGTGTGCGTCCATAAGGGTGATTGGTGATTGTACGTGCTGGGAAACGTTTCATGGAAAACAAAAAAAAATTCTACGTACACGCAAGATCTATCCATAGAGATGCATAGCAACGAGAGGGGAGAGTGTGTCTACGTACCCTCGTAGACCATAAGCGGAAGCGTTTGATAACGCGGTTGATGTAGTCGAACTTCTTCGCGCTTCAACCGATCAAGTACCGAACGTACGACACCTCCGCGTTCTGCACACGTTCAGCTCGGTGACGTCCCTCGCCTTCTTGATCCAGCAAGACGTCGAGGTAGTATATGAGTTCTGTCAGCACGACAGCGTGGTGACGGTGAAGTGATCTCCGCAGGGCTTCGCCTAAGCACTACGAAAATATGACCGGGGGTGTAAACAGTGGAGGGGGCACCGCACACGGCTAGACATTTGTCTGTTTTGTGCTAGGCGCCCCCCTCCCACATATATATAGGTGGGAGGGAGGGAGGAGCAGCCAAAGGAGGTGCCCAAGTAGGAGGAATCCTACTTGGAGTCCCTCCCAAGCCGCACCCCCTCTTTCCTTATTTGGAGCGCGGGGAAAGGCAGGGGAGGGTGGCACCCCCCTTTTCCTTTCTCCCATGAGAGGGAAAGGCAGGAGGGGCTAGCCCTCCCCTTTTCCTTCCCTAGGGCTGGCCAAACATGGGAGGAGGTGCACCAGCCCCCTTGTGGGCTGGTCTGTCCCCTCCTTTGGCCCATAAGGCCCATAACTTGCCAGGGGGTGCCCGGAACCCCTTCCGGTGACCCGATTCCTTCCCGATACGTCCCGAAACACTTCCGGTGTCCAAATACCATCATCCTATATATCAATCTTTACCTCTAGACCATTTCGAGACTCCTCGTCATGTCCGTGATCTCATCCAGGACTCCGAACAACATTCGGTCACCAAAACATATAACACTATATCGTCAACGAACGTTAAGCGTGTGGACCCTACGGGTTCGAGAACTATGTAGACATGACCGAGACACCTCTCCGGTCAATAACCAATAGCGGAACCTGGATGCCCATATTGGCTCCTACATATTCTACGAAGATCTTTATCGGTCGAACTGTTATGACAACATACGTAATTCCCTTTGTCCATCGGTATGTTACTTGCCCGAGGTTCGATCGTCGGTATCTCTATACCTAGTTCAATCTCGTTACCGGCAAGTCTCTTTACTCGTTCTGTAATACATCACCTTTGTAACTAACTCCTTAGTCATTTGCTTGCAAGCTTATGATGTGTATTACCGAGAGGGCCCAGAGATACCTCTCCGAAACTCGGAGTGACAAATCCTAATCTTGATCTATGCCAACTCAACAAACACCTTTGGAGATACCTGTAGAGCATCTTTATGATCACCCAGTTACGTTGTGATGTTTGATAGCACACAAGGTATTCCTCCAGTATCCGGGAGTTGCATAATCTCATAGTCGAAGGAATAAGTATTTGACATGAAGAAAGCAATAGCAATAAACTGAACGATCATTATGCTAAGCTAACGGGTGGGTCTTGTCCATCACATCATTCTCCTAATGATGTGATCTCGTTATCAAACGACAACACATGTCCATGGTTAGGAAACCTTAACCATCTTTGATCAACGAGCTAGTCTAGTAGAGGCTTACTAGGGACACGGTGTTTGTTTATGTATTCACACATGTATTTAAGTTTCCAATCAATACAATTCTAGCATGAATAATAAACCTTTATCATGAATAAGGAAGTATAAAATAACAACTTTATTATTGCCTCTAGGGCATATTTCCTTCAATCTCCCACTTGCACTAGAGTCAATAATCTAGTTCACATCGCCATGTGATTAATACCCAAAGAGTACTAAGGTGTGATCATGTTTTGCTTGTGTGAGAAGTTTAGTCAACGGGTCTGCCACATGCAGATCCGTATGTATTTTGTAAATTTCTATGTCTACAATGCTCTGCATGGAGCTACTCTAGCCGATTGCTCCCACTTTCTATATGTATCCAGATTGAGATTCAGAGTCATCCGGATTGGTGTTAAAGCTTGTATCGACGTAACCCTTTACGACGAACTCTTTATCACCTCCATAACCGAGAAACATTTCTTTAGTCCTCTTAGGTACCTAAGGATAATTTTGATCGATGTCCAGTGATCTACTCCTGGATCACTATTGTACCCCCTTGCAAAACTTTTGGCAAGGTACACAATAGGTCTGGTACACAGCATGGCATACTTTATAGAACCTATGGCTGAGGCATAGGGAATGACTTTCATTCTTTCTATATCTTCTTCCGTGGTCGAGATTTGACTCTTACTCAACTTCATACCTTACAATACAGGCAAGAACTCCTTCTTTGACTGATCCATTTTGAACTCCTTCAAGATCTTGTCAAGGTATGTACTCATTGAAAGTCTTATCAAGCGTCTCGATCTATCCCTATAGATGATGAGGACATCAATACCATTGTTACACCCACAGCCCCTGCTGCTATACATACTGGACCAATTACTAGAGCTCGCGCACGCCAATTAAATTATCAGGTACTTTCGTTTCTTGGTAATGATTCTAATGTTCATGAGAATATGATGCTGCCTAAATTGGATACATTTGTTTTGCTTACAAATGAAGGGCCTAGCTTGGACAAGAAAGAGGAACCTTGGAGCAAGTCCAAGCATGGAGATGATGGCATGCGCAAGGGGAACAAGAACGGAGTTACAAGTGATGATTTCAGGACTTTGAAGCCACTATAATGAGTGCAGGAAGCCTTGGACGAAATATACAAGATGCCACTTCATAAATTTCGTCCAGAGGCTATTATAGGTGCTGCGTCACCTTATTATTGGGCCAGGCCCATGTAATTTCGAAATACTTGAGTATAGGCTATTTTTAGAGTCCGTATGTGTGGGGAAACAAGAGATAGGGTTGGTTTCGGACCCCTCCTTCAAGGGCCACGAAATCCCCCCCTCTTCCTCCATATATACAGCCCTTAGGGCACCGTTTAGACTTTGGGTTTTGTTTAGATTAAAAGTTCACCATAGCTGCAACTTCGCGTACTTCGTTTGTGTTCAACGACCAGACCAAGACGTCACAGAACCCCACCTTGATCAATAAAGCTTTCATCTTATATTCGCAATATCCAGATTGCAAATCTTAGTTTCTTGCTTGTTCTTCGTTTGCTTGCAGGAGATAGACCCTCGTGGTCAGGTTGATTGTGCTCCGGCGTGGTCAATAACCTCTCGGAGTTGGTTTAGCGATTGCTAAGGCGCGACGTCCTCGCACGTCCGTAGTCAGATCGTCAAAGTCTACTCCACCAATAACGATAGCTATCATCTCATCGAAAGTTCGGGACACCCTCGCCTCTATCAATAGATCTTAATGCTCAATACGTAAGTAGCTTCACCGAGGTATTTCATTGAAAAATTCTTATTCAAGAATCCTTTTATGCTATCCAGAAATTCTATATCATTTCCAATCAACAATATGTCATCCACATATAATATTAGAAATGCTACAGAGCTCCCACTCACTTTGTTGTAAATACAGGCTTCACCGTAAGTCTGTATAAAACCATATGCTTTGATCACCTCATCAAAGCGTATATTCCAACTTCGAGATGCTTGCACTAGTCCATAGATGGATCGCTGGAGTTTGCACACTTTGTTAGCACCTTTAGGATCGACAAAACCTTCTGGTTGCATCATATACAACTCTTCTTTAAGTAATCCATTAAGGAATGCAGTTTTGACGTCCATTTGCCAAATTTCATAATTATAAAATGCGGCAATTGCTAACATGATTCGGACTGACTTAAGCATCGCTACGGGTGAGAAAGTCTCATCGTAGTCAACCCCTTGAACTTGTCGAAAACCTTTCGCGACAAGTCGAGCTTTATAGACAGTAACATTACCATCAGCGTCAGTCCTTTTCTTGAAGATCCATTTATTCTCTATGGCTTGCCGATCAGTGGGCAAGTCCACCAAAGTCCACACTTTGTTCTCATACATGGATCCTATCTCAGATTTCATGGCCTCAAGCCATCTATCGGAATCTGGGCTCATCATAGCTTCTTCATAGTTCGTAGGTTCGCCTTGGTCTAGTAACATGACTTCCAGGACAGGATTACCATACTACTCTAGTGCGGATCTTGCTCTGGTCGATCTACGAGGTTTAGTAGTAACTTGATCTGAAGCTTCATGATCGTTATCATTTGCTTCCTCTCTAGTTGGTGTAGGCATCACGGGAATGATTTTCTGTGATGTACTACTCTCCAATTCGAGAGAAGGTACAATTACCTCATCAAATTCTACCTTCCTCCCACTCACTTCTTTCGAAAGAAACTCTTTCTCTAGAAAGGATCCATTCTTAGCAACAAAGATTTTTGCCTTCGGATCTGTGGTAGAAGGTATACCCAATAGTTTCTTTCGGGTATCCTATGAAGACGCACTTCTCCGTTTTGGGTTCGAGCTTATCAGGCTAAAGCCTTTTGACATAAGTGTTGCATCCCCAAACTTTTAAGAAACGACAGCTTAGGTTTCTTGCCAAACCACAGTTCATACGGTGTCATCTCAACGGATTTAGACGGTGCCCTATTTAACGTGAATGCGGCTATCTCTAATGCATAACCCCAAAACGATAGTGGTAAATCGGTAAGAGACATCATAGAACGCACCATATCCAATAAAGTACGGTTACGACGTTCGGACACACCATTACGCTGTGGTGTTCCAGGTGGCGTGAGTTGTGAAACAATTCCACATTGTTTTAAATGAAGGCCAAACTCGTAACTCAAATATTCACCTCCATGATCAGATCGTAGAAACTTAATTTTCTTGTTACGATGATTCTCTACTTCACTCTGAAATTCTTTGACTTTTCAAATGTTTCAGACTTGTGTTTCATTAAGTAGATATACCCATATCTACTCAAATCATCTGTAAAGGTTAGAAAATAACGATACCCGCCGCGTGCTTCAACACTCATCGGTCCGCATACATCGGTATGTATTATTTCCAATAAGTCATTAGCTCGCTCCATTGTTCCGGAGAACGGGGTTTTAGTCATCTTGCCCATGAGGCATGGTTCGCAAGTATCAAACGATTCATAATCAAGTGATTCCAAAAGTCCATCTACATGGAGTTTCTTCATGCGCTTTACACCAATATGACCTAAACGGCAGTGCCACAAGTATGTTGCACTATCATTATTAACTTTGCATCTTTTGGCATCAATATTATGAATATGTGTATTACTACGATCGAGATTCAATAAACCATTCACATTGGGTGTATGACCACAGAAGATTTTATTCATGTAAACAGAACAACAATTATTCTCTGACTTAAATGAATAACCGTATTGCAATAAACATGATCCAATCATATTCATGCTCAACGCAAACACCAAATAACATTTATTTAGGTTCAACACTAATCCCGAAGGTAGAAGGAGTGTGCGATGCTGATCGTATTAACCTTGGAATCACTTCCAACACACATCGCCACCTCACCATTAACTAGTCTCTGTTCATTTTGCAACTCCTGTTTCGAGTTACTAATCTTAGCAACTGAACCGGTATCAAATACCCAGGGGCTACTATGAACACTAGTAAAGTACACATCAATAACATGTATATCAAATATACCTTTGTTCACTTTGCCATCCTTCTTATCCGCCAAGTATTTGGGGCAGTTCCGCTTCCAGTGACCATTTCCTTTGCAGTAGAAGCACTCAGTCTCAGGCTTGGGTTCAGCTTTGGGCTTCTTCACGGGAGTGGCAACTTGCTTGCCA
Source organism: Thinopyrum elongatum (assembly GCA_011799875.1). NCBI lineage: Eukaryota > Viridiplantae > Streptophyta > Magnoliopsida > Poales > Poaceae > Thinopyrum > Thinopyrum elongatum. Next base: position 318,433,239 of record CM022301.1, read on the forward strand.
TTCTTCTTGAAGTTCCCTTTCTTTCCCTTGCCCTTTTTTTCTTGAAACTAGTGGTCTTGTTAACCATCAACACTTGATGCTCTTTCTTGATTTCTACCTTCACTGATTTCAGCATCGCGAAGAGCTCGGGAATTGTTTTCGTCATCCCTTGCATATTATAGTTCATCACAAAGTTCTAGTAGCTTGGTGATAGTGACTAGAGAACTCTGTCAATCACTATCTTATCTAGAAGATTAACTCCCACTTGATTCAAGCGATTGTAGTACCCAGACATTGTGAGCACATGCTCACTGGCTGAGCTATTCTCCTCCATATTGTAGGCAAAGTACTTGTCAGAGGTCTTATACCTCTCGACATGGGCATGAGTCTGAAATACCAATTTCATCTCTTGGAACATCTCATATGCTCCGTGGCGTTCAAAATGTTTTTGAAGTCCCGGTTCTAAGCCGTAAAGCATGGCGCACTAAACTATCAAGTAGTCATCATACCAAGCTTGTCAAATGTTCATAACGTCTGCATCTGCTCTTGCAATAGGCCTGTCACCTAGCGGTGCATCAAGGACATAATTCTTCTGTGCAGCAATGAGGATAATCCTCAGATCATGGACCCAATCCACATCATTGCTACTATCATCTTTCAACTTATTTTTTCTCTAGGAACATATCAAAAAATAGGGGAGCTACATCGCGAGCTATTGATCTACAACATAGATATGCAAATACTATCAGGACTAAGTTCATGATAAATTAAGTTCAATTAATCAAATTACCAATGAACTCCCACTTAAATCAACATCCCTCAAGTTGTCTAAGTGATACATGATCCGAATCAACTAACCCAAGTCCGATCATCACGTGAGATGGGGTAGTCATCAATGGTGAACATCTCTATGTTGATCATATCTACTATATGACTCACGTTCGACCTTTCGGTCTCCAGTGTTCCGAGACCATGTCTGGAAATGCTAGGCTCGTCAAGTTTAACCCAAGTATTCTGCATGTGCAAAACTGTCTTACACCCGTTGTATGTGAACGTAGAGTCTATCATACCCGATCATCACATGGTGTCTCGAAACGACGAACTGTAGCAATGGTGCAAACTCAGGGAGAACACTTTTACCTTGAAATTTAGTGAAGTGATCATCTTATAATGCTACCGCCGTACTAAGTAAAATAAGATGCATAAAAGATAAACATCACATGCAATCAAAATATGTGACATGATATGACCATCATCATCTTGTGCTTTTGATCTCCATCTCCAAAGCATCGTCATGATCTCCATCATCACCGGCTCGACACCTTGATCTCCATTGTTGCGTCGTGGTCGTCTCGCCAACTATTGCTTCTACAACTATTGCTAACGCATAGCGATAAAGTAAAGCAATTACATGGCGTTTGCATTTCATACAATAAAGAGACAACCATAAGGCTCCTGCCGGTTGCCGATAACTTACAAAACATGATCATCTCATACAATAACGTATGTCACATCATGTCTTGACCATATCACATCACAACATACCCTACAAAAACAAGTTAGACGTCCTCTACTTTGTTGTTGCAAGTTTTACGTGGTTGATACGGGTTTCTAGCAAGAATCGTTCTTACCTATGGCAAAAACCACAATGGTGATTCGTCAAGTTTGCTGTTTTAACCTTCTTCAAGGACCGGCCGTAGTCAAATTCGCTTCAACTAAAGTAGGAGAAACAGACACCCGCTAGCCACCTTTATGCAAAACTAGTTGCATGTCAGTCGGTGGAACCGGTCTCATGTGCGTGGACATGTAAGGTTGGTCGGGGCCGCTTCATCTTACAATACCGCCGAATCAAAATAAGATGTTGGTGGTAAGCAGTATGACTATCACCGCCCATAACTCTTTGTGTTCTACTCGTGCATATCATCGACGCATAGACCTGGCTCATGATGCCACTGTTGGGGAACGTTGCATGGAAAACAAAAAAATTTCTACGCACACGCAAGATCTATCCATGGAGATGCATAGCAACGAGAGGGGAGAGTGTGTCTATGTACCCTCGTAGACCATAAGCGGAAGCGTTTGATAACGTGGTTGATGTAGACGAACTTCTTCGCGCTCCAACCGATCAAGTACCGAACGTACGGCACCTCCGCGTTCTGCACACGTTCAGCTCGGTGACGTCCCTCGCCTTCTTGATCTAGCAAGACATCGAGGTAGTAGATGAGTTCCGTCAGCACGATGACGTGGTGATGGTGAAGTGATCTCCGCAGGGCTTCGCCTAAGCACTACGAAAATATGACCGGGGGTGTAAACGGTGGAGGGGGGCGTCGCACATGGCTAGACAATTGTCTGTTTTGTGCTAGGCGCTCCCCTCCCACATATATATAGGTGGGAGGGAGAAAGGAGCAGCCAAAGGAGGCGCCCAAGTAGGAGGAATCCTACCTGGAGTCCCTCCCAAGCCGCGCCCCCCCTCTTTCCTTATTTGGAGCGCGGGGAAAGGCAGGGGAGGGTGGCGCCCCCCTTTCCTTGCTCCCATGAGAGGGAAAGGCAGGAGGGGCTAGTCCTCCCCCTTTTCCTTCCCTAGGGCTGGCCAAACATGGGAGGAGGTGCACCAGCCCCCTTGTGGGCTGGTCTATCCCCTCCTTTGGCCCATAAGGCCCATAACTTGCCGGGGGGTTCCCGGAACCCCTTCCGGTGACCCGATTCCTTCCCGGTACGTCCCGAAACACTTCTGGTGTCCAAATACCATCGTCCTATATATCAATCTTTACCTCTGGACCATTTCGAGACTCCTCGTCATGTCCGTGATCTCATCCGGGACTCCGAACAACATTCGGTCACCAAAACATATAACCCATATAACATTATATCGTCAACGAACGTTAAGCGTGCGGACCCTACGGGTTCGAGAACTATGTAGACATGACCGAGACACATCTCCGGTCAATAACCAATAGTGGAACCTGGATGCCCATATTGGCTCCTACATATTCTACGAAGATCTTTATCGGTCGAACCGTTATGACAACATACGTAATTCCCTTTGTCCATCGGTATGTTACTTGCCCGAGATTCGATCGTCGATATCTCTATACCTAGTTCAATCTCATTACCGGCAAGTCTCTTTACTTGTTCCATAATATATCACCTTTGTAACTAACTCCTTAGTCATTTTCTTGCAAGCTTATGATGTGTATTATCGAGAGGGCCCAGAGATACCTCTCCGAAACTCGGAGTGACAAATCCTAATCTTGATCTATGCCAAGTCAACAAACACCTTCGGAGATACCTGTAGAGCATCTTTATGATCACCCAGTTACGTTGTGACGTTTGATAGCACACAAGGTATTCCTTCGGTATCCAGGAGTTGCATAATCTCATAGTCGAAGGAATAAGTATTTGACATGAAGAAAGAAATAGCAATAAACTGAACGATCATTATGCTAAGCTAACGGGTGGGTCTTGTCCATCACATCATTCTCCTAATGATGTGATCCCGTTATCAAATGATAACACATGTCCATGGTTAGGAAAACTTAATCATCTTTGATCAACGAGCTAGTCTAGTAGAGGCTTACTAGGGACACGGTATTTGTTTATGTATTCACACATGTATTTAAGTTTCCGATCAATACAATTCTAGCATGAATAATAAACCTTTATCATGAATAAGGAAATATAAAATAACAACTTTATTATTGCCTCTAGGGCATATTTCCTTCAGTATGTGCATATATCTACACGTTAGCATCTCGTATTGTGTTTATAGTTATTTTTTGTCTTTTTTGTATTTTCTAATTTATTTGGAGTTTATACCTATTACATCCAAATGTGGTAGTACTATGAGAGTGATTTTTCTGTTCACCCGAGTGAACATTAAATTTGGAAAAAATATCAAATAAATTAAAATTCTTGACACATCAAAGATAAGAAACGCTTATAGGTGCCTGCAGAAACTTATAGGTGCCTGCAAATTTTTTAGTTGAGATGACATTCAAATTCAAGCCCCAATTTTGTTTTTAATGTATCAAGCTCCTCAGATGTCATCTCAGTGCGGAAGTTTGAAGGCACCTAGAAGAGTATTTCATCTTTGATATGTAAAAATTGCAGTTTTTTAAAACAATTTGTTTGGTATTTTATTTGAATTCATTGCTCATTAGTGGAGCATATGAATTCGAGATCAGAGTTGGACTTTCGAATCTGACTAATATGCGATCCTATCCGAGAGGAACTCGAAGGTCCCACCAAGGATAGAGCCGCATATTGAAGACGCTTTGCAAGGTGGATATAATTACATCGTACCATTACGGAATAGATGGGGATACATACAAAGGCATACACTTGCCTCACAAATACATCAAACATCATACAAAAGAGCAACATCCAACTATGGATGAAACACAAACGAAAACTCAAACGACATCCACCTTGCTAGCCCAGGCTGCCGACCAGGAACCTAACCCTCGATCGAAGAAGAAGAAGCAGAAGAAGAACTCCAAAATAAGCAAGCATCGCTTTCACGTCATATCATCGCATTACCTGTACCTGCATCTGTTGTTGTAGTAATCTGTGAGCCACGAGGACTCAGCAATCCCATTACCATGGTTATCAAGACTAGCAAAGTTTAATGGGTATGGAATGGATAAGTGGTGAGGTTGCAGCAGCACTAAGCATTGTATCGTGGCTAACTTACGAGTACAAGAATAAGAAGAGCAACTACGCATAACGGTCGCAAACTAGTAATGATCAATAAGTGATCCTGAACTACTTACGAGTCAAACATAACCCCACCGTGTTCTCTTCTCGAACTCACTCGAAAAGAGACGGTCACGGTTACACACACGGTTGGTATATTTTAAATTCAGATCTGGTGTCAAGTTCTCTACAACCGGATATTATAAATTTCCAATCTGCCACATAACCGCGGGCACGGCTTCGCGTAAGATTTAACCCTGCAGGGGTGTTTCAACCTGGCCCATCACAAGACAACACAAGCTGCGGTGGAAATACCTCAACCTCAAGAAAACCCGATCAACCTCGAGTCAGCCCGAAGTATCCTCGGAATTCCGGTGCACAAGACATTTCAACAATGGTAACACAAGTCCAGCAAGACCTCCCGACGTGTCGACAATCCCGATAGGAGCAGCGTATCTCGTTCTCAGGACACGGCGGATGAACGAAGCGTACAGTAACTGATGTCCCGAGTTGCCCCAGGTAGCCCGCTCGGTGCTCTAGTTTGGACCAGCACCAGCAGCACTGGCCCCGTTATTATGTGGAATAACGAATCTCGGGTAGCGCTAACTCCCTATGCGTCAAATTTATTATCATGTTTATTATGTTGGGCAAATGTTAAAACCAATGTTGGGCCTTGCTGGAAGCGGTTATTCAAAGCGAACTATCAAGAGGGTCCCATTCCCCTGAGTGTGTTAGGAACGCAAAATCAAGGAACATAACATCGGTATGACGGAAACTAGGGCGGCAAGAGTGGAACAAAACACCAGGCAAAAGGCCGAGCCTTCCACCCTTTACCAAGTATATAGATGCATTAATTAAAATAAGAGATATTGTGATATCCCATGATATCCATGTCCCAACATGGAACAACCTGCACTGCACCTGCAACTAGCAACGCTATAAGAGGGGCTGAGCAAAACGGTAACATAGCCAAACAACGGTTTGCTGGGATGGTGGAAATGTTAGAGGCTTATCATGGCAATTTGGGAGGCTTGATAAACAAGTGGTAGGTAGCACGACATAGCGATAGCATCGAGACAACTAGCAAAACAAAGATAGTAGTGGTATCCAGAGTAATGGTCATCTTGCCTGAATCCCGCTCGGAAGAAGTTCGAGTCCATGAAGTAGACGAACCAACGTAGTCGAACGAATCCTCACAATCGCAACGAAATCGAGAACTATCGAGAAGAAGCACAACCGGAAAGAAGCAAACAACATAGTAAACAAACAACACATGAACAAGGCATGATGCACAACCAAGTATGATGCATGTTCGGTTTAATGAGTCATGGCATGGCAAAGCGGATGGCAGCAACAGCTTGGCGGACACGGGGCGAGAAGCGAGGCGAGATGCGGGCGTGGGCGTGCGCGGGCTGCAGGTGGCGCGGTACGTGTGTGCGTGTGTGGAACAACGAGCAGAGCAACGACATGAACACGAGCACGAACTCGACGCCGTCCATGGCGGACGACCTTGGGCAGCATGGATCGGGTACTACAGCGATGGTAACAACGGGGAAAGAAGATGTGGAGGCGGCCAAATCCTATTCGGCGCCTTAAGCGCTGAATATAGGCCATTTCGTACGGGGCGCACACCCCCCCCCCCCCCCCCCCCCCCCCCCCCGATCTCTTATTTTCTGTATGGGTCAGCCCTTTTAGCTTATTCCAGTTTTCGAAAACAGAAGCCAAAGAAAAGGGTGCGCACTGGGATTTGAACAGCAGACCTCCTGCTTCGTTGTACATTGCACTAACCACCCCGCCATCCCCAACTGACGTGCAAACTTTCTTATATTTATCTCTTTTCTTCTTTCTTCCTTCTTTTTTTCTTCCATGTTCGTTTTTCTGTTTTCTTTTTTCTTCTTCCTAGGTTCAACGAACTTTTATCAAATTTGTGAAATTCTTCTTCAAAATCGATGAACTTCTATCAAATTCGATGAGCTGTTTTCAAATTCAGTGAACTTTTTTTAAAATTTGATGAACTTTTTTTTAATTTCGATGAACTTTTCTTCAAATCCGATGAACTTTTTTCAAAATCAATGAACTTTTTTCGAATTTGATGAACTTTATTTCAAATTCAATGAACTTTTTTTTCACTCTTTTGGAATATTTTTTTGAAATCGATGAACTTTTTTTCAAAAATCATGATCTTTTTAAAGTTGATGAACTTTTTTTCAAATTCGTGAACTATTTTCAAAGTTGATGAACTGTTTTCGAAATCGGTGAACTTTTTTTAAAATTGATGAACCTTTTTCAAATATGTGAATTCTTCTCTCAAGATTTGTGAACTATTTTTCAAAATCGATAGACATTTTTCTCAAAATAGGAAAGTGTGCTACAGTAATGTTTATATGTGTAATAAATTGTGCGGCTAGAAAACGTACTTAAATAATTTGCTCTGGAACTAGTCAGTAGCACGTCGTTGGTCAGATGGTAAGCAGTTCTCGTTCGCTGTTGTCACGACGGGAGTTCGATCCTTGAGGCGAACAATTTTTTGTTATTTTTTGCTTTTTGGCGCTACCCCATGAAACAGCCTGTATCGTTGGAATTTTGCTGGGCCGGCCTGATCACATCGCCCTTCGGGCGCCCGTACGAGGAACCGGCGCTGAGAGCGCCGGTTAGGAGCTCTCGGGGAGGCGCGGCTGCTCACAGCGAAATCACTAGTTGAGGAGTACTCATTGCGAAGATCACTCCAACCTCCCCAGGTTGCGACAAGTGGCGCGCTGCATGTGCGCCATTTGTCGCAACCTGGAAGTTTTCTCATTTTTCGTAGATCCATTTATTCAAAACGTTTTATTTTTTAAACGGTGCGTCCAAATTTCGAACCGTTTTCATCGTTGGATTCCTCGTGTCGAGATCTTCAAAACTAGATCCCATGTTGATAGGGTTTAACGAACTTTTTTTTCACGAAAAAAACCGGACGAAAAACCGAACCGGGAGTACGGGTTTTTTCCCTTTTCGAAAGAAGCACGCCCGTGCCTCTCACGAAATCACAACCGTGCCTCTCGCGGAAGCAAAACCGTGACTCTCGCGGAAGGAAAAAAATGCGTTTTTTTTTCTGTTTCCGAGGAGGCACTGCCGTGACTCTCGCGAAAGCACAACCGTGCCTCTCGCGGAAGCAAAATCGTGACTCTCGCGAAAAAAATAAAAATAAAAAATGCGTTTTTTTCCGTTTTCGAGAGGCACGTCCGTGACTCTCGCGAAAGCACAACCGTGCCTCTCGCGGAAGCAAAACCGTGACTCTCAAGAAAGAAAAAAAACAGAAAATGTGTTTTTTTTTCCGTTTCCGAGAGGCACGGCCGTGACTCTCGCGAAACCACAACCGTGCCTCTCGCGGAAGCAAAACCGTGAGTCTCGTAAAAGAAAAAAAAACAGAAAACGCGTTTCTTTTTCCGTTTCCGAGAGGCACGGCCGTGACTCTCGCGAAAGCACAACCGTGCCTCTCGCGCAAGCAAAACCGTGACTCTCGCGAAAGGAAAAAAACAGAAAACACATTTTTTTTCCGTTTCCGAGAGGCATGGCCGTGACTCTCGCGAAAGCAAAACGATGCCTCTCGTGGAAGCAAAACCGTGACTCTCGCGAAAGAAAAAAAAAGAAAACACGTTTTTTTTTCCGAAAAGCTAAGGAAGACCGGTGGAAAACCAAAACGTCGAAAAAAACCGAAAAAAAAACCGTTAAAGAAGCCGAAAACGCGTGCGGAAAAATAAAAAAAACAAAATCCGGAGGGAGCGCCCAGAGCGCGACATGTGGCGAATGGCTGGGAGCTCGCCAAGTGCTGATCGTTGCGAGGCTCTCGAAGGAGCGCTCGTTAATTAGTTGCTCTGCTCTCAGAGAGGGCTCAAGGGTAGAAATCCCAAGGCTGGAAAACTCTAGACTGGCCCATAAGTCCATTTGGATGTTTTTGAGGGGGCCGGACTTTAAATCCCAGGCCCACACAAACAGCCCATCCTCAAGTATTCGCTCGGCGGAGAAGCCACGGATGTGCCGATTACCACCCCAGAGAACAGAATGAAAGAAAAGGGTAGCTGCCAGCTGCACAACTAGCATAGACCGGGTCTATAGACTTCCGGGACATAACCTTACGATGTCAGTCGTCACGCCCGTCGAGCCTTCCGGTCCCACACCGCAACCCATACACCGGATCCACGCAGACCAGACGCCGGGCGGCGAAAGATCTGAGCCGCGACGGGCTCCAACGCCGGCGAGCGCTCGCTCATCTGGCCTATAAAATTCACTCGCCTCCTCCCCTGGCTTCGCGTCTCTCGGAGTGCCAGATGACGTGGCGCCCGTCCACGCCTCCGCCACCACCACCTCACTAAGCCGCCCGACACCACCGTACTCCGACCGACGAACCCCCTTTTAGCAGCTTCCAAACCCTAGAAGGGGAGTAGGCGGAGGCGCGCGGAGGAGAGCATTCGAGGAGCGCCGCGATGGCCAAGGCGCGGAAGCAGAAGCCGGAAGGGGGCGCCGGCGGAGGCCCCACTGTGCTCCACCAGAAGCTGTGCCTCTCCATCGACATGGAGAACCAGCTGATTTACGGGTGAGCCGCGCCGCCGCTTATTCTGCCCGAATAGCTTCGACCCACTCACGCTCGTGCCCTAATGCGCTCGACTTTAGCTGCCTTTTGGGGATGCTTAGTGTAATATGCTTCCTGCCGCGAGGGCTAGGGTTTGGGGTTGGTGATTGAGCGGTATGTTGGTGCTGCGAGCGTTTTTGTTCGTGCTTTGGAGTTTGAATTGTGCAATGCCGTGGGGCAGTTAGTTCCAAGGCACCGACTCTTGTCTTGTTTGATTTGTCTACGAATCGTAGCTAATTGAGTAGTGACCACACTTACATTTGTATTGAGTAGAGACCGTGCTCTGTATTTGTTCAGGATTGGCTGTTTTTAGTTTGGCCTGTTTATCAATCCGTGCATCTATTGCTGCTATTATCCAGTTCCTATGTTAATTATGCAATATAATAGTGTGCCTTTCACCATGAGAAAACATGTTGCTCCCTGCGGTAGGCAAAATGGCAAATGCCCAGTAGCATTTTCGAATTGAACTGTTAAAAATGAGGTTACAGTTAGCTGATATAGCCTGATAAAACATATACAGTAGTCTTGTCCTGATTAGCAATCCATCTCCTTCATATCTTGCTGGGTTCATGTAAGAGAAGTTAAAAAAAAAAAATTGTGGCATGCTGAGAGTGCAGTAATTTGGAAGGAAACATTCCCACTCCCACGGTATTCATACAAAAATTCAATGGATTCAAGAACTTCATAAAGAGCTGATTTATCATTTAATAAAGAAAAAAGTCCATTTTACTACCCTGAAAAAAGTTGGTGGTTCACATAACCCCCTGATCTTTTTTTCTGCTCCTTTACCCCCCTCAACTATCTCAAACCGGTCAAAAAACTTCCCAGGCTGGTTTACCCGGGCCAGATGCTGACGTGGATGAGGTCAAAGTGGTATTTGACCAGTGGGCCCCCCTCGTCAGTGACCCATGAATGTCTCTGTGACTTTTCTTCACCTGCGTTCAGATAATAGCCAGTTATTTAACCATGGGGACCCACCCGTCATTGTCTTTTTAGGTGAAACAGAAGCAATTAGGACTAAGCTAATTACGTCGACATCAGCTCGCCGGATTTAGTTGCCGGCGACCTCAACCGGCGACGCAGGTTCGCCGTGTGCTCGCTACAGGGCACTATTTTATGCGCGGTTTGCGGCACAAGGAAGCTAAGGCTCGCGCGCAACGAACGGTGGTGGACACGGTCCAAATGGTCCCCGGAATCGAAGCCGGCGACGAGGTTGGCGACGGTAGTGGCACGGGCTGGACGCGGTTGGAGCTACAAAACACATTTGGGCTAACTAAGAGTGCTCAACGGAATCATAGGAGCTCCTGGAGCATGCGCATGTGACTGGATGCAACAGGGGAGCTCAAACTGCTTGACTTCGTCGGCCATGGCGGCGGCCGTGCTTAGAGCTCACGGGGGATGATGTTGCACTTCAAATTAAAGCAGAGGAGATGGGGGAAATCAAGATGAGCTCACTTAGATGCGGTGGAGGAGTTCAGCTGGCTCGGGGCAAGCTTGGAGGCGGCGAATCGACGGGGAGGAGCGGCCGGCGCTAGCGGCTGAGAAAGGCTCGATTCGGTCGTCTCCGGCCATCAGTGCACGAACCCGTCGATGAGGGAGATCAGCGCGAGGTGGCGGAGCTCAGGGACACGATATGGCGGAGATTCGTCGGCGGTGGCTACGCAGGCTACAATCAGCGGTGAACTAGCGCTCTCGGGCGGCTCGGAGGAGACTCGCGGCGTCGCGCATCATGCGGTATAAGCCAGACGGCGAGGTAGAATAGAAGAGCGAGGAGCAAGAACGACGGTGGGGGGTGGGGTGTCTGGCTTGGCTCGTCGGCGACGACCTGCGATGCGGCGCGGGGTCATCGGCGGGGTCAGACGCGAGGGCGCAGTGCACGGGGAGGCACGCGAGGTCAAAACCGCATGCAGGTCCACCAGCAGGTCAAAACCACCATTGACTGTTGCCACGTCAGCATCCGGTCTAGTCAAACCATCCAGGGACCAAGTTTGTCCGGTATGGGATTGTTTAGGGGGTGAAGGGAGCAGAAATAAAGATCAGGGGGTTATGTGAACCACCAACTTTTTTCAGGGTAGTAAAATGGACTTTTTTCTTTAATAAATTATTAAATTGTATCTTTAGAGGCAAAATTGCAAGCTACTTTATGTCTTTAACAGCTAAATTATCACTACTAGGATCAGTTTGAGTGGAGGCATGTGCCGTAGTACACAAATTTTTATGGTACAACCTGTTCCGAGGCAACAAGTTTTGGTAAAAATGGGCTACCATTGTACTCCCTCCGTCCCAAAATAAGTGAGACACTTATTTTGGGACGGAGGGAGTAGTTCCTTAGTATGCAAATGCGAGTCTGCTTTTCTTTGAAAACAGGAATTTCTAATTGGTACACTTGGTTCTGGAGACTTGTGATGATTGATTCAGTATATGTTTCCAGATGTGATTTTAGTTGTGCATCAGAAACTAGTCCTGATTTGGGAAAATCTAAATGGAGGGATTGGACTGTCTCAACACTATGCGGGATAACTCAAACAACCTTGTAATTATAGAAATTGAAATGAAATATGAATCTGGATTTATGCAAGTGTCAGCCAAAATGTACACAAATCTATGTAGTTGTCTTCTCAACATAAGGAAGATGTTCACATACTTTCCTGTGTTAAAATTGGTCATCTGAGCAGTAGTGTGTACTAGGATTTCAGGAAATAATTCAATAATTCTGAAATCCCTAATTTCCTTCTCTCCTTCGGGATTCCCCCCTCCCTTCTCTACCAGCGCCTGCCACGGCGCCAAATCAGGCTAGCAGGGATGTTGCCTGGGAACCAAACTCCCCCTGAGCTTCCAGATCTCTGCATATGAATTGTTTCTTAGATTATTGAATCCCAGATTGTACTTGTGGACATAGTCATTTTGACTTCTCATTGTGAGTATGTCCAATGGGTAATTGGGTGAAGGACCTGAAGGTGCCCAAATATTAGTGGTTGGTGTTTTCTTGAAAATCTAATGAAATTGGGCAGTATTGCTTAGTACTGTCTAAAGAAGTTGAAAAATAATATTAAGTCACACTAACACGTGGCCCTGCATGCCATCCTTGCACTGGATGGTATTTTTCCAATTTATCCCTATTTTCTGATGGTACTGTGCTAATTTCCTCATTATTAGTTCATCTTCAATCGAGTATCCGTAGTGCAAAACCTTCGTTGTGATCCCATGGGAGCTTGCTAAACTTTATATTTGGTCCATTCATTAAGGTACACCGAGATGAAAGTTCTTCTAGCTGAGAACGATAGTTTCGCTCTACATGCTGACAGTATGACGATTAGGAACATATTGGTGGATGGTGAGGCTGCTGAGTTTGAGTATTCTCCTCATTGGAAAAATGTTGATGATCAGTCGAGTTGGTTGTCAGTATCATGTTTGAAGACTGCTGCTGATGCTGCATGCTCAGCTTACGTATCTTCTCTAACCAGTGAAGCTGTACCTAATCTCATCATTTCATCTGAGAGATCGGTCAAGTCAACCACTGAGCTACCGGGTGATGAAAATGGTGAAAAGCATGAAGGAATTTGTGGAAAACACGTTCAATTTTCTGATGACAAAGCAGTTAAAATCTGCAATGGTTCTGCAGAGGAAAATGGTAAGGAAGAGGAAAAGGAAAACGAAAAAGAAGATGAAAAAGACAATGAGAAGGAAGAGAAAACTGAGATGGAGGTGGAGACAGAGAAGGAGAAGGAAACTGAAGAGGAGAAGGAGAAAGAGAAGGAAAAGGAGAAAGAGGAAAAGGACGAGGAAAAGGAAAAGGAAGTCATAAATGAAAATGAGAAAGAAAAGGAAATGCAAATCGAGAACGAAAAGGTATAAAAGGTTTTGTTAATGCATGTTAATATCATTTGTTTACAATTCTAGAGTGAACATGTAGTTATGATGTGTTATTGTAAATTGTTGTAGGTGAAGAACACAAAACTGGTTCGTGTAGATTATATTTTGGAGAAGGCCGAAACTGGCGTTCATTTTGTCAACAATGTCTTACATAGTAATAGTCAAATAAGGCGTGCACACTGTTGGTTCCCTTGCATTGATAGTGCCACACAACGTTGTCCGTAAGTGACTTTACTCAACTCTGCCTGTTCATCTTGCTATTGTAGTTGATGTTGGTTGTTAACAATACTCTTTATACCGTGATGCTATTCCCAGGTTTGACCTGGAGTTTACAGTTAGCACAGATCTAGTTGCAGTCAGCAATGGGGACTTGCTCTACCAGGTATGCTTTCAATCTGTATCACAGTGAGGCAAGGAATCGACTTGACGTAGTATCTGCTAATGGAAAACTGATGCTTTTTTTGTGTTGACAATGAACCTTCCATACACACTTTGTGTTGTAGTATGCCTATTACTCTATATTCTTTGAAAACTTATGTGATCTCTTGCCGTATTATTTCTGGAACAACCTGGCTTGTTGATTAGGGGCATTATGATTGACTGCATTTTTGCTTATACATTCCGCTGATGTTGCACTATGCAGGTCTTAAGCAAGGAAGATCCTCCAAGGAAAACTTATGTATACAAATTGAGCACTCCAGTTAGTGCACAGTGGATATCGTTGGTTGTAGGCCCATTTGAAGTTCTTCCTGACAAGAATGGAATAAGTGTATCCCACATGTGTTTATCTCCGACTTTGTCAAAGCTCGATAACACCATCTCATTCTTTCACGATGCTTACAGGTGCTAAACAAAACACAATTTTGTCAAAATATTATTGTTTAGAGTTAGTATTTACTCCCTCCGTCCCAAAATAAGTGTCTCAACCTTAGTACAACTTTGTACTAGGAGTAGTATTTACTAATATCTTGAGAAGCTTCTGCTTTGGCATTTCTGAACCTTTTTACTTTCTTGACATTTGTTTTTCATGATTGTTGTTTTGCAGCTGTTACGAAGATTATCTTGCGGCATCATTTCCCTTTGGTTTATACAAGCAAATTTTTCTTCCATCTGAAATGGTAGTATCGCCAACAAGCTTTGGAGCCTCCACATGCATCTTCAGTGCAGATATCTTAAATGATGAAAAAGTTATAGACCAGGTGCATGCTTGTGTTCTCTCTGCTTTCTACCCTATCAAATCCACCAATATTGTGTGTGACTATTTCACGAACCACAGTATGCAGTACTCCCTCCGGATCGGTATACAGGGCCCCCCTCGTATTTTGTGTCATGAGTCTGTCATCTGCATTAGATGTTATTGTATGGTTATTAATTTGACCAATTAATTCCACTGATTTGTTTATGAATATGTCTGCTTAATTGTATGCGCAATAGTTCTGCCAGATTCGGGTATGATTGGTGTATAATGCTTTAATAGACATGCACGTTGGTGATAGTTGACAGATCCATTATTAAGAATAGCCTGAGGTTCACTTGTTTAGGTTTTGCTCTGCTTTGATATTTGAATTAAAATTTTGTTAGCAGCTTCTCAACTTACCTAGTTGAGATATAATAGCTACTACTGCTGTATCTAACATATAAAATAGTTCAGATTATTGGCACGAGAATCAAACTAGCATATGCTCTTGCAAGGCAGTGGTTTGGCATATACACAAGTGCGGAAGAGCCAAATGATGGTAATTCATCTATACCTGCTAATTCATATGTGATACTACTTACGTAGGTAAAATTTGCTGAAGTATTGACGATATGATACTCTGTTGGAGCAGACTGGCTACTGGATGGTTTGGCTGGTTTTCTTACTGACCTTTTCATCAAGCGTTACCTTGGGAATAATGAGGCACGCTATAGGCGTTTCAAGGTTTGTTGTCTTACTTGCAAAAATACTTCTATTGAGCTTCTTTTTTACCATGGAGTTATTAATCATACATATGCTACTACCCATTTTGAAGTTTGAACCAGGATTCTCTAGATTAATTAACTAGTTTATCATATTGAAATATAAAGCCAAGTCAGTAACCTGAAAGTTGTTCATGCTCGAATGGCCCCATTTGCTGTTAATATTTCTTTCTAAAGGAAAGCTGGAGTTAATTGATATTAAAATGCTTCTGTATCTTAGTTCATCATGCTACAGTGTTCCGAAATTAGTGCACTGGCACAATGTTGTTTTTATTGTTGTCAGAATTATTTATATACAGTTCTTGCTGTTGTGCATCACCTTCTAGTGCTAACTTGTAAATGAATGATTGCTATTCTAGTTGATCTTGCTGTTAGAACAGTCTATGGTAGATAACAATAGGAATTTGAGTCTTGTCCTTGGGATAGGTTTGTACTATGGCTGAGTTTGCAGTTGCTAAACTGTGCTGTTCTGAACTAATTTTATTATCTGCCGTGGGAAAATAGCGTGGAAACAGAAAAAAAAAAGGTTAGTGAAACAATAAAGTAGGTGGAAACTGGTTAGCCAAACGAGATTATCATAAGCCACCTCAAAGCCAAACACAGATTAGTACCTGCACTTGCAATTTCACATGATGTACCTTGTGTATTTTCAGGTATTTCGTTCTACACCACATGCATCTCAGGCCATACTCTTATCTCGTAAATTGTAAATAGGAGTAGGAATGCAAATAACATGTTATGTAGGAGTGTGCCGCAATGTTCAGACAAAATGTTCCTTATTAATTGGAGCACCTTCAAGAATGTTTCTGATGAAGCCGCTTGTTATTTCTTTGTAGCCATCTTATCGTTATCCCACCACTTCCTCACTTGATTCAATTGCCTGTTGTTTTATATTCGTTCACCTTGATATGGCGTAGAAAGTCCAAGGTCCTAACTTCCAAGCGTTCTTGTTGCCCCACCTTCTGGGATTATCTTGTCCGTCTGGTTTGAAGGGATAAACCCAAATGATTAAATAAATCTGCCAAAGGGATTAAATATGACTTTCTGGCTTTGATGCTCCAACTATTCTCGACAATGCATTCTCATCGTGATCTGACTCACAAGATTCTTGTTTGTTATTTATTGAAATCCTTTTGTGTACTTGTAATAGGCCAATTGCAATGTATGCCAGTTCGATGTCAGCGGTGCAACTGCTTTGGGGTCTCCTGATGCTTCAACTGATCTGTAT
Organism: Thinopyrum elongatum; assembly: GCA_011799875.1. NCBI lineage: Eukaryota > Viridiplantae > Streptophyta > Magnoliopsida > Poales > Poaceae > Thinopyrum > Thinopyrum elongatum. The sequence continues at coordinate 318,449,582 of CM022301.1, forward strand.
GGAACTCAAACACTTGGCTCATATGGGAAAATTCGTTCATTGAAGGCAGTAAGTTTTGTTTTTGTGAACTATACCACTAGCTTTATGCATCATTCTCTCACATTCGTATTTTAAACAGGTGGCTGTTCTTCAAACATTGGAGAAACAGATGGGACCAGACTCTTTTCGAAAGGTTGCTATGTGCATCTTTGGTATTCTGGTGTTTGTATTTTTGACAATTTGCTGTCTACATCAGTGAAGCAGTTTGCTTAAGCAATTGATGTAACTTCTGAAAGTACTTGCATACCTCAGTATCTCTAGGATACAGATTGATAGTCATTTGATTACGTGACTATTAATGAACAACACTTGCTGAATTGTTGAATATTTATTCTTTCTGCAAAAGAAAAGGGAATGTTTGTTGTGAATGAACATATTCTTTTTTTCATCTAACTACTGTTGTCTTTGTGTACTTAATGCTTATAGATCCTCTTGATTGACTGCTATGAGCATTGTCACTTATGATGATGTGGTTGTCGTTTCCTATTCCAGATTCTGCAGATGATAGTTGCTTCAACTCGTGCCTCGAGGACACTAAGTACGAAAGAGGTATACCTCTCATCTAACCAGTTTATCGGCTTTATGCTCATGATCTTTAGTTTGGAACTTCTCTTGGCATTTCTGAATATGCCTTTTTCAGCCTGGAATATGTACATTCAATATATTAGGAGTGGTGCATGATATTCTACAAATGTTTGTGCTGATGTTCTAGTTACACTCCATTGTGGGCCATAACTTCTCGTACGTTAAACTAAGTACTGTAGCATGCTGATTACTGTAGTTTCACAATATGTTAGCACTTCTATGTTTGTCTGGTGGACCCTCTTTGTTCATTTCTGCACTCTGTTGCAGTAGCTATCTGATGAGACTCATCCATCATGGCCATTGCCACATCAACAAAAAGACACATACATATGTATTTAGCAGCATAACCTCAACTTTGTAGTATGCACACAATTGAATTTATTAGATTATGTTCATTTATTCAGTTTAGGCACCTCGCGAATAAGATTGGCAATCTTGAACGTCCATTCCTCAAAGAATTCTTTCCACGGTGGATTGAATCTTGTGGATGTCCAATTATGAGGTAAAAGAGCATTCCTTGTTCGGATTTACCCAGTAACAAGAAATCAATCTTTTTGTTATCTCCACATGCTTACGCATTCCTTCTGCTTGCAAGATTGGGAATCTCCTATAACAAAAGGAGGAATTTGGTCGAATTAGCTGTTTCACGGGGTTGTACAGCAAAAGCTGATCCAGGTTCTGATAGTCACGTGAATGGTGATATTCAAGAAGGTGCAATTGGATGGCCAGGAATGATGAGTGTACGTGTTCATGAAACTGATGGAGTGTATGATCATCCGATTCTGCCAATGGCTGGTGAAGCGTTGCAGGTGGTGGAGTTACAGTGCCATTCCAAACTAGCAGCAAAACGGTTTCAGAAAACCAAAAAGGGCTCCAAGCCTGATGGTTCTGATGACAACGTAGATGCTTCAATTCAAGAGAACCGCACAAGGTCTGTTTTGACTAATCCACTTCTTATCCTGCAGTTTACTTGAAACTTATTTCAAATCTGTGTACTGCAGCATGGATTCCCCTTTACTATGGATCAGAGTGGACCCAGAAATGGAATACCTTGCTGAAATCCATTTTCACCAGCCTATTCAGATGTGGGTGCGTATCACCAGATAAACTTAATGTTGACTTTAGTTTAATGCTGCATAGTTTGTATAAAGGAAATTAGTAATTTTTTCTTGTTTAACTGCTGGAGTCTTCCCTATCTATCTAGATCTATCGTCATTTTATTTTACTTTGTCATTTTGATTATTGTGTTAAACTTCTAATACTTGGTTGTGAAGATTAAGCCACACAAAGGCAAGTATCCTTTGTATGTTCAGAAGGTGTTTATTGAATCTGGACTAGTTCAGCTTTTGCCTTGAGGTTCTGATTCCTTTCTGCCTTAGGCACCACAATATTGCCTGAACTTGATCAGATTTATGCTGCATCTTTCATTTCTTTTTGCATATATACAAATGGTCTCTGATTCCTTGTTGGTCTTCAAATAAATGCATAAAAATGCATTTTAAATAATGTAATTTTCCTCAATGTCAGTAAGACAATTGGACAAGCGTCTATAAGAGTGTTTGTCAGACTTCTGTATATGGTGCTTATTGAAATGACTTTTTGCCTGTAGTCTAAGCTTCAGGAAGAATGCAAATTAATAATTAACCAAATATGATGCCATTAGGATATATGCATACATTTTTTCTTCTATTTTTCACTCTAAAGTTTTGAGACATTTTGGCAGATCAATCAATTGGAGAAGGACAAAGATGTCATTTCCCAGTCACAGGCAATAGCTGTTCTAGAGAAATTACCCCAGCTCTCTTTTGCTGTAATTAATGCCCTCAATAATTTCCTAAATGATACAAAGGTATTTCATCATGCTTCTTGAGACCTTAATTCCAATATCACTTCGTACTGATTGGTAACACAACAGGCCTTTTGGAGAGTTAGAGTTGAAGCGGCATATGCATTAGCTGTAACTGCATCAGAGGTACACTTCTTTAAGTTCCATCTGCGTTCAACTATTTATAGTTTATAGGATGCATTTTATTTAGTTAATACATTTGTGGTGAAAGGGTTGGAAAGGCGGTTTTTATCCTCAGGAGTTTTACTTCAACAGATCCATTCTGTGAAATGTCAAATGTAGCATTTGTATAGCTGCTGTTGGATGCGGATGCGTAAGATAGGGTGGAAAATCAAACGATGAAAATAAATCTTGAATCGGTAGTAAGTTATATACTGACTTTTGCCATGTGTGCAGTATGCTTTTGAGGTGGCTAGATCTTTAAATTCCTTTTAATAGCTTATGCCGGCATTTTCATTTGTTTACACTGCGCAGTCAAAAAATAGGAAGATTTTGATAAGTTATAAATTTTTTCAAGGGATCATGCTTTGGTGTAACGACACTTTCTACACTGTTTGTTTTGCTGCTTACCTGAATTGTTTTTTCTCTTCATTTAGGACACAGATTTAGCTGGGCTGCTTCATCTGGTTAAATTCTATAAAAGCCGCCGGTTTGATACAGATATTGGATTACCCAGGTCAGGATCTGCATTCCTCAATAAACCTGTTGTTTTTAGTCACAAACTATCATGTATCCATGGCTATGTTTGCTTCGTGTTCTAAACGTGTAATAAACATTATTTTATTTTACTGATAGGCCGAACGACTTCCATGATATTCCAGAATACTTTGTTCTTGAGGTAATGCACTGAGGTAGGAATTGTATTTGTGATTAACCGTGTCAACAAAATCCATTGTATAGCATCATTACCAATATTTCTCATACATTCATCTGTAGTTTGTTAAATGCAGTTTCAATATCTTTTGACAATATTAGAAGAGTTGGGCTTACAGTCATACATGAGAATAACCAGAATAGCAAGATAGACTCCCTCTTGGGTCATTAGAAAAGAAATTTCGTATGTTCTTGACTGTGGAGGCAACCATGTCCCCATAGGATATTCTGCAGGCTTAACTGTCAATATCGTGACTTGTATTTTACTACAGAAAAAACTCAATTGAGTCGGTGTTCCAAGGACTTTTGGATCATGAAATTTCAAATAAAATATGAAATAGAAAGAAAGTAGGGTGGGGGGATTTCTAATCTCATTGCTTTATCCATACGAATGTTGCTGACATCATTTCAATTTGATGGCTGTTGGTCAAGTTAGTAAATCAATGATCATGGTCATCTTTACTCAAGCCATTGTTGTTGCACTGATCTTTTTCTTTGCGCTCCTTCGATTAGGCAATTCCTCATGCAGTAGCTCTTGTTAGATCATCAGATAAGAGCAGCCCAAGACAAGCTATTGAATTTATTCTTCAGCTTCTAAAGGTTTGCATTTTATCTACGAATAACATATAGCCCTATGCTTACATGTTGATGTAACAACAATTCTAATCATTTGCACTTATCTTTGTCCTGACCAATTTTCAGTATAATGATAACAACGGAAATGTATACTCTGATGTCTACTGGCTAGCTGCAATGGTCCAAGCAATAGGCGAAGTAGAATTTGGCCAGCAGGTTTGTATGAATGCACATTGACTACATAGTACATACAGTATGCCATGTATTTGTCTTTTAGATACCTGTTGTGGATGGTTAGTTATTCAGTGGCTGCATGATCAGGCTTATGATCTGTGCTCAAATTTGTTAGGAGTACTTGCTACAACAATAACAACAAAGCCTTTAGTCCCAAACAAGTTGGGGTAGGTTAGAGCTGAAACCCATAAGATCTCGCAACCAACTCATGGTTGTGGCACATGGATAGCTAGCTTCCACGTACCCCTGTCCATGGCTAGTTATTTGGTGATATTCCAGTCCTAAGGAACAGGCTAGATGAGAAAAAAAATATATACCAGTAAGGAAGTGTGGGCACTCTATATAGCTGAACTAATTATGCTTTTTCCTGTCAGACCATATTTATGGTCATGCCTGTCAGACTTATTTATAGTCATGCCGTGGTGGTGTACCTGCTACAATTCTATCTGTTCAGTTAATTTTTTCCATCTTATTTGCTAATCCAATTTTAGTGTAAATTTATGTTGGAGGTTTGCTCTTTATTTTAAATGACATGACGATATAGTGAATCCAGCCTTGGCCCAATGTGCATCTGTTGTTTCAACTTGTACATATATTATTCTGCCAACATTGAAATTAAGGATGCAAGTGGACCGGGTTGGGCTGATACATTGGTCCATCCTAAATCCTTTTGCTTTGCCCCTAATGCCTGAGCCATGAATAAAAAGTGAGCCACCAATTAGGCGAGATCGGTCAGTAGGTTGATCCATTTGCCCTAACTTAAATAGGGCTAACGTCCCTTTGGTTTATATTCTTGGGCGTTCTTTTGAGATATTGTCAAGTGTTCTTTAGAGAAAACCTTAGGAGAGCCCACTGATATTGGTGAATGGCATTTGATTTCCTTTTCAGGGCATAGGTCTCCTATCCTCTCTTCTGAAGCGTATTGACCGACTCCTGCAATTTGACAAGTTTGTGGAATTGGCCTAGTAGTATTTTTTCATTTACTTGTCCTCCTATCAACGTGATTCCTACTAACTGGCCTGAAAATGTCATGCAGCTTTATGCCTGGTTACAATGGGGTATTGACTGTCAGCTGCATTCGAGCTCTTGCACGTATAGCGGAGAGGGTATCATCTTCCATTTGCCTTGTAAGAATGATCCCAATAATAGTCCTCACTGTCTTGTCTTATTGTCGGTGCTCTTCCTGCATAACCCAATCATATGGTGCAAAATTTTGTTACTGCAGGATCGTATTTGTGAATTGATTGCCCCTTTCCGTAGCATGGATAAACCATGGAAAGTCCGAATAGAAGCCAGCAGGGTTCTTCTTGATCTCGAGCTTCACCATAAGGGGCTAGATGCAGCTCTCTTGTTGTTCTTGAAATATACAGATGAAGAAAGATCTTTGCGAGGTTAGATTGGTAGAGTACTTTAGGCTTCTTTTTGTTTAACTTGATTTCTTGACATTGAGTTATTGCAGGTGCGACAAAGTTGGCTGTTCATGTCTTGCGCATATGTCAAGCAAATATTGAATCTAACGTTACTGATCAGATAAAATTGCCAACACTCTTTGGTCTCCTTCACCTGCTCAGTAGCAAAAAAGCATACAACAATGTCCTTCTTCGCCATAATGTGTTCTGCATTTTGCAAATTGCTGCTGGAAGGTTAGTAATTGTTACTTCACGTGTAGGTTGACACATTCTCTCATGTTTAATTGTTATATTGCTAGATGCAACCTTTGCATACATGTTGGCTTTCCTGAAATGGGATACAAATTAATGAAGTGTACTCAACATGATTTGTTAAACTGCAAAGCTATTTGGCGTGTTGCTGAGTTGTGCCAAGTAGTATCCTTAGTTATTACTCCCTCCGTCCGAAAATACTAGTCAGAGAAATGGATAAAAATAGATGTATCTAGAACCAAAATACATCTAGATACATCCATTTCTCTGACAAGTATTTTCGGACGGAGGGAGTATTATGCTAAGTAATGCATGATTCTGCTAAAAAAAGGTGATGCATGATCAATGCTAATTGTTTCCTACTTTTCCATTTTTATTTCGTGGTACATCCAGCTGGAATTTTGGTCAATATATATGGTCATTTAAAAGAAGATGAGGCAATGTTTCATTAGTGTATTAAGGACAAATCTCAAGTCATTGAGCATTCCTTCCAACATAAAATATGTTTTGCTATATATTGTACCCTTATACTGATATATCTCCTATTTCAGGTCTCCAACACTGTATGGAGTTCCAAAGTTTGTCGCCCCCTCTCCACTGGTCCAGGAGATATCAGTTGATCAGCATACTAAAGCTGATTCCTCGGTTCCTCAACTATCAAGGCCTCAAGAACCTTCCACTAGCACTCCTAGTGTCCGTGAGGTCTTACCTGCCACTGGACCTTCCAAAGATGCTGATAACATATCTAACTGCAGTGAGAGAAGGAATGTTGTCAAAATTAGGGTTAGGCGTAGTGCATCATCCAGTAAAGCAGATGGTGCTGATCACCAAGATCATTCACATGGTGGAAGAAATGAAAACGAAGCAGGTCCTTGTAGTTCTATGTCGGTGGATGCCCCTATGGTTGGAGCGCCAAATGAGCCACCGACCACAAGTAATCATAATATTGAAGAGCAGAACTCATGTCATGACCGTGAATCAAGGATGTCCGCAAGCGTGAGCAACGCCAAAGTAATGGACACGTATGAAATTTCCAAGGAGCTACAGTGTACAGCCGATTCAAGGGTAGATGCTGCTGATTCAAGGCTAGATGTGGTTCCCAAGGATGAGTTCTCTCCTGTCATAAATGTGCGGGAAGATGTGGATAAGCCTGGCAGTCAGCTTGAAGGAGTATCCACCAGCTATGTTGGAACCCAAGCTCCAGACTCCGTAAATGGGCTGCACTCTAAAGAGAAGAAGAGAAAGGACAAGAAAGATAAGAAGCGGAACCGAGATGAAAAACGAGACAAGGATGACCCTGAGTACCTGGCAAAGAAGCGCCTTAAGAAAGAGAAGAAAAAGATGGAGAAGGAGTTGGCCCGAAAGCAGAAGGAAGGTGACAGAGCTTCTTCTCAGCAAGATACAGTAGTGAAACCCTCCGACTCGCAAGGAACCGTGGCAGCAACGCCACCGGCTCCAGAGCAAAGCGCCGAGCCCCAGGTTTCGAACAAGGATGCTGCAGTAGACACGGCACGGACGCCGCCGCCGACCAAGAAAATAAAGATCAAATTCAAGCCCTTGAAGAAGATAGGCTGAGCGGGGTTGGAGGAGAGATCGTACCTAGATGGTCCTCACGCCACTATTTGTGAGGATTGAATTGCTGTACAGTAGAAAAGAAACAGGCGAGCGGTAGATTGTACGATGAGCAGCCAGATTTTTTTGTGAATGGCTAATGTATCTTGTAAAACAACAAGTGCCCCAGTAATTTCTGGGAGTAATTCAGATGCAGCTGTAGGGGTGGGCAACTTAGGGCGAAGGAGCGCCCCATTCTGTGATATCTCCAGGTCTTACGATCCTGGATAGTGCAATTCAGTTCTGTTCTCTTCTGTTGACGAAGGCTTTTTCACTTGTATGCTGATAAATTTTGCCTGCATTGCAATAGTTTGTCATTTTTTATTTAATAATGTTGCTTTGTTTGACACTTCCAGTCCATTTTTATTTTTATCTCTACTATAGCCCTTGCCTCCGGCAAGGTCCCGGCAAGCAAATCCTTCTCGAAATAGCAAACTGAATGCAGACAAAGGTCCCACCAACCAGCGATGGCCTTATCCTGGAAAATGCAGTTAGTTTTCCTGACCGTGCGATGATGAGTCCAAAGCTGACAAGCACACGAGCAGCAAAACACCAACGGGCCGGGGCCCCCGCGTCGCTCTCGCGTTCCAGTCGCACGCACGCAGATCACGAACAATAAAAAGAGCTCCTGAACAGGCGGAACGGCGCCCACCGTCGCACGATGGCTCTAGGAGCAGCAATATCAGGCTTCGCCGCTGCGCGGGTGAGCAGAGGCGCGCCGGGGACGTGGTGGCGGGTGCGGAGGGCGGCGCGGGAGGCGGCGGCGCACGCGCTGCTGCTCTGCTTCACCACCCTCCTCGCCCTCAAGCTCGACGGCGTTTTCGTCTCCCGCTCCTGGTGGTAAGTTGGTCGACCACCCCCAACCCCCTACCCTAGCTATGGCCACACCCTTTTGCCAGTCCGCAATAGTTAAACTCGGCGACAATTTGGGCGGGCACCTGAAACTCCGCGCCATTTGTGGTGTGTAGCCTGACTCTTGTGCAGTTATAGCAACCCTGAATCCCTGATGTAGCTAGATTGAGCACGCTGGTTTTTTCTTTCCCGACGCTTTATTTAGAATTTATCGCCGAGGACGACGAGAGTAGGAAATAGCTGCCACGATTATTGATGGAAAGCTGCTTTCCAGTTTAACATGCAGATTCGTGTCCCAACGGTCTGGGAAATGATGTATTGTATTGGTGATTTGAGAACATGGGAGGAGCCAGCCTTGTAGAAATTTTGGTCGGGGCTACGGCCTAGCTGTCTTACTGGTGATCTTTTTTCCAGAAAACGCAAAAGCTTTGCTTCACCATGCATTGATAAATAGGAAGCACTGTTATGAAGTCTACAAATAGGCGATTCCAATGCCACACACGCCACCCATAACTGCCAAGCTCCAACCTGAAGCATGCCGGACCCCGGCTCCACCCACGGGTGCACTTCTGCACTGATTTTATCGAATAGCATGGCCTTCAAGACGGCAGCGTTTTGCTGCGCTTCCAGATCCAGCATGCAGTGAGGCGTGACCATTATCACTGAGGATAAGCCCTTTCTCTGCGAGGATGAGGTTGCGTCCACATCTGATTGCCACGAGAAGACTAGGCATTGTTGATGAGACCCAAGAGTGTCGTTGGTGATTTGGTATATTCCTTGTCCAATTGAGTACCAGCTAAGACCATGCGCTTACTGTCCATCTTTCATTATTTTTCCTCTTCTGATGATGTGCTGTTGGCCTCGAGTTCTAGTATTGTGCTGCATGGTTATCACTGGCATTTATGTAAGTGTTCATTGCACATAACTAGGTATAGCCATCGGAAGATAAAAAAAAAGAAGTAAAGCCACCGGAGGGGAATCGAGCGGTAACTGGTCTTATAAATCGGGTTCCAGCTATTTTTCTGATAAAAAAAGCTGAACAACTTGCTTTCGTCTTCATTGCCTAATTATACCAAGTTGTACTTTGTCTAGTGATGAACTGAGGGTAACCCTCTGCATGTTGCAATTTTCAAAACGCTCAATAAATCTGCAGGGTGCTTTTCATTCCTCTGTGGTTATTCCATGCCGCCGTTGTTCGGTATAGATTCTCATTGCCTGCTCCTTCGTTGCTTCAAAATTACCAGGTGTGTCCGTTAGCTTTGCTCCAAATTCATTCTTCCATTCTGAAGTTGAAATGTCTGGCAGCAAGTAAATTAGACTATTCAACTTTACAGCGGATTCCATGCCATTCCATTGTTGCCACACCTTTGCTAGTTGCTTTTGAACTTCTTCTCTGTATCTACCTTGAAGGTATTAATGGTGAATCCAAAGCTTATTGTGAATTTCTCCAAAAAACACATTCCTTTTTGTCTGTCTCTGTATTTTCACTTGCCAGCTGAGTGTGTTATCTGTCATCTACAGGCCAGGGTGAACCTTTTCTAGATTTAAAGCTTGTTTTCCTTCCACTCCTGGCCTTGGAAATTATTACGTTAGTTGACAATTTCAGGTAACTGACAATTCTTCAGGGCAAAACTGTAATTGTACTTGTATTGTATGTACTCCCTCTGTTCCTAAATATAAGTCTTTTTAGAGATTCCAATGCAGACTACATACGGAGCAAAATAAGTGAATCTACACTCTAAAATATGTCTATATGCATCCGTATGTAGTCCTTACTGATATCTCTGAAAAGACTTATATTTAGGAACAGAGGGAGTATCACTGTTGGAAATTTACTAGAATCCATCGAAAAGTTGGTGTTTCCAATTTTATCCGAGTCACTCAATGTTCTAAGATTTTAAACACCTCTATGTCCAATCAACATTGGCTTAGCTTGGGGCTAGGGTGGCCCCCCTCCTTGCAAATCAAAATCTCATTAATATGTACCAACAAAATCCGATTAGGTACCTAATCAAGGCATGCATTAAATCTTCACGTACTCCCTCCATTCCTTTTTACTCCGCATATAAGATTTGTGTCGAGTCAAACTTTACAAACTTTGACCAAATTTGTATAAAAAAATATCAACATCTACAATACCAAATATACATAATATGAAACTACATTCCATAATGAATCTAAAGATATTCCTTTGGCCTTCTAAATGTTGATACTTTTTTCTATAAGTTTGGTCAAAATAGAGATACTTTGACTTCAGACAAAAGTTATATGCAGACTAAAAAGAAACGGAGGGAGTATTAAGTTAATACACTATTGATTGACCCCAGCTTGATATCCAGTTAAGCTCTGCAACTGCCAATCAATGACCATTAATTAACATTTTGCAGGTTTATGAACTTCAGTTTCATGCATTACAAATAATATTTTGGATAGCATTCTGTACTACGATTGTATTTTTAAACTTGCGATGGTTTCAATTCAATGTTCCTACTGCCTAGCCAATTAGCCATGATAAGATGTTACTATAATGCAAACTGATGGACCTCTGTTGCACAATACATTTTTGTCAGTAATAATCCAACCTGTACGATGTCATTCTCACTCAATGTCTCACATTGTAGAAACTGCTGAACAGTGAATATAATCTTATTGAATTAATAAGCACATGATAGTAACTTAGTAATCGATGATTTTCACTTATATACTTGTTTCTGGCTGCTGGGTTGCTGAATACCTTTTATGGGATGCTATTTGCTAGTATATTATTGACTAAATTGTAATGTGAACACATGACTGGACGTCTTCGAGTGACCAATTCTCCATCTCAGAAACTATGTTGTAAAGAATACTTTAGCTAACATTTCTAGTTGTTTTGTTGTGCTTCCTATCTTTTCCCATTCTCATTAGGATGTTTGGTGCTCTAATGCCTGGACATGGGGAAACGATCACTGATGAAGAGATATGGGATAGGCTTCCTGTAAGAATCCAGAGTACACATTGCACCTGCTGTTCCGTAACTTTTGGCCTGTGTTGGCTTGTTCTCCTACCTTTTAACCGAATCAACTAAACCTATAAGCCTTTTTATTTCAGTAGGAAGTCATTTCCCCAAACTGCAATTTTTGGATAAATGTTGCATTGTCCAACAAAGTGATATGTGTGCTAATTCTAGACATACTTATATACATGTACCATAATGTATTTAAAAACACTAGATATCAATGTTGATTACCAGATAACATTTGTTGAACTCTTAACCTTAACCATTACTAACAGCTTCATATTTCCTTAGCACTTATGGGTTGCAATTTCCATGGTGTTTCTACTAGCAGCTACTTCACTCATGCTTCTCAAGCTGTGCGGTAAGCTATACAAATACTATTAAGTGTGGTCTAGTTGTGCTGTTTGACATTATATATGTCCCCTCTTTCTACTAGATTACATCAATGTATCTAGCTTAGGTACTTTTCTGCTGGATTTGCACAGTAATTTTTTGAGGATAACTAGTTTACAAGTGGTAGCATCCATAGTCAAACATGTTAAGAAGCTGAAGCACTTAGCCATAGGTCAGAATACTATAGTGGGCCTCTTTGATTCGCAGGATTGTAGAAACGCAATAATAGGAAAAACACAGGATTGGAATGGCATGCCCATTTGAACCCTACAGGATTTGAGTTTGTTTGATTGCATCACAGGAAAAACGAAGGATTTTTTCCAAGAAGTTGGAGTGGATGCTAGATTTCCTGTGGAATGTAGTACAAATGTTTCCTTAGGAAAAAGTTCTATAGGATTCAATCCTACGAATCAAAAGGCCAATGTAGGAAAAATTCCTAAGGGTTCTACTCCAAAAATCTTGTGAAAATCTTTTGAATCAAAGAGGACCTAACATTTGAATTGGCTAAGTTATATTATTTGCCACAGGTGATGCAGTTACTCTGGGGTGGTGGGATTTATTCATTAACTTTGGGTAACAAAGATATCCCGTCATTTTAAATTACAGTATAATTCCATGGAGCAGTCCTCACTAACTACTTGATGACAAATTTTACAGGATTTCCCAGTGCTTTGCTTTTCTTGTCTGCATAAGGTGGTCCAATCCAATGGTCGGTATACAGCCAATCCTTGGTATAGCAATAAATTCATCGTGCAGGAACAGAGTGTGCAACTGAAACGACAATATTTCATTATTCTCCAAAAGGGATCCTGATGTAGACAAACCGTGTGATCTGCAGGATATTGGTGGCCCTGTACTGATAATTCCTATCGTAATTTCTCAAGTTCTCCTATGTATGCGCTTAGAGGTCTGCTCAGTTCCATTTTTCCAAATGTTTTTCCCTTCAAAATTGATTGGTAGCATTATTTTACCACCTTGCTGTGCTTTCAACTTCTGTTCAATGTGATACGGCATATGAAATCTGTGAGCTGGCTGCCAACATCCTATGTATTCTGTCCTGCACATAGATTGTGGTACCGTTTGTGAGCTGTTCATTCCATTTTTGTGTTAAGCTTGTAGTCACCTAGTGTCTGTGAAGGCCAATATGATTATTAAGTCTATGTTGAAATATTGTTCAACTGCTAGTCTAAGTACATTTTGTCTGTCTATATTCTTTGCAGGGTACTCCATCTTATGCACGGTTTATCCCAGTTCGAGCTATTTTCTTACCTATACTTTTGCTCCAAGTGGTTGCTGTACTGTTTGCCGTTTGGAGATTCTTTGAAAGGCTTGTTATTAAATTACAAGATGGAATTGTTAGTGAAGGATATATTTCTGTCTCATCAAAGATTGATGAGTTGTTTATGATGGTACAATATGGTTCAAGGTTCTAAATGCTCTTTGTTTTCTCACTTCATTATCTCAGTCCCTCCTCCTTCTGTACATTAAAAGCTGTATATTTATCACAGGAGTTTTGATTGGATTCTCATCTGGTTAATTTCCACTGCTGTTCAGGCTTATTACGTGGTCTATTGACGAAGATAGCAAAGAGGAACAAGCACATTTATGCTATACAAATAACATTGGGTATTCACCACATAATTCTATCTAGTTGTGAATTATGTAAATATTTGGATTTAAGGTCGCCAGTGTTATTTATTGTATATGCCATGTTTCTGCTTGTCTACAGATGGCATCATTTGTACATAAATCTATGAGAAGCTAGAAAACATAAATATTCAAGTAAACACTGCCTATATGGAGGTCACTGCCTCTTAAAACAGAATGGCAGCATATCATTTTTCTTATTGTTGTTGTGTTTCACCCTTTTTGGGTAGGGGGACTGCCGGACTGGGGGACATGTAGTAGTGCCCTGCAGAAGTGCATCAGGAGGAAAGATGTGGGTCTGTGTCTTGTTGAGGGGAGGAGAGGAGAAGACAAGATAATCACCATCTAAAAGAACTTACCACGTTGAGCCCATAGTTGAGTATGGAGGATGCCATCTAATGTTACATTATCTGAAATATGGGCAAACTAATCAACTACTCTCTCCGTCCGAAAAAGCTTGTCCCAAGCTTGTCTCTCAAATGGATGTATCTAGCACTAACTTGATGCTAGATACATCCATTTGAGAGACAAGCTTTTTCGGACGGAGGGAGTAGAAGATAATAAAACCAATTTCTTGTTTCAATACAGTTCAATTGGGAACCATTCAGAGATAAATAAATTTAATTCAACTGTCTGCTCTTTCATCATTAACTAAAAAAGATCACCTATGCATGTGTATCTTGAATCTTGTGTATTTAGATAACAAGATAGCTAATCACTTTAGAACCATTATAAATACTTCCAGGACAGTTGAAGTCTTCCATTAATTGGTCTTGTTATTTGTCCGCACCTTTGCAGGTATAGTACATTTTGCAGTTACCCCCCCGAGATGGTAAAAGAGATGCCGAAAAAAGTTCTTGTCAAAGAGGTTATTTATTTTTTAATATTCTCTGCACTAGCTTATTTGTTTGCATGGAGCTAATTAGTCATGTATACTTTCAGATACAAAGACTTCAGTTAGCATTGGGAGAGCAAAGCAAAATGGCAATGCTTAGCCAACAGCAGTGTGAGAGGCTAAAGAATGTATGCTTGTTTCCCCCATTTGAAAAAAAAGAATCAATAAGTATTACCTCTGTTCCAAATTACTTGTCTTTGATTTCTCTAGATACGGATGTATCTAACACTAAAACGTGTCTAGATACATCCGTATCTAGACAAATCTAAGACAAGTAATTCGGGGCGGAGGGAGTAATCTTAAGAATGTCTAGCAGGGTCTTCTCTGGTTTGCTGGTGTGCTGCAAGTTTGCAACAACAAATATTGGCATTATTGCATTTTAGAATGTTCAGCTAATCTAAAAAGTCCAATGACATTACAATATGACTGGGAGAGACTAGATCCCGTCATTACATAATTCTGATTAATTTTGACCGGAACAATTTCAGCGAGCTAATAATACTTCTGATAATTTGTCCATAAATACAGGAACGGATCTTATGTCGAATTTGCTTTGAGAGGGACATCTGCATTGTTCTGCTTCCATGCTGCCATCATGTTCTATGCGAGTAAGAATCCTTTTCATTAAAACTAATAATGCCCGTGCTCTGTACGTTTACCAGTTACCACTTTCAAGTTCTGAAGCTACATACTGATATATGCATGTTATTATTTATCTGCAAATGGAGTGCCAATCATGCTTCTCTTTTTTGTTGCTCTCGCAGACCCTGCTCTGACAAGTGCCAGTCATGCCCGATTTGTCGAGTGCCTATTGAGACCAAGTTATCCGTTAAGGATGCAGTGAATTCAGACAATCCATTAAGTGACATTCGTCTAGAAGTTGACATGTTGATCATAGCATTAGAACATCAACTTGTGGTGTCAGCAGCAACACACTGATTGCCAGCATAGGAAGACAAACTATTCTTGCTTTGAAGTTGAAAGGAAAGCTAGAATAAGTTTGGGCTCAAGAATGGAGGAGATGAAAATCAAGAGCCGTACCGCGTGCGCAATCCCTCTTCTTGAGTGACAGTATTACAGAAAGAAAGTGGCGAGCGGTTGATTCTCTCTCACCCATATATGGCGGCAGCACGAATAACCACTTGAACCACTGAATTCCCTGGCAAAGGCTGCCGGACGTGTTGCACCTGGACAGTTTTTGAGGAAGGGTGGTTCTTATATGACTTCTTAACTTCTTAACAGCTGACAGGGGGTCACTTCAGGTTGTTTGAACTGTTGTTTTCAGAGTCCAAATTATAAATCTCGCTTCATCAGTTCGGACAAGTTTATCGGCTGTTTGCAGCAAAGCCGCCGCTCTTTCCAGTGTAGCTAGTTACCCATCTTTCTTGTGAACAAGCATTTGCTGCCTAGTACGTAGGAGTACATTGGTGCCCATAAAGATGAGGCAATAATGTGCCTCCCCAGTTTCTCACCTCAGGTTTCGGCGTCGCGGCGGAAAGCTTCGGTCCCTGGTCCTGTCAAATGATGAGAGGCCATTGCTCGTGCGCGCACGTCGGCCACATCATGCGCGTCGCCGGAAAGACGAGCTTTGCGGTACGAGAATGGGCGCGCAAGTCAACATTTGTGGCCGCGATCGACCTCTCAGCCCTCGCGTCAGGTTGCCATGCCCATGAAATGATTCGGCACGGGTGGGGCTTTGCTTTGCTAGGTGCATTGCTCCGCGTGATGGAAGGACGGGTCGCGCTCCGTTGGTGCGTTCCTTGTCCGCGCCGTTGCTTTCTTTCCAGGTCCAGGTCGCCTCCCTT
Organism: Thinopyrum elongatum; assembly: GCA_011799875.1. NCBI lineage: Eukaryota > Viridiplantae > Streptophyta > Magnoliopsida > Poales > Poaceae > Thinopyrum > Thinopyrum elongatum. The sequence continues at coordinate 318,465,597 of CM022301.1, forward strand.
TGGTCGTTGCTTGTGTAGACCTGCTTTTGTGCTGCCTCTGTCTTTGTGTGATGATGATGGTGATGCACGTGGCGCCACAAGGTGACGGCAAGCCAAGCCGCATCTGGACTCGATGCCGGAAGCTGCTGGCTGGCCCTTCGTACAACTCAGCACGTCTTTGTTTATCTGGATGGCTCACTTGTACTTGCAAGGTTAAGGACAAGATAGCTTTTTTTTAGGTGAACAGATATGGATAATCTGGTGGAGACGCTCTTAGCAGGTTCATGTGGTGTGACGCACTCTAGTGCTGACGCGTGGACCTCGCAACAGGACAGGATAGGATAGATCGTTACCACCACTCGGGACCAGCAGGATAATGTATGCCGATCGACTTGGATTGGATTGGATTGGGCCCAACTGCGCAGCACAATCATTTTGCACGGCCAGAGTAGTTTTCCTAGACCACGTATGGAGTCACTGTGATGGATGGATGGAATCAGTGGCAACCGATCGAGGTCAAGCAAAGCAAAGGCACGCGTGCCGTCGTCGCGTCGATTCTGCACGCACGTCCGGTTCGTCCCTTGTCTCCGCGCGCTGCTTTGTCATGACCCGTAAAATAATCGTCAAAATACGAGTCAGCGTGGAAAATCCCGTCCGAACAGACCCCGCAAACGCGTCCGACCCGTAAATATTTTTGAGGGGCGCGGCAAAATCTCGACCCCAACCCGCGAATACGCAGGTTTCCGTCTTGCCCCTACGGTGCACCGTATCCCAGTAAAGCGGTTGGCGGGAGGGACATTTCAGCCCGCGCCCTTTCCCCAACTCCTTCCGCCGCCGCCCGCCATTGGTTCCGCCCGTCCGCCGCCGGCGATTCCGGCCAAATCTGCGGGAGGAATCGCGCCGCGGGGGCGCCCCCACCCTCTTCCACCGATACGCTGCCCTGCCCCCCTTATCCGGCGACACGAGACTCCCCTAGTCGCCGTCGCCGCCGGGGATCGACTGCCCCCGAGCCGCCCGTAGTCGCCGTCGCCGCCCGGGATCGCCCGCCCCCGAACCGCCGGAGAGCCACCGCCCTCGAGCAGCCGGTGAGTGTTTACTTATGCTTGTGCCGAGCGGTATGCATAGTTGGTTGACGCGGCGTGCGATTTTTGTTCATGTAGATGGAATTGAGCCCATGCGAGAAGTTTTTGCTCGACGACTCGTCCGATTCGAACGACTCGGATGTTGAGACGCTGCTTGCAAACTATCGGCAGTAGACGTTGGTGATGGCCCTTGCCGTGAAGGAGCACGAAGATGAGAACCGAAAGAGGCGGCGAGGATCGACCGTCGGCCGTCTTTGCATTCCTCGAAATCGCCATCTCGGGAACGAGATGTTGATGCAAGACTACTTCGCGGAGAATCCAACATATCCGCCGCACCTCTTCCGGAGAAGGTACCGAATGCGCCGATCTCTCTTTGTGAAAATTGTTCAAGCTTGCGAGGCAAATTGTCGGTATTTTACTCAAAAAATAAATGCCGCGGGCTTGAAGGGATTTAGTGCATATCAAAAAATCTCGGCAGCTATGCGGGTGATTGCATACGGCGTTCCGGCTGACTATGCCGATGAGTACCTTGGTGAAGATACCACAATTGAGTCAGTGCGTAGGTTTGCCAAAGTGATCATCCGTGTCTTTGGTCCTGAATATCTTCGGGCACCCAACGAGGATGACAAAAAAAATTTGATGGCATCTAATGAGAGGAGAGGTTGGCCTCGCATGCTAGGTAGCATTGACTGTATGCATTGGAATTGGAAAAATTGCCCGAAGGCATGACAGGGAATGTATTGTGGCAAGTCTCGTGATGCAACAATTGTGCTAGATGCCGTAGCATCCGATGATTTATGGATTTGGCATTGCTTTTTTGGTATGCCAGGTACTCTCAATGATATCAATGTGTTGCAACGGTCTCATTTGTTTGCTAGGCTTGCTAGTGGTGATGCTCCTGCTTGCAACTACACTACCAATGGGCATGAATACACAAAGGGGTACTATCTTGCAGATGGTATATACCCTCCTTGGTGCATATTTGTCAAGAGCATCAAAGAACCCAAAACTAGAAAACAATGTGAATTTGCAAGGGTGCAAGAGGCAGCCCGAAAAGACATTAAAAGAGCATTCGGAGTTTTGCAATCTAGGTTTGCCATTGTTCGTGGTCCTGCTCGTTTTTGGGACAAGCGGACCTTGAAAAACATCATGACATGTTATGTTATTCTTCACAATATGATTATCGAAGATGAGAGAGGCATGAACTTGGAGTTCTTCTACGACAATGTGGGTAGCCGTGTCAAACCTGCTAGAGACCCTAACCGCATTAGAGCTTTTCTTCAGACATACAAGGAGATTGAAAATGCAAACATCCACTTTCAGCTTTAGGAGGATCTCATTGAGCGCCATTGGCAAATGGCTGGACAGTAACAAAACTCATTTTTTTATTCATTTTTCATTTAATTCATTGTGATTTGTATTCGGGACAAGTTTTATATTGAATTATTTAGTTTGCTTCGGTGATTTGAATAATTATTTGTAATGTGGATGATGGTTGTATTGTGGTGTGGTATTGATATTTTTTCTGAATAATTATTTGTAATGTGGATGATTGTTTTTTTTTTGCGGGTGATTGTTGTATTGTGGTGTGCTATTGATATTTGCGGACAGGCGGGAGCGGCGCAAAGAGCAGACCCTGCAAAGCCGACCCGTAAAAGAGCGCATATTCCGTGAATATCCTTTTATACGGGTCCGTTTTACGGGATCTAACTCTGCGGCCGTCTGCGCCGACCCGCAAAATCGTTTTTTCACGAACTGCAAACGCGTTTTGCAGGTCGGCATTATACCGGATCTGCTAGAGATGCTCTTAGCTCGGTCTCCATGTATACGTATTACAGTGACTCCGTCCCGATCGGCATGCAGCGTGTGTCGGAGCAAAACGCTCTCGGTCCGTACGCGTACGTACCTCCCGCCGCATTTCGTAGCTACACCTACACTGCTGCTGCTGCTGCTGCTGCTACACGGAGGAGGAGGAGGAGGAGGATGGGACGCGCGCGCACCAGCTGCGCGCAGGTGCAGAGAACCAACATCGATCGTGCGGCGGTCCTGTATTTTCGTGCAGGTTCATTGCACTCCACGCGTGCGCGCGGCACCTCGCATCGCATGCATCTCGATCGATCGATCCTCTCGTGGTAAAGGTAGTTTGTGCGCCGCCCCTAAGCTAGCTGTAGGAGCTATGCATATATACGTACGTACTATCATGATCGCGGCCTTCTGAGTGGATCGATCGTAGAGAGGATAGATCATGCATGCATCACCTCTTGTATGCATCCGCTAGTTCAACTTACTAGCTAGTAAGGGAGAAGACAGTACGTACCAAGAAAGAGACCGACCGCTAGCCCAAAGTTTCGGCTTGCTTTTTCATGAATATATATCTGTCTTCTTGGGAAGTGCCTGTGGAAATTTGAAACTGAAGAAGATGGAACTCATGGCAGATTAGTACTGCACAAAAAGTATCTTGGTAATCAGACTTTGTCGCAAGCCGAAAGAGGACCTAGACACTCACAATTCTGGAACTCCCTCGTGGAATTTAAGGACCCTTCTCTTCTGTACAAGGAAAATTGGCAACCCACCAGATCCTGGGAGGATCTGTCGATGGGTTCTGAACGTCGTCTTGCATCTATATAGATTCAGTGGATTGTATGAATTCCATCACGTTTTCACAGCATGCATGTAACTGAACTGTGGATCAGGTGATTGCAAGCAATCCCCAATGCTTAGGGCTCCTTTGATTCAAAGAAATTCTATAGGATTTGTGAAGGATTGAAATCCTTAGGGATTTTTTCTGTGTTGGTTCTTTGATTCATAGGATTGGATCTTGTCGGAATTTTTTCTTATGAAATTTTTGTACTACATTTCATAGGAAATCTAAAATCCACTTCAACTTTTTTTTAATAATTTCTTTGTTTTTTCTGTGTCATCAAACACTCCTTGCTAATCCTATAGGACTCAAGTGTGCATGCCACTCCAACACTATACTTCTTCTATTCCTACGATTTTAAAATCCCGCGAATCAAAGAGGCCCCTAAAGTTCAGGATGACCATTTGGGGTGCAGGGGGGTCGGCCAATGCATGGATGTGTCGCCAGTGCCCAGTAGCCGCCGCACGTACATGCAAAGTATCCCACTTTATCTCCCATACAACGTGTGTGGTCGCTCAACGTGCCAGGCGAGCACTCTAGCCTTGAAGCCTCACAGCCTAGGCACTGTAGCCTCTTGCGCAGGGGGGTGGCCAAGACTGGACGCTTGCTTGCTTTCTCTTTCGTTCCCGGCCGGCCATGTTGGATTTGCTTTGCAACAACGACCAGCGTACTGTGTGGCCTCAGGGAGAAAGGAAGAGAGAAACACGACCGGCCGGCCAGTGTACTGTGCTGCATGTGTGCGTACGTACTCTACGCACGTCCACATGCAGGCGCGGAAAGAAGGGGGTGCATGCTCTAGTTGCTTGCATCCGGACAAATTAACCCTAGTTTTACTCTTGTGTAAAGAGGCGACCACCTACGTAGCACAGGAGGAGCTTAGCTTAGCCTCTTTGAGGTGGCGACCGAGCAACGGGCCGGTCGATCAATATACATACGCAGAGACGTGACGCAAGAGCAAGAAGCGACACAGAGCTACTACGCTAGCTATCTCGTCGTTGCATTAATTTTACAGTCTTGCTAGATCTCAGTCGACTTAGAACTTTATGTCCCGGCCGATATTATGTTTGTGAGATCTTATATTGAGATCTGTGCAAGTTTTTTCTTTTTCTTTCTTACATGTTATGACATTTGACTGAGACTTGGTTAAGTCTAAGTCGTCTATGACCTAGACACACCCTTAATTGTAACTTGTTGTAGGGTCTTCACATTCTTCGTCGCCGGTAAAGTTGGTGCAATGGGAGCATAATGGTTCCCCGGCTTTCTTCCTATCGATGCCCTTCCTTGGAGTAACGCCAACAAGTCGGATGATGATTTCGATCACATGGCATTTGATCTGGGGCGATTAGCATTTGTCCATGATGACAACATCATGTAAAAGTGTTGGCAATTAGCGCACATTTAACGATGATCTAAAGCACTGCAGCGAAAATGAAATAACTTCAGCATCACCTTTATGCAACAAACTTCCTCTCTTTCCCTTTCTCTCTTGACTTTCTTTTCTTCTTCTCCAATGGAGGCTAACCTGATTTTCGTCACTTGTGTTGGTGGCTACTCGATGGAGGGATATCCCCTTCCCTCAACTGCAACGGCCAAAATGACCCTAGGTCATAACCCTAATGGGTAGTGTGCTTTGCCACATGTTTGGGCTGCCTAAATACTTCATTTATCATCTAGCCCACACGAGGAGGATACCCCAACAAAAAAGAATGGCGTTGCAGCATGTTTCTCTTCTCTAGTTCCATCTCCGTCGATGAGCCTTAGCCAGATAAGACTCTGTCGGAGAACTAATGAGGTATGTGCCCCTCTTCTTCTACATCTGATTGGAGTTCTGATTATCATCTGACCCTCCTAGGTGCCAGGCTCTCCAGGACCGCTATCTATATAGATTGCGGTTGCCGGCTCTTGTAGTCTACATCGATGACTTTCCAACCACTGCTTTCTACAGGCTCTAAGTTTTAGTAGGGTAATATTTCCTTCCGGGCAGCCGGTAGAAGCCTGCGTCGGTCGCGTGTGCACCACTCTATCATTGAGATCATGCGCTCCGCGTCTTCCTTTGCTGTTTTCTTTCCGCCTTATATATCCTCTCTACCCGACGGCCCCCCTGCTGCTAGGGCGAGCCATCGTTGCTATCTTCTAGCCCAAGCACACACTACTCGTTGTCGTTGTACCCGACGCCCCACTCGATTCACCATCACTGCCTATTGCCGCATGCCGGTGGCCAGCACGACAAGGCCCTACTGCTAGGGTGAGCCACCGCAGGCGGAGATAACGGCGACAACCACCTCCTCTTTCTCCATTCTCAACGTGGAACGCTCACCGTGACCACGAGCGGCAATGTGCTGGAACCGAACGAACCCGATGCTGCAAACGTCGTTGACTTTTGCTATGACCGGTGATGATTTTTGCTAGAAACATTCATGGATTAGCTGCGACCCATCACGGTGACGGCGGCGATTTTGCTGCAACCGTCGTCGACTTTTGTTACGATCATCGAGGATTTTTGCTACAACCATTCAATGGTGATGACTGGTGGTCGTCGTTTCACGGAAACCTTTGCGCTTTGCGGTGAGCGTCGACAGCAAGGGCGGCGGGCGGCGCATCGGGGTACTTCAACCATGGAGCATCGATGACGGGACTTGCAACCGGTCGACGATGGAGCTGCAACCGGAATCGGTGAGGGGGTGGCGGTTCTTTGGAAAGCAACGGAGGATAGCGTTGTGAAGCGTTGGGTTGAGAGCGGCCGGTGGCTGTTGGCCTCGCCAGGACCGCGCACGGGGTGGAGTCGCGTGGTGACAGAGGCAAGGGGATTTTTCCATGCGCACATACGTCCTCATCGCCAGTTTTAATAAGATTACTCTGGTAATACGAAGACTTAGAGTCCGCAACAAGCTCTACACACAATAGGTCGATGGTGGATGCAGAAGGATGATGGTGCCAATTTGAGCAATGCTACACTTACGTAATTCTTATTACGGGATTTACGTAATGAGCAATCTGGGCAGTTGTGATTGGAGATTGGCAGAGGAAGGGGCTCACCCGCCTGAAAGTTGGGGGGGGGGGGGGGGGGGGGGGGGGCGAGAGAGAGTTTGTTAGGACAATTACGTAAAACGTTCGTAGCATTACGTGGATGTAGGATTTTCGGTGCCAATTTCTTCAAGAAGTTGTTTGCCATTTCATATTCTTTACCAAGAAGTTTTTGTAAGGGTATACTTTTTCGCCTTGACATGACAATAACCTCATTTCCAAAAAAAAAACTCATGTGATTGGAATATACCGATGGGAGGTTTTCCTTCATCAGCCCTATGAGGGTAGTCCACAAGTTTCATAACTATCCCACTTACTACGGGGCATTCATCTACGGGAAATGATTATAATCATCCGGCTGATCTACGCCTCATGAACCGTCACATCGAGAGCCAACCACGTGTCACACAGTCCCACACACCGCAAATCTTAGGATTTTGCAACATCGTCTATGTTTCTGAAATATGGGGAGTGTTGCAGTGGCAACGTAACAGTGCGACGATGCGGACGAAAATTCTGCAATATAATCTTTGTTGCAAAAAAATTATGCAACATAATGTCTGTTGCAAAAAAATGCGCAATATAATATCTGTTGCAAAAAAGTTCTGCAACACAACCTCTGTTACAAATGTCTTCTGCAACATGACCTCCATTGTAAAAATTTTTGCAACATGACCTATGTTGCAGAAGTGGCAAAAATGAAGAACGACGCTCCGTGCTAGTCAGCCAGATTCGACGGCTCGGGAGGCGGCGGCCGACGCGTAGCACGTCCCTTTTCCAACATTACCCACTTGTGATCCATACAAGCTAAATCAACGGTGGGCCAATAATGATGTGCATATGTATTAAGACGCTTGGGGTCTGCTCGCCTTCTACTCTCTACGGAAAGTGGTTGGTAATTAGGGTTTGATTTTGACAAGGGGGCAATTTTTTTAATTTTATTTTGCGGGGAAGGGGGCGAATTAATCTACCAAACGATGAGTACTAAAATCACACCGAGTTATATGTTGTCTGAGAGGTGTTTTTTTCTGGGGGTTTGAACACTGGACATTTAAAGTGGCAGCAAGCAATATATGCACTGCACGGGAGGCCGGCTGCTGGGAACTGAAACAGAAGATGAGACAGCGAAGCTAGCTAGACGACGAGGCAGCAAGTACTATGCACGAGAGGCAAAGGCAACCTAGGAGAAAAACAAATGCATATCTATTCAAAGCCTGTCTCTGAGAGTTGCGAGGGTTAACACGAGTGAGATTCTCCGGGGGCGGCCCCGGCCGTCAAATGACGACTCAGGTACGGGCCATGTCGATCGCCTGACGGAGAACGACAGGGTACGGCCGGCCACGGCCACGGCCAGTCACCGATCGCCTGCAGGCTGCAGCTCGGCAGTGTGTGCGCCATGCATGCAAAATATGGCCGGAGGTGCGTGGGGCCCCACACCGCGCTCGCCTGACAGGAGCAGCGCCGGCGGCGGGATCGCCGGCCGGCCGGGCCAGCAGATAGCTAGCTCCCTGAATGAATGACAGGATGTTACTTTCAAAGGGGGCATTGACTATGTATACGGAGAAACAAAAACCTAATTTGATCTCTATGACCTATGTGGTGGTGGAGTGGAGTAGTGTTAGATTCGATCTCTTGGATTATATATGTGGAGCAGTATTAGTTTAATCTTTGTCTTGCTGTCGGTTAGAGGATAAGGATGGCCCCAGATAGACGTAGACATGCACCTCTAAGAGCGTGTTTGGTTGTCATCTATGAATTTACCTGCATTGCATGTTTGGTCTAGTTGAGCCTAAAAAATCAAGCAAAAAAAGCTAACAGATGCACATTGTTTGGTTGCTCGCATCTAGACCTCTTGTATTAGACGAGTAATGTTGGCATGACGTTTGGTGTCCTGCATTGGCTCGGGTCATGCAACTACGCGGTGTTTGGTTGCATACACGGGATATGATTAAGAGTTAACACTTACACTTAGCACACATAGTTACACTAGAGTGCCTCACAACTGCGGTGGGCGGTAACCGCGGCGCCGCATCTGACACGACGAGCATGGAGTCGCGTCGAGCATTCCTGCCGGCGCTGCAGCGAACTAGTTGCTAGCGTCGTCGTCGCAGAGAAAGTTCGTGCGGAGAAGCACCGAGGCAGAAGTAAGGGGATGAGAAATGCAGTGCATGTCGGACCATGGCGACTGCGGTGGACGGTGGCCGCGGCGCCGCATCCAGCACGACGAGCACGTAGTTGTGGGCGAGCGACCTCGTCGGCGGTGCGGCAAACTAGTTGCTAGCGCCGTCGCCGTAGAAACTCCGCACGGAGGGACGAATAGTAGGGCGCTGAGACAGAGGACAGAGGAGGAGAAATGCAGTGCACGCGCCATGGCAGCAGCAGTGCAGTAGGATGAGTGAGTGGAGGCCGAGATGAACGACGCCGAAGACGACTCCAGTGTAGTAGGACGCAGACAAGGAGGTCGAGATGAACGACGTCGGCGGTGGTGACAGTGCAACAAGGCGCGTGTGACACCCCTGACTCAATGATCCACTAATCATACACGCAAATGCACACGATCAAGATCCGAGACTCACGGGAAGATATCACAACACAACTCTAGGCACAAATTCAAAGATAAAGCTTTATATCACAAGCAGGGCCATTGTAAGTGCATCTAGTGCCCCTTAGTGATTTTGGTGTATTGAAGACTTATAGTTAAGGGACTAATGTGTTTGTGAGTGTACACATGTTCTATAAGTCACTGAGGAGTTTGATATTTCCGAAGAAAGTCGACCCCTAAAAATGAATGTCTTCATTTGAAGACTTTGGTTTTCTTGAAGACTTTGAAAATGAGGAAATTGATGTGACCTTGAAGACATTGATATTGATGCGAGGATTATGAAGCGTGAAGACTTTTGTTTTCGTAGTTTCATTTTCTCTTTCTTGAGTCATAGGAAACACCGTACTGTTAAAGGGGGTCGAGGTAAAACTAAGGAAGAATTTCCAAGTGATGCTCATCTCAAAGCCTACACATACCCAATTCTTCGAGTGAAGCCTTTGAAAATCTCATATAGTTCAGTCAATTTCTTCAGAGACAGAGACAGAGATCTTCTGGTCTCTGAGGAATTTGTTCTGACTGAGGAGTTAGAAATTCGCCAGTGTGGATTGCCTACAAGTGAGGAACATGATAGCCCTGAGGAATTTGAGAGCTTAAATTTTCGACCGTTGTTGTGCTATGCGTCAGCTGTCCCAAATATCTTATCCACCTAACAGTCATATCATTGAAGGACATTTATGTCTTATCATGTCGGGCTGCTCCCCGGCTATAAATAGCCGCCCCCTACAACCACTAGCTGGTTGGCTGCTCCGAGAGAAACCGACACTTGTCATTTAGAGCATCCCATCCTCCGAGAACTTTGAGAGAAAATCATCAGTGAGGAAAAACCCAAAACCCAACACCTAAAACCCAAAGTGATTGAGCATCACTGAAGAGATTGTTCCTATGTGGAACTGACGCTTGTTACCTTTGAAGACTATGCATCTTCCAGACGGTTAGGCATCATGGTCTAGAGCATCCAAGAGGAATTGTGGATCACCGAGTGACCAAGTCTGTGAAGGTTTGGAAGTCACCTTGAAGACTTACCATGAGTGATTGGGCGAGGTCTGTGTGACCTTAGCTCAAGGAGAATACGGTAAGGACTGTGTGTCCTTTGGTTTAAATACCAAGCCGCTCCAACCAGACGTATAACTGTCACAACAGTTGGAACTGGTCTACCAAATCACTGTCTTCACCGAGTTACTGGTTCTATTTCCTCAACTCTTTCATTTCCTCGCATACTTGCTGTGTACTTGATCGTTACTGTTTGAAGACTTTGACTGAAGACTTTCTCAATTTCCTCAATCCTATTTCTTCAGTCATCTTGTCTTTTGCCTGCTTATCCTGTTTACACGCTACCTGTGCTCTGTGTATGTTTCATTTCATCATGATGACTATGCTACTGTCTTGTTATGCATGCACCTGAGTACTTATTCCGCTGCTTGTAGTTCGTCACTTAGCAAATTCCTCAAGTTGTATTTTCTCAGTGACGAATTTGTAAAAATCGCCTATTCTCCCCCCTCTATTCACTTAGCAAATTCAAGGCTCGAATACATAAGTCAGCGAAAGCAACAATATCTGAGTAAGTTTGCGTTAAGAAGGCTGAGCAAAACAACGACATCTAGATCGAAAAGGCGCAGGCCTCCTGCCTGGGAGCTTCCTATCTACTCCTGGTCGTCGGTCTCCACATAGTAGTAGGCTCCGTCAGGGTACAAGTAGCCATCGGCGGGATCAGCTGGCTCCTGGGCCCCGTCATCTGATCGCATCGATGGATAAAAGGGGAAAAGAGGTAGCAAAACAACCATGAGTACTCATCCAAAGTACTCGCAAGGCTTACATCAGATCTATACTAAGTATGCATCGGTATCAAAGGGAAGGGGCTGTATCTGTGGACTATACTGCAGAAATGCCAGAATAGAAGGAAAGACCTAGCCTATCGAACACTAACATCTTGCAGCAACAGAAGAGAGTAGAGTAACATAACATATAATAAAAAGTATATATTAGCCATGCCCAGATATCCTTCCTCGACTCCCTGCGAGAAAGCGATCTCGGAGCTATCATATCCATTTAGTGTCACAAGTATCCAGTTCTAGTTGCAGCAGATCTGGATACAATTTCGAGCGTCCATTACTATGGACACGACTATTCGAATAAATATACTTCCCTGCAGGGTAACTTACCCAACACCCTCAATTAACTCCGGCCGGACACACTTTTCAGGTCATGCCCGGCCTCGGCTGATCGACATGCCGTAGTCCTACCTAGGCTTAATAGAGAGCTCAACATGCCGGTCTAAATCCTAAGTGCGAAGGGGTCATGGGCCAATCGTCCTTTGCACTCCTGCGCGTTGCGAACGCGGCCTGGAGCAGACCCACCTCCTTATACAAGCGCATGCGTTTACCATCCAACCGGGCGCGCACCGCTCAACTGCTGACGTCCGAAGAGCTTTCGGGAGAATCATACGACTCCGAGTGCCCATACTTATTCCCGCGTGGTGGTTAATGCGAAAAGGCCAGAGGCCTACTCAGATCACATATCCAAACCCGTTAGTGTATTGGGAGCTCACGTAAACAATGAGTGATCCTGTCGCCCCGTCTCGCGGACTTACGACAAGGGCCAGGCCCATCCCTCTCCTGGGGCAGTCTCTGTCTGCCCGGTCGTGCCACGTCATTATCTCGCGGGTACCCTCAAGGTTAACCCGACTTATCAAGAGACCGTCGGGAACTCGGATCGACCTCTATCGGGGTGGTACCGCCTGTCCCTTCAGTCCCGCAGTAACAGTAAATGGGGAACAATTAAAGGTAACAGTGTGTCCTTACCATCAAGGTGAACTCAGAGGAATCACCCTCGATAGGTTCACACCTGAGGTACAATGTGAAGGTGAACTTGGAGGAATCACCCTCGGTAGGTTCACGCTTGAAGAGCTGCACGACAGAGACATCATCGGGAGTGGAGTGAGGAATCACCCTCGGTTGACCACACTCGATGTGCTACACTACAGAGATATCATCGTAAGTGGGATACGAGGCATCACCCTCGGCACTCGATAGTAGCTCTGCAGAGTCGTACAACTAAGGGGGGTGCCTGTGATGTGTCTGTCTCTGCTCATTGATCACATTGATCGAGTCACCGGTAACAAAGTGGGGCAACAAGGACAAGGGTGAGGGGTCACGGATGGATCACTAACCAACCTATACTAAGCATATAGGATAACAGGTAAAGTAACAACAACAGGTTACAAAAGCAGGCTATGCACCAGAATAGGAGCTATCGAATAACAGTAGCAAAATCTAATGCAAGCATGAGAGAGGAAGAATGGACGATGTAGGAATGATCAAGGGGTTTTTGCTTGCCTGGAAGCTCTGCTGAAAGGGGCTAGTCGTCAGGAGTGTAGTCGTACTCGGAAGCAGCGTCGATCTCGAGGTCTACCGGAGAGAAGAGGGGGAAGAAACAATAAATACAAAGCAAATAAATGCATCACAATGCATGACATGACAATATGCTGTGCTAGGGGCGACCTAATGCAGTGCTACGCGTTATAGACGGAGAGGGAAAATATCTGTGAATCTTTTCCCGGCCTTAGGCAGCTATTGGACAGACGATCCAGAGGAGAAGGTTCCATGTTTTCAGTGTTGGAGGCATGTGGAGGGCATAAACGAATTCGTCTTATTTTTTTGATCATTTTTCATATATAAAATATTTTCATCTGAGCTACGGTTGAATTTATATGATTTTTCAAAGTTTTAAACAATTTCTGGAATTTTCTGAAATTATTATTAATTTGAATTTAATTGAAAATTTGCTAGGGGTACCCAGAAATGTACCCAACATGGTGCACATGAGGCTGAAAGTGGGGCCCAGTTGACTGCTGAGTCAGTAGTCAACAGTCAATAGCTGACTGGTCAAATTGACTAGGGGGCCCATCTGTCATAGACAGAGCAGTTTAATAAAGGCTTAATTAAACTAATTAAGTTAATTAACTAGTGGGACCCACTTGTCATTGACACATTAGTTTTAATTAGCAAAATAGTTAATTAGCGCGTGGGGCCTACATGTCAGTGACAGGGGGCTGCCCAGTCAGCATGTTGACCTAGTCAACGTGGTCAATAGGGCCTACGAGACCCACTCGCAGTGACCCAGGGTGGGTCCCATTGCCAACCACGTCGGCAGCGGCGCTCGAGAAGCTCTGGCGAGCCAGAAACGCGGCGGAGGGCTCAGGTCTTCGCCGAAAAACGGCTACAGGCCACGGATCAACACGCGAAGAGGTTATACAGGCTGCTGGCGCTCGCGCGCATCTAGTGGTGGCGGAGCCGGACCATTTGGTCGCTGGAAATGAAGCTGGCGATGAGGCGTGTGGAGGTGGTGCTACGGGATTCAACGGAAACGGTGAGACAACCCGACTTCGAGCCAACCAAAGTGCCATGCCGCACCTAGGCGATGCGCTGAGCTCAACGGAGAGCTCGCCTGTCCAAACGGGGCACTACAATGACAATAGCGAGCTAGCATGGCGGAGCCGAGCTCTGGCGAGCATGGCCGCAGGGGCTACGGGAACGGAATCGAGCTAGCGAGTGAGGGGAAAGATCCACGTGCTCACCGGGTGGCACACGCTGGCCGTTGGGGGCTTTAGGAGCTGCAGTGGCAGCGAATCGAGGCGCGAAGCTCGCGGTGGCCAACGAAGACGAAGACGACGAAGATGGCGTGGATGCAGCACCCCGACACGAATGGCTCGACGCAGGTGATATGGACGAGCACGACGGAGCTCCTGGACACGATGAGGAGGCACAGGGACGACGGTGGCCACGAGCTTCAGCGGGGTTCACCCATGGCGGTGCTCGGGAGAGAGGGAGACCGAGGGAGAGAGCGATGGGGAAGAAGGATACGGACTGGGGCTGTCCCTGAGGAGCCACGTTGGAGTTCTTATCCACCCGTGGGCGCCTGTAGTAGCGCGGCCAGCGAGGTGGTTCGGCAGGTACGGCATGGGCGCGCTCGGTCGGCCTCCTATAGCGAGAGGTTGAGGGTGAGGTGGTGGTGGTGGGCTGGGCTAGGCACTGTGCACTAAGGCCCAGTGCACAGTGGCCTTTGCCCTTTTTCTTTTTATTTCTTTTATTCCTTTCTGTTTTGCATTTATTTTTAGTATCAATGAGCTTTGTAAAATATGGAACTTGGCCACTTAATTACCCTGCAATATTTGGCACTGCCACAAAAAGTTTGGGAAGTATTTGAATTAGTCTGAATTTTTCATAAATGGAAAAGCATTTAAATATGTTAATTTGGCACTGTTTTAATCGCTATAGTCCATTTAAGAAAATAAGTGATGTTGTTTTCCTTAACCAATAATTGTTATGGAATATTTGCTAAATGATGAACTATTTTGCTACCATGTTTGTGAAACTTAAATTTCACTTGCAATTTGAATTGATTTCAGAGGTGGAGTTTGAAATGAGATTTGAACCCATAGTGATCAAGCATTGCAAAGCAAAGTGACTTAGCATAATCATGAGGGATTACTGTAGATTAATACATGGGGATGTTACAACTCTCCTCCTCTAAAAGAAATTCTCATCCCGAAAATTAAGAGGTAGAAGGGAAAAGATCGGGGTATTCTTCACGAAGAAGATCTTCGCGTTCCCAAGTGGCTTCATTTTTAGTATGATTCGACCACTAGACTTTAAGGAACTTGATCACCTTCTGACGGGTTCGACGTTCATCTTGATCAAGAATGCGGATCATATGCTCTTTATAAGAATGATCATCTTTCACTTCGTGCATTTCATGATCCACTAAATAGTGTGGATCCATAAAGTGACGACGAAGTTGCGATACATGGAAGACATCATGGACGTCAGAGAACTATGGTGGCAATTCCAATTTATAAGCCACATATCCACATTTGGCGAAAATGCGGAAGGGACCAATGTAGCGAGGAGCTAACTTTCCCTTGATTCCAAAACGATGAGTGCCCTTCATAGGAGTGACACGCAGATAAGCTTGTTCACCAGGTTGATAGATTGATTCCCGGTGTTTACGGTCACAGTCGCCCTTCTGGCGGGACTGGGCCGCCTTGAGATTTTCCCGGACAATACAGACTTTCTCTTCAGCTTATTGGATAATATCTGAACCGATGAGCGGTTGTTCCCTAGTTTCTGACCAATTCAGAGGGGTTCGACACTTATGTCCATATAATACCTCGAAGGGTGCCATCTTCAAGCTAGCTTGATAGCTGTTGTTGTATGAGAATTCAGCATACGGGAGAGATTCTTCCCACTTCTGGCCAAATGAGATGACACAAGCATGTATCATATCTTCCAGCACTTGCTTAACTCGTTCAACTTGACCTTGGGACTGGGGGTGATAAGCTGTGCTCCAGGTTATATGAGTTCCCATAGCTTCTTGAAAACTTTCCCAGAACTTTGAGGTGAATAGGCTGCCACATTCTGAACTGATCTCCTTTGAAATATCATGGAGTGTCACAATTTTGGAGATATACAAGTTTGCTATCTGACTAGCAGTGATCGTCTCCTTGACTAGCAGAAAATGTGCAACTTTGTAGAATTGGTCGACGATGACAAGAATAGCGTCGTGACCCTTTTGTGATTTGGGAAGGCCATTGATGAAATCCATTTAAACCTTATCCCATTTCCATTCAGGAATAGGAAGCGGTTGCAGAAGTCCAGTAGATTTCTGATGTTCTGCTTTGACGCGATGGCAAACATCACATTCAACAACATATCGAGCAATGTCTTGCTTCATCTTAGATCACCAGTATTTCTGACGAATGTCTTGATACACCTTGGTACTTCCCGGATGAATAGACAGAGGTGTGTCATGTGCTTCTCTCATAACTTTCTCTGTCATATTGTTGAATTGGGGTACCACAAGGCGATCTCTGAAGAACAAAGCTCCACCTTCATCAAGCTGGAAATCTTTGGCCTTATCAGAGGCAAGATCACTCTTAATCTGACCAACTTCAGTGTCTTTCTCCTGCGCATACTTGATAGCTTTCTCGAGAGTTGGTTCCAGGACAAGGGTATTAGGAGAACCCTGTGGAACAATATGAAGGTTCAACTTGAAGTTCTTCATGAAGGAGGGGTTGAGTTTGCTGAACCACGAGGTTGTTGCAATAAGACTTGCGACTCAGGGCATCGGCCATAACATTAGCCTTGCCAGGGGTATAAGAAATACCGCAGTCATAGTCTGTAATTGCTTCAATCCATCATTGCAGACGGAGATTCAGATCTGGCCGAGTAAACAGATACTTTAGACTTTGATGATCAGTGTAGATCTCGCAACGATTACCTAGAAGGCAATGTCACCACGACTTCAGTGCAGAAATAACTGCAACAAGTTTGAGATCATGA